>CM060846.1:2500-602500 GCA_030762175.1 Metallyticus violacea | reverse complement strand
CAGGGAACAAGAAAACAGTTATTTAGGAATTAGGAAAATGGGAACATTGATCTTGCAAGATTAAGAGTGAGATAAATATGTTTTGGAATCTAAATATACCTCAAAATAATATGAAACATCCAGATTACAACATTGTCTTAACTAAAACCTGCCAATTAAAATAGAGCTAGATATTAAAATAACTATACTGGGACAGAATTTAAAAAGTAATCAACACAGGAATAAATGGTTTCAAATGCCCCACAGCATACAGCGATTAAAAACATAACAGACTTTCAAAAATTACATACAGATAGAAGATTTAGACAAAATTTTAAAAATAAGCACTAAACCTGTAATTACACCAACTGATCCTTCACAATATATAGATATTATCGTGAAACTAAATCTGGATACAGTGGTCTCTAAGAAGAATGACCCACCTGAGATATTAAGATTGATAGCACTTAGTATACTAAACAACTATTATACAACTAATACATGGTGTAGAATGTACACAGATCAATCTTTTTAAAATGCAGAAGCAGACTTTGGAATATACTGTGAAGAATTCTCTCAAAGTACACCTTTGGGACAATATGCTAACAATTTTGATGGTGAAATAACGGCCATAAGAGCAGCTTTATAAAATTTACTGTGTAGACCTAAAATAAATAAAAGAACTTATCTTAAGTGACTTTAAAGCAGCACTACAAAGTATAATGAATTACAGTTACCCACCGACATACACTATAAATGAAATAAGAAAACTGTATCATACAATCCAGATCAGAAATTCACAAATTATTTTACAATGGATTCCAAGCCATGTAGGGCTGAAGGGGAATAAGATTGCAGATACTTTAGCTAAAAAAGGAGCCACCATAAAATTAAAACCACCTTTTGAACTAGAACTTCCCTCTAAATTGAAACTCATAAAAAGATTAATAACTGAATAAGAACAACGAAATATCAAAGAAAAACTTAAAGGAAAACCATATGAAGATCTAAATACTTTCAAACATCTTTTATTGAAACCAAGAAAAATTGGAGTTGCACTATTCTGCTTAATTGTACGGCATGATTGCCTGTCAGAACATCTCTTCAGGATGAAATTAATCAAGGACAGCCATTGCCCACTGTGTAAGGATTGAATACTATCTTAAATAAGAACATCTACTGAAATGTAGCC
The DNA here is from genome assembly GCA_030762175.1 of Metallyticus violacea. Classification (NCBI taxonomy): domain Eukaryota; kingdom Metazoa; phylum Arthropoda; class Insecta; order Mantodea; family Metallyticidae; genus Metallyticus; species Metallyticus violacea. Next base: position 601,329 of record CM060846.1, on the reverse strand, counting down.
AACTAGATAGCAACAAACAGATGAAAAATAATTTGGAAGCTCTTTAATGGGAAGCTTTTAAACACTCTAGGCTTAAAAGATTGGCCAGTTTGCTACGGGACAGATAAAAGTAATGAGTGTGGTATGATAAAAAATTCCACATAGCACTAAAAGATTATGTAATCTACAAGGGATTTAAGAAAATAATATAGTTGGCTTAAAAACAAAATATTTACACTTTACATTATACTGGAATTCATTAATAAGTACAGATAAAGACAAATTACACTCTAAGTGTGAAAGTTGATAAAATATGTTAAAATTATCAATAGATATAAGAAACTTCACTTATAGCCCCCCCCCCCCTCAAATAGAAATTACAAAGTAGTGGCTATGGTACAAAACATTGAAGAAAAAGAACATCAGATCTTGAAGTCAGAACTACAACTGCAATAAATTTCATAGCAACATCACACTGGTTCCACCAGAAACAGGCTTGTAATATGCAGTACATTATAACAAGTCACCACATCAACAAACAAGGACAATGCAAGACATCTAAGAAATCTGTAGTTAAAACTTAAATGAATGTGTAAAACAATGCTAACACAGTATAATGCAAATTGCACATAGAAAATTAAACAATATGAATGTGCTACAGTGGAAAATATCATGTACTTATCTTGGAGAAAAAACTCTCAACAAACTCATTAAATTCTTATTACTCAAAATAATACATAGGCTCCATATATAAAATAAACTTCAGATTTGGTTTCATGCCAAGCAGGGGCCAGCTACCTAGAGTTAGTGAATAAAATTAGAGGGCATGTGCATAGACATCATGAGCTCCAAAACACATGCATTTTTGCTTGAAAAAAATGCAAAAACCCCTTCCTACTAGCTGTGGGAGGTGCATGGCTTACTCCTGTAGACTTAAGGGAACTCCAAATTATTTTAAAAAAATATATAATAATGATCTTCTGCAGGGACTCCGTGAAACATCTTGCAGCATACTATTTACCTCAAAATATATCAAAATCACTATCCCTATGGGTAGTTCGCAGAACACCCATGGTATATCCCTGGATCTGAACATGGGGCACCTTCACTTTCATACATTTAAAGCATCAATGAGGAATATTCATTGAAGAAGAAGAAGAAGATGAAGAGGAGGAAGAAGAAGAAGAAGAGGAAGGAGGAGGAAGAAGAGGAGGAGGTGGAGGAAGAAGAGGAAGAGGGAGGAGGAGAAGAAGGAGGAGGAGGAGGAGGAGGAAGAAGAAGAAGAAGAAGAAGGAGGAGGAGGAGGAGGAGGAGGAGGAAGAAGAAGAAGAAGAGGAGGAGGAGAAGAAGAAGAAGAAGAAGGAGGAGGAGGAGGAGGAGGCGAGAAGGAGGAGGAGGAAGAGGGAGGAGGAGGAGGAGAAGAAGAAGAAGAAGGAGGAGGAGGAGGAGGAGGAAGAAGAAGAAGAAGAAGAAGAAGAAGAAGAAGAAGAAGAAAGTTTATTAAAGCATTACAATGTATATTTTGAATAACAGAAGAAAAGAGAGATGGAACCTAAGTTGCAATGTCATAGCAAAATAAAGCAATTAAAAAAATTGTATAATAATAACATGCACAACAAAGGATTTACTAATCATCGTTACAAAAGCTTCCAGGAGACTCAATGGCAATATATGCAACCATGCTGTACTATTATGAACTTGATCTATGTAAAGGAAATAGAGAAAAAATCTAAAGTTATGAACATCATGTCTAACATAGATTATATCAAACGAAGTTCTGTGGATATTCTTAGTTCTTGCTGCAAAGGGATTGTAAGGTGAACACCACATAATATGCTGCAAAAATAAGAAAGCAAGTGATCATAAATAGCTTTTGTTTACATATTTTGATCATTTATCAAAATCATATATGCCTATGTCATTATGGGCATATTATTGTATGTTGCAAACTGTCATCTACATAAAAAGAAACTTCAATATTGGTAAATATACTACTTTATTGCATTTCTTTAAATGAGAGAGGGAGGAATATAGAGCAAAGAAACAAACATTTTTACTAAACACAAAAGTGCAAAAATTTTAATAGGAGCACAATGGATTTCTGTTTGTGAAAGTGGCACTTATTATTGGAGATAAGCTGAGATATATGATAGTGGAGAATGTCATACATAAGGGACAATGTATGCAATTTTCCTACCAACTACCAAAAGCAAAATTGCAAGGGAGTTTTTAGTAACATATGGCAATGTTGACGCTGTGGACATGTTAGCAATTGTCTGAAAATATGTTCATATTCACCCTGACAGAACAAATCATGGGAGATTTTTAGTGGCGTACATGAACGATAAATATACAAGACAACCAGTTGGTCAACACTTTTGCAAAAATTCCAAAGGATATTGCTGTTTTCTTAAAACTGTTTAGTTATGAAAAATATGCTGGGTACTGTTTCTGGAGGTGCTCTGTGTCATTGTTGTTGTTTCAGGAGTTGACCTGTTGATTGTTTATTTGGTTTATTTATGGATGCTCTTTAACATCTCGTCATCAGCATCCCATTCAATTCAGGGGGTGAAACTACCAATAAATTTATCTCAGAGGCCTCTTTTTTTCAGGCTTAAGTTCTTTTAAACGCAGTAAATCTACAACATGGGACCCATGGCTTTACTTCCCTTACAAAGGAAGCCATATTTAGGATTTTTATGTCCAAAAAATACTATAAAGCGACACAGAGGTAGTAAATCAAATACTATTGCAGAAAGTTATATAAAGGGGTTTGTAGGAAATGAAAAGAATATTGCTTTCAGTATCCTTGGTCTAGAAGAGAATGTAGAGATTAATAAACAAAAAATCAAAATTGTCAATGGGAATTCTCAAGAAGAATTGTTGGCTCATATTCAGTTATTTAATTGCAAGAAATTTTTGTGTATGTATACGTATGTATGTATATATATATAATAAATAAGAAACAAAGTTCATGTGCGTGTGTTTCTTTTTCAGTAGCTTTTTAGCAGGAGTTGTTTTGAGGTATGACGTGTTAGTAGCTATTTTAGTTCATTACTGATTCAGTGCGTTAATAAGATGATTATTGCACTCATTGGAATAATAACCATCACAACCATAATAAATATTGGTCCTGGTGGTGTAGTGGTAACCATACTTGCCTCCTAAACCCAAGGTCACGGGTTCGAACCCAGCCAGGATCGATGGAATTTTTCGGTGTAAAATTCATAAGTATGGTTTCCTTCGGAAGGGAAGTAAAGCTGTGGGTCCCATGTCGTACACAAGCAGCATGATAAAGCACCTCAAGCCTGAAAGAAGAGGCCTCTGAGCAAAATTTTTCAGCCGTTTCACGCCATGAATAGAATGGGACGCTGATGACCTGAGATGTTAAAGAGCATCCTTAAATAAACAAATCAAAAAACACCATAATGATATGATGCTGGGGATAAGTAGTTATTATTAAACAAGTATAGATAAACATGAGCATACCACACTTACCTGAATTATAGAACAAAGTGAAACCTAAAGGTACACTATATTTTAAACAATGAAGGACAATGATTTTAACTATGTAAAAAGAAATACATATAACATATTCAAGACTTTTATCAAATTTTGCACATAAATGAAGTCTTACTTTTTGAATGAAAACTTTATTTACAGTAATAAAAACTTGCCACAAAATCAAAGCATAAATGAAATAGAAAAATTACTAGTAACAGATCAATACTCCTAAACACACAGAAGCAAATAAAATTAATGAGAGTTCTCCTCAGACTTCAATGTGCCTATGGCGATGTCTGCATGGGTGCTAGCAGTGTTAGAAGATGTCTGCATGGGTGCTAGCAATGTTAGGAGTTGGGTGAAACATTTCAAAGATGGGAAAACGAATATCCAAGATGAGCCTCGTAGCGATCGCCCATGAACTGCCTCTATGGAATGCAACAAGTAAAGAGTTGAAGAGCTCATTAGAGAAGATAGACATATCACTGTAGATGAAATCGGTGCAAAACTTGCAGTAGGACATATTGCAGTGCAAGAAATGATAAAAGGCTTAGGTATTCGAAAAGTTTGTGCCCTTTGGGTCCTACGTTTATTAACCGAAGACCACAAACTTCAGAAAATAGCCATCAGCCAAAACCCTCTTCAGAGATTTCAAAATGAAGGTGGTGATTTTTTCACAAGTATTATGACAGGCGATGAAAGCTGGTTCCATCATTACAAGCCTGAAACAAAATGCCAGAGTATGGAATGGTACAATTTGGATTTGCCATTGAAGAAGAATGTGAAGACATTGCAATCTGCTGGGAAGGTTATGGCATCTTCTGGGATGCAGAGGTTGCATTCTGGTTGATTTGCTTGAACCTGAGCACCATAAGTGCTGCCCACTATATCCAGACACTTTAGAAGCTCCATTGTGCGATAAGCACCCTGGAAAGAAGATCATCCTGCAACAGGATAATGCGTGTCCTCACTGCCCATGTCATTATGGAGAAGATCGGAACATTCGGGTGGGAAACTCTTCCACACCTCCCTAAAGTCCCGACTGACACCCTCAGACTACCATCTTTTTGGTTCTGTTAAGGAATAGATGTGAGGCCAACACTGTGAGATGGTGGAGGATATTTGGAAAGCAGTGAGTCAGTGTCTTCTTGCACTGGAAGAGTTCTATTGTAAGAGTATTTTCAAACTTGCAGAACAATGGGACAAATATGTGTAATGGAGACTACATTGAAAAGTGAGAGAAAAGTCTGTAGATTACGATGATGTACTTGATTTATCTGAAAAATAAATATTAAGAGGTTTAAAATTTATTGCTCGCTATTTTCACTATGATCCCTGTATATGTGCCAGAAAACTGGAAAAATGCAGAAAACAAAATGAATGCACCAAAAAAAGAAAAATTACTAATCATATATTTGCTGGTGCTTAGAACAGGCTGAAAATGGAAATAGCATATAAAAAAAAAAGCAAAGAAATTAGCAAATGCAAAATTAAATTAATAGAAGCTGCAATAATTTATAAGCAAAAGCAAGAACATAGTGTACTAAAATAGGCACTTTTCAGTAAAACTGTCGGGAAATGCAGTAAAATCTGCAGTATCAACAAATGTATAATAACAAAAAAAAATTTAAAAGTGATGATACAGTTTCAAAAGCAAAAGAAGAGAATGAAGATCAAACCATACTTATGCCAAATAAAAGCAGATGCCTGTGCAACCACCAAAAATGTCACAATTTTGTATTTTAAAGGCTAGGATCTAAACTATAACCCTCCAGAAACTGAAAGAGGGCCCTGCACCTCCACCAAATATGTCACAAATCTAGTAAAGAGTATGGGATCAAGACAATACTCCTGCAAAAGAAAAACAAGAGCTGGCTTCTATACCAAATAGAAGATTCTTGATCCATTTGTGAGTAGGGATAGGACATGCTTTAGAAGCATAGCTCAGATATTAAAAGAATTTAGGAAAGGGCGGAATAGAACAACTCTTAGATACAAAAATTAAAGAATTAAGTTTTAAAAAGATAACGGTAGCTCAAGAATGCCAACTAGTGCAAACACTAGTCTAACAATAATAAAGAAGCTGAAGGGTGATGCTGAACAGGCATGTACCTCCTGGAGCACTGCAAAAAACCTTGTAGGTGCAGGAGTAAAGAGCAGACAAACCAAATGGAATGGGAACTAAGAGAGACCAAGAGCTAAGAGAACAACTTTTCGTGAACAAGCCTAATTTACATGATAGTATATGCCATTTGAGGGGCATGCTTTTCTGGAATGTTGTGCATCAACATAGTCATTCACATTACAGTACATCATTGTTGCCCACATAACTAATTATGCATGGATTTTTCTGTAGTGACATTAAGCAGGAAATCATATTTCCTTTGTGTTTCCACATATACACTTCCAACATTTTCCTTTAATTTTGGCCTACTTTAATATAATGTAATTTTGTTAATATTTGGAAATTGGCTGATTCATGATGATATCCCTTAAAACTGTGCATATAACTATAAGTAGAGCCAAATATTGATTAGCAGTAACGTATATAATATTACTGCTAAATATTCCTGAAAACAGTTTGTAAACATTTGTTAAAACTGTACTGTTATACCATACAAATGTATAAAAATTAAAATTAAGTTAAAGCTGTAATACGCACCCATAGAGGCATTTATATTCATTTAGTCTGCTCTATCCAGAAGGCACATTATGAATATATTGCATAAAAATAAGAATAAAATGTTATTCACAGTTAGAGTATTTGGTAATAAGTAATGAATTTTATCAAGTATGATACACAATATAAAATAATTTATAAATATATAAATTAATACAGGGGAACATTTAATTTTACAATCTTCACAGTAGGTTACAGTGTTGTTAAAATTTTTGGTCTCTGGTTTATCTGCCCTTCAGTCAGGTATTCAGATACATGAATCATAAGTAAATGAAATATATTTCAGCTGTTGATAAAACACATCAACATGGGTGACTGAGTTTGCTAAGGCACAGACTTGTGAATGGTTGGTCTGCAGTTTGAATTCTGAGAGACCATCATCCCTCCTCATCAATGGCAAATGCTGGGGAGATAACCTAAACTTAGGCCTTCAATGCATCCTACCTAAAATTTCTTTCCAATTAATCATTTCATCTCATTTATCATTAATACCATGCCTGTGTAGTAAAATAGAAATTAAATATAATTTTAAAAATTTAATAAATACGTATTTGGTAATCTTAAATTTAAGACCAATTTTGTGTCTGAACTAATACAATGAAGCAACTTACATAGTCTTAATTAGCTTGTGAGTCGATTTAATACTCTTAAGCTCCACTTACCATTAAATTATAGAGAACATGTTTCATAGGCCATTGCTTGCATCACCAGCTGGGATTTGACTGCAAAATTATTGATTTTTCCCATATTTCCAGTTCCAAAGGTCTATCTATGAATTTCAGTAATTTGATTTCCATTTCTGTACTTACCATGTTTATCTCTCCAAAAATAATGTGGAACTACAGATGTTTCTCCAGTATTCTTTGAGCCTAATTCCAATACTTTTTTTGTTTTGCCAATATACACTTTGTTGCATTCCAAGCAGTTGATTTTATAGATTTTGGTTTCTTCTCGTTAGTGATTCTGTCATTATCACCAGAGGAGATTATTTAGGATCAATTTGTCCACCAGGGACAAAGTAATACGGAGCTCTCTGAGTATTTTCTGGAATTTTTTGGTGGCCCAAGGATGATATGAAATTTCCTATAAATGCACTTTTTTTTTTTTCTGTCAATGTTGTAACGTGCTTTAATCTCTTTTCTTGCTTGAATTTCTTGATTTTTATGTCTACTATTTCTTTCTTGCATTTTATTCATTGATTTTTGTCATTTGTATTATCTGTGAGTACTCTTCATTGTTATTATAAACCCTAACTGTTGCTACTTCTATGATTTTTTTTATTTTAAGGCTTTAAATTTAACATTATTTCTTATTTATATTACAATACCACTTCCTTATGTTTTTCTCTACAGAAACTACATGCTATTACAAAATTTGGATTATTAGACAACATAATATTAAATTGATTAAGAACTATATTAGGAATTCTTATTATTCCAATAAGAATATGATTTATTGCTTCACTAAGCAATTTACTATGAAATATCATTATTAATAAACTCCACAATGAATTTAAATTACTATATAAGTGTGTCCTATTACTAGCAGCTGATGAAAGACAAGGGTCAAGGACAGGCAAATGTGACTGAACAAAATCACCAAGTTTCTTGAAAATCTGAACTAATTTTCATTGATTGACTAACAAAAATTGCCTAACTTTGCCACCTTGCACAAACAAGTAGGTTACCCTTATTTGGATTCTTCTGTCTGTAGTAAATAGTAAGTATTAATATATGTAAGTATTAATACTTACTAGACTTATTATTATGAATCAGAATTGTAAAGTTTTAAAAAAATTTACCACCATCACCATATCCAGAGTACAGTTACCACTATTAGCACACTACTAAACCATCACCAATATCATTATTACATCACCATCATCATCACTGCCACTAGTGCTTCTTAACTACATCATGTATATAACCACCACATTGTTATATACACTTAACCATTATAATCATCATTTCATTACCTTTATCATTACAGTTAGTTTGATTCTTACCTGGAAAATAGGAAAGAGACAGTGAAATTGACTTTCTAGATTAAAATAAAAACAAAACAAAACAAAAAATTATAAATAAAAACTGTATAATATGGGGTTCCACAAGGTTCTGTCTTGGGTGCTCTTTTATTTGATTTACAATCAACTCTTGATAATTCACGGTAATTAATGCATGAACTTCTGCAAATTATTGAAATTTGTGAATTATCTGCAAAAGTTTGTTTCACCTAAAGTTCAGTAAAAATACTTTGGTTGATTGGACAAATAAAGTATAATTCAAAATCAATAAATTTGAAATGCTGAAATACATTTTAAATCAAATATTTTCAATGAATCAAATTTTAAAAATAATAAACATATCATGTTTAACTTTAATAAAAAAAAATCTGTCAGCTTTGTTTGTGTCCTTGAAGACTTAATTTTTCCTAGGTTTAGCACATAAATTTCATAGCAAAATAGTGTTCATAAACGAATAGTCATCACATTTTCCATATACAATAGAAACATATCACTGGTGATACTAGGCTTGGCTGTGTGATATTTTCACATTTCCCATACCTTCCTCTTTACAATTCATTTTACAACCACTCATTTTTAAGTGGGTTACAGAACAAGCAACTGTAAGCTAAAAAAAAAAGTACAGCACATATATAGCATCAGTTGCACTATTCACAATGCTACAGAAAGGAGAAAGTTTGGTAGCTTGGCTTCAATGCATTACAAGCAAAAATTCCAGAGGAGGGGGATGGGTTCAGTGTAAGGCAGAAAGATGCACTGTATGTGAAAATTTGGAGCAAGAAAGTTATCAATCAACTAAAGATGAACTATTTTATACATAAAATATTAAATAAATAAAAAGAAAGACAGAGAAGATGAACCCCAAATTATGGGAATTGACTGTAAATGATATAACCAGGAGTGTTGTGAATAATAAAATTAAATCCAGCAGTTTTACAAATGGTATTCTATATTAGTTTCAGGAAATGATTATAGTAATCTAACCCAAAATTTTGTTCAAATTAACTAAACCATTTTGCCATGGTTTGCTCAAAACATATTGGTTATTAATAAAGAGAAAAAAATAGCAGTAGGTTTTCATCATAAATTCAATAAAAATATTTCTTTTCCTGATATTGTACTTTAATAACACCAAAATTACCTATGTATCTAGTACGACATTTCTAGGATTATGGATAACTCAGAATTTAGACTGGATTTTGCACATTGAAAATCTGGGGGGGGGGGAACCTAGCAGGATTTGCTATGCATTAAAAGTGTTAAAAAATGTGGATATAAATTTTTTCCGAAAAGCTTATTTTCATTTAGTTGTAAAATACGGCATTATACTTTTAGGTAGTTCATATATGTCACAAAATATTTTAAGTTACTAAAGGAAGCCATTAAACTCATAAAAATGTACCAGAGTATGTTAGTTGGAAATCCTATTTCAAAGAGTTAAAAATATTGATGCTTCCATGTTTATACATATATATGTTAGAACTTTAATAAATAATTTCAAAATTAACTCAAAAAATCATGAATATGATTCCTCATTTAATAGGTAGTTCAAAAATATCTGCAGTCAGTTAACTTTCATCATTTTTATAAACACTCCTTTACATATAATGGTGCACAAATCTATAATAAGCTTTCATACCATATAAAAGTGCCACAGTCCAATAGTAAATTTATAAAAACATGTCTACATTTTTATTGAAAATTCTTTTTACTCTATAGAAGCACTTCTAGACAGTTAATGATGAATGCAGGAATCCACACAGTGAAACTATCATAAAATCTTAGGTGGATTAAAAGTTAAACTACTTAAAATCATGGTAACACATTGAAAATGCTCTTGACATTCCACTCTTAAAACTTTTAAAATTAAAACTGGGACATGTTTCTTGAAACCTTGCTCACATTGACAACCATAGAACAACTGATTCATAATATGTTGGAGGTGTAAGTGACTGTGGGTGCTCTGGTAGTCTGTTAATGAACTTAAACAAAATGTTATCTGCCTCTGGGATATTGAAATTCATGAGTCTATTTCATACTTCTTTATAAAAATATTTTCCCACATATTGAGTTCCTTTGGGTGTTGAACTGCTTTTAACAATGTGATGTCTTTCTATATTTTTTGGTATTCATTCCAAAAATGTGCTGCCACTGCTGATTTTTCTATCTGTTTGTGTTTAATATTTCTCCAGTGTTCTTTCAATCTAATACCCAAATTTCTTTTTGTCTTGCCAATGTACACCTTATTACAGTCTCTACAATTAATCTTATATATGCAAGAATTTCCTTCTTTAGGTCTTGGGGGTTTGTTTTATATAGTTTCAACAATTTGCCAACACTGTATCTATTTCTAAATGCTAAGGTGATGTTATAGATAAGAAAAGTAGTGAAGTTCAATAAAGATAGTTACTTACAGAGAGCAGCAGAGAAGAAGATTCTGTGATTAGAAAAATGTAAATACTATACAGATATTGCAACTATAGATTTAGAATTATATAATTACACATGAAATTATCAAAGTCTTTAGACACCATTGTGTGGGAAAATTTAGAAAGAAATGCACTAGAAATCATCAGCTTTAGAGTCAAATGAAAAACCACATGTCAGAAAATGAAATTCAGAAAATTACATAAAAAATTGATAAATCAAGCCAATACCTTTTTGAAACCAAACCTCAAAATAGTCAATCTCTCTAAAACCTTAACATGAATGAAATAGAATTGTTAAAAAATGGGATGAATACCTGTTATAATTTTTCCTCCAATTTAGAAAATTACATAGCAGACATTGAATTAACCATTGACAACTTCAATTTTACAGATAAAAATATTGTCAGAAAAACTTCATATATTACAAGAAATCAAAAAAAATAACCAAGGCCAAATTTCTCATCTCAGATCCATTAAATCTCTTAATAAAAAAGTTGTAGTTTACACTAAGGCTGACGAAGGAAATCAAATTACAAATTTAGACAAAGAAGATTATAGGCAAAGGATGCAAGAACTTTTAAGCAGTGATGATTTCATTGAAATAAAAACAGGTTCACTATATAAATGCAGAAGGTTAACAGAAGACACTATAAAGGAAAGTACTCTATTCTCAAAATTTCATCTTTACAAAATCAAAGCACTAAATCCATCCTTAGCCAAAATTTTTGGCTTACCAAAGATACACAAGCCCAGAAAAGGTATGAGACCAATCATTAATAATATTAATACCTAGCAAATTGGTTATCCACACGGTTCAACACCTTTCCAAAATATCTTAGTTTAAATTTAAAAACTCTTTGGATCTGGTTAACAAAATTAAAGATTGCAAGTTATCTTTAAATGACACACTAGTTTCTTTCAATGCAAAAACTCTTTTCCTCAGCATTCCAAAAATTAAAAACCTTGACGCTTTTAAGGAAATGGTTGATATCCACTCATTTTATAGAAACACACATCAAAGAATTTATGGAATTATGTTTAGATCAGACCTTCTTTACCTTTGAAGGAAGGTTCTTTAAACAAAAATCAGGTTTAGTTATGGGTAGCCCTCTCTCTCCATTCGTGGCAGATTTATTTATGAGCTTCTTTGAGATGCACATTGCAAAAGTCTTTCTCTGCATGTTTAAGACCTGGCATAGACATGTAAGGGATATTTTTGCCATTATACAAAACAGATATAGAGAAGATATATAAAACTATTAAATTTACAGGAACCCATAATCAAATTCACTATAGAACCTGAAATCGACAAGACTTTACTTTTTTTAGATTTGAAGATTATAAAAAGCAATAATAAGCTAGAATTTGGGATTTACAGAAAAGATGCACACTGATAATTATAGAAAAACTCACGGTTTCAATCCTAGACTTCATATAAAGCAGCCTTTAACATTATGGTTTATAGATTGGTCAATGTACCTCTCAATAAGGAAGAGTATAAAAAAGAATACGTACACATAATGGATGCAGCCAAATTCAATGGATTGAACAAAAAAACGATTGATCAGAAAATAAAAAGATTCATAGGAAAAAAGAAAATTAAACAAATTACTACACTCAGCGCTTTATCTGAAGAAAAAACTTGCCATAAGTTCACTTACTACCTATACCATAATAATAAATTTAAAAAAAAAAATTAAACAATACAACATCACCTTAGCATCTAAAAATAAGTGTTGGCAAATTGTTGAAACTATATAAAACAAACCCCCAAGACCTAAAGAAGGAAATTCTGGCATATATAAGATTAATTGTACAGACTGTAATACATAGGCAAGATAAAAAGAAATTTGAGTATCAGATTGAAAGAACGCTGGAGAAATATTAAACACAAACAGATAGAAAAATCAGCAGTGGCAGCACATTTTTGGAATGAATACCAAGAAATATAAAAGGACATCACATTGTTAAAAGCAGTTCAACACCCAAAGGAACTAAATATATGGGAAAACATTTTTATAAAGAAGTATGAGATAGACTCATGAATTTCAATATCCCAGAGGCAGACAACATTTTGTTTAAGTTCATTAACGGACTACCAGAGCACCCACTGTCACATACACCTCCAACATAATTTGAATCATCAGTTGGTCTATGGTTGTCAATGTGAGCAAGGTTTCAAGAAACATGTCCCAGTTTTAATTTCAAAAATTTTAAGAGTGAAATGTCAAGAGCATTTTCAATGTGTTAACATGATTTTAAGTAGTTTTACTTTTAATCTACCTAAGAATTCTAGACAGTGCTTATTTTATTATTTTGTTTAATTTTCATTTTTAATTTCATCCTACTGTATCTTTAATGTGTTTTATTTTATTCTTATTAAATTTTTATTTCATTACTTTATATTTTGACATGACAAACATTTTTTACAAATAAAACTGGCTGAAATAAGGAAGTTGAGTTTGAGAGATTACCAGCACACATCATTACCAGTACATCATCACTCTATCATCATCGATCCTGGTGGTGTAGTGGTACCATATTTGTCTTCTAAACCCAAGATTGCGGGTTCAAACCCTGCCAGGATTGATGGATTTTTTTGGGCATAGGTCCTGTGTTGTACACGGCAAGAAAAAGAACCTCAAGCCTGAAAAAAAGAGGCCTCTGAGCAAATTTTGTCGGTCATTTCATGCCCTGAATTGAATAGGATGCTGATGACCTGAGATGTTAGAGAGCGTCCATAAATAAACCAAATAAATAAAATAACTGCTATCATTATTACTATTTCTGCCACAACTGCACTATTGGCACTCTTACTACAACTAGTCCATAATGATTATCACCACCACAATAACATAATCATCACTACCATTGCCACTACTACACCATTACCACTACCATCACCACTATACTGACATAGCCTCTAATGCACAGACTTGTGAACTGCTTGAATCCTGCCAGGACTGTCCTCTCAGACTAAAACTTTTTCCAAGGTTTCCTAAGTCATCAATGACAAAAATTGGGGAAGGGTGCAAACTTATGTCGTGAATATTTCCTTTATCAATTTATCAGTTCATCTTATGTATCATAAGTGTCCCCTACCAGGGAAACCACAATGGTTAAAATGGATCTTAAACATTATTAGAAAAAATTTCCATACAGCAATGCTACTCTCACAATTTCACCATCAAGATTATCATCATTGCTCTTGTTGCATAATCATTTGTGCCATCACCACTATTATATATGTAGTCACAAACATCAACTCCACCATTACCACTATCAAGGCTGCCACAACTACACCATCACCATTTCTCTTACTGCTATTGACTCAGGTGACTGAAGTTGCTAAGGCATGAGTGGGAGGGCTACAGTTCAAAATCTTTCAGGACCATCCTTCTTTACTGAGTTTTCTTCTAGATTTTCCTCAGTCTTCATCAATGACAAATGCTGTAGAGGTATCTTAAACTTAAGCTTGGAACACTTTGTTGCCCTCAAAAATTCCTTTCCCCTTATTTCATCTCATGTTTCATCAGTAATCCAACACCTGTAATGCTGCAGTTGTTCAAATGGGCATTAAGCACTGTTAAAAATATATTATTATTATAATCATCACCACCACTACTGTCCATCACCACTACAACTATACAATTCCCACTCTCACCATCATGACTATCACTGTCACTACTATACCAACATCACTTGTCACCATCCATTACTATCTCCACCACCACCACCACCTGAACCAACACAGGAGGCCGAGATTGTTAAGGATTCATGAGCGGGAGGTCAGGGGTTCCATTCCCACCAGGATTGTCCTCCCTGACTGAGGTTTTTCCAGGTTTTCCTTAGTCATAAATGGGAAATCCTGGAGGGGTACCCTTGGCAGAAGATGAAGATGAAGGTCTTCGAAACCCATTCCAAATATCACACCTGTAAGTGAAGCAATAAGAGTGTTTAGTACAACATATATCACATGAATTTATTCATATGGCTTGGCTTCACTGTGTTAGTTCCATATATATTTTTTAAAATAATGTCTTTTTTAAAAGGTATGTTTTAATTAACCTGGAGGGGTTCCCTAAATTTAGGCCAGGAATGATTCCTTCCTTTAAAAATCTTTCTGAATCTATTACTATTGGGTAAAGAAGATTATAATAATAGAATGCAGAATTTGTTAAATAAAAAAGAATCTGTTCAGATCCAGTCATACCCATTGAAAGGGTGTGTTGATTCCATCAATGAGGTTCTGAAAACATGTACAGCCATCCCAAAAGAAACAATATACAAAATAAAACAGAGCAACCCTAAAATAGCTAAGATATATGGTTTACCTAAAATTCACAAGATTGGAAATGGTATGCATCCCATCATTAACAACATCTATACTCTGTCTTACTATTTAGCAAAATATTAGCTAATTGATTCAAGACATCACCAAAATTTCAAAGCAGGATTATAAAAAATTCATATCAGTTAATAGAAAAAAATTAAGGACATAAAACTGCATCCCTCTGACACTCTTATATCTTTTGACGTAGAATCTCTGTTTCCAAGCATATCAAAAGAAAAACTCCTGATTAATCTACATGATTGGGTAAAAACAAGTGGAATTAAGGATACACACATAAAAGAATACATCAAACTAACAGAAATTTGCATAAACCAAGCCATTTTTACTTTCAAAGGAAAATTTTATAAACAACAAGAAGGACTTACAATGGGCAGCCCCTTATCTCCATTTCTAGCTAACCTCTTCATAAGTAGATTTGAAACATCAACACAGCTTTTCCATACATATTTAAGGTATGGTACATATATGTAGATAATATATTTGCCATACTTAACAAAAAACTCATTGACGATGCCTTAAAACTTTTGAATATACAAGATATAAACGTATTATTTACATATGAAATAGAAACGATAACATGTTGCCAGCCATTCTTAGATATTAAAATGATGAAATGTCAAGAAAATCTTAAATTTGGAATATACAGAAAGAATACACATGCAGATAATCACATCAAAGCTGACAGTTTTAACCCACAGGCACACACATGCAGTAATTAACAGTTTAACACACTGCCTAGTTAACCTACAAATTAGCAAAGAAGAATATTTTAATGAATATAAACAAATAGAAGAAACAGCAGTTAAAAATGGTTTTAAAAAAGAACTAGTACACAAAAAGGTGCGGAAATTCAAGAGACAAAAACATATCAAAGAAACCACAACACTTTCAGCAAGAAAAGATAAACTAATTTTTAAAAAGTTCACATATCATTTGTGGGCTACAAAAAAATTTAAGAATATTCTTAAAGATTTAATATCAGGTTGGCACCAGTTAATAGATTTAATGTTAAAAACTTACTGATAGATAATGTTAATGACAGTATTCCACAAGAGGAAAAATCAAGTATTTACAAAATAAGTTGTGCAGAATGTGAAATAATCTACATTGGAAAAACAAAGAGAAACTTAGGCACACGGTTAAAGGAACATTTCAGAAACATATAGTACCAGCAAATAGAGAAATCAGCAGTAGCATATCATTTTCGGACACAAAAGCACAACATAATAAATAAAGCAAAATTATTAAAATCGATACAAGGACATACGGAACTAGCAACCTGGGAGAAAATCTACATCTACAAATACAAAGACAGCATAATGAACTTCAACATTGCCGGAGATGAAAACATAAACTACAAGTTTATCACACCACCACCATAGCAGAATACACAATCCCACAGCTCAACGAATCATCCGGCAGTTGAACTTTAGCCTGGCTGAAGATGGGAACTAAATGTTCTTGAAACTGGTTCCATACATTTATGAAAAGTAAGTGAAGCTTTAAGAGTGTGTAGTTCAACTGAAACATACAATGATATCAATTAATATGATTAGTTCACTGTGCAAGTTCCAATTTACATTTTAAATTATTAACACATGTTATTTATAAGGTGTATCATTTCAGTATGCTGTAGTCTATTCTCCAAATAAGATGCAATTAGTGTATTAACAGGCCTTGAATGCCATATGGCTGTAATTTATTGATCAACATGTCATTCATAATGAAATCAAAGACTTTTCATAAATCAATCATTAAGCCAGCAACTCGATTATCATTATCTTGTTGAATTAAATGTAAAACTTCTAAAATCATGTCAATATATTAAACTCTCTTGACGTTTCACATTAAAACTTATTTTATTAAAAAGTAAGTTGGGACTAGTTTCATGAGTCACTTGCTCACATTTTCAACCAATTGACAACTAATGGATCTCTTCAAGTAGGATGTATACTCGGCTGTGTGCACTCTGGTGATCTGTTGATGAACCTGTACAATATGTTTTCTGCTTCTGGTATAACAAAATTCATGTCTATGTTCATATTTTTTTATATAAATCTTTTCCCATATACTAAGTTCCTTTGGGTGCTGAACTGCTCTTAGCATTATTATATCTTTTTCTATTTCATGATTTTCATTCCAGAAATGTGCTGCTGCTGCCGATTTTTCTATTTGTTTGTATCTGATGTTTCTCCAGTTCTCTTTTAATCTAATACCCAACTTCCTTTGGTCTTGCATATATATACTTTATCACACTCCTTACAGTTGATCTTATATATGCCTGAACTATCTTCTTTACACCTGGGTTCAATTTTGTTTAGATTCAGTAATTTGCCTACACTGTATCTATTTACGGGTGCCAAAACGATGTTGTATTGTTTGAATATTTTTTGAAATTTTGATTGATGCATGGGTGAACTTTTGATAAGTTTTTTCTTTATATAAATTGTTTCACAGACAAAGAAGATTTTATGTGAGGAAGCAAAAAGGAATTTTCTGAAGCAACTCTTCCCACGCCTTTGGAACACATTGCTCCCCAGAACATGACACTTTCATTGAACTTTTTTTGTTTCAGCTATACAGTCCTTGTTTACCTCCTCTCCTGGTTCCATCCACAGTTCCAGTGCACTATCATTATCATGCAAATTAAGTTTCTTTTCATCGGAGAAAATAACCCTCTTCCAATCCTCAGCAGTCCAATTCTCAGCATTTTTGAAAACTGTTTCCTGTCATTTATGTGTTTCACTGTCAGATGTGGCTTGTTTTTAGGTGTTTTCTTCCTAATATCCATATCTGTATGGCATCTTAAAACAGTCTGGTGAGATACTGATAATCCCAGATTCACCTCAATCCTAAATGCAATCTGCCTGAAACTTGCTTTTCTGTAATGTTTTGCCATAACCTTAATTACCCTGCACATCCTTGGGCTGGTAACATTTTTTTCAGCCATGTCTGTACCTTAAACTGGATTATGGTCAATGAATAACTTTCTCGCAATTTCCATGTTAGATAAGTCTTGTTCATGGAATGATAGTATCCTGCCTTGTTTTCTTGGAAACATGTCTTTCTGCTTTCCCATGACCTAGGAAAGAAAACTCAATTTACTTTACTTTATAGAACAACTATTGCTTGAAATGAATCTGCAAAACTTAAAAAACTATATGATTGGTATGTAGGTTAATTTACATATCTCAGAACTTACCAATATTGTTTATTTCATTAGTTAGAAACTCTATTCTAAAGCAGAATGTGAATGATCTGGAAGAAACAAAATTAGAGACATTAGAGATATCTGATGGTAGGTTTCCCAAGCAAAATGAAAAGCTATACCATCTAGCCTGCATTTGCTGCATTTGCTGTATGGCGCTTTTTTTAAATCTGCTTTAAAAGCATATGTTGTTGCAGTTAAATGTAGGCAAATATGTACATACAATTTTTATTGACATATCACTTAAACAGCATCATAAATGCCACTGAAAGCAGCTAATGTTACATGTTTCTATAAAAGTATTTATATATGTTATAGAATTGGTTTTAATGACAAAAAAAAAGAAAGCTGAAAATATTGTAATAAATTTTGAAGTGTACTGCCTAATTGGTTGAAAATAACAACAGGGATATTTTTTTTGACTGAAGTGTATAATTGTTTATCATTTAGATGTATTTTCTACAATTCAGAAAATGCTTTCACTGAATCAAAAGTATTAATTATTATTTATTGTTTCCCAAAGGCAAACATTTAGGTAAATTAAACATAAAGGAAAAACCAAGCCACTGACCCATCCAAGCTTTTTAAACTTTGGAACAGAAATGTCCTAATAATAATTAATTTAGGCATTGGTATATATTTAGTGCTTATGAAATGCATACCCATGAATAGTAGTTGTAAAATTAGATCTTTTTTTCCTTACCTACTGCAACATAAAATCATAAATACTAACTATCATAAAGTCAAAAAAGTGGCAAAGAATTATGTCGTCGATGTACCCCATCAGTATGGTATATTAAATCCTCATTTTCAGTGGCATTGCATGGGTTCAGAAGCAACCATGAATCAATTTGTGCATATTATCATTGTCTAATTAGCATTACTAAACAGCATGCACAAATGATTGTATAAATCTTATAATTATCTGTACTTCAGTTGGATCCTATGATGTTTTACCATAAACGGCTAAATTATGCCATTGCAAAAAGGAAGTCTGGACTGAAGTTGTGCAGCAAGATTTCTCCACATTGACCAGTGCAAAGGACAACAATCTATCCTGAGAAATCAGAGAAATTCACTATCAGCTTACTTTTGAGAGATATGAAAAAACAATTGCCCATAATTTTCCTTTAAGCATAAACATGCCTCATTGGAAAACAGATTTGTGCTGAGAAAAGTACTTAGGCTTGTTAAGATTAAGAAACAGCAACTGTTGATTATCAGCTATTCTTTCAGAAATGTTAATGCAAATGACATAAACTATTTCACAGTACAGCCAAATGTATGATTGTTTACTTTCATTACCATTCTTATCAATTTGCATTCTCTTTAATCGAGAAGAACAACAACACTAGATATTTTCTTCCACAGTTGGTTGAAATTGTTTCTCAAGTCCTGTAGATGGCAAAACAAATCAGGCATGTTCTTATTGCAAAAACTAGTATTTTTCTGCTTAAGTTTGAAGAATATTAAATAACATATTTTAATGTGAAAATATGAAGGAAAATATATATAACCGAAAATTGAAATCAAAATAATTTGGAAGACTTTGGAGAACACGAATTGAATTAATGACATCAGGATCCCATTCTTCTAGATTTTCAATTAATAAAATTAATGAGAGAAGTAATTTCACTTTACACTGTTGGAGAGCTCCACAAGATGGCTTTGATATTGCCATCTTGTTGATAGGACAGATGGAATTTTCCTGTCCAAATGGATGTTTAAGACAGATTTGTTTGGTTGGTTTTGAAAAGAATGTTCCAAAATAATGCAAAGCTAAAGAAAAAATCAGTAACCTTGATAAAGGAGGTAGACTGTGAAAGAACCAAATTTAATTTTGCACATAACAATGTATGAGTATAGCATGATGGTGTTGCTCGGGCATTTTTGCTTGGTGGCCCCAATGTTGACCTGCCATAACAGGAGCACCATTGTGAATTTGAGCAATAATTTTGATCTGCAGTCAAACTCATTTATTGCCTTGATAGCATGATTGTAGAAAGAATTAGCAGAATTATCTCCCAAATCATTCTTTAACACTTCCACACAATGGAGGACATTTGACACTTCATTTTTATATCTGAAGTTTCATCAGGAACCATGGCAACAAACTTAAAAAGTGAAATTTCTTTTTTAATTTCACTGATCATAAGATCTGATTTGCAAGAATCAAGGCATTGCAAATATCAGGAGAAGACCCATGGATTAAAGTGGCAGATTTCAAATGATTCTGCAACTGCAAATCATTGCTAGCCAGGAGCTCCACATAATTTCCTTGATTTGTAGAAGAATATTTATCATGACCACTGAATGCAAGACCTGTGACTCCAAGAAACAAACTGCATTAATTAGATGGTCAAGAATGTTTCTATTTTCCTTCACTATTGCATTGTTGTTTACTACCAATTAACTCTATTACTGCTCAAACAAAACTCAATTCTTTCCTTTTTACCAAAAACTGTGAATACTAAATGGAAATTGTAAAAGTTTCTCTATGATATAGTAATAAACATTTGAAACAACCATTAAGATAAATCCAAGTCATATTTTGTTTTAAATGCCACTCAATCACTGTTTTAGCCACACTTGTTAACTAACACAAAACTGTTTTACCAACTTGTATCCAATTGTTTCCTGCCTAAAGTGACTATAATTCATAAAAGGGAAAATCTTAAGTTCAGAGAAAGGTTTACAGTTAGGTACTCCAAAAAAAAGGGGGGGGGGGATTATGGCCTGACTATATAGCCCTGCATCTTGTCCGTGGTTCTGCTGACAAGCAGCAGCAATTTGAACTTATATGCCTTTATTTTATTTATTTATTTATTTTATTTTTTTTTTTTTAATAATGTTTAATGCCCATTTTAACTATTGAGGCATCAGAGGCAGTGGACACTGATGATACATGAGATGAAATGATAAACTAGGAAAGGATATTTTTTTTTAAAGAAGGAAGCATTCCAGGCCTAAGTTAAGAGTATATCCCTGGCATTTGCCATTTGTGAAGACTGAGGAAAACTTGGAAAAAACCTCAGTCAGGGAGGACGGTCCGGGTGGAAATCAAATCCCAAAGTCTGCACCTTAATGACCTTGGCTGCCCATGATGATGTCACATGTCCTATTTGATAGATTTGATGTGAAGGAAAACCTCTCTCTCCCTTTTTAATGACAGTACTGAGAGACATGCACATTGGATGTAATCTCTCTGTGGCTTCCAAGTTCCAATTCCAATGCCTTGCAGGTTGGCATAGTGCTTTACATTGCACTGTTTATATATGCATCTTTATTTTTTAATTCTGAAAATAAATTAATCAAATAATCATGAAAATAATTCAAAATCTTTAAACAAATGCTTTATGAAAATATTAGAACTTAAAGTAAGGGAAGCAATGCTTCCTCCATATCCATTAACATTACATCCCTGTACATTTACTTGAATATCTGGTAGTTTTCTGAATTGGCTGTGCTTCAAGGAGTTAGATTTTAGTTTATTTATTGTTTGTGCCACCACACTCATAACATGAATCAATTTCATAACATTAGCACACAGTGCCCCTGGATGAATTATGCAGGGTACACAAACTAATTTTTGATTACAGCCTCTTTCTTTTAACAATGAAGTTAGTCTCCCAACAAATCCCCTTGATTTTCCTCATATATTTGAAGCTCCATTATTTACAACAAATAAAAGATTTTCCTATTTTAAGTTCTTGTTTGTAGCAAAGTTATGTATTGCTTGGAATGTTATCACCATTTGCTATTTTTACCTTCAGAGACATCATATTCGCTTGACATTTTTTATCTACTTCTCAAACAAATGCAGGTCATAGTGCTGTATCATTAATTTCAGGACACTCATCAATCACTAAGGAAATGCAATACATTTTTGGCAATGAAATTTTTTATCTAGTTATAAATAGAATCTGCCATGGATTTCACTCTTCTTCCAATACTACATCTTGAAAATATGATCTTTTTGCATCTTTCTTTGTATTTGGGGCATATCTTCATGGTAGCCTGAGCCTTACATCTTCTTACCAATTCCCCAATGGTTTTAAAGGAGATGCTATCTCTCAATTATCCATGTAAATGATAAATTAAAATTTATAAATTTTCTGATGTATCATACTTATAATGTTCAACAGTGCTACTAGAGGTGCTTGTATCTTACTTTTTTCCCCTTGCATTTGTGTAACTTTTTTTTTTTTTTTTTTTTTTTTTTTAAGTTTAAAAATTATTATGGTAATAAAGCTAATAAAATATCTTAAACATATTGAGAGAAAATAGTTTTCTAATATTACCTTAAAACAAATATTTTACAAATAGTAAAATATATAGCTTTGTATATAACTGGAAAGAATAATTTACCTTTTATTCTGCTATGCTCTTTATAAACATGTTAATTTAATGTGCTGTACCCCTAGCAAAAATTTTAAGCACAGCAGCTACATCAAATGTTCCCATTTAAGGACAAAATAGTATTTTCTTTCCATTCCTCTTGTTTTATTAGAATCTGAACAAAGCTTGAACAGGACATCATGTTGCAATCACTATTTCCCAATTGACAGCACTGATATCTGCCTAATCATGAAGTTAGGACAGGTACTGCTTATGCATGTTAGGATGATAGCAAGATTTGTTTTGTGTTGAAACACATACTTTGCACACCTATGCTGTAAATGAATTATTAACTTAAAGACTGAATAAAATACTAAAATATTATATAATATCTGCAAAGAGCATGAAAAACTGGGTAAGTCACTTTTGGTCAAAAATGAGTAATTGGCATCCAGTGATTCTCTGTGAGGAGTTTCAAATCATAAAAAACCGGGTAAGTCTAATTCCAATAGTTGCAAAAATATTGAACTGTGAAATATTATGTGGAATGCAGTTTGTGGTAACATTGTAGGTAAATCGACTATGCTTATTTTTAACCAACAGAATGCAGATGGGAAAAAACATGCAAGTCCAGTTACTTTCACATTGCCTAGTTGTTTCTTCATCTTTGTTGCATGAAAACCCTGGTAAGCCTATCTACCGAATTAGTGCAGGCATTTCCCTCTGCCTAAGGAAATGAGGAGAACAGTAAAGTTGTTTTTATTTCTCTTTTACACATCTGCATTATGCCAGTATCAATTTATTGAACACTGTGATCACTTTTTTATGATAGAAACCACTTTTGGCAGTATTAATCTTAAGAGTAATACCCATAAACAAATGAGCGACAATAATCTATACTATAATTGTATTCAAAACTGTTGTTATTTTCTCTATTTTGGCACAGAGACAAACAGTTCAGCTTTTCCACAATAAATAAACCTGCCAAATCATGCCATAAACAATGCATATAGCCTGCCATCTGATTTCCATGCCTTTATATACTCAACTTTGTTGGTGCCATACAGAGAGCAAAAGCGAAGATGTTCAGTTTGAGTTTGACAAAATGTCAGGTTGTGTGCATCTTCTAGTTGAGCTTATTATGCAACAAAGTCAAAGTGGTGGTAGTTCTAAAGAGTGTACTGGAAAATTAAGACTGTATTTCCACAAGAAAATGCTGGATCACCAAGAAAGTAAGCAAGACCCTTTTCACTTCTTTTTAATGTGATTAAAACCAATATTTATACTTTAAAAATGTTTTTGCCTGAACTGTTAAACAATAATTATGCCGTTCATTGGTAATATGAAAAGTAATTTAAGATTAAGAATTAAAATAACAAATCCATTTAAAATCAATAATTAGAATTTGAAGAATGGTTGAATGTAAACCACCTGTGGTGCCTCAGTAGTTAAAACAGGTCTTAAACACTATCACCCCCCCCAAAAAAAAAACTGAATTTAAACACTAGTACAGGAGATGTAGAAAACTGTATAGTAAAATAAATTATAACTATGATGGTGGCATTGTCATATGGATGACTCCATGGTGTTAAAAATTCCACTTCATTGTTCCAGTTATGGAGAAATGATGCCTTGTGAGCTAAAAATGTATGTTTATCCTCTCTTTGGGGAGGGGGGGAACTACGTATTACTTGTTTAAATCATGTATGGACTTTCTTGATAATTTTTACTTTACAGCTAACACAGCTCACTAGTATTCATCAGCAAGAATAGGAAACTTGCTAATTTTTCTTCTGAAATAGCCAAAAAAAAAAGTATTCTATGATGGTTATTTCTCACAACCTCTGTAACCTGTTTTCTAGGAGACCATCTGGATAAGTATGGAGTGGATTCAAATGAAAATGCTGCATTTTTAGAGTTTGATTCTGATGACAGCCTGAAAGATCCTGACTGCGAACCAGAACAACAGAGGTGTATAAGAAAAATCAACATTCCTCAGTGCTACACTACAACCAATGAAAGTAATGGAAATGAAACTACGGAAGACACCAGCATGTTGAGTAATAGTGGAAAACACCATTCTGAAAATCATGAACCCACGTATCCTATTCAGAGGAAAAGGACAGAGAGGCTAATAGGGAACTCAGAAATAAAGGCAAATCCTACATATTAGAAAAGGGGAAGCAAGTGAAAGCAAGAGAAATGCACCATGCAGAATTAAATGCTTGGAATACATTAAAGAGGAAGACTAAAAAATATTTTGAAAATTACTGGGCTATTGATGGCCATCATAATAGGATTAGGTTCATATACTCTTTAACAATAAGTAAACAAAAAACGATTCATGGGTTGAAGATAGCACTAAATTAAGGGAAACTGTTTCCAAGTATGAGTTTATTATTAAGGGCAACAATCAGCCAATCTGTAGGGAATGCTTTTACAGAACATTTATGAAACAACTGGATTTATTGAACGTATGGTCAGCAAGAAAAAAATTCATTTACTGGGATAATAATTGCACCTAATGGTAGAGCTTTTCCTGGCAATAAAACATTTAAGGAAAAATTATAGATTGTAAAAGCTCACATTCTCTCATTCCCTAGCTATGAGAGTCATTATTGCCGAAGCAAAACTTCTGAGCTGTTTCTGTCATTTTAACTTTGCCTATCAAAGATATATGATTTGTGTAAATAATGTACAGAAAACCCTGTTTCATTGAAAATTTATTCCAGATGTTTCCATGATCTTTACAAGACTTTCAAGAAGCCAAAACAAGACACTTGCCACAAATAATATGAAAATAGAGATCAACACCAAGCCATTGATTTGGGTATATAGGAACAAGAAGCACATCACAAGGCTGGCAAGGAATCACACAAAGCCAAAAGACATAATTAACAATAGCTCAGAACAATGATAAGATGGGTATTTCCGTATAATCTGCAACCGTGGCCTGCCGACACCCTACCATACCACATCTGTCCCATTCTATAAAAGACAGTTGTGGACATTGAACCTAACAACCCATAATTTAGTACCAATAAAGCTACTTTTATGTGGAAAAGAACAATATCTGGAAGAGGTGCATGAAATAGCTTCATGTGTTTATGAATTCATTCTAAAGATGCCAAAAGCTGAAGAAGAGATCATATTCTATTCCAATGCTTGTGGGGGGCAGGAAACAATATTATGACTGCTATGTTCAGCTCCCTTATTCAGAAGAGACACAACATCCATGAAATTCATTACAAGTTTTTGGTGAGTGGACATACCCTAATGGAATATGATTCTGACCATATTGTTATCAAAAAGGGAAAAAAAAAAAGAGAGAATGCAAATGAAAATTAACCAACCTAATGACTGATATCACTATTATGGTCATATAAATGCAAGAAACCATTCCAAGTTTTCATGATGGAAGAGAAACATTTCTTAGACTTCAGCTCCTTAACAAAAACCAGCAGGCCATTCCTGGTTTAGAAAATGTACACTGAAAGTAACAAATTTCTATGGATCGGAATTCACTGGCTTAAATACACCTAAGAGTCCAGGAAAATATTCAAGTATTCCCCCCTCTCTGAAGAAGAACATTTTCCAATACTTTCCATCAGAAGGCATGAAAAATGTTTGTTGCTGCCTCCATTAGTAGCAGTAATTCCTTTAAGTTCAAAAAAGAAGAAAGACATCTTGAGCCCATTACCACTAATCGACAGCGTTTTCCATGACTACTATAAAAATTTAAGAGTAGACGATGTTCCCATTACTGACCCTGACTTGGAGGAACTAAATGCAAACTGCAACATTTAATGAAATGAATGTGGCTAATATCTTGTTTTTGAAATATTGATATAAGAATTCATATAAATATATGTTTAATGTTTGAGTTATAAAGAGGCAAATCTTATGAAACATGTAAAATTAAATATTTGTACTACAATTTAAGTGCAATTTTTTAATATGATTTAAAGTATGTTCTGAGATATGTGGTTCAAAAAGAGTTGGCTATAAAAAAAATATATGCAACTAAATATACTGTAATACTGCAATACTCCCCTGCTTACAGCTTGGAAAATTTTCCAACAAGAATTAAAATAAATGGTTTACGTTTGACTGAAAGAGTGTTGTTTAATATGAACATAAATAGGTAAGTCACCCAAAGAGCTGTACAACAGACTGGAAAAATCGCTAAGTCAGTGAAGGTAAAAAAATATGTGCATAGTGAACTGTGAACATTAATTTGCAATTTTGATGGCATTCCATACTTCTTTCATCTCTATTGCAAGATTTGCTTTTGGAGACTTACCAGGTTTATCATGCTTTCTGCAGATATGATCTATATGGTAATTCATTTGTATGTGTGTAAGTTGATATTTTATATATATTTATAATTACTGTAACAAGCAATGTCACACATTTAAACTTAAATGTAAATTGGAACTTGCACAGTGAAGCCAATCATATTAATTGATATCATTGTATGATTCAGTTGAACTTTAGCCTGGCTGAAGATGGGAACTAAATGTTCTCAAAACCGGTTCCATACATTTATGAAAAGTAAGTGAAGCCTTAAGAGTGTGTAGTTCAACTGAATCATACAATGATATCAATTAAAATGTCACACATTCTCTTATTTCCAAAAGGTAGTAAAGATGTAGCCTTCTTTACCTCCAGTGCATGAAAAATGTTAGCAACTGCAAGTAAGTTAACTAATTTAAAGGTTTATTCTTGCTGTTATTACTATTATTGTCATAAATTATATTGTACTTACGAAGCTGTTGACAATGGAGTGGATAAATCCTACACTTATGTAATCAATTTGCTTACACTAAAACTCCACTTACTTTTATAAACTAAGACTAGTTTCGGAAGAAGGTCTCTTCCGAAACTAGTCTTAGTTTATAAAAGTAAGTGGAGTTTTAGTGTAAGCAAATTGATTATATAAGTGTAGGTATTATTGTCATATTGCTATTATTAATAATCTATTCAATTTAAATACTTCTTTTCTTTACCTCCTTTCTTTTTCTCTTTCCTTTGTTCCTCATCCTATCTAATAGTTTCCTTTTCTCCTGGTTCCCTTCTCTACATATTGCCTTTGCTTTAAATGTCCTGCTATTTTCATTTTTTCTAGCTATTCCTTTCTTTCCCTATTTAATAATGCCACTGATACTAAAGATTTTGATCAGCATAGTTCATGTATTGAATCATTATGAGAGCTGTTTTAAGCTTCAAAAACATGTTATAAATGTATGTTCTACATTGCCCTATGTGAGGATGGACTGTAATGAAATTTATACCAGAGTGCTCAGATTCTTGAAAATGTTTATGAAATTTTAGTTACAAATCCAATTAAGCTGAATTTCTTTTATGTTTACAGAGTGAAAAACTCTTTGTATATGATTTAGGCTCATATTTTATTTCTAAGTATTACTAATATTGTCAATTGTATGGAGCGATCCAATAAACTGTTAACCAACTTTTGATGTTTTTCCACTGAGCATGTGCACAAGTGTTTCCTGTCATTGACTGGAATAAGGTATATTAGCTTCTGGCTGTCAGTGAGAATG
Source organism: Metallyticus violacea (assembly GCA_030762175.1). NCBI lineage: Eukaryota > Metazoa > Arthropoda > Insecta > Mantodea > Metallyticidae > Metallyticus > Metallyticus violacea. Next base: position 573,250 of record CM060846.1, on the reverse strand, counting down.
TAATAGTATTTGAGTTCAGTTCAGTTTTTAAAAGTTGTGTGTTTTGTTCTGTATTTAATCATGAAGTCAGTTGACTCAATAGATGTTTTCTACTGCACGACACGCTTTTATTTATGATTCATATATGTTAACTCAATCAGCTCATCAAGTTCAAAGATGATTTGAAGAAAGATTCCCAGGTGTAAACAATCCATAATATTTATAATAAATTTCAGAACACTGATAGAATTCAGTCTAGGGAACCTAACAGACAGAATAGATTATAATAGATTATGTGGATTCCGAAATTCCGTAAACATAGACAGAATAGAATTCTTACTTAAGAAATTTTAGATGATATCGATTATCATTTGGGGAATTTGCCCCAAAAAATTAGGCATCTTTTAGAATATACAGGCATTTTTTATTACTCTGTGCATAGCGCTTCTAATTTTTTTAAAGTTAGAACCACATCAAATAGCTGTGGCATATGTGAATATAATTTTGCCCCATTTTAGATACTTAACTGACAGGGAACACAATTTCACTTTTTTCAACAAGCAAATATTTTTATTACAGAAATTTAAAGAGTATTTAAGAATGATAAGAGTTATAAGTAAGGATTTGTAGCCCCTTTGGTCTTTTATCTCTGGGGTAAATTAAAAATAAATACTATATAAAAGAAAAATCCACATACCCTAAAAGAATTTAAACAAAATATTGCCAGGAAATAGCCAGCACTAGCTGGATAGTCTTTTAAAGAGGTGCCAAAAATGTATGGACAATGATGGTGACTATTTTTCTCAATTCTTTTCATATAGTTGGTAAGTAAACCCTTTAATATAGTTAAGGAAACTGTTGTGTGGTTGTGTTGTGTCAGCACCATTCAATGATACCCATAGATGGTAATGATTGCTGTTCTTGCCTATAGGCAAGACACTGCAAGTTGGTTCATAGTTCATTGGGTCACTCTGTATAATTATAAAAGAAGAAATTGGCATTCTTGAGTGTAGTACTATTTAATTATATTTTCAGTTTTATGTTATGTCATCTGCATAAGAAAGAAGTATAAAATATCAATATAATGTTAAGCTGTTAATGTTTTGACTCTCATTTGTGGCATTTGGTTTGACAGGCTAATTACAAAAGATGATGAACATGATCTAGAAATGATTATGTCAGCTAAGCAGCATGCCCAGGACATGACTTTTGTAGAGGATGAATTAAAAGGAAGAGTTTGTAAAATGCTCCAGCATTTAATTTCTCTCAATAGCCCATGTGAAATGCTTGATGTTTTGGTATCTGCACTCAAGATGTTAGCATTACATTCTGAAGAAGATAGTCAGTGCAAATCTCTGTAAGTGGCTTCACTTCTTCAAAAGCTAGTAATTGGCAGAACTTGTTCTATTTACTGGTATTAATTTTATTGAATTTTATTAATTACTTCATAATGAAGTAATTAATTCATAAGTAATAATAAGTGGAAACTATCTTAGCTCACATATCTCTAATTACTGTAATATGTACGCTGTACTATATTTTAATAGATTAGATAATAAATGATGGCACCCATTTGAGTATAAGTAAGCTTATTAATTGTGTTGATTATTTTTTGTGGCATTTTTTTTACTTGTAATCGTTACATTTGGGTAAAAGTAATTTTTACTGTTAATTTACTCAGTATAAGGAGATTGTAAGCATTACATTATTTTAATTGTTACACTTCAAATAATCTTAAATTTTGTCTTTAAAATAGGTAAAAAATTTTAAATCATGTTTCTCTTTGATCTCAACAAACTTTTTCAGAGGAACGCTTCTTCTTACTGGTCTTGTGTACTTTGTTGAAGGCTTCAGTTTTTAAGATATTAAACTCCAATGCAATGTTTTTCACACTTAGTTGTTCATGCCATATTGTCCATTTGCCTTCCACTTTAGAGGTAGAGCCAGAAAAATCATTCAATTGGGAAAAATCAGATTATCATACTTCCAGCTAGTTGAAATGACATTCTGAATGAATATATGAAGGTAAGTTTAAAATATACAGACACCACCATTGATAGCAGTAACATATACACTAGACAGTTTGTACTTGTGTACATTTAACCTATCATCACTGCCAGCAGGTATGCCTTGCCTGAATAATTTGCGTATATTTAAGTGATCCGTCAAATGAATTAAAAGTCATTTTTGTAAGACTCCTGAACCATTGTGGCAACCTGTTATTATGCAATAAATATATAAGACATTCTAACAATTATTTCAAAATGAGCTAAACAGAAGCTTAATAGACCCTTATCAAATTGGTTATTATTGTAATTTTTATTTCAGGTCATGAAAACTGTTGCTGTGGCCCTAAATATATTACAAACAGAAATGAATATGTACATGGATTATCTGCTTTGTACTATAAAATATTTTATATGAGAGCTTTGTTGAAAAGTATATGATTATTCATTGTCTTACAGCAGATCATTAGTGAAAACTTTATTGGAGGAAATTGAGAAGAGGTTGCCTCAATAATAGGCAATAAAAAGCTCATGATAGCATCATGTCTGATTCCTGCCTTAATAATGTCATAATTGGACGGGCAAGAAAAAGAAAACACAAATGCTTTTTTTAACTGGGAAATAAATGTTAAATCTGGCAGAATGATGATGATTGGCTTAGCAGTTACTGAAGAAAAGTTATAAAACAAAAACAGTGATTATGAAGACAATATTTTTCACTGATTCTTCAGAGGCTATACCTTAGGTATCGGTTGAGTGAGTTGCTCATTCTGTCTAGCACCTATAAAGATATTAGATTAATATTACAGTTTCCTACATTGAAAGCATTGCTTTTGAAAATGTATGTGGGTATTCCATCAAGTGTACCTATAGCAGACTTTTTAGTGTTCTAAAGAAGTACTTTTGCAAAAAAAAAAAAAAAAGAGCTAGATTTAGTGATTACAATTTCAATATGCAGCTCTTTTGCAAGATCAATAGAAAGCACTTGCAAAAAAATTGTAATGGCATTTTAATTATAATTAATTACTTTTTCCTCATACTTGTTGGTTAAAATGCCCATCAATTAATAATGGAGTCCAGTTACTTTTTCTTAAATACTTTTACTAACACTGGATATCATTCATCAATTTCATAAAAGCAGAAGCTAAAATACTACATAGCACTAATCACTGTATTACTTTTAATGAAAGTTGTTGCATTAAGATGCTTGTAAATGTCCTTTTGCAATTAAGAGTTTAAATTAGGATATTTATTTGGATTTTTTACCCTGGAACTTTACTAACCTTTTTATTTCCTGGACATATTTACAATTCATTTGCGTTCATTCTTCTGAATTACAGTTTGTTAGAAGCTAAAGAAATGAAAGTTTAATGTAAATTCTGGTGGAAATTGCATAATATTTTTCCTCACAAGACATAGCTGTGGTAGACATATGACATATATTTAAATATTTAATAATAATAATAATAATTATTATTATTATTATTATTATTATTATTATTATTATTATTATTTTAACACCAAAGGACCTGTAATACCTTCTGACATTGCCAATTGTTAGGTTACAATACAAATACAAAATGCAATTTACAAATTGTCCAATGAATATAAACATCTACTTATTAGATATTTCTTTAAATGATATTTAAATTTTGATTTTTCTACAGATTTTATCCCTGCTAGTAATTTATTGTACAAAAAGGTACTCATATTTACATGCTTATATATTATTTGTTTATTATAATAGTATCTAGGATAATCTTTTGTATTTTTTGTATTATAGCTATGGATATAGTTATTTTAATGACAATTCTTTGTTTCATTACTTTTTTTTTTGAGTAGTGTTTAACGCCTTTTTTTTTACTACTGAGGCACCACAGGAGGTGAACACTGATGATATATCAAATGTAATTATATATTAGGAAAGGATGTTTTAAGGAAGGAAACGTTCTAGGCCTAAGTTTAGAATACCTCCCCGCATTTGCCATTTACTACACTTGGTATATTTATGGACCTCAGTAAGGCATTTGATTTGGTTGACCATAATATCTTATCAAAACTGGAATCATATGGTATTTGTGGTATTACATATATGTGGCTGAAATCCTACCTAAACAACAGGACACAGGTAACATCCATAAGAAATGTAACATATGGCAAAAACGTTAATTCAAACTTAAAAGTAGCAAAATGTGGGGTTCCACAGGGCTGAAATCTTGGGCCTCTTTTGTTTCTAGTGTACATAAAAGATTTGCTGATTAACATACCTCATGCAGCCACGATAATGTGTGCAGATGATACAAGCTGCATATTAAAGGGAATCTCTCCTACAAATTTACAACAACAGGCAGCGGAAGTTATGACTAGTCTAGCCGAATGGCTCTCTGCTAATAAGTTGACATTAAATGCCAATAAATCCTAATGCATGAATTTTGTCCTCTCTAATAGGGAAAGACAAAATATTGATCCAATGATCGCCTACAATAATAAAGTAATTCACTATGCCTCTGAAGCAAAATTTTTAGGAGTAACTATAGAACAAATTCTTAAGCTGGAAGTTACACATTTATAACATCAAAACAAAGATTAACAGAACTCATTATATAATCTCTGTGCTAAAAAATGTATGCAACCTTAGCACTTTAAAAATGATCTACTTTGCATATGTACAATCAGTTCTTACTTATTGCGTTATCTTGTGGGGTAATTCAGTAGACACTAATACACTCTTTTTAGCCCAAAAGAAAATTATACATAAAAGGTTTAATCTAAACAAATACACTCACTGTAAAATGTACTTTATACAGAACAATGTACTTACCCTACCATGCCTATAAATATTAGAAAGTGTATGTTTCATAAATAGTGATATACAACAATTTTACTCCAATAAATCAATCCATAAGCACAGTACTAGAACCAGCAAGAAAATCCATTTATAAACTGCCAGAACAACTAAAAAGATCAATAATTCAATCCTGCATAGTGGCATCCAAATGTATAACTTAATAACCAACGAAATCACAGATAAACACCCAATTAGATTTAGAAAGAAAGTTAAGAAGTTTTTAATTAATCAGGGTTTTTATAGTATACAAGAATTCAATGCATACTTTAATAAAACTACCTATACAGATAAATTATAAGTATTAATATTTGGAAATTGTTATATTTTGTAATTGACGAAGCCATGAAATTGTAACAAATTTCCAAAGATGAATAAAATATATAATATGATATGAGGACTGAGGAAAACCTGAAAAAAACCTCAGTCAGGAAGGACGGTCCTGGTGGAATTCGAACCCCAGACCTCCTGCTTACAAGTCTGCACCTTAACGACCTCGGCCACCCATGGCAGTGTTTGATTACATAATATATTCTTATACACATAGCAAGAGTAGATAGCTAGCAATTCATGTTCTATGAATGCATCCTTACAAGACAATCTATATTCTAATTTAGAAATTATTCTAATACATTTTTTTCTGTAATATAAATAATCTATCCAGTGCACCTTTGCTGCAGCTCCCCAGACCTCAATACCAAAAATAAAACATTAGAGCGGTGAAAAATTCATTTGAATAAGTATAGATTTTGTTATACATTTTAAAGAGATAATTTTTATTTTCTTTTAGAAGCATGCCCCTGCTCTGAATATTTTATATATTTCTTTGCTTGATTTTTCATACTAAAAGAAAAATTGAATAATGATTGAGATACTCATGATCTTTGGCTTGCAAATTGCTGGTGATTCAGTTTGAAGCAGAAATGGATATTTATGAAAGTACTATGAATCTTAATAATGTGTTCTGCTACACAAAAGGGGCTGTTCTGGCCATGATGCTGAACTAATGATATTAACATTAAGAAAGTATTGGAGAGAGAGGTGCATGTTCATGTAAACAAATCTGATTTGTGTGGCTTATGAGTCAATTATGCTTATCTAATTTGAACACTAATAATTTTTAACAGGTCTTGCAAATATATGAGTTCTGTTATAGATTCTTACATTAAAAATCAAGACAAATTTATTAAAAACCAGCAAAAACATACAGAAATACTAGAAAAAGTATAATCTGCATAGACCCATTGCAAATTTATCTTGTTATTAAAAGGAGTTTATGAATGCATCAAAATGTATAATGATTTCCCAACTCATATGATTTATTTTTATTATCATCTGATAATAGGGAAAGGTTCTGCTCTTACAGAATAACTATGCAGCAAGACCAATTATTCAGGCGACAAATTCATAGATGAATAATATATAATGTTCATTTATATCTAATATGGCAAAATATCATTGTTTAGCATGTGGAAATATGTGTAATGTATTGCTCTTTTGTTATGGTATTGTAGCTTAAATAATTTTGTCATATGTATGAAATTAATGAGCCTATGTAGTTATTTATAAATTTTAAAACAATTTTATATTCACACACATATATATATAATTAATGAAACTTTCTATATTTTGACTTGTTTTAGTTCTGTAGTACATTTATTGTACAGAAGCCCATGGAATGTAAATCCTTAATCTTTACCTGCATATTTTCAGAATAAGTGAGGGTTTCCGAAACTGTATAGATATATGTTTATGGAATGTCGGAATCCACACAGTGAAACTTTTGTTAATCTTATTTTGATTTAAAGTAAAACATTAAAAATCATGTCATATTAAAACTCTCTTGAAGTTTCACAAACCACTTATAAAAGTAATTTTGGTACATGTTTCCTGAGGTACATTCCTCACATTGTCAACCAATCGATGACTGATGAGTCAATTTCGGTAAGGTATGTGTGTCGCTATGTTTGCTCTGGTGGTCTGTTAATGAACTTAAACAATATGTTGTCTGCTTCTGGTATATCAAAACTCAGAAGTTTGTATTCATATATTTTTATGTAAATTTTTTTCCCATATATATTTAGTTCTTTCGGATGTTGAATTGTTTTAAGTAATATTATGTGCTTCTCTATTTCATGATTTTCATTCCAAAAATGTGCAGACACTGCTGATTTTTCTACTTGTTTGTAGCTAATATTTCTCTAGTGTTCCTTTAATCTTATCCCCGGATTTCTCTTTGTTTTTCCAATGCATATTTTGTCACAATCTTTGCAATTAATTCTATATATACCTGAACTTTCTTCTTTCTTCTTTTTTTTGTTTAATTTTATTTAGATTCAATAATTTACCAACACTATATCTGTTTATTGATGCCAAAGTGATGTTATACTTTTTTGAAAATTTTTTGAAATTTATGTTTAACATAAGGGTGATATGTAAATTTATGATAAGCGTTTTCTTTAAGTGAAGAACAGAGTGTGGCGATTTGTTTAATTTCCTTTTTATTTTTAAATCTTTTTTTTTATCTACCATTTGTTTGTTAAATCCATTAATTTCTGCTCTGTGTATTATGTGGGTGTATTTATTGAAATAATGGATTTAACAAACAAATGGTAGATAAAAAAAATAAAAAGATGTAAAATAAAAAGGAAATGAAATAAATCACCACACTCAGTTCTTCACTTAAAGGAAATGCTTATCATAAATTCACATATCACCCTTATGTTAAACATAAATTTCAAAAAATTTTCAAAAAGTATAACATCACTCTGGCACCAATAAACAGATATAGTGTTGGTAAATTATTGAATCCAAATCAAATTAAACAAAAAAAGAAGAAAGAGGAAAGTTCAGGTATATATAGAATTAATTACAAAGGTTGTGACAAAATATGCATTGGAAAAACAAAGAGAAATCTGGGGATAAGATTAAGGAACACTGGGGAAATATTAGATACAAACAAGTAGAAAAATCAGCAATGGCTGCACATTTTTGGAATGAAAATCAGAAATAGAGAAGCACATAATTTACTTAAAACAATTCAACATCCAAAAGAACTTAATGTATGGGAAAAAATTTACAAAAAAAAATTGAATACAAACTTATGAATTTTGATATACTGGAAGCAGACAACATATTAATATCACATTTAATTTCGTGTCGGAACAATTACAGTGAAGCAACTATTATGTTCTTCATTATCTAGTGAGTCAATTTAATAATCTTATGCTTCACTTGCTGTTGAATTTTGCAAAAGCCTGCAAAATTGGTTTTGCATAATTCAACAGGAAGTGGAGCATAAGATTATCAAATCGCCTCACTAGATATTGAAGAGACAACATATTTTAACTTAATTAACAGACCACCAGAGCAAACATAGCAACACACATACCTTACCGAAATTGACTTGTCAGTTGTCGATTGGTTGACAATGTGAGGAATGTACCTCACACAAAAGTCCCAAAATTACTTTTATAAGTGTGTTTGTGAAATTTTAAGAGAGTTTTAATTAGATGACATGATATTTAGTGTTTTACTTTAAATCAAAGTAAGATGTATAGATATAAATGGTATCGATCTGGACCATTGTGACTATAAGGAAAAATTAAAATTTAAAATGTATGTTGAAATTGCAACATACAGATTTTCAATATGTGTACACATTTTAAAAAATGGGAAGTATCCTGAAAAAAAAAGACAATTTTCTTGTTATGAAAGTACTCCTTTTATATGAGTTCCAAATTATAATGCTCTTTGAAAACTTGGCATGGTGTCATGTGGATCTCTCTGCTCTATGGTCTATAAATAGCCTGACCTAAGCTGCTGCGACTGCTGCAAGTCTTTATTTCATACATTTGTAGTGTACAAAAATCTTTGTTAGAACCGAGTGTTGTGTTTTAATAATTGTGAATGTAACAATTTCTTTGTGATGTGTGTTGGTTTATGAGGCAGGAAAGTTTTGCATTAAAAACATTGTGTAGAAAAAATTGCAAGTAGTTCTACACAGGTGCAAAGAACCAAGTCAGAAGAATATAACTAAGTGTACTTGAATTTTTATTTTGAATGCATTGTTGTTAAGAATAAAGTGCTTAATATGCCTTAAAATTTTGGCAGTTGAGAGTATGCTTTCAAATTGCAATGTGACTTGGAAATCATCACAGCAATTTAGTAGTTTAGCCCAGAGATAATTTTTGAGAGTGACATGCATGAATAGAAAATTAATTTCTATAAACAAGCCTCATTCCAATCAAAGCCTTCCATGCATGCTACAAAGTGAATATTTATATGCATGCAGCAAGAAACTTTGCAGTTGTCAAGGAGTTGGTAAGTTAAGCGGGTTGGACTTGATAAAATGTGAATTATAATCAGGAAGTCTACTACAAAACATCTTTCCAGTGTTTCATTATTAAATAACATAATTAGTTAACTTATTTGAAATCATAGATATTTTTATCATGAAAATGGTATTAATTGGTCCAGATGTGCATTTGTTGTGCAGATTGCTGCCCTTCCCTATCTGGCCAGTATTGTAGTCTCCAAGCTCTAGCTCTCAGATGGGCATATACAAGTAAGTTTTAATTTCAATGGGGTGCTGGAAACAATATCGGTGTTGAGCTGTGTCAAAACTGATCACAGAAGACATATATGCTCATTGACCTGGGGACCAAGCACACTTTCCTGCTCTGTTATTGTAAATCATGGGAGTTTTCCCATGACAATAAACTGTAGAATTTAATTTTCTTGTACACTACAGAAAAAAGACTTAGTAATGTTGAAATAATTATTAATAATTACTTTCTTATAAGTTTATATATTACTGGGATATACTTGAAAGGGTGACTTTTCTGAATGTGAGCCTCCAGAGCAGAAAATTATGCATAATGGAGCAACAAGATTCTGACTTTCAAAAGAAAGCCACTTCTATGGAAGAAGAATATGAAATCAGATGTTTTTTTAATGTTTTCGCATTTTACACAGATGCCAATAAATGTGAAATTGAAAACTGATTTTGGGCAAATGTCTACACTCCATATTACATTTGATATTTTCATCTGCAAACAGACGAACATAAGTGAGTTACAAACTCTTTTACAGCAGGATCATAATTAACATTCACTGGTACTGAGCAGAAAGAATAGCTAGACATTTCTTTAGCCTTCACACTGAAATTACATTCTCTTCTGGAACTGCATCACAATTTTGGAACAGTGTGGCAAAGCAATAAGTAGAACTCAGTAAGAAAGCCATGAGAGTACTTCTCTTATATCACATTCTACCATCGTGTGGTAGTATTTTTAGCTCCACTGGTAAATAATAAAATTCAAATTTAGAAGTAAAATTAATATTGTAAAGAAGAGCCACATAGCTGTGTCAAACATTGTCCATAGATTTGCTCTTTTTTGTGATAACAAAACACTCATCCCATTAGGATACTCTTACCTCTGTTAGGTTGTCCCTAAAATTAATGTAAAAATGTGAAAGCCAAAATAATGTTACTATTGTGAAAGAAATTTTTGCATATGAACTTCTGGCTTCAGAAGCATTGCATGGGTGAAAGATGGCAGTCATAAAATGTTTTGTTAAATCCTGGAATAAATTATACATCCTTTTTGTAATTGTTTAATGTGTCATGCCAAATGCCAAGTTTTTAATGATAAATAAATTAATAATAATGCAAATCATATAGTCGATGATTATTTTACAAACTGCTAAGGTCATCAGCGCCCAATCTCTATAGTTATCTTGCATTTGCCTCATCAGGATAAGAGGAAACTTTGAGAAAAAATCAAACTGAAGGAAACTGAGCATGTGAGTTCAATGCCAGCTCACTTGTCTGCTCAGCGTTGGATTTCTGCATGTGAGTGGCAGAAACAACAGATTATATTATGCAAGATGATGATGAAGCTGAAGATGAGATAATCGAGCAATGGTGGAATGAGTGGCAGAGAAACAAATTTCTCAAAGAAATTCTGCCCAGGCACTTCTGGCACAAATCCCACTTTTGACCACTGGAATCAAACTTGAGGTGCCTCAGTGGGAAGCAAGCAGTTTAACCACTCAGTCATGGTACTGCCACCTCCCAGACAAATTAGTTCAGGATGGATTGAAACATAATGGATTGCTGTTGCAGCTGGTTGTGGCCTGATGCATAACTGAGTCATGGGGATGGATTTATTGATTTAAGCTTTCAGTTTGAAACTAGCTTTTAACTTGCTACTGCATCTAACTACATTCTTATTTTATTATATATATACACACTCATTGATTTATAGCTAATGGCAATGCAATCTCAGTCATTTCCTTTCCAACTACTGTGCTGATAGCCTTCCTCAACTATGAGCCAGCTGTAGCACACACTATCAGTGTTTAGCAAACATGTACATTGTGCACATTAAAAGAATCTTGAAAGTTCAAAATGAACTCAGAACTTACTTTTTGCTGTAATCCCATCTCATTCTGGTGCACCTGGGTAATACTAAGCAGATTACAGCTATAGCAAGCTTTCCAAGATATAAGAACTCTAATACACAACAGCGCTTTTCAATGCTACTTCGGAATGCCAATGGCTTATCACACAGTAAAAAGTAAAAATTGAAATATTATTACATAAACATAATGTAGATATCTTTGTAATTCTTGAAGCTAACATTGATATTGATAACGAAAAGTTTTATAATTTTAAAACCTACAATATATATTGTCTACATAAACATCGACAAGTGGCAAGTGGCATACTAGTAGGACTCAAAAACTCCCTTTTAAGTAAACAACTACTCTGAAAACCATGAACTCCACAGATTATGCTGAAATCACTCAATCAGAAGTGTGGTTACAGAATGCAAAATATACCATTTTTGGTATATACAGCCCCCGAATTAAATCTTGACTTACTAGAAGTTAAACAAAATATCCTAATAATAAGTGACATTCAAAAGAGTGGGGGTACAATTCCTCTAGTGCAGTAGGAAAAACAATTGAAAAATTTTTGGAAGCAAATGCAATCAATTTAATATGCAACAACAAGGACTCCAAAACTTTTATTCACTATATTGGGGACTGAACAAATGCTGATATGATGATTGCCTCTTCAGATATTGCAAATCACACCACTGGAAGAGTATTGGAAGACATAGGCAGTGGCCATAGAATCATCACAACTGAAACCATCCAGCCACAAATGAGTCATTTAAAAGCTAGTAAACTGAAGAGATGGAACTTCCAAAAAGCAGACTGGATTTGGAAACTCACTGAGGAAAATTTGAATATGTGGAGGAAAGTTTGCTGAAGCTAATCAACGAAGTTAACAGAAATCTGATTAATACTGCAAAAATAACAATACCAAGAGGAAGGGGTATTCAGTGCTAACCTTTTTAGAAACTGAGATTAGCTGCATTAAAAGGAGACCAAGATAACACACAAATATAGCAGAAGCAACAAAAGATCTTAACTTAGTGAGAGATTGGAGAAAGAAAATTGCACTTGTAAACAGAGAAATACAAACTGCTAAGAATTAGTCATTTAATAAAATACTTAGTTCCCTTGAATATAAAAGTAATAGCACTAAAGTACATAAATATATTAATATATTAAACAATGTCCCAGAAACAAAACAAGAACTTCTTATTATTAACAACAAAGTTCTCATTCACTATAAAGACATCCAATAGATTTGCCACTCATTAAAAAATTGCACATAAATCAATAGAGACAATGGAAAATTAAACAATAAAAAGGCTAAGCCCAATGTATTTTCAGACCAACAACATATTTTATGATCACTTTATAATTCAAGAACTCAACCAAGCAATATTATCTCATAAGAGCAAAAAGAGCTCTGGACCAGACAAAATTCATAGTGAATACATAAAGAATTTAGGGTGCAGAGTCGAGAAGATATTACTGAACATATTCAACAAGATCTGGAACAGAAATGATAGCATTCCTGCTATATGGAAAACAGCCATAATCATTCCAATTAAGAAGAAAGACAAACCAGCAGGCCAGTTAGACAGTTATAGGCCTATATCCTTAACCTCAGTACTTGATAAAACAATAAAGAAAATGTTCACTATAATACTATAATATTAAAAAATTAATCAGGTTTTCCACTTAACACAGGCAATTAAAACTGCCTTGAACAAAATAACAATGTTTACTCTCTTTATTGACTTCAAAAATGCCTTTGACAAAGTATGGAGAGAGAAGTTTAACATTGGAATAAGAAGAAACATGTTGAGAAGGTTCATGTACAAAGGTACATAGATATAAAATGGAATAATGTCCTCTCTAAATGGCATACAACTAAAGTAGCCCTTCCTCAAGGTATTTTCTCCAGTTCAAATTTTTTAATATTTTCATAGATGACATCAACAAAATATTAGCTGATTTCCCAAAGGCAGTTTTGGGATGGTTTGCAGATGGCATTACCATATGGATTGGCCAAAAAATAAGCAAAATAAACAACATTATAAAAAACTATAAAATTAAATGCAGAAAATTATCAATAGCATGGAAACATGGGCATCTACCAACAATATGCAAATAAACACTAAAAAGACAATTTTCCAGATTTTCAGTCTTCAGCATACTACAGATGATTTACAACTTAAAATCAATAATGAACTATTACAAGAGGAAGAACATACTAAATATCTTGGTATAACACTTGACAAAAAACTATCATTCTCTAAACAGATCAACAATATAACTAAAAAGTGAATAAGAAGAACAATATATTAAGAAGACGTCAAATGGGGAAGGATATATAGGTCTCCAAAATGATACATAGAAAAGATACATAAAGCCAAATCTGCTGTATGGAAGTTAGTGTCCCCAGTAAACAACCAAGTTAAAATTAATAGGACACAATTACAATCTAGATCCTTAAGAAGAGCATAACTAGAGCTAGATATTAAAACGGCTATACTGGAACAGAAATTTAAAAGTAGTCAACACAGGAATAAACGGTTTCATATTCATAACAGTATACAACGATTAAAAACACAACAGACTTTCAAAAATTAGATAAAGAAGATTTGGACGAAATTTTAAAAATAAACACCAAACCTGTCATTATACCAACTGATCCTTTACAATATATAGATATCAGCTTGAAACTACATCTGGATACAATGACATCCAAGAAGAACTACCTACCTGAAGTATTAAGATTGCAAGCACTTTATACACTAAACAACCATTATCAGTAAATATTGTATTTACGAAGCTGTTGACAATGGAGTGGTAATATATCCTAAACTTAGATATTCATTATTTTTTTACACTAAACTCCATTTACTTACATAAAAGTAAGACGCATTTCTGGAAAATTTATCCCATTTTCAGTTGCTCACCGAACCACCGTTACTGTAAAAAATACCTTTTTTGAGTAATGGCAGTTCGGAGCAACTGAAGATGAATACCTAAGTTTAGGATAACTATTATCAGACTGATAAATGGTGTAGAGTATATACAGATGGATCTCTTAAAAATAGTGAGGTGGAGTTAGGAATATACCTTGAAGAGTTCTGTCAATATACACCTTTGGGACTGTATGCAAACAATGTTGATGGTGAAATAATGACCATTAGAGCAGCTTTACAAAATCTACTATATAGATCTAAAATAAATAAAAGAATTGTTATCTCAAGTGACTCTAAAGCAGCACTACAAAATATAATGAATTACAGTTACCCACCAACATGAACTATAAATGACATAAGAAAACTATATCATTCGGTCCAGATCAAAAATACAGAAATAGTTTTACAATGGATCCCAAGTCATGTGGGATTGAAGGGGAATGAGATTGCTGATGCTTTAGCAAAAAAAGGAGCCACTGTAAATTAAAACCACCTTTTGAACTAGAACTTCCCTCTAAATTGAAACTCATAAAAAGATTAATAACTGAACAAGAACAACAAAATATCAAAGAAAAACTTAAAGGATAACCATATGAAAATCTAAATACTATCAAACATCTTTTATTGAAACCATGAAAAATTGGAGTTGCCCAATTCTGCTTAATTGTTGGAATGATTGCCTATCAGAATATCTGTTCAGGATGGAATTAATCAAGGACAGCCACTCTCTATTGTGTAAGGATGTGAATACTCTCTTAAACAAAGAAAACTCACTGTAATGCAGCCAACTAGATAGCAACAAACAAATGAAAAATAATTTCAGAGCTCTTTATTGGGAAGCTATGGAAAAAATTATAATATAAGCATCCACAATGGCCACTAGCAATCAACCAACAGACAACCAACCAACTTTACACAGATATCCCTAAAAAGTTACATGAATAGATACCAGGTCATTCTGGAAAGAATTTAGAACCGGATAATTGCAAGGAAAACATTTTAAGCTAAAAACATTTAAAGATATAGCATATAGATGTAATTAAATATTGTACATCATAAATTCTCAAATTTAAGGGTTATACTGTCAAGGTCAGCTAGATATAATTGGAGAAATGCCCCTCATGCTCTCACACTATGGTGGGGGCTATATAAACCATATAAATCATCTCAAATTTATCTATACACAACTTGAAATGAAAATGAGTTACTGATTAGAAGAATGTGTTAACAGTGTAGGTAATTTGTTTATTAGAACACACATCATGACTATGCTTTATATTTTTGTTTCATGTAAAGAAACTTCTAGTTAACTCTCAAGTGGTGGCTATATGAACATTTAGATCCCACATTATTTTAATTTTAAAAACTTTTTGATTCCTTATGTTATGAGCTTTCCTTTTTTCTATCTGACTTTTTATTCTATTTGTATAAGTTAGTGCAGTTGGAAGTTTATGTGTTACCTTATCTGTCCACAATTAGGGCCTCCTTAAAATCCTGCACAATATTGTGATCATTTCCCTCATTGTGTGACCAGCATGTAGGAGTTTTTCTGCAGATCCTGGAGGTTTTGCTGTAACCAAAATGGATATACGCATACTGAAAGTTATTCTTTCTTTAAAAGTTTACTGTCCTCCAAAGCCTTCTTTTGTTCTCAAAATTCCATTTTCTTTCTAATAGTTCATGTGTATCATTAGCCAAAACATTGCTCTCACTACTCTGTTAAGATTATTTTCCATTTATGAGGAGACAAGTGATGTCATTCGCATTATTTTTTCTTGATGTCCAAGAATTAGGCCGTTATCATATGATTTCCTTGCTTGAAAATGAATACAGTAGAAGTTAAAACACTAATTAAATTAGTGCTACAACAAAATTAAAGTAAGTTCTACACTTTTCTAATTTTTTACAGACTTCTACTGTTATAGAATGCTCATAGGCAGTGATAAAACTTATAGGTATAAATATTGTACTTAACAAAGCTGTTGACAATGTAGTGGCAATATAATCTAGTGTAAAAAATGAATACCTAACTTATAGGTATGTTTAATATTAATGTATTTTATTTTATAAAAATTTAAACATCATTTGGTGTCTTATCAGACATACTGTATAAATTTCAGTTCAAAGCCAGAGACCTCATGTGTTGTAATGTCATGTGATGCCATATCAAATGTCTTAGTTAAAGCTAAGAGAATTTCTGATTATTTTATTGTATTTTCAAAATGTTCAAATTAGTTAAACACAGCAATTTTTAAGCTTTACTTTTAATCATTTTGTTCCAAAACTATACTAAAAGGGCTACATAATTTGTAACCTTGAAAATACCCATACATTAGATGGTGAATACATATTTCTGTTGTTTTATACCTAATAGGAATAATTGATATTCAGAAGTAGTTATTTGGGTTTGACTGTAATTTAGGAATTGAAACTGTTCATATGGTTTCACCCCTAATGTTAATTTAATTTACATGTTTTTTCCCTTTCCCATAATCACTATAATATATAATTATGTTTAATAATGTATATTTTCACATCATAATTTTCAATCATATGTTGCATAGCTGGGACCTTCTGGGAAAAACAGGAAACTGTGTCTTTTACCTACAATAGCATTGAAAATACCTTGCAGAATGGAACCTTGTAAGGATAACTCTCTTTTGTTTGCCCAGGGTAAGCAAACCAAGATCAGTCCTTTTGTGGAAGGGAAAAAAAAAATCCTTTCCCAATATATCATTTCATTTCATGTATCACCAGTTTTCACCACCTGTGGTGCCTCAGTAGTAAAAACGGGCATTTAAACACCAAAAAAAAAGTCCTTTTGTACTCAAGATTTGTTTTGGACAGGAGAAAGCCTGTATTCCTTTTAAACATTGCATAAACATAGGTTTAAAAGCTGGGAAAAGCAGATAATCTTATCAGCTGAAAGCAGTTAGAAATTTAAAGCAATGTATCATAAAACAGGTTTTTGAAGCTCTTGCTAGTTAGCGAGTCAGATGAAGACAGATTTAAGACAGGCAGATTTAAAGCAGCCAGTATTAAGACAGGGTTTAAATTTTAAAGGAGAGATGCAAAGCTATCATGTGTCTCATGCCTCTTGTGTGCTCTAATGATGTTTGTTTGAATTATGTATATGAGGGCAAGTTTAGGGCACCACGCTTCATTCATTGTTATATTCTATTTGTTGCCCAGTTTGCTTCATTAGCTTCTCAGTTTTATTCTGTGCTCAACATTTCAGCATTCTGCATATTAGAGCAATTGGAATTCAAAGCTTATATCTGCATAGTAAATATTATATAATTCATTAGGACAAACAGTCCATAATTAAACAACGCAGAACAATTATACAGTGTGTCAACTGTATCAATGGCAAAGCACCGAGGTTTCTTATAAAGTGATACTGAATAAATAGTTATCAAAAGTAACATTGAACCACCTGCTCGTTCACAATGCCAAAACCTCTTCCTAAGCCTTGTTGATTTTAGATCAACAAAAATTAGCGGAAATACCCTGATAAATATTGCTTCTTCTAGGATAGAAGCAACAAATAGGCATCATTTACGAGCTAACATTACTAGCCCACAGTACACAATCACATTTCCAGAATGTGACATGAATAATATAAAATTGACTATTTATAAAATGAATAACATATTTCTTCATTGACTTTCATAACAAAATTAAACCAAACACAATAATTTCCAAATTTTGATTGAGATACTAATTTTTGCTATATTAACATCATTTGGAATGATTGATAGCCATTCCTATGGGTCTGGGTCTTGGGCCCATTAATATTGTTAATATATGTAGTACAGCCTCAAAAATCTATTATTATTTCTCATGCAGATACGACTGTAAACATCTGGAGGAGCATAATAAGTCTTTAATGGACATCATCATTCTGGGTACAAAACAAATTCTAAATTATTTTAAAATCATTAATGCAATATTTGATGTAAATGAAAAATATACATATATATATTGAAATATGACCTATTAAATAGAAGTGGTATGAGGGATCTAATGAAAATAAAAATTGTGAGCAAGTAGATACATATAATTTTTGGAAACCACCACCACCACCACCAACACCAATAATAATATTATTAGTATTTATGAAAAACTATTAAAATAATTTGTAGGTATCACTACAATAGCTGTATGAATGGAAGCTACCACCATCACTATTATTTTAGTAACGTTACTCTCAGGAATTGTATTATTTGTATTTATGAAAAACTATTAAAATAATTTGTAGGTATCAGTACAATAGCTCTATGAATGGAAGCTATAGATTGACTGACATTATTGCATGTCAGAAATCAGTAATGTGGGTCATGTATTTGATCCACTGCTTATTTTGCAAACCACTCTGGTCAACCAGAAGAGATGCATGAGGAAAAGGCCATATATACACTCATTCTAGAATTCTGTAAGAATAAGAATAGTTTAGTGGTAATCGGGCTGATGATTGGAGCTTGCAGTAGAATCCCATGATGCTTTTGAAACACATGATCTTGTTTTGGCATTAACAAAGAAACAATTAAGGAAGTCATTCTTTTGGCTATAAGCAGATTGCTAGCACTACTCAGAAATCATTTGTACTTTAAAAATGATACTCAAAAACAGATTTTTTTCTTTTCTTCCTTTTTAATTTTTATAAATGTTTTTGTATTGTTGTTTCTATATATCATCTGTTTCTTTTCTTTTGGTCTGTTCTCTTGTTCCTATACTTTTGTTTCTTAATTTTTTTTTATGTCTATGGTATACTCTTGTTTTAATTGGCAGTCCCTAAATGTTAATGGGAGTTGTTCCTTATATAATAAATATATTATTTCTTTATTTGACAATTATTTAATTTTTTATTACATGCCATTCTGATATGCATTTGTTTGATGAACCTTGGATATGTGTAATTTCCATCAGTTTGGCATTTTTTCCTTGATAATTTCTATTCTATAAATGTTTGCTCAGTCTTTTATATATATCTTTATATTATCTCATTAATATTAATTATAGAGTATAAGAAGCAAAATGTTTCATTTCCTTAGATGTCTGTAGTCGGGGAAGGCTCTACCAACAGGTATTCCCTCACTAGCACTGATTGCAGAATTCACTTTGGGAAGCTTGAAACTTGATTGCAAGACTTCAGAATAGTCTTAGAAAGTGACCTTAGTTAAGCCAGGAATGGAAGAGAAAAAATAACAATATGTATATTTATTTATATTTTTTGTTTATTTATTTAACTCTGTAATATAAGTTAGAATCACAAATTGTAATTGCAAGATATAACCTTTCAAAGATCAACAATTCTTCAAAATTAAATATCAACAAATATTTTAAAGTGAAATAAATATAATATAAATTTAACAGGAAATTATAACATGCAGTCTTTCAGGTAAAACATGAAAGAAAATAATGCAAGAGATATTATTGGTTTCCTTAAAGAAAATACTTTGATCAGCTCACAGCTTAAATATACTGGCAGGGAAATTAAACATGACTGTAAGTTTCAAGGGCATGAATATTTTTAAAACGATTAACTTTTACATAATGCCTATAATGCCTATAACCTCTTATATAAATTTTATTCATGCTACCACAATTTACCTAGAGTCAATGCAAAAGTTTGATTTTATCAAGAACTATGAGATATGGGGTCAGCATTTAATTCAATATATTTTGACAAAAGAAATTTATATTAACAATTTAATTGTTAAATTAAAAAATGGCAGTCACTGAAAGCAAATGCGTAAGAAATTAATTCTGAATTAATCACCAAGCTTGAATGAAGCAGAAATGCCAAAAGAGGGAAGCAGATATATGAGAAGAATGACTACAGCAATGTCAAGTTTTGGAACATCTGAGTTCTTCTCTTGAAGTTGGGAACATTGATAATGCAGATGAATTTGTGTGCACATTAATGATGAATGTAGCATTTGTTTTGAAGTCATTTCTGGGTTCTTTTTTTTAAATAATAATATAACTGTGTTTTTTTTCTTGAATTTTTTTCAACATTACTTATAGATTAGAAAATAAAATTAACAATTAAAATAACTAGATGTATGTTACAAATACTTAAGTAACGTCTACTCGTTTCTGCTGGCCTGTGACTCTAAGTTATCTGCTTCCTCTTCAGATTCATTATTATATTCTTCAGCAACAATAAACTGCTTCCTATCCATGGATAAGTTCATCATTTAAATGTTTTGCAATGTTATGTAGAACTGCACAACACAATGTTATTTTAGGAACCTTATTCAGTGACAAAGGAACTCTGTTTCCAAGGATTGGGAAATGTTATTTAAGCTGTCCAAAACACATTTTATAGTAACTCTTTCTATGAAATGTTTTATTATAATTATTCTTCCCTGGTGTTCGGTGCAGTATGTGGTGTGAGCAACCATGGTTTTATTCCATAATCTCTCTCTCCAAGTAGACTTTCTGATCTGTTAAGATGCAACAGGATTTGATAAATTGAGCTAAGCTTAAAAATTCTTCTGTCATTTGTGCTGCCAGCCCATTGCATTTCAGTACTAGTAAATCTTTGATTTGCATCACATGTTGCTTGTACACTGATGCTGAAATTAGTTCATGAAACAAGTAATTACTGAACTTTATTCAAACAAATTTAAGTGTTTACTGGAAAAATTAATATTACTGAATAAAAAGTATATACTGATCAGTAATCACAAATCTCTCAACTGCAAATAGTTCACGTATGTTTTATTTAATTTCACATCAGTATTAACTGAAAATTATACAAGTAAAAGAATCTACTTGTTTTTATTCAATTGACCCATTATTTTCTTGCATAATGTTGGCATACAGGCACCACATTCCAAGTAAGTTTTCTCACTCCAAAGAATGGGTAATCTAAAATAGAATAAATGTTTCTTTAGTAAACTACATTTTAGCAAATTGTTAGTGTAACCATTATTTTTCCTAAAGATTTGAAGACCTGACTACACAACTTGTTAAAAATGAAATAAAAATAATAATTTTTGCTGTTATAGATTCCGAACCCTCCTGTTCATTAGCAAGTTCCAGCAATCTGTCCTTAGCAGCACTGAAAGCACACAAATTGCAAAAAACTAACCATTTTAAGTGGGGATCCAACAGGGTTGCAATAGACATATGTTTTCTTCATTGTCTTGTACAACATAATATTAATTTCATTCAGCAATGCCTGTCTTACTGTTGCAATTCTTGGTTCACCATGTAATGAATTTGAGGTTCAGGAACAACTGTTCGCTATAGTGATTATCTAGACCCTTGTCATTGTAGATGAACTTACTTTAAAGAAAATGTTTGAAATATTTGTTAATAATCAGCATGCTCCTATTGTGATACTGTAAGTTTTACTGGAAGTGCCGGATCACAGGCTGTTAGAATACAATAAACCTCTTGCTGTGTTGGTAGAGAAAGATATTTCAGTATGGGTTTGAGGAATGTAAGGCTCCTAGTACATAGTTTTCTACATAGGGCATTCTTCAAGTGGTTTTATCTAAGATTCTGATTATACTTTTTGCTGAAAAGCCCCTGTTTCAAAACAAGCCCAAGTGTTTGAGCTCAAGTAGGGAAATTTTCCTAAAATCATAGCACTTACTATATTATGACCATTTTCATGATAAATTCCAAGTTTCTAATGTGCTCTTCAAGGAATTTGTACAATATATATAATTCTATGTCTCATTTCTTCAAATAAATTTATTTCAATGCACATATGCAAAGTTTATAGCTTGGTCTGCAAATTGAATGATTGAATTAGATGGTTTGGGGCGGAAGAGGATATTTTGACACTTTGGCCTTTATCACAGCTGGCCATTTATGTCTACGCCCCAATGGGGTCAAAGGGATGAGGTTAGGGAATCACTGGACTGTAATTGCATGAATATAGATGGGGCCCCTTACATGCTACCATGTTACCAGATAGAAAACCTACACTATTGAGAGCCCCCTACAAGGAGTTCGAGCCCCTGGAAGGCCCACTTACATACCAGATGGTGGGGCAGAAATTTTTATAAAGAGCAAACTACCCTCACACCGCACCAGCCCACCCAACCCTGTCACTTTGAACCCTGTACAATTTCAGGTATAACTCCCTATGGATTTGCATTGTTATTGCTCTTGAACTATAACTAGATCTGGTCTGGGTGCTCCAAATTTTTTCACATTTATTCCTGTTTCATAATCTAATGTTTTCCCGGATATATTACATATGGAATTCATTGTCTTGCCAATATATACAAAGTACTAAAACTAAAATGTATTCACTGTTCACAACACAATGACATGTGCAAAATTTCTAACTGCTCACAGAATAACACATGTTAACGGTTTTCTGTTTGGTACTGTGTAGTAGCACACTCTGGCGGGAATATCACTAATCTTAATAAGGAATAGCAAAACTGCCAAAGGCAGAAAAGTTGTAGAACTCCTGAGCCTTTGCTACAATAAGGAGAAGGGAATATTCCATGAGACCATGCCTCCCAGCTGTTTTACAAAGGAAATATAGGGAATCTTAAGGTTGAGCTTAGAGCTCTGTCTGGATAACATCTACTGATACTAACTATTCCAAATATATATTACATCCAAATGGGAAGAACAGAAGTTTTGTTCTACTTCTTCCCATTTGTATGTATTATGTATGTTCTATTCATCCTGTTAAATCATATACATGTACAAACTATAATGATATAGAACATGTCAATTGTTTGAAAGAAAGCCAAAGTAAAAGGAAAAAAGAAAAATATGTACATAAGTCTTAAATGTATACACATTTAGTTATACAATGGTACATTAGATCTGTCAAAGTTTTCAGAAAATCTTTGAATTCACCCAACATTCAAAACCATACAAGGCTAGTAATAATATACTAAGTTATCATATGCTATGCCATAGAATAAAATAAATCTTCAAAATTTCAATACTAATTCAATTTGGAATCGATCATAGTGAAACATCAATAATCTCCTCTAAGTCAAAATATTTATAACATGCTTTATGGTTTCACTTACATGAAATATTTTGTGGAACATTTGTCCACACCAAATGTTAAATGACTTTTGGATCATTCATAGAAGCTGGGTATCTGGGTTGATTCTGGTGGTCTTGTGATAAACGAATAGAGTGCTTCCAGGGTGTGGAAATCCATCAGGTTTTGCTCCTTTTTTTTTTTTTTTTTTTTTTTTTAATATAAATCCTTTCCCATATGTCCTGAGTAAATCTCATGTAAGTGAAACCATAAAGAGTGTTCTAAATATTATGACTCAGAAGAGATTATTAAAATCTTTAAAAACCTGTTCAAACACCTTAGATCAAATGATTTATCAAAAGTAAAACATACGGACTAACTTCAACAATTTTATAAATGTAGTTAACTGTTACAATAAAATCAATTTTATTTCATACAGTGTAAATACTATCTTTCTGGTGGGATGTGGTGTACTGATCATATACACCCCCCGCAATACTGCACTCTATCAATGATAGCACGTGATGGAGGTAGAAGACACAGCAGTCATCGCTGTAAGCTGAAGACCCACATGGGGCTATGGAAAACCAGCCTTAGAAGAAGAAGAAGTACTATCATTATTATTTAAAACTCATTTAATGAGTAGAAACAGTGATCAAATAAATATGCCATTATTGCCTTTTTAAATAAGGCTTGACTTTTCAATTGCTGTAATTTGGAGTGGTAATTTGTTGTATAATTTGAGGGACTTTAGTGTTGCACTATTTTGATATGTTTTGGTGTTGGTTCTCATTATGTGAAGATCTGCTTTTCTCCTTGTATTACTTCATTATTTACACATGATTCTTTTGCTATAAGCTTGTTTCTTGTAGTGTTGCCTTATATATATGTATATGCAGGGGAGTGGCAAGATTCTCAGTTTTGAGAAAGACTTCTGAGTTGCACCAGTTATTATTCTGATTATTTTTTTATGCATTACAAATACTTTCTTGGATGAGGAAAAGTTATCCCAAAGCAAAATGCCATACTTTAGTTGAGTGTAACATAAGCAAAGTAAGCACTTCTAAGTTTATCAAGATTAACATTGTTTGCTAAGTTCCTGAGCAAATATCCAGTTATACTAAGTTTTTTATTAAATGTTGAGTGTGTCTATCCCATATTAGATCATTTTCCATTATAATTTCAAGGAATTTAATATTACTTGCGGTTTCAATAGTTATTATTAAAAATTAATTTAATTTTTGGTGTTTCCCTGTTTTTCTTGCGGTGAAAATTCACTGAAATTGTCTTTTCTGTGCTAACTTTTAGTTTTTTATATGTAAACCAATCATCTGTTTCTGATAAAGATACTGCCACAGGTGGCCGAGGTCGTTAAGGCACAGACTCATGAGCGGGAGGTCTGGGTTCGAATACCGCCAGGACCGTCTTCCCTGACTGAGGTTTTTTCCAGGTTTTCCTCAGTCCTCATAAATAGCAAATGCCGGGGAGGTACCTAAACTTAGGCCTCGAATGATTCCTTCCTTAAAAATAAATCCTTTCCCAATATATATTTCATTTCATGTATCTTCAGTGTCCATCGCCTGTGGTGCCTCTGTAGCAAAAACGGGCGTTAAACACTATTCATTCATTCTGATAAAAATTTGTCTATAAGTGGGTGAAGGCTCTGACATCCCATACATTTCACGATAATGCTTGTATCATCAGCTTATTGAATGCTTCTTTGGGTAGAAAGGTTTCTTTTCAAATCATTCATAAAAAGTAAAAACAGCACTGGACCTAGTATTGAACCTTGTGGCACTTTGTTTGTTTGTTTCATTGATGGTAATTAATTTTCCTATGTGAATTACAAAAGTAGCAATTACTTAGATTTTAATTAAAACCTTTAACATATTTTTTAATATTCATTAGAAATTTTAGGAATGGCCCAACCTTAAAGCCTTCAATTTCAAGCCGCTATTAATGTTAGGTAATTGTTGCTGTAGATGTCCACAAATCTGTCATAACAGCTATGCAAGCAGTGCTTTGTAGTCCATCTCTTACTCTTTCTTTGTACTTATTCATACATGATGATGTGCTTTGTAATGTGCTTATGAATAGCATAGTATATTTAGTTTCAATCAACTCCTTAAGTTCCTCATCTTGAACAATGCTAAATGACTGGTTGTCTGTGGACATAATGAATGCCGTCTCCCTAGTAATTTGGTTTAATCATTTATCTTCTCATTTAAATCAAGATGTACTGTTTAGAAAAGTTGTTCAGTGTAGGTTGATAACAACTGACTTGAAAATAACAACTAGGTAATAATGTAGAATCAGCTCTCATGCTAAAGACACTGAAATACAATCTTTTTACATTAAGTTACTTGTGAGTAGATAGTTTTACAGATCATATTGTATGTTTATCAAAAGTTAATTTTATAATTAGTTAAATGCAGAACTTAGGTAATTTTGTAGGTGGAGCTTGATTTTTTGAGCATCATGAATTTACGCCAAAATTATACCTACCATCTGTTTTAGCGCTGATTCAAAGCTTTTTCTTGGTGAATTTTTACATAAAATTTTAGTTGGTAGCACTACCAGTCCTTGTGACATTGCTTCTGCTCCTTCACTTAACAATCTCACTGTGGTGCACCTTTTTTGTGTTTTCAGTCACTATCACTCACTTAAAAGCCGTTTGCCATGGAAATTGCTATGGGAGGAACAAATCAAAGCAATGACTTACTCAACAAAGATGGTTGTGTCTTATTGGTAGACAATTAAAATTCTGAAAATTCAACATATCCCCTGACTGTTTGGGCAAGCCAATCAATATCATTAGACACAACTAATGACTGACAATCTTTTCACAGCTGTTTCAGTGCTGGAATTCATTTATCACATCCCAATATTTTTAAAATGGTAACTTCTAAAAGAATTCCATAGTGAATTATATCTAAAAATAAAAGGAATCTTTCAGCCAGCTAAGAAACGAAAGAAAGAAGAGTTAATAGAGGACATCAGATAAAACAATGCATTGCACAATACTGAAAATGCGCTAGAATCCAGTTTGTAATAAACATCAGTTACCTGAATATGCCTTGTAAAACATAAGACACCTGTTTTAATAATGTGACAATTGACATTACTACAAATGCATTACTTAACACAGTTTTAATTATTCAGTCAACCACACAATTATTAATCATACCAGTTGAATGCAATGAGATTTGATTGATAGTCCAAAGTCTGGATAATGTGGGACAGAAAATTCATTGTGCATTTCTCGAACTTGCTACTTAATACAATATTAGATTTTCCTAGTGAGCATTTGTCAGTAGCACAAAAGTAAACTATAACAATAATACGAGAGCTGTTAAATAAAGAATGATTATAATATTTTTGACATGCCCTTACTCATACTTATAATTTTGATGATATTTCTCAAAGAAGCCTTGTTGGATGCAGTCCCAGTGTCTCTGCCAGTCTTCAAAGACGTGCTGTAAATCATTTCTTGACACATCTTTCAGAATGCCTTTGCAGCCTTCACCAGTGTTTTTGATTATGGAAAATGCCTCCAATGAAGGTCTACTTTAATATGGTCAAGGAGGGTGAGGGATGCACTTCACATTAATTTTTGTGAGATACTCAGCAACATTTGCAGTGTGCAGCTGTATATTATGGTGCAGTATCAGCTTGTTGCACAGAAATGTGGCCTTTTGTGTGTGATATGGCTTGCATAGTTCTCGGAACATATTTGTGGTATTTCCCAGTTACAGTTGTGTGTTAGGTATAATCTGCTGGTAAAAATGAGATGAGCATAACTTTTCCAGCAGAAGCAAAGCCACTTTTGCATTCTTTTGGTGTAAGTGATGATGGAGATTTCCACACAGAGCTTTGCTGTTTTCTCTCAGGATCAAAATGATTTAGCCAAGTGAGTAGTGATTACATTTAGGTAAAAAAAAAGAAAGAAACTTATCATCTTCTTATAACATCAAGTGTATGCAAACCTGCACGCGAACATCCTTTTGTTCGGGAATCAGCAATCTTGGAACCCATTGTGCATAAACTTATCTCATGATCCCTCCCATCTTCAGCCTGTAGATAAACTGTTATATGTGGCAGTTCAGTCTCTTTTGTGTAAGTGAATGGAGTTAGTGTGAAAAAAACTGTATTATCTCATGAGTTACCAAAGTGTGGATGGCACCCAGTGCATTTTTCAGAATTTCTGAAAATATTAATGTTATTCAACAATACTCTCTCACAATGACAGCAGCGGTATTAATGTTTTCTTCCATTAGAGCACAAACTGGAGCCCCATGTCCACATTCCTTTGGATTGCATCCATCTTTTAAAATTTTAAACCATCTTTTAGCTGTGCTATGGGAAGAAAAAACTCTCCATAGGCCTCCTGTAATATTGCATAGGCTTCAGCTGAAGATATATTGATATGAAAGCATAATTTCAGAGCAGCCTATTGTTCGTCACCTGCCATCTCCATTTTGTTGTAGGCAGAACTCAATTTGCACTCATCTCACAGGTGGGAACTGTAAGTCACAACAATGAAATTAGCATCACATATACATTACACATGAAGATAACAAAATATTGTAAAGTTAAATAAGGCTACAAAAATGTAAAATTGGAACTTAAACACAGTGAAGCCAATCATATTAATGAATATCATTGTATGATTAGTTGAACTACACACTCTTAAAGCTTCACTTACTTTTTATAAATGTTCTCGAAACCGGTTCCATACATTTATAAAAAGTAAGTGAAGCTTTAAGAGTGTGTAGTTCAACTAATCATACAATGATATTCATTAAGGCTACAAAATATTATTCTTTTTATTGAAAATTCCTAATAATAATAATAATAATAATAATAATAATAATAATAATAATAATAAGATCCAATCATTTCGCTTGACCATGGCACAAAACCTGTCACCATAGAAGCACAACCACTTTTTGGTACCTGCTAACTACCATTTAGAAGCTTATGAAATGAGGTTCATGTTACTTGCCACCACTACTAATACTAGTGGCAATGTTAATTAAACTTGAATTAACAGAATATTGAGCTGGTGTGCAGGGATATTGATATTTCTTGTATATCAAGAATCCAAGTTGGTCCCTGTGGTCTAGTAGTAACCATAATTCCCTCGCAAACGTAAGATCGCAGGTTAAAACATGGCCAGGGTCAATGGATTTATTACAGCATAAAATCCAAGTATGGCTACCTTTGGCTACTGTTGTAAATTTACTGCACATTAAAAAACCTTAAGCTTCAAAGAAAAGACCCCTGAGCAAAATTTACCCTGGCTGTTTCATATCGTGTATTGAATGGGGTGCTAAAGACCAAAGAGGTTAAAGAGTGTCCTTAAATCGAGAATTCATCTAAATATATATATAAAAGTTTTAGCTTCAAAACCACTCTGAAATGTCAATGACATACTATTGAAAATTAATGTCTATTTTGATATATATCAATACCCTATTATGCTGTATAATATTTAGCAATTCAAATTTGCTAAGCATATAAATATGCATTTCCCATTGCCAAAGCAATGCTCATTTATACTTTGAAATCTGCTTTTCAAAGATTCTAGTCAAATTTCATACTTGTGCACTTTGTTCCTCATAGATTTGGTGTTTATGTGTGGAAAACATCAGATGCAACAGTTGGTCCTTTATTTGCTGTTAAAGCAATTTTGAACTTTGAACTTTAATTTATGCAAAATACAATACTAATATCGTAATTGATGGGTTAGCAATTACCAATGAGTTAGCATTTAATAAAAACATTTTAGTAGCTATTTACAAACGGCTATGATAAATTTTCCCTAATGCTTAATGTGTTATCCATGTTTTGTTTTAAGCCTTCTGACTTTATTTCTGATATCTATGATTCACTTTTGAAGTACTTGCATAGGTTATGGATCTCTTCCTGCACAAGCTCAATTTTTTTGTTGATGGCTAACATTGGAGCTAGATCATATCTTTGGTGATACAAATAATTATATAAGATTGAGGCCATAACAGTTTCTGAAGACACATTCTAACTTATCTAAGTGACTTTTGTTCCTGTCTAGAAATGCCATTTGTTTCTGTTAAAATCACTAAAGTATCCTTTTGTTTCATGCTGATCGACTCTTTAGGCACCAGGTTTCATTGTACCTTCTACAGTTTTTGTTTGTTATTTGGTTTATATATGGACACTCTTTAACATCTCAGGTCATTAGCATCCCATTCAATTCAGGGCATGAAATGGCCAATAAATTTTCTCAAAGGCATATTTTTTTCAGGCTTGAGGTTCTTTTATATGCTGTAAATCTAAATCTTAAGAACTATGACTTTATTTCTCTTCTAAAGGAAGCCATTCTTAGGATTTTTTACATCCCCCAAAAAATCCATTGATTCTGGCCTGGATTGAACCTATAATCTTGGGTCTATGAGTCGAGTATAGTCACCACTAGACCACCAGATCTGACCCTTTTAGGGTAAACTCATTACTGATGCAATTTGAAAATGAAGCATTTCTTCCATGGCTATCAGAATACAAATATTTTTACTTTGTTCTTTAATTTGGGGTATCTTGGCCTTAAAAGTTTTCTCTCTGTTTGGGATGAGATGGTGGGGCCATGTCACTTTCATTTATGTTTATATGTCCTGCCATTTCACCACACAATCAGAATTTGTATACAGTAGTGGAAACCGGTTCACCTTCAGACTGGAGTTGAAACTTACACCAACACAGCCAATTGATCTTACTCAGTCATGTTTATCATGCAAACTGTTTCAGTTGCATTTCTGTAAGAAGTATGTGTTAGTCATTCTTCTGTGTATTTGTGGGGTTTGCCAAGATTGAGATGTACAAAACAAAGAATATGTATTTAAGACTGTTGTGTGCAAAAGAAATCATACACATGCTGTAGGAGAGAATAGATTACCAAACTTTACCGGAACAACCAACCTTATAAACATACATCTCAATGAACCTCTATAAATTTGAAATGTATGTAACATGAAGATGTGAAACTATACAAACAACTTTGTATTAAAATGTGAATTGGAATTTGCACAGTGAAGCTAATCATATTAATTGATATTATTGTATGATTCAGTTAAACCACACACTCTTAAAGCTGCACTTACTTTTCATAAGCATATGGAACCGGTTTCGAGAACATTTAGTTCCCATCTTCAGCCAGGCTAAAGTTCAAATGTCTGATCATTCGATGAGCTGTGGGAATGTGTATTCTGCTCTGGTGGCAGTGCGATAAACTTGTAGTTTATGTTTTCATTTTCGGCAATGTCGAAGTTCATTAGAATGTCTTTGTATTTGTAGATGTAGATTTTCTCCCAGGTTGCTAGTTCTTGTCTGATTTTAATAATTTTGCTTTATTTATTATGTAATGCTTTTGTGTCCAAAAATGATATGCTACTACTGATTTCTCTATTTGCTTGTACTTTATGTTCCTGAAATGTTCCTTTAACCTTGTGCCTACATTTCTCTTTGTTTTTCCAATGTAGATTTTTTTCACATTCTGCGCAATTTATTTTGTAAATAGTTGCTTTTTCTTCTTTTGGAATACTGTCATTAACATTATCTATCAATAAGTTTTTAACATTAAATCTATTAATCGGTGCCAAACTGATATTAAAATCTTTAAGAATATTCTGAAATTTTGTTGTAGCCCATGGATGATAGTGAACTTTTTAAAAATTTGCTTCTTTTCTTGCTGAAAGTGTTGTGGTTTCTTTGATATGTTTTCGTCTCTTGAATTTCTGTTAAATGCTCTCAAAAACGGTTTTATACATTTATGAAAAGTAAGTGAAGCTTTAAGAGTGTGTAGTTCAACTGAATCATACAATGATATCAATTAACTTTGTATTAATTTACTGTTCTTTAATTATAAGAAATGTAGGAAAGGAATGATAAATGTTTTGTTAAAAAATAAATATTACTTCTTAAATGAAATTTTCTAAGTTTTGTATATAGTTGTATATATACATGTTAACAATAGTGTATGGGTAGACATTAGTTCAAATAATGTGATGGAATCAGATATTGTAAAAAATTAGTTTGTTTTAATGTGTAATGTACGAGGGCTGATCAACAAAGACTGAGAATGATTTTTTCCTGTAGCTTCCGTGATAGTTTCGTATCTGTAACATAAATATTTGAAAAGAGCGGGTTTTTATGTATAATGTTGGTAGGTGGCAGCACTCTCGTATTGGTAGGTTGGTAGTAATGCTCTATTTTGTAGACCCTACGTGCATTTCGCATACCAGACAATGGAGGTGACGCGAGAGGAGCACTACAGCGCAATCAAATTCTGTTTTCGTTTAAACCATGCAGCCACCTAAACTTATGAAAAGCTGAAGCAAGCGTACAGTGAAGATGCACTACCTCGTGCAACAGTGTTTAGGTGGTTCAAGGACTTCAAAGAAGGCCGACTTGTCAGTGTTAAGCAAGATGGGCCTGGTGTTTCGGCTTCTGCTGTGACTGAATTCAACATCAACACAGCTGCTGTGATTGTCCGAGAGGATCGGCGTATAACATTACGTAACCTCAGTGAAGTGTTGAGAATTTCATATGGCAGTGTGTTTACAATTATGCACGACCATCTCCATATGACCCGAGTTTGTGCTCGTTGGGTGCCATGTCTGTAGACTCCCGAACAAAAGGCTGTGCGAATGGAGACAAGCCGTAAGGTGCTGCGTCTCTTTGCTGATGGAGGGGATGCATTTTTTAAATCGATTATCACTGGTTATGAGTCATGGCTGCATCATTATGATCCTGAAGGAAAACAAGCCAGCACAGTGTGGAAATCGCCAGGTTCTCCAACACCAAAAAAAGCAAAAGTTGTTCCATCTGCAGGGAAAGTGATGGTGATCACATTTTTTGACTGTAATGGAATGATTTACCAGCATGCAGTTCCCCCTCACACTACTGTTACAGCAGCATACTACACGTCAGTATTGGCTACACTGAGGAAGTACATTGCAAAGAAACGACCAGAGCTTTCTCGGACTGGGTGGCGACTTCATCATGACAATGCACGGCCTCACGTCGCAAATCAAGTCATGCAGTTTCTGGCTCGATTCAACATTACCTGTGTACCACATCCACCTTATAGCCCCGATCTTGCACCCTGCGACTTTTTTTTATTCCCATCACTAAAGGCAAAGCTTAGGGGTATTCGATTTGAGAACTCTGAAGCAGTCAGTGCTCAAGAAAAGTGAGGCGATTCTCAAGGATTGGCAGAGACGCTATAAAAAGTGCATTGAAGTAGGACGGGACTACTTTGAAAAAGATCATGTAAAAATTGAATTGGAGTAATAAACATCTGTGAAAAAAAATCAGTCTCAGTCTTTGTTGATCAGCCCTCGTATATCTATCTTTAATGATTATATATGAGTAACTAATTTGTTTATATAATCACAACTTACACATCTGCTGAATACATTATAAATGTTTTTTTTTATATAAATAAATTCATGTAATGCATGAGATTAGTATTTCAACTACATTGTAATGTAGATTTAACACCTAATATGATGAAGATATGTATTTTGTATTTTAGATTGTGAATAAGCTAATCTAATCTTATATAAAGCATTATCATTGCTATACCTTTGTTTATTTTTAACCCAAACTTTTTAATTTGTACTAATTGCCTCAAATACTTAATAATTCTCAGCTTGTTGTAGAGCAAACCACAATATCAGTGCAAATAATAGACCTGTAACTTTTTTATTGTTTACTGTGGGTGCATACAAATTATCCTTGCCTATTTCTTCTAACTGATCATTGATAAATAATAAATAATTTAATTTAAACTTCTGCCGCCTTTGATATATGTCATCCTATAAAATTATAATTCTGAAGTTATTAATAATGAATTAGTAAATTAAATTTGGTAAAGAGTTGGTTTTTGGTTACACACATACTTCACTTCTTTTATTTGTTTTAACATGTTTTGGGAGCACTCCCATCCTCAGCAAAAGATCAACTGTGGGAAGTGTGCTCTCTAGGCAACAGGAGGAACTTGTTGAAAATATTCAGGGTCTGTATCTGAATGGTTCTTGATATGTTTTAGTTTCTTTGTCAATTTCATGATCTCTTGATCAAAAATTGTCTTACCACTGCCGATTTCTCTGTTTGTTTATACCGAATACTTCTTAATGTTCTTTGGTGTGGTTTCTAAATTTATTTTTATTTTTCCTATTTAGCTGATTGTAGTCATTGAAGTTGATTTGGTAGATAATGGATTTCCAGTCTGAGTGTGTCAGGTCTTGGTAGGAAGATTTTAATAAATTTCTAATGCTGTCGGGTGTTTTGAGGAGCCAAAGTAATATTATGTTTTTGAACAATTTTAGAATGTATTAAATGAGCTGGGGTGATACGTGAATTTTTTGGAATGTATATCTTCTTTTATGTACAGTAAGGAATGTGTGTCCTTAATAGCTTTTATTATTTTAAATTTCTCAAATTTTTTATCCTTTGGTTTTTTACGAAAACCATAAGAACTGCTGTGTTAATGATGTATTGATATTCTTTTTTTATATATATATATATATTTTTCCCTCAGTGGATTGCAGTATTTCCTGATAATTTTCAAATCTAGAAAGGGGATGAATTCATCCCTTTGAATGTCCAATGTGAATTAATGGCTCTATCTTCTAAATTTAATAATTTCAAAGCATCCTCATTCAAATATTTGAATATAATAGGAAAGACATTGCCGACATATCTGTGCCAAACTTTAAAAATAAGTGGAAAAGGGTCAGTTATTTGAATTTTGAAATCATTCATAAATAGATATGCCAAAAAAGGAGAGATTGGTTTATCCAAACCTAATCCATAATTTTGTTGATACAATTATCCATAGCAAAATCATTTTAGTTTTGATGGATAATTTTATCAACAATATTCTGGATTAGGTATGGATAACCCTCTCTCGCCTTTCTTGGCATATCTATTTATGAGAGATTTTGAAATTTGAATAGCTGATGGTTTTCCTTTTGTTTTTAAAATTTGGCACAGATACATGGATGGTTATATATTCATCATTATCATCATCATCATCATCATTATAATCATATCCAAACATTTGGTTGAGGATGGTTTGGAATTATTCAAATAATAAGATAGAGCTGTAAAATTCACATTGGAAATTGAAAATGATGGATTTATCTCTTTATAGATTTGAAAATTATCTGGAAAAACAGCAGGCTAACATTGAAATTAACAGAAAACCTACCCACAGTGACAATTACATAATAATTAGTTTTAACCCTAAACCACACCAACTGCCATCATAAATAGCCCAACATACAGATTGGTGAATGTTCCACTCAGCGAAAAAAAAATATTATAAAGAATATTAGTCTTGTACTTACGAAGCTGTTGACAATGGAGTGATAATCTACTTCAACTCATGTATACACATTCTTACACTAACTCCATTTTTTCACTTACTCTTAAGTAAGATGCGTTTCGGGAGACTCTCTCCCATCTTCAGCTGAAGATTGCAGATTGCATGATTTCAGTATACTAAAACACAATGATAATATTAAAAATTCATCCATTATTAATAAAACTGTTTGGGAAATTATAAATGACACAAGGCTGGAAAAAAAGTCACATAAGACATAGAACTACTCATAAATGGTTATGTTGGAAACTGAACCAGATATAATTACTGAATCTTTAATAACTATTTTCCCCAATATGTCTGAGCAAATAACAATTAAGTCTAATAAAAAAAACATGCTTAATTTTAGAAATCGTAGACTCATTTTTTATCAGACCTCACACAGGAGACCCCTCAGGGGCCCAAATATTGGGTACGGGGTAGCGACCCTGAGGCACCCGAGCTGCTCCCATAGGTCCAAGCTCAGCGTGTTTGACTCATTTTAATTTTGCCTCCATTTTAATTTTTATTTGTTTTACTTTCCTGTTCTTTGTCTGAAGGATGCCCCCGTGTTTGACATGGTAAAAAGTGACTGGGTAATGGCGTAACTCCCAGCACTGGGTTATTATGTAGGATAGGAGCGTATCCCATGGTAAATGCCAGGCCCGGGGAGGGGCCATTGCATGAGCTGTTGTACTTCCTGCAGGCGATTGAGTCCCTTTGTCAACCCACAGGAAGGTATGATCCTGAGGTTACTTTGTTCAGGCCAGAGCAAGTAACCTAAGCCGTGGTGGCGCCCAGGAATCAGCCTGCCATTGGAGACATTTGCAATGGTGGAGGATTAAATCGCTACGGTACATGATAATCATTTTCAAATGAAACGAAAAAGAGTTGACGTTAAAGAAGTATCCGAGAAGTCATTTTCTCGCTACTTAGTGCTCAGTCGTACCGAAGATGGTCACTGGTTTACTAAGGTAAACCCATTTATTATTCAGAAGGGCATTGATGCCATAGTTGGACCGGTTAAATCCTGTACCCGTCTACGTAACGGATCACTTTTGGTGGAGACACTTGGAATGTCTCAAACCAACTCATTGCTCAAGGCGACGCTACTCCACGGTTATCCCATCCGTGTTGAGCAACATAAGACGAATTCGTCGCGAGGAGTTGTTACCACCAATGTACTAGACGGTATGTCTGACCCGGAAATCCAGAGCTACCTGGAAGACTAAGGGGTCACTTCTGTTTATCGCGTGCAGGCAAGGAAAGAGGGGGAATCACAGCCGACCCGGACTCTATTCCTCACGTTTAACAGGATGGAATTGCCGCAGAAGATTAAAGCGGGCTACGAGTTGACTGAAGTGCGCCCGTATATCCCGAGCCCGTTGCCATGTTTTCAGTGTCAACGTTTTGGACACACTCGCATATCACGTAAGAGTGCCATTTCCATCTGTGCAACCTGCCGTCAAGGAAGTCATGAAGGAGCATGTACATCCGCTCCCGTCTGCGTCAACTGCCGCGGTGATCATCCAGCCTCGTCCCGCGACTGTCCTCGGTTTAGAGAGGAGCGCCGTATACAGTAAATCCGGGTAAAGCAAAAGCTCTCCTTTACTGGGGCCCAGAAGCGTTACCAATCTTGCCAAACTGTAGTACCTAAGACCGGTACATACAGCGCTGCAGCTTCTTTAGCGGTGAAGAAGTGCGACAGCAGTACGCAGACTTACGACCTTGTATTTACATGGGTCCCTACTTCGGCCAGTTCTCCGAAGCGCACTACCGAGAAGCCGAAGCTGGTAGTTTTCAATACCCCTGAAATAAAGTTCAGGACGAGCTACACGAGAACTGACTTTGAAAACGTCAACTCCTGTTCAGAAGAAAAAGAGTCCTTCTCCTCCTCGGAGGTCCCGCTCCCATGACGGGAGCAAACCCGTCGCCGTCACCGCCTATATCTACATCCAACCGATTACAGGTGTTGGAATCGCTGGATGCCTCTCAGCGGAAGAGCCCTCCCTCTGAGGACGCCATGGAGCAGGATGTGCCTGCTCCAGGCAAACCACGGAGCCCCGCGCGATTGAAGAAAGGACGTTTAATTCGTCCTGGGCCTAGCAAAAAGTAAGGTAGAATTTTTATTTATTTTAACTCGTTTTAACAATGGCTATCCTTTCGTGGAATGTGCGTGGACTCCGCAGTCGAAGACCAGACCTGGAGTTATTTTTATATACGGCTGACTCTCCACTTGTGTGCCTCCCGGAGACCAAACTTCGCCCGCAAGATTCTTTCACTTGGCGCGGTTACTCTTACGTGAGATTTGATCTACCTCCCGAAGATGGCACTCCTGCGCATTGCGGAATTTTAATTTCTATTAGAGATGACGTGTACAGTACCTCATTACACCTGCAGATTCCTATACAGGTTGCTGCAGCTACAGTTCACTTCTCTGGCCTTAGTTTTTCAATCTGCAACATTTACTTGCCTCCATCTAGTACTGTCACAACCGTTGATCTTGATTATCTTTTTTTGCAGCTACCATCCCCCGTCCTACTTTTGGGGGATTTTAATGCGCACCATCCCCTATGGGGTTCCAACACGGAGTGTGCCAGGGGTAGCATGTTGGCAGACTTTCTAGACCGCCACCATCTCATTCTGCTCAACACTGGTCAACCTACTTTTATTTCTGACAGTACTCATTGTTTTTCACACTTGGACTTAGCCTTTTGTTCTGCCTCACTTGCTGTACATTTTATCTGGAACATCATCTCCAATTTATATTCTAGTGACCACTTTCCGTGTCAGCTCTTCCTGATGCGTTTTACTACCAGTCTTTATTTGTTGTTGACCATATTGTATTGGTTGTTTGTTTTGGGGTTTTATTGTTACAGTTTTAGACCATTATATGACTGATGTGTTTTTCCGCTCTTGTGGCTGTGTTTTGTACCAGTCTTTTGTTTGTTGACAATTTTACCCATGTTATTTGTTTATAGGGTTTTTATTGTTACAATTTTGGACCATTATAATACTGTTGTGTTCTCAGCTCTTGCAACTGTGTTTTAGTACCAGTATTGTTTGTTTGATGACTGTATAACCCTTGTTATTTGTTATGAGGTTTTATTTTATTGCACAAAGCGCTACTGTTACTTATCTTATGCACTGATTTTGTGCTGATTACTTATTTATTTTTTAATTCTGGCACAATTTTTAGTGTGTTTGGGTGCCACTGACCTTAGCAGTTTTGCACCCTTTAAGCAATAATCAATCAATAGCACAGAAGAAGAAATCCTTAAGCTAATATCAACATTGATAAATAAAATCAGTAGCATCTGGGATGAAATTAGCCGCAAAATTCCAAAACAATGTATGTATGTGGTTGTACAACCGTTATGTCACTTAATAAACAATTCTATATTAAATGCAGTCTTCCCGGATATACTACAATTTAGTATTATTAGATCATTATTAAAAAAGGGGGATGTAAATGAAGGTAGCAATTATAGACCACATCACTAACATAAAAAATTGCAAAACTATGAAAAAATTCTACTAGTTAGGCTAATAGAATACATAACAAAACATAATATTACAAACAATTTTCAACAAGGTTCTAGAAAAGGGTTTTAAACAATAACTGCAATTTGTAAATTTATAGAAGTAACAGAAAAGAAATAGAATGTAATAAAAAAGTTAGTGCACTCTTTCAATATTTTTCAAAAGCCTTTGACTGCATCATATGGAATTAGAGGATTTCCTAGACAATTAACATATTCATATCTAGAAGGCAAATGTCAAACAACACTGATTTAGCATAAAAAAGATAATCATATACATTTATTCCTGTGCAAATATAGGCAGATAAAATATGGCATACCACAAGGCATGGTCTTGAGGCATTTTCTTTTTATTGCCTATATAAATAATATACCATTTTCATCAGATTCTAAGATAGTATCATATGCAAATGATATGGCAGTAATATGTTCGGGATTAACTATAGAACTTTTAAATGAAAACATTAAAAATACAATAACTACTGTAAAAATTCCTTTGAATCTCATAATCTAAAATGCAATATTAATTAAAATTCTGTAATTAATATTAATGTTTCTTTGAAATTAGAAACATATACCTATGACAATAAAAAAAGCGAAACTTCTCAAAAATTTCTAGGTATAATTGTAAATCATAATACAACATGGGGAGATCATATAGACCATGTGTGTACCAAGATCAGTAAATCTACTTACCCATAGTATTTTAAAATTTTAATCACTTTAATACATTGATAAAAATCTATTATGGAGTAATTTATCCATATTTGGCTAATAGCATTGAAATATGGGGTTATTTCCTTTTTTTTTTTTTTTGTTGTTTATTTAGTTTATTTATGGATGCTGAGGTTATCAGTGTTCCCTTCAATTTCGGACGTGAAACTGCTGATAAACTTTGGTCAGAGGCCTCTCAGATTTGAGGTTCTTTTACATGCCGTAAATCTATGACATGGGATCCATGGCTTTACTTCTCTTCTGAAGGAAGCCATACTTAGGATTTTTACACCCGAAAAAATACATTGATCCTGGCCAGGGTTGAACCAGGGATCTTGGGTTTAGGAGGCAAGTGTGGGGTATTTCCTGCAAAACACATATGAAACAACTCTTTACATTACAAAAGAAATGCTTGAGAATTATTTACAATTTAAAACCCACAAAAACATGTAAGCATGCACTCAAGGAAAATCAAATTTTAAGTTTATATTCACAGTATGAAGTTTATATTCACAGTATGCATACATTCCATTTGTAATGGAAAATGGAAGCAAAAAAAAACAACAACTGCACCACTATTATACAAGACATAATACAGATTATTTAGAAAGGGGTTTAGTAAGAAAATATCTGAAAAAAAATATAAATGTGAAAAGTTTAATTTTGTATGGCAAATTGCCAAATGAAATTAAACAAATATTTGGAACTAAATTTTGAACTGAATTAAAAGTATTTCTATTCAACAAATATCTGTATAATCTAGTTGAATTGTAAACTCACTTGTAAATATTCTTTCTATCTTAAAAATATTTCTAATCAACAAATGTCTGTATAGTCTAGATGAATTGTAAACTCACCTGTAAATAATCTCTCTAGTTTACTAGTTTTCGTTATTTTATCCTTAATTTTAAGTTTTAATTATTAAGAAACTACTTTGACAATGTCAGAAATTTGTAATCAAATCTATTGGCATTAAATATTATTATTATTATTATTATTATTATTATTATTATTATTATTATTATTATTATTATTAAAAATAGTAATTAGCTACAATCATGCCACAATAAATAACAGCTACTGTGCCCATGACCAAAACTGTCATATCTTTACTGAATGGATCAAATAGAACTACACTGCCATGGGTGGCCACAGTGTTAAGGTGTGAACTCATGATACCTGGGATTCGATTCCCACCAGGACCGTCCTTCCTGACTGAGTTATTTTTCTGGTTTTCCTCAGTCCTCATAAATGGCAAATGCCAGGGAGGCACCCTAAACTTAGGGCCTGGAACACTTCCTTTGAAAAAAAAATTTCTTCCTCAATTTATCATTTCTTTTCATGTATCATCAGTGTCACTGCCTGTGATGTCTCAGTAGTTAAAATGGGCGTTAAACACTATTAAAAAAAAAGTAGAACTACACTTTTTATTGGTGACGTCACATTCTCTTGCTACTTCTTCTTTTCACTCTTCTCTCTCCATGTGCTGTGCATATGCCTGGGTTCCATTTCTTGACTGTCATTGACTCCTGCTGTTGGCCCAAATTCATCCTTCATGTGTGACCAATTCCACAAATATCCTGTTTCTTTCCTTAAATCCTCAGCAATAGACTGCTAATTTAAGCTTTCATTCCTTGATCTTTAGTTTTTTTTAATTTCTTTTAATCTTCCATTGAGTAAATACACACTGTTAGGTGCAATATATCTGAAAGATACTGGCTACATTTATGGTTCTGTGCTGTCTGAAAATCCTATGTATAATATTTTTTATTGTTGTTTTAGTGTTTTATTTATATTTTTATATTCTTTATTTTATTTCTAAAAAATAATATATTACAGTGTATGTATTATTAATGGTAAGTACTTATATTACAGAAAATAAGATTATTATTGCCATACCACACAACAAGGTAAAAAAAAAACTTTTTTTGTACAATATATGAGTAAACAATAAACATCTTAAGATATTTTCCACATTTCATGAGCTCAGCAAGTTTTCTCATAGTTCCTCCTTAGAAAATATATGCAAATTTTGTAAGGCTGTTCCTTGGAACCCAAGAGACTTTCAAAATATTGCGGCAAAAAGTGCAAAATTTACTACTCTTTATAACTTGAAGGACAGATTTGGAAGAAGGGTAACAAGAATTTGCAATGGATCTTTTCAGTGCTATAAACTAAAAGATATTTAATTGCAGATTAACAAGAAGTTGCATAAATTCTAATAACTTTATATTCCTGAAGCTGTAATTCATTGGAATCATTTAGATTGAATATTTCTCATTTATGTCACATTGTATACACTAAAACATGGCTAACACAACAAAGGATACAAAAACAATTAGGTAACAAGTGAGCACAATACTTTTGCTTAATAATGGAAAAAAAAACTAATAGCTGATCAATTATGAGCAAGGAAGTGCTTGAGCAAGGAAGTGCTACTATGGATTAGAGCTATTTTGCATTAACAGTTGTCAGTATGTTTAGTATTATTTAAGAATTTCAATTTAAAATTCATTGTAACAAATTTAATTAATATTGGTCTTGGTTTCATGTATTTTCTACCAATCCTAAAAGCATCCACCATCTCCCATCCAATTTTTTTCCAAATCTAGTTTTTCTTGTAATATGTTCCACTTATCGGAATGTTCTGCATTCTCTTATCTCTTTAACTCTGAAGATAATGGCATTACTTTTTTTTTATTACTTTCCTCTGTTTATTCTCTAATTATAATTCCATAACTCATTTTTTTTTACTTTGCTTATGAATTTAAAAATAAGTGGTTTTTTTTTCCTCCCATTTTTATGTTCAGTCTTATATCACCGCCTGTGGTGCCTCAGTAGTAAAACTGGGTGTTAAACACTAATTAAAAAAAAATTATATCTGATCTCTTCTTCATATTCTTAATATCATTCATCACCTATGTTTATTATACTCTATATTTCACTGGTGTTATTTGCCTGGTAGAGAGGAAGAGAAGCCTTTGTGGCCTAAACTTTTGCCAGGGTAAATAAATAAATAATCTGTGCTATATCTTTCAGAATTTGCATAACTTTGTTCATTTATAATCCAGAATTCAGTTCTATTTCGCCAATTATTAGCAAACTCCTAGTACTATTGCAAACCAAATCCTGCAGAGAGCATCTTCCTTTCATCACTCAGAATAACATTTCTGTTCTCAACTGGTTTACCTTCAGACCAATGCCCACGTCTTGTGTCCATCCTTACTTGCTCCTGGCAATATATATAACCTTTGATTGATGTACAATTCTACATTTAGTGCGACTTTCCAACTTTTAATACCCCCAGTAAAATAAGATTTGTTCAACTGAAAAATAAGCATCTGTCTCAGCTCCAACCTCATCATTTGATTTGAATCTTCATCCACCCAGCCCTTTCTTCAGTTTTGGGAACAAAAAGCAATCCCTGGGAGTCAAATCCGGGGATATGACAGATGTGGAAGCACTTGGAATTGAAGGTCATGCAGTTTTGCAGCATCAATCCCAGACATGTGTTAATTGTTGATTTGGTTTATTTATGGATGCTCTTTAACATCTCAGGTTATCAGCATCCCATCAACATCAGCAAGACGTGAAACGGCTCACAAATTTTGTTCAGAGGCCTCTTCTTTCAGGCTTGAGGTTCTTTTTCGTGCTGTAAATCTATGACACAGGACCCACAGCTTTACTTCCCTTCCAAAGGAAGTCATACTTAGGATTTTCACTCCCCCTCAAAAAAATCCATCAATCCTGGCCAGGATTGAACCCACAATCTTGGGTTTAGGAGGCAAGTGTGGTTACCATTACACCACTAGGACCTACAGAAGGTGCATTATCATGATGAAAGAGAACTTTTTTTTGCAAGGTGTGGATGTTTAGTCTGAATGGTATCCTTCAGTTGGTCCAGTAATAAAATGTAATACTCCCCAGTGATGGTTCTGCTCTTCCGGGGGTAGTCTACAAGCACCATGCCATGAAAATCCAAGATAACTGTAACCTTGACTTTTCCTGCACATGGAACCATTTTTGCTTTATTTCGTGCACTTTCACCTGTTGCCACCCACTGTTCGGACTACTGCTTCTTCTCTGGATGAATCCATGTTTCATCTACTGTTATTGAAATGTCAGAAAAACTCACTGGAATTGCGTTTAAGCAAGCCTAAACGCTCTTGCAAAATATTCATTCGAATGTGGCTTTGGTCCATTGAAAACAAACACGGCACCCATTGATCAGAAAGCTTTCTCGTGTCCAAAATTTCATGTAAAATATATTTGACACGACCTATCAAAGTCTTTGCAATTTCAACCAACTCGCATACCTTCAATCGGCAGTCATTGTGTATGACATTGTATTTTTTATCACAATCTCCTCAATCGTAGCAATTTTGGAATGCCCTGAGTGCTCATCATCTTGAATGGAAGTATGACTATGCTTAAATTCAGCAACCCACTTTTTAACCATCAAAAATGAAGGGGAAGTGGAATCCTTAAATGTGGAATCTAACTCCTTTTGCATTTCCGTTGGGGCTTAACCCTTCAAAACAAAGTACTTTATTATGGCCACTATTTCAGATTTATCCATTTTGTAGAAAATGATAACAATAATTTGTTTAAACAATCATCACAAACAAGTGATTACACTTATGCATCTGAAACTTTACAGCCCACTATCTAAAGGATGATATCTTAATTAATACCTATCATAGTAATTTCACCACCTTCAAGACATGTCTAAGTCAGGCCAAGAACTTTTAGAAACCCCTCACATATTTTAAGTGTATTATAGTTTTAATTATTATTTCTTCAACTCAGTTCCTGCATCTGTTTAGGGGTGCCGATGACCTGCTTCCTCGTTTGATGACCATTGTTGTGGACTGTGCTCTGCATGCTCTGCTACCAGAAGTGATGTACATGGAAAACTTCATGCCAACAGATCGTGCTCTTGGAGAAGGAGGATACTCTGTGACTGTTCTCCAGAGTGTCCTAACATGTCTTCTTTCAAATTCTGGTTAAAGTAACTTTATCTGGAAAGAGAAGCAAAGTAAAGAAAAATTTTATATTCTGGAGCTCAGGTTACAGAAAGGCAGAAAGGCAATTAGTACTAAGATAATAGTTGTTATGTGTGTACCAGGCATATAACAAAAAATGTTTAAAAAAATCATGAAAATCTTATGTAAGGTGATGTGATCTAGCATTATATCTATAAACAGGGAGCCATTTGGCCTGTATTTGTTTGTTATAAATCTTATATTTAGAACAGCTACATACATATTGGTGGTTGGTAAGAATTAGTTCAAATTGATGATTTTCTGTAAATGAAATTATATTTTGAA
The DNA here is from genome assembly GCA_030762175.1 of Metallyticus violacea. Taxonomy (NCBI): domain Eukaryota; kingdom Metazoa; phylum Arthropoda; class Insecta; order Mantodea; family Metallyticidae; genus Metallyticus; species Metallyticus violacea. Next base: position 529,088 of record CM060846.1, on the reverse strand, counting down.
TATTTTGTTTATATTTAAAAATTATATTTTTTATGTTGTTCTGCAGTGGATACACACTTATAAATAGAGACAGTGATTCCTTGTTTTTGGATGTGGCCAATATCTAACAAGCTGCACATGTGAATTGCAGACACTGCTTCCTTTTAATAGTTCTAAATACCACAGTGCATCTTATCTTGTAGTGAAGATTTTTTTTGTTTCTCTCTATATTTGTCAAGCATTTCATATATATTTTTAACATCAAATTTTCCATCAATTGCCATTGATGAACAGCTGATTCATTCATTATATCTTGAAAATCTTTTAGCTAAATTTAGTTATGGTAAGTTGTCTTAATTATTAGCATGACCAATTGAAGCAAAATGTTATGCCATACTTTAACAATAGCATTAGATTTTATATCATTTCAAGAATGATTTGTTTTACATTGTGGTTGCCCATTTCTTTTTGTTACTTGTAGCAGGCCTTTTAACAAGAGCTCAACAGCATTGGTTTGTAAAGGAGAAGTATGTATCACTGTTTTACAATTCTCCATCTGGAAGTGAGGATGCCTTATTAAAAGCAGAATGGCTTCAAAAACTTCTCATGCATAACTCCCAAAGAATCAACTTTAAAGATTTCTGGATTTATCTGGGCCATCTAAGTTCTGTAGGCAGCACATAAAACTGATATGGAAATTTTTAAAGCCTTAGATTTGTCACATTTTCCTACTGTGGTGGCAGTTCATATTATGGTCTTTTAATGCATCAAATGTACAAATAGCCCAGAGAACTCTATTATGATTAAGGATAGTCCAATGTCCTCAAGAAGATTGTTGGTGAAACATGGACTGGAATCACCAGGGGCAAATTGCAGAGGAAAAAATATTACAAGAGAAGCTGTATTATATTGAAATAAGAATCTTTAGATTTTGTTTAAGTCGGGACATATTGATACAATTCCAAGGTTTTTAAATTCTAGCACTAATATCCAAAATAAAGTCTGAATAGGTTGAGAGCATATTCAGCATATTTAGCAAAACAGTACATCATATGAGCCATCTCTCAACGTTCTGTCAGCTTAATGTTTGCACTGAGTTTGTGGCCATTCCCCTTTGCCCAGTTGTTTCATGATGATTCTTTTGTTGCATCCAGAATTGTAGCTTAGGTGTGGGTAATTAATTCAGAATTGTGCTTTTCCATTACATGCCAAAGTCTAATTGTGTAGTTATCTTTTAGCAGTTGACTTGATTGGCTTTTGAAAGTGTTTCTGCTTTTTCTGAGTATTGCATGCAGTGGCCTACAGTCTGTATCAACTTTAGGATGATTAAGCACTTGCATGACAGAATAGATGCTTATTAATAGGCAGTCAGTTTCATTTATTATCATTTGGTTTGGGATTATCATGTGAATCCAGAAGTTGTGCTCTTTTTTAAACAACATGTTGACACATAATAGCCTGTATTCATATGAAAATTGTTTTAGTCTACCATCTCTCCTTTATTTCCATGTGCCAAACTATTAAGGGATTACAAGTTCCTTAGTGCTTGCCAAATTAATTGTAATTTTTGTGTATAACAGGAGCTGATGATATATATCTTTATTTCCTTTAATAATTATATATTAATAATTAGAATATTTTCATCACAGTGCATCTTTTTGAAAGGCCTTCATTCTTCTTTGTGTCTTCCAAATTTTCTCAAGAACTGCTGAAAAGTGAATTTGTTTTCACATGATGCTCATTGCATACTGTTTCTTCAGTTGATTAAGTTGGCCTTCGCCTGTGGAGAAATTTAATTTACCCTTATTTAGTTTATTTTATTCATTCATATATTTTTTTACTTATCTTGTTTTTGACAGTTATCCTTCATGCATCTTTTACATATCCTGCACCTTAGTTTCTATGGATAAAATTTTATTTTATCTTATTTACCACCTACTTTCTGATTGAAGCACATAGCATTAAGCTGAAATGAATATAGATCAAAATGGAAGCTATGTGAGATCTGATTATTGTTATTAATGTACAACAAATACTGTATCAGAATTTAAAGATAAGGCTGAACATTGTCACTGTATTTGTTCTTTGAATTTGTAATGTTCTCCACTCTGCATTTTTTAAAGTTTCAGGGTTATTGTGGTTCAAACTGTTGGGATTCTGCTCTGTGCAAATGTGTGTATGCACATGCATGCATCTGTGTGTGAGAGAAAGAGAGAAATAGCTCTATATCGATTTTTTACAGATAGTTTAATTAATAAATTGGAAAGATAGTAAATAGAAAATCTAATACTATATATGATGATAAAGCATAAAACTCTTCTGTACTTCTTTCAACTTTTCTTCTTTAATTTTACTACATAGGACACAGGTAAATGATAGATATGTCTGATCCCAAGCTGATCTAATCAGCATTCTGTTACTCTAAAGTAAACAATATTGGTTTTGTGTTTGTTATAAACCAATCAAATTAAATATAGATTCATTTATATGAAGTTAATATATTTGATTGTTTACTCATCATATGAATATTTGTGCAATAGTATGTTTTTATCTGTGTATGAGAAAGAGCTGCTGTGTACATCATTAAATGTAATCCTATAATCTGTAGTGATTTAAATGGATTTTAAAGGGAATAAATAAAATACCCACATACTTACAAAATATATGCTTCTGCTTCTTAGCTACTAAACCTTAAAGCAGTCACTCTCATTTTTAGGCAGCATTCAGTAGAACACTATTAGCTGCTGCCATTACCACACAACATTCATGATCAATTGTGAAATGACATTCTTTTCGGACACCAAAAATGTGGCCTGCCTGACTTGCCGATCATTGGGAACTACTGTCTAAACAGTGAGAATGACTTAAAGGCTCAGTAACTAAGCAGTAAATAAATTTATTTTGTAAGTGTATTGGTAATTTATAAAAATTATACTCTCTTCACAACCAGCCTATAATTTATTTGAGCAATCTTTATAAATTTGTTTTCATTTATGTGATGAAACTTATTAATTTGATAATATTAAAACATTCTCTCAGGTTTATATTGTGTGATAGGTTTCTAATACTTTCAATCCCTCCATTTTTTGGTAAATCTCATTATCCCATAGTTAAAACAAATAAGTAATTATGAGATTTGTTAAAAAAAATAACCAATCTCTTTAATTTTTTAAAATTTAGGCTTACCTGTTGTTTACTTCAACTCATGTATACACATTCTTACACTAACTCCATTTTTTCACTTACTCTTAAGTAAGACGCGTTTCGGGAGACTCTCTCCCATCTTCAGTTGCTGACTGAACCTCTGCTATTTGAAAATATGGCTGGACAAACTGCTGTTCCTGTGGTGGCCTCTGTTGGTTGAAGTAGGAAGTCGCTGAGCTCGTCTATGGGAGGAAACTCGAAATTCATTAGGCTTTGTTTATTTTTCAATATGAAAATTCTTTCCCAAGTGGACAACTCCAAAGGGCTATGAAGATGTTTTAACAGCTTTATTCCCGGTTTTATTTCATGATTTTTGGTTCAAAAGTGAGCTGCCACTGCTGATTTATCCACCTGTTTAAATCGAATGTTTCTAAAATGTTCTTTCCTTCTAATTTCCAAATTTCTTTTTGTTTTTCCTATGTAGCTCTGTTCACAATCTGCACATTTTATTTCATAAATTCCTGATTTTTGTTCTGGTGGTATGGGGTCTTTTAGAGTGCAACCTAACAAATTCTTGTTGTTATTTTTAGATTTGAAAATTATAAGAAATGGAGATGGTTTAAATTTTGGAATTCACAGAAAAGAAACACATACAGAAAACTACATTAAAAATAAGAGTTACAACCCCATCCCACATAAATATGCAATTTTTTACAGTTTGGCACACAGATTGATGAATATTCCACTCACAAAAGCAGAATACAAAATGGAATATAAACAAATAATACAGACAGCTATAAAGAATGGTTTCAACAAGGACACTGTGATAAAAATTATCAAAAAATCAAAAAGACAAAAAGAGATAAGGGAAGTTTCCACATTGAAAAATATAAAAGAAGAATTCAAATTCAAAAGTTTCACATACCATCCAATTTACCACAACAAGTTCAAAAAAATCTTCAAAGAACATGGAATAATTTTAGTCCCAAGGAACAGATACAACATCAAGAATTTGTTAGGTTGCACTCTAAAAGACCCCATACCACCAGAACAAAAATCAGGAATTTATGAAATAAAATGTGCAGATTGTGAACAGAGCTACATAGGAAAAACAAAAAGAAATTTGGAAATTAGAAGGAAAGAACATTTTAGAAACATTCGATTTAAACAGGTGGATAAATCAGCAGTGGCAGCTCACTTTTGGACCAAAAATCATGAAATAAAACCGGGAATAAAGCTGTTAAAACATCTTCATAGCCCTTTGGAGTTGTCCACTTGGGAAAGAATTTTCATATTGAAAAATAAACAAAGCCTAATGAATTTCGAGTTTCCTCCCATAGACGAGCTCAGCGACTTCCTACTTCAACCAACAGAGGCCACCACAGGAACAGCAGTTTGTCCAGCCATATTTTCAAATAGCAGAGGTTCAGTCAGCAACTGAAGATGGGAGAGAGTCTCCCGAAACGCGTCTTACTTAAGAGTAAGTGAAAAAATGGAGTTAGTGTAAGAATGTGTATACATGAGTTGAAGTAGATTACCACTCCATTGTCAACAGCTTCGTAAGTACAAGACTTACCTGTTGTTGTTGATTTGGTTTATTTACAAATGCTCTTCAACATCTCAGGTCATCAGCATACCATTCAATTTAGGGCTTGAAATGGCTAATAAATTTTGCTCAATGACCTCTTCTTTCAGGCTTAAGGTTCTTTTACATGTTATAAATCTACAACATGAAATGGGCTTACCTGCATCTTACTGAGCCTTGAAGTAATCTTCCTCTCTGTTGATACACCTCAATGGTATTTGAGCATTTAAAAGCAGTTCAGGTATTTTTTTTTTTTTTATTGTGCAAAATTTGTCTGAAATTTTTGTTTTATCTCAACTGAATTGAATTTTCATTTCAGCTTTAAAAATAAAAAATGTGTGCAGATGCTAAGTCAGAAGAGTATGGAGGATAGGAAAGAACAGTCATCTCAATTTTTGCACAAAAGTTGCAAACAACCAATGATGAATGAGCTGGTGCATTACCATGTTACAGGTTCCATGAATTGTTTCCACAGTGCAGACCTCTTCCTTCTCATATTTTCTCAGAGACATCTGAGGGTATTTTGATAATAATTGACTCACAGTTGATCCTATGGCAGAAATCCATAATGAACATAGTTGGGCAAAATGTAATTGATTCCTAATTACTTGATTATAGAATATAATCAGCTGTTTTCTACACACTGCAATTATATTTTTGTAATCATAATTTGGAACAAATCTAATTACATTTATAAAGTAATGTATAGTCATTGAAGATACAGTTGCAGAAATGAGTAGAAGAAGTCTAATATGATTACAATTTATATAATTAAAATTGAAATACAAAGCATAGAAGAACATAGTTGTAGAATAATTATCAACAAAGAGATTCCTTACAATCATTTGGCAACATAATATGTTCATCAGTTATGTTACTTTGTTATAATGTAGATTTTAATACCACCCTTTTCTTAAACATTTTATCAGATAGTCTATTTGCCTTAAGGTTATTTGTCACAGTTGCAAAAAAAGCAATCTCTCAACTGGGGTCAATGATGGTAAAGGAGTATTAAACTTTAGAAAAAGGTTTTTAATTTCTAGGTACATTACTACAAAATATCTAAATTTTGACAATCATCAGAAAAAAAAGTGGAAATTATATGTTTTGTCTTTGCTCAAGGTTGTCCAAATCCAAACATTACTATTGAGATCATCAAAATCATAAATGTCTTCTTCCTTGGATATATCTTGGGATTAATCTGCCTCATCATCTATCATGTGATTAAATTCTTTGCCATCACTAAAATGAGGGGAAAATCCAATGGAACTTGTTCAGTGTGTGGTATACAAGAAAACCATGGTGTATCCCATGGTTTTTTCTTGGGCCTCTCTTATTTCTTCTTTATGTCAATTACCTGCCACTTGCAATTAACAATGCTAACATCACTGTCTACACCAATGATACTAATATTTTAATTAAATAAAAGTGTCACTGAACTTCAAAAGCTGCTTGCTGATATCAGCACTTGGTTAAGAAATAATAAATTTCTGTGCAACAATTCGCGCAACTTTGGCTATCCTGTTTCATAATCCCAATAAATCAACAAACAAATCTGTACTAAAAATTTAAGATAACATTGTAACTTATGCACAACACACTTTGTTTCTTGGCCTCAATATTGGTTCAAATATTAAATGAAACACCCATGTTGAAACTCTCTACTCAAAATGAGTACACAGAGCTATGCATTAGGTACATGGAGTAGGATCTGCTATATGTCCACAGTCCTGAATACGTATCATTCAAGTTTTTATTCCATACTAAAATATGGGCTGATTTTCTGGGAAGGGTCAACCTCAACCAAAAAATTGTTTATCTGACAAAAAAGAATACTCAGAGCTATGGGTATCAAAACCTAGAGAATCATGCAAGCACTTATGTAAACAGTTTAGATTGTTGCCACTTCCATCTCTATAAATTTATAAGTTGTTGGCACTTGTTAAAACATGCATCAGTAAATTTATCCAAAATGACATGATACATCCATGTAAAACAAGACAAAAGCCAAACATTCATCAGTAGACATGTAGCACCACCCTTTTCCAAAATAGTGTGTATCATACAGGGTGTAAGCTATACAACAATCTTCCTGTCCAGTATAAAAACTACTCGATCACTGTTTTCAAAAGGCTTGTGAAATCCTTACTAATGCAATATTGTTTCTGCTCCATTCTGATTATCTAAATTATGACTAGATGTTTGTTTAGTTAAAAAAAAATGTTATTGCATAACATGAAAGAATACTTGTTTGCCTTTCTAGGAACTTGATATACCATTTTCTGTATCTTTTAGCCGTGGTTTGCTATACATTAAATATGAGAATTGTTGCCAACACAAAATCATAATATGTATTTTTTCTTCTTGCAGTGTATTCAATGTTCCTACTACAGGTTTCATACAAGACAAATCTTACCTGAGAGCCAATGGAATGTAGCTCTAATTTTCAATTTAGTTTGTTTTATTGTAATCTTTACTAGCTTCATGACCATTATAGAACCAATTAACATTAAATCCATTTAATTTCATTAGAAACCAAGGTAATGGGGGCAAAATAGTAGTATCTCCTTTCAGAGCCAGACACATACTGTCACGGGTGGCCAAGGTCGTTAAGGTGCGGACTCATGCACGGAAGATCTAGGGTTTGAATCCCATCAGGACCTTCCTCCCTTACTGAGGTTTCTTCCAGGGTTTCTTCAGTCCTCATAAATGGCAAATGCCGGGGAGGTACCCTAAACTTAGGCCTGGAACGTTTCCTTCCTTAAAAAAAACTCCTTTCCCAATATATCATTTCATTTCATGTATCATCAGTGTCACCATCCTGGTGCCTCAGTAGTAAAAACAGGCGTTAAACACTAATAAAAAAAAAAGAGCCAGACAGTAGCAAATGTGATTTACTTCTACTTGTTTCAAATATTTGGTGCTTATAAACATAATTCCAGCAGCATGTGAATTGCTACTAGTTGGCTCTGTGTTAAAACCCACGTGTTTTAAAGCAACTCTGTTATAATTAATTAAATTGTACTTATGAAACTGTAGACAATAGAATGGTAATATATCCTATAAGAATGTATTAAATGTGTTCACATTAACTTCATATACTTATATAGCATTAGGACATGTTTCAGGGGCAATCGTTCACATCATCAGCTGTTTGCAAACTACAGTAGTTGGTCAAAAGCTGATGATGGGAACGATTGCCCCAAAACATGTCCTAATGTTGTATAAGTAGATAGAGTTAGTGTAAAAGGAGACAACTGGGTGGAAGAAACCTACATGGGAATTAAGGGAGAATTTCAGAAAAAAAAGTAGTAGGCGCTCCATTTACCTGTAGCCTGCAATATAACAAGAAAATAACCTATCAAATTTCGAAGAATATTGATAGTGATTTTTGGAGTTAAGAGCAGTCATAGGAGTGTAAGCAACAGTTTATAGTCATGCATATAAATACTAGGCCAATATCATGATCACGACCTCAAGATGAGTCTCAAAAAGACAGAGTAATGAGAAAACACATTTGTACTCATTTTCTATGGAACTGATGTACCTGTCTGTAAGCCATTTTCTCTTAAAACTCTTTCACTTTCTGAAACCTTTGTGCAAAATTCATTGAACAAATCAACAGAAATGGGAATGGTGAACGAAGAATTACAAGATCATCACACTCCAGCAAATAAAGACACCTTCAGATGTGACTGAGCAGACAAAACAGTACATAACCTAAACTTAGGTATTCATTTTTTACACTAAACTCGATTCACTTGCTTTAAGTTTAGGTTATATTGCCACTCCATTGTCAACAGCTTCGTAAGCACAATATTTAAAAACAATACATATCTAAATATCCATTTTTTGAAAGTCATTTATACCAGAGAAAAGACTTCTAAAAAATACCAGATAACCATCTAAATATGAAGAAAATGTACAGACTCTATTCTAATGAGAGTGAAATAACTTGTAGGACACAGGCAAAGGAATGGTTATTGTACAAGATATTTAATGAAGAGCTCAATTTGTCTTTTAGTGAATCTGTCATTGACACAATGTGACATATGCGACTTGCTTGGTTGCCAGCTTAAGGATGCTAAAACTGAAGATGAAAGAATAAACATAAGTAAATGCCAAAAAGAATATCATGATGAGGCTGTGAGGCAATACAACATTAAAAAGGCTGACAAACTACTTCCAAAGGAGAATAAGAAATAAACTGATAATGGCTAATTTACAGAAATGTCAGCCCATACCCAATCTTATGAATGCGCAGAGTTCTATTTGCGTAAATTCCATAATTTACGCAATACATTGAATTAATACCATTCTCAATCCGGTATCACAAGAGACTTGGTACATGCTTTGGGAAGAGACAACAGGAGGTAGAGGAAGAAAGGAAACCAAATGGTATCTTGCCTATTTTCATGTGCCACACAATGCCTGTTTGTATAATGACAGTAAGGCTTTTTTTATTAATAGTGTTTAATGCTCATTTTAACTTCTCAGGTATCACAGGCAGATGGTGAGACTGAACCACTGACCATCTGGACTAATAATTGTGCTGTGCAAAATCATAATATGATGGTGCTGATGTATATATGGTTACTTCACAGAAGCGCATACCTGCAAGAGATAAACCACAAGTTTCTATTATGAGGCCACACACATATGGAAGTTAATGTTATGCAAAGTAACATTTAAAGGGCCAGAAGAATTCCTGAAAAGCAACCAATTTATACCTGTAATGAGTGGATAAATTTCATTAAAAAATGTAGAACTAAGGCACCAATAAAGATATATAGAATGGAATTCAAGGACCTTCTAAATTTCAGTTCTTTGACATTGGGATCTGGGCCTTTTGTGACAAAGAAAAAAGATAAAGAAGACAGAACTTTTAGATTTCATCTGTAGTCTGGCTACAAGTGTGTAAAAGTTAACTGGACCTATACTGTACTATAAGAATAAATTTGAAAATTTTATTAATTGATATCATTGTATGATTCAGTTGAACTTCAGTTGGCTTCACTGTGCAAGTTCTAATTTACATTTAAGTTGAAAATTTTATATTACATTTCCTGGGCAGTTACTTATCTTGCAGAAACAAAAGAAGAGAATCAGTAGGGCTAAATATCGAGATCTCATGCAATTATTGCCATGAATAGATGAAGAGACCATTCTTCACTGAACTTCCTCATGAACCAGATTATCCAGAAATATAATTAATTTCTGAAACTTCCTAGTTACAGTATAGTGCTTCCAAATTAATGGTATAAGTTTATGAAACTTCATTATCTCATAAAAATTATGTCTTCATTTTCAGTTTAGTACTGTAGATTACAAATGTGTGTAATGAAAAGTTTTACAAAATGTATTGAACTGAAAGAAAGGACATATTACATTTCCAAATTATGTGATATATTAAGGACTGTGCTTTCATACTGTCATTTATAAAGTGTGTTTGTGACTTTAAATCACACAGCAAATCAGCATTACATTATACAGTATCATGGATTTACGATGTCTGGTTGAAAGGAGCAGCACTGACATAATTGAATTCCACTTAGGGCCATGCAATCATAAGTTCTTTTTAGAAACATCTGTTTACAAATCCAGTTAATATTAATGGGTACAGGCAGATTATAATATAAAGTTTATAAGGTTGATATTTGGGATATTAAAGGCAGCAGTACCCGAGTGGGGGCCAGGCATAAAGAATAGCCTCACTGCATAACTTATACATGTCGTAAGAGGCAACTAAAATGGGTACCCAGTGCCTGGGGGTATAACCTGGTCACCTTGCTAACATGGGTTAAAATACAGTAGCCTGGTCCTCCAGGTTGGAGATTAGATAATGGGGCTGATGACCCAACATCTGTAAAAAAATATACTGTTGAGAAGCCTCAATTGATGCCTTGGAATTGGAAGGATTATAGGCAACGACTTTAGCCACGAAATGTGGTTTTTTAATTTTTGGAATGTCAGAACTTTATATAGAATAAAAGCTGTACAAGCTGTCATCATGGAGTGTAAGAGGTACAATGTATCCGTAACAGCTGTTCAAGAGATTAGATGGCATGGAAGTGGGATCCAGGATATTAGGGGATATTCCATCTTACATAGCGGGAAAAGGGGTTCATGAACAGGTAGTGGCATTTATTGTAGATTCCAAGTTTAAAAGTAGTATAATGGAGTTTAAGCTTGTCAATGAAAGGGTATGTATGTTGAAATTGAAGATGAAGTTTTATAATATGGTAATGATAAATTTATCTGCACCAACAAAAGAGAAATAACCCCAAGAAAAGGACAATAAGTTGGAAAGAGTGCTGGATGTTCTTCCTTCTAATGAAATGAAAGTAATTTTAAGGGATCTTAATGCAAAAATAGGAAAAGAAGATGAGTTTAGAGGAATGGTGGGGAAGAACACCCATACATGATTTGTTTGATGGCAATAGTAGAAGAATGATGCCAGAGAGTAAAACCATGATTATAATCTCAATTTACACACAAATACATTCATAAACAAACCTGGAGATCACTGGATGGCACTACTGCTAAGCAGATTGAGCATATATTAATAGATACAAGAAGAGCTATGGGAAAACAGGATCTTACAGAGGAGCACATTGTGATTCAGACCACTATCTAGTAAAGGCAAAGTATTTATGCAGAATTAATATTACACCCAAAGAGAAATCTGAAATGCAGCCTAGATTTAATGTGGCAGCATTAAAGGAAGAGGGGAAGAGGATAGGAGAACTAAGTTTCAGAAGATAGTTGAATCTGAATGTGAGGAAAGGATAGAGTGGTTTGAGACATGCTGGGAAGGATGGAAAGAGGTTTCTAAGAAGGCTAGTGAAGAAACATTTGGATATAAAGAAAAAACCTTTGAAAATAATTGGTTTGATGGTGAGTGCGCAAGGGTATAGAAAAGAGAAACAAGGCATGCAAGAGGTATGGGCACCCTGCAAGGAGTAAATACATAGAATATCAAAATGAGTGCAGAGAGACTCATTATGTAAGTAGATGGAAGAAGAGAAAAGCATGGAACAGAAGAAATATAGAGATGAAGAATAATTTTAAAGAAAATAATCTTATTTTAAAGGAAGTGAATTATAATAGGAAAGGATATGCTCCCAGAACAGAAATGATAAGAAGAGGTACAGAGATAATTGGAATACCTGAAGGAATTTTAGAAAGATGGAAAGAGTATTTCCAATCGCAGTTAAATATATCAGAGAACAATAATGAGTATAATGTCTCTGAGATGGAGACAGAGAAAGAGGCATTAGAACCACCAAATGAGATGGATATATACATAGCAATAGATGCTTTGAAAAATGAGAAAGCTCCCAGTGCAGATAATATACCTGTGGAATTGATTAAAGTCAGAAGGAAAGCTAAAACATTGACAATATATAAGTCTGGAGAACAGATATGGCAGAAGGAGCAAATGCCTAGTGAATGGAAAATAGGATAGTTTGTCACATATACAAAAAGGGAACAATTGGGAATGTCAGAATTATAGAGATGTAGTATTACTCGTTACAGTATATAAAGTATTACATGTATATTGCACAAAAAACTGGAAGTACACTACAATGAGATAGTAGGTGAATATCAAGCTGGGATTCGAGAGGGTAGGGCGACAACTAACCAAATTTATCCAGTTAAAGGAATGTCGGAAAAGTTCTGGGAATACAATATATTTTTATACCAACTTTTTATAGACTTCAGAACAGCATATGATAGTATTAATAGACAGGAGCTATATAGGATCACGTGTTAGCAAGGGATCCACCCAAAGATAATTAGACTTGTTTACGGAATGTCGGAATCCACACAGTGAAACTTTTGTTAATCTTATTTTGATTTAAAGTAAAACACTAAACATCATGTCGTCACATTAAAACTCTCTTTAAGTTTCACAAACACACTTATAAAAGTAGTTTTGGTAGATGTTTCGTGAGGTACATTCCTCACATTGTCAACCAAAATGACGACTGAGGAGTCAATTTCAGCAAGGTATGTATGTTGCTATGTTTGCTCTGGTGGTCTGTTAATGAACAGACAATATGTTGTCTGCTTCCGGTATATCAAAATTCATAAGTTTGTATTCATATTTTTTTATGTAAATTTTTTCCCATACATTAAGTTCTTTCGGATGTTAAATAGTTTTTAATAATGTTATGTCCTTCTCTATTTCATGAGTTTCATTCCAAAAATGTGCAGCCACTGCTGATTTTTCTACTTGTTTGTGTCTAATATTTCTCCAATGTTCCTTTAATCTTATCCCCATAATTCAGGTATATATAGAATTAATTGCAAAGATTGTGACAAAATATACAAAGGAAAAACAAAGAGAAATCTGGGAATCCTTGATTCAAGTGCATTACTTCATGTTTCTGTGTCTTAGATAATCTAGGACAGCATCATTAACATGTTTTCTTTTTAGATATTTCAAGAAATATGATGTAGTGTTTTTATATCCTTTTATTTCTACTACATTTGAGGCACAATTTTTGCATGTAGCAACTGTAGATTTCAAAGTATACTTTTCAGTTACTTATTATTATTTTATAAATGCAAGGTGCAAGATTGATGCTCCAAAAGTATCTAAATCAACCAAGGAATCATGAAAAAAACAAACCAATTCTGGTTACCCCAATGATTCAGATTTCATTGTTGCACAACCTTGTAGGAATACTATGTAATCATACTGAAAGTACACCATACAAATATAAGTGCAAAACCCACTGGATCACCACAAAATAAATGTGAATATAGTACAAGTCTTGCAGAATTACAGCTAAACATTAACTGCCTGACCATTCGGTAGCTAATGTTGGTTTTAAGCAGGGAACTTCTTTTAGAGTATTACAATTGCAACTCTAACTGTTTATGTTTATTTATTTATGATGCTAGTTTATGAATTTTTTAATAAAAACAAGTAAATAATTATCTTTGGTAACAACTAATGTAATTATGATTAAAAACAAATCAGATTAAAAGTAATCTCACGTGATGGTTGCCTATTATCTGAGTACTGGGTACCTATTAACATTTTAAAAAAATTGAGTCGAGATTATAACATACACACCACTAAAATTCAATAAAATGGAAGACTAGTTTTGGGAGCCATTGCCCCTATCATCAGCTCCTGGTCGACTGCCGGTCTCACTGTTTGTGGTAGATCGATTCATCTCTGGTGGAGGTTTAATGAAATTTTGTATTAGTACATCACTTGGCAGGATTTCGAAATTAAAAACTTTCTCCTTATTCTTCCAAATATAGATGTTTTCCCAGACTGTAAGTTCAGTTTTTTCCTTTAATATTTTTAAGTAATTTGGGGTTTTTATTAATGTTATGTTGTTCTTTCCAAAAGTGCCAAGCTACCGCCGATTTTTCTTGTTTTTGGTTTTATTCCTAATGTTTTCTTTAGCTCTTGTTTTTATGTTTCTTTTGGTGTTTCCAATATAAACTTTATCACAATCATTGCAGTTCATCTGATATATTCCTGATTTATCTTCTTGTAGGTTATCTTCTTTTTGTTTTGAGTTAAGGATATTTTTAATGGAATAATTATTTTTTGGAGCTAAAACAATGTTGTATCTTTTAAAAATCTTTTGAAATTTATGAAAGGCTGATGGGTGCTATGTGAAATTTTTGTATGTTCTTTGATAGGAGTGGTGTCTCTAATTTTCTTTTTATTTTTTGCTCTGTCTATTTTCTTGTGCACAACTTCTTGTTTGAAGCCATTTTCTATAGCTATATCCATTATATTATTCATTTCCAGTTCATATTCCTCCTTGTTCATTGGAACATTAACCGGTCTGTATGCAAGACTATTTAAAACTGCATGTTTGTGGGGAACTGGATTAAAACTGTTATATTTAATGTAATTATCTGTGTGTGTAGGTTTTCTGTATATGCCAAAATTTAGGAGATTTTCTTTTTTAATTATCCTAATATCCAAGAAAGGTAACTGTTTATTGCATTCTCTCTCCATAGTGAATTTAACTGTTTTTTCCTGTAAGTTAAGTAACTTTAGTGCATCATCCAAGTGTCTTTCTGGTACTATTGCAAAAATATCATCAACATAGCGTTACCAAGTCTTAAATATCCAAGGGAAACTATTTACTATTCTAATTTCTAATGCACTCATGAAAATGTCTGCCAATATTGGAGATAGTGGGCTACCCATTGTCAGACCAAAATTTTGTTTATAATATTTGTTATTGAATGTAAAGTAATTTTGTTCTAGACACAAGTTAATTAATGTAATGTATTCTTGAATATCCTTTGTGTTTATTCCTCTCTTTCGTAACCATTTTTTTATCAGAGAGTATAAATTCAGTGTAGGAATACTTGGAAAAAGTGCTGTAACATCAAACGAAACCAAGGTATCTGTTTTTTCTATTTTTATGTATTTAATTTTTTGAATAAGATCTAATGAGTTTTTTATACTAAGGGATTCAAATCTTGGAAAAGTAGAAAATTTGTAACTCAACCATTTTGCTAGTTTATAATTTGGAGCATCTATGTTATTTATGATAGGTCTCATTGTTTTCCCTGGCTTGTGTACTTTTGGGAGACTGTAGATTGTAGGTATTGTAGGGTTATCTACTTTAATTTTATAATGTTCCCTTTTATCTATTAATTTGCAATTATTCTTTTATTAAATGTGCTTTTGCATTGATTTAGGGAATTTTTTGTTACTATTGAATATTCATTGTTTTTTAATAGTTGTTCCATTCTGCCTATATAATCATTCTTATCTAGAATTATCACAGTATTTCCTTTGTCTGCTCTTGTGTAGATAACAGGTTTACTTTTTAGTGTCTTTATTATCTTTTTGTAAGGGTTGGTATTATTTGTATTTCTAATTTGTTCAATAATATTACAACACTGGCTTTGAATTGTATTCCTATCTATTTCAGTGAGGTTTTTGGTGGCTATCTGCATGTCTGCTACATAATCTTCAACTTTTTTGGATAAATTTACACAAGTTTTTAAACATTTATTCAAAAAATTCATTTCTGCATCTGTGAATTTTTGTTGTGAAAGGTTATAAAATTATTTTTTGTGATTTTTTCCTTGGATGGTGTTTTTATCTCTTGTTTTTGGCATAAATTATCCAATTTACGTTTTAGTGTTTGAGTCTTATTTTTCATATTTTGATTAAGTATTGTCAGAAGGTTGTTTTCCAAATTTTCCCAGATTAAATTGCCTAGAACTTTAGTTAATTTCAAATGTAAGTATACAGTTGTAGTTCTATCTCACTTCTATTTTTGTAATGCTGGTTTTTTTCCATTTCAAGGATTTTTCTCTCTGCTGCTTTTTGTTGTTTATTATTATCATTAAATTTTATTATTTTCCTGACGAATTTTGGTGTGACATTTTTAACTCGGCACAAGTTGAGAAATCGTATATTAGCGGCTATTTCTCGTTTTTTTTTTCTTTGTAATTTTTCAAAAAGTTTAATTTCTTTCTTGTATGTATTCATAACTGTGGAAGTAGATCCTACCTTACAGGAGTCCACTTTTAATGTTACCACGTGTTAGCGTAGCGTTCTTTCGGCCGTCTTCGTTCACAGGTTTATATACCTAGTAATTGTATACAATATAGTGAACTTTTTAACAGTGGTGTCAAGTATTAACATTTTAAAAAAATTGAGTCTAGATTGGAACATACACACCACTAAAATTCAATAAAATGGAAGACTAGTTTCGGCTCTTCTGTCTAATTTTAGAAGAGATGAAGAAAGGGTGTTGCTTGGGCCTAGAACCAATTTCGTAATTTGTTTTCATCCAAGATAGGTTTGCCACTTAAGTTGATGTTTATCCTCAATCCATGTTTTTACCGCAGTCTTAGCAGTATGTATACTGATTCGAACCATGGGTTCAGAGCCAAAAAAGTGTATATCAATACCCCTCATAAACATCCTGATGCTCTGGCATCCTCTGCATGAATCAAACCTGTTCTGAGAAACCAGGGCAGGCAGTACTTTTTGGCATTCCCATAACATTTTAGATTTTACCTGGTCAAAAAGATGTGCTTTTAAAGCACTCTGGTTATCTGTGAGGATGAGAATTCTTTTACCATGGTAATCTTTATCAAGCCCCCTAAAAGCACAGTTTAGGATAGCAACCACTCCTGCCTGAAAAATTGTGTAATACATTCCGAATCTTATACTAATATCTGTCTTTGGAAATAAGCCATGTATGCCTGCACCCAATTGTGTACCTATATGAGATCCATCGGTGTACCATACACATGGTCACATTATTTTTCAGGCATAGTTCCTTCAATCCAGTCTTTTCAAGATCCACGAGTTACCTAAATTTAAGGGGGAGAATAATATTCAGTGTTCATGAGGTCAGACCTCAAGTTTAGTACTAGAATATCCAGGAAATTTAGAGTGGATGTTTGTCCAGTTGTTATTGCAGAGCTGCTTCTCCAATTCCCTGTCTGCACAAAGCAGTATGCTGTAAGCCTAGCTTTCTCTTATTATTAGATATTCATTGGAAGGAAACCTAGCAAAGTCTCAGAATTTGAAACAAATTAATTTTAAGAATTATCGATTCAAACTATAATAATAAATAACCCCCAATGGCAAAGAAAGTCGTAAACTGCATTTTTTATGTTTTACCTGACCTAATAAGCTTTTTTGATCTTGGTGAATTGATTGATTGATTGATTTATTTATGGACTCTCTTTAACATCTCTAATTTTGCTCAGAGGCCTCTCTTTCAGGCTTGAGGTTCTTTTTCGTGCCATAAATGTACGACACGGGACCCACGACTTTACTTCCCTTCCGAAGGAAGCCATACTTAGGATTTTTACGCCAGAAAAAATCCATTGGTCCTGGCCGGATTTGAACCCGCGATCTTGGGTTTAGGAGGCAAGTATGGTAACCACTACACCAAAAGGTTCGACATCTTCGTGAAGAATTTTCCATTGTGGTGATTGGACTTTTGTCTCAACAACCCTAGACCCAAGTTTCATCACCAGTGATTATTCTGTTCATAAAATTTGCATTAACGCAATCCAAGAGCCCCTGACAGATTGCAACATGGTGGTTCTGTTTTGTGTTAATAGTCGAGGGACAAATTTTGCTGTAACATGATGTATATCAAGGAATTCATTACATGATTCCACAGAAATGGTACACTCTTAGGCATTATCTGGAAGTCATCACTCAGAAATAGTGTTGCGCTGAATGCAGCTATTTCCATAGTAATTAATGAAACAAAAGTACTTAAAAATCACTTGCTAGCTCATTTTAGGAAAGGAGATCATGGTACTGCTCACCACATCATTGCCCATACATTTCAGTAATTAATTGAGACTTGGAAGCAGTCTGCTAATAAATGTTAATATTCAGTTCTTCTAGATTATATAAATCTGTTTTAATCTATCCCAAATATAAAAATCATAGGTAGTCAGGTCAGGGGCCATAGTGAACTACAAATTATCAGTAATTACTCTGTCCTGCATCAATTCATTCAATATAATTCATGTAAATGTAGGGCATATATTCTGTTAAAAAAGCAAAGTACGAGGCGTATCCAGAATGTAAGTACCATTTCGTTCTACCGCCACCACAACGCTAGTATCGCAGTTCCACGCATGCGCACTTGTCTCTCTAGTCCATTGTCCACTGACGCCATTACAGTCGGATCATGTTGTGTTTACAGTTGTTTGTGATCGTTCAAAATGTTTAAGACAATTTCTGATCCAGCCGACTGTGAAGTGCGTTCCGTAATACGGTTTTTGAACGCAAGGAATATTAAGTCAGCTGAAATTCGTCGTCAACTTGTAGAGATTTACGGTGAAAATGTAAAGACAGATGAAACGGTGAGAAAGTGGATTAGATAATTCAATGATGGAAGATTCACTGTTCATGACGAAGCATGGAGAGAACGGCCTTCTGTTGTCGCTGATGGTTTGGTTAAACAAGTGAATGAGGCAATTCGTGAAAACAGACGGTTCACAATAATCATGCTTTATAATGTGTTTCCACAAATTTCAAAATCTGTTGTGCACGAGATTGTCACAAAGTGCTTTAATTATCGCAAACTGTATTCCTGTTGGGTTCCGCAGATGCTTACGGATGTCCACAAAATGAAGCGACTTGACATTTCTTACCCGATACAGTAATGAGGGTGATGAATTCTTAAGCAGGATAGTGACTAGTGATGAAAATTGGGTTTCTTATGTCACTCCAGAATCAAAACAACAGTCGATGGAGTAAAGGCACACAATGATCCCCCAAATGACAAAAATTTAAAACAATGTTGTCAGTACGAAAAATTATGTGCACTGTGTTCTGGGACAAACGGGGTATCCTGCTTGTTGAGTTCCTTCCCAGAGATGCAACTATCACCGTGGTAGGATACTGTGAAACATTGAGAAATATTCGGCATGCAATTCAAAACAATCTATCCGATACACTCTTGCCTGTTTGCTGGGTGGAATAACACCTTTTATAGTTCTGTTCAGAAGCTTTCCAATACTAAATTTATTTTGTGCTGCCAAATATATATCATAATTTTTAAAAATCTTCATGAATGCCCTGTTTGTCCATGGATGATATGCGATTTTTTTTAAAAAACCATGTCCTTTTTATCGTAGAGAGAGTTGTGATGTTTTCAATATCTTTCTCCCTTTTGAAATGTCTGATCTTCTTATCAACGAAAGATCTGCTGAATCCACTGTTGAGGGCTGTTTTGATGATATAGTGATATTCTGTTGAATATTCTCCTTTTTGAGTGGGATGTTTACCAATCTATGAGCAAAGCTGTTAATAATGGCATGTTGGTTTGGTTTAAGGTTGAAGCTGTTATTCTTTTTGTGATTATCTGTATGTGTAGATTTCCTGTGTATGCCAAATGAAATTATGTTGTTTCTCCTGTATATTTTTAGGTCCAAAAATGGCAAACAACCATTTTCCTCCAATTCCATAGTGAATTTAATATTTTGGTCCTGTAAATTTAGTAATTTTGGGGCATCCTCTGTTTATTTTTTGGTACTATTGCAAGTATGTCATCCACATAACGAAACCATGATTTGAAGGTAAAAGGAAATGTCTTAGTAATGTATGCTTCAACAGCACTCATGAATAAATTTGTCAGAAATGGAGAGAGAGGGTTACCCATAGCTAAACCAGAAATTTGTTGGTAAATTTTCCCATTGAATGTAAAAAAAAAAATTGATTTATACATACAAAAAGTACAAACTTAACAGTAGAAGAAATTGAGGACTATACCAATCTCACAAAACTATGTAGACATTATGAAAATATATCGTTAACCTTCCTCTTGGTTTTGCGCTTACATAGTCGTTTGGTTCTGGGCTGTGTCCTTTCGTTTTGCGAGCGGTATGATTATTGTTTAAAGGGCGCGGGACTACTAAGGTCATTAGCGCCCACTAGCCCAGTATAGAATTTTATTTTTTCTTCCGCTTTTCGCTTGATATTTTCGCCCGCCCCCTTTAGTCTGTTTCGGAAAGCTTCTTTGGCCGTAGCGGAGGTGATGGCGACTTCGGAAATGACGGTCGTGCCCATTCTTAGGGCTTCATTGCCTATCGCTTTTGTTCCACTCTTTAGGATAGGAAATAAGGTTCCAAAGAGCCCGCCGGTAGCACTAATATGCCCGCTTACCTTTTGGTATAGGATACCCCTTTAAATAACTAATTCGCGATCGTCCAAACCGCTACTGGTTTGATTTAAGTACAAGCAATAGATGACGTCATTGTTGAGGTTCCTGTTGCTGTTTTGGTCTGAAGGAGATTACTAAAGCCGAAGAAAGGAAGTCTGCAAAAGGCAGATCACGAAAACTGACCCATAAATTTATCCTTACTGTGTTGAAATATTGTTGAAGCAAAGGTGTCCGTTTGAGAGATAAGAAGGATGTTACCTCCGTGAGTCTCTTCGTCGAATAGTTTTCCAGTGCTAAATGGTGTTGTCCATCACCTGGGCAAAGTATGCTAACTATTCGCGGAACGACCAAATTGTAGTACATGAAAACCTCGTAAGAAAATCCCATGTACGGATCTCCGCGATATGTGGGTGATGGACGTTGCACGATATCGACATACTGCAGAAAACCGAGTATCTAGGACACTCATGTGAAGGGACCAGTTTCCTCAGCATACACCTGTGCTTGGCGATCTTTGGCTGCGCGATCTATACGTTCAAAGTGACAGCGGACGGCATACTCAGCACGTTGGATCCTGTCAGTTTGGCATCTGTATAGTCCAGGCGAATTACCTTTTTGTGACAACAAAATTCCTAACATGGCAAACTCAGCGGGATTGGGTAGAAGAATTGGTTACTAATGCTGAGTAAAAAATTTAGGAGCTGAATGTTTGATGTCGCTGAGGGGTGGGGGTTGAAATGGGTGAAAATAGGTTTTTCGCGATTTGCCGCGTAAATACTTGTTTTATCGAAAAAGGTTGAATTTGAAAGTTGTAGATAATTAAAAAATCTACAACTTTTGTACATAACATTTTTTCACATAACCTCAAAATTTCGGAGTAAAACGCGAAAAACTGAATTTTTGGTTTTTATATTTTATTCCGCCAAAAAAAAATCCAAGCTCTATGAAATTTGGTACAATTGAAGCTTTTTCAAGTATTTATTTGTTTATTTATTCGCTTGTTTTATTTTATTTATTTATTTATTTTTTTGTCCTAGAAACTTTTATAACTCTTTTATTTCTTTCGTAATTACTTCAACTTTCATATACAAAAATAAAAAATTAGTGCTACAAGCAAAAAATGTCGTTAAATTTGTAATAAACTGAAAAATCTCATTTTTTCGTGTGATTTTTCTAATTTTACTTAAAAATGTCACTATTTATTGAAACCACTTTCATAAATTGATATAAAATATTATTAACAATTTTACTCATGAGTTTTTAAAGTTATTAAATTATTTTCATTCAATTTAATTCAATAAAATTATAATTTAATAAAAAAAACACAACTAACGGTAATCCAGTGAACTTTGTTTATTTAATATTCTATATAATTTGCTTCATAATACTTCAAATTTACGCGTATTTTACATGTATATATATTCTGTACCTATGTACAGATGCATATATATACTATAGACATAAAAAAAGGCGTGCAATCTGTGAGAAAGAGCGTGCTGGCGGTTTTGGAGCAGTTACTTGTTGCTCCTACTGTTACAATCAGTATTCGTGTTATGTTGGATCCTGTTGGATGTCTTCCTTGAGAGAAATAAAATATTAATACTTGTTTATTAAATCAAAACTTTATTAAAAATATTAGTTTTGTATTTAAGTGTTGAAGCTGTTCAAGTTACTAAGGTAAGTTTACAATTTTTATAAAAACATTTTTTTCAATTAAACGTCTGTAGCACCCAAATGTTCACGATTTTGAGGATCACATTCGGATACCTTTTTTGCCTCAATAATTTTATCAAATGAAAAAAAAAACCAATGATAAATCGATAATGAAAGTGTTATCTGCCGAATTGGAATCTGCTGGATTTACTTGCGCACGAGCTCAAGAAGTTGCAGACTACCTTATAATTGATACAGCAATAAAAATCGGGGAAACAAATAAAACTGCTGTGGTTTTTGGACAAGATTTCGATCTTCTTTTATTATTGAATCAATTGTATAGCAATAATTTGGATGTTCACTTTTATAAACGAGGAACAAATACTGTAGCAGATTCTTATTACGGTTCGGATAGCTTCAACTATAATTGATTTCAGAAACATATTGCATTTTTACACTGTTTTACTGGATGTGACACGACATCTGGATTTACTGGATAAGGAAAGAGAGAATCCATAAAATCATTGGTTTGTGTATAAAATTTCACTCAGCTGGAGGATATTTTTTACGATAAAAGATGCTGACAAAGAGGTAGTGGCGAAAAATGGTAGTGAATTAATAACATCAATTTATTTTTTTAAAAAAAATGTACGCTCCACGATTTGCGACTCGAAATGTTTCAAAAAGCTTCAATAAAATCAAATTTTAAATTACAAAAGCTACCACAAACTGAGAGAGCTGCAAGGCAGCATTCGTTCAGGGTATATCTTCAACTTCAAACGTGTCTTGGGAACAAGAAAAATCCTACGGATTAATTTTGGAAGAAATCCACAGAAGGATATTTAATGCCAAATTACACCGAAGACAAGTTGATCCCTGATAATCTGCTTGAACAAATTTCTTGCAATTGTCAAAAAGGTTGTAATACGTTAAGGTGCATTTGGCGGAAACGCGGATTAAATTGCACTAATTTATGTTTGAATTGTTATCATGTAAATGATTGCTCTAATGCTGAGCAACAAGCTAGAGAAATCGTTGATTTGGATCCATCGGAAGAACCTGAAGATATTCAACCCGGAACTCAATATACAGAACAAGAAGAAAGTGAACATTAATAAGAGGAAGAGGAAAAAGAAGAAAAATAGTAAGAAGAATATGAGGAATTACAAATAAAAAGTTAAATATTATTAAAAACTTTTTACGTTCGTTATTGCGCTAAATGTTCAATAAACAAAGTTCACTTGATTACCGTTACGTTGCGTTATTTTTTTATTCATTGATAATTTAAATTGAATGGAAATAATTTAATAACTTTAAAAACTGATAGGTAAAATTGTTAATAATATTTTGTATCAATTTATCAAAGTGGTTTCAATAAATAATATGACATTTGTAAGTAAAATGAGAAAAATCACACGGAAAAAAATGAGATTTTTCAGTTTTTTACAAATTTAACGATATTTTTTGCTTGTAGCATTAATTTTTATTTTTTTATATGAAACTTGAAGTCATTAGAAAAGATATAAGATTTATAAAAGTTGTCTAGGGCAAAAAAAAAAAAAAAAAACTTTTTCCCCTTTGAAAATCGTTAATTTCTCAGAAACAAATAGAGGTAATCCAAAAAAAATCTAGTTATTTGGAATAAAATAGCTTCAATTGTACCAAATTTCATAGAGCTTGAATTTTTTTGGCGGATTAAAAAATTAAAAGCCAAATATTCAGTTTTTCGAGTTTTACTCCAAAATTTTGAGGTTATGTGAAAAAATGTTACGTACGAGAGTTGTAGATGTTTTAATTATCTACAACTTTCTCATTTATCTTTTTTCGATAAAACAAGTTTTCACCCCTTTCAACCCCCACCCCTCAGCGGCTGCAAACATTCATTTCCGGAATTTTTTACCCTGCATTAGTAACCACTTCTTCCACCCATACCCGCTGAGTTTGCCCTGTTAAGAATTTTGTTATAAATCGACCTGTTTTTGAGGTATTTCGCCTGGACTAGTAGGTTTGGGAGTTGGTTTGACAGTTGACTGAGGCATCGAGGACGGATTGGGATTGGATATTTTGGAAGCATCGTACATTTCTTCGTTTCGTTTCGTTTCGTTTAAGTGACTGAAAGGCATAACATGTTCGGGTAGCGCGCTAACCGGCTCCGATTTTGTCGATTCGAATGCTTGGAGGCTAACGACGATTTTCGTCTTTCAAGGAGAACACTTTGTTTAAACTGAAATATTGTTCGAAGGTTTGTTCATGTTGTTCACAACATGGTAGGGTCTGTTTCTGTATCGTTTTTTTTTTTAGATAGAAATAGAAATCGTTTATTTGGGTGCTCCTTCCAGGTATGTGATATACACCCCATTGATAGTACATCGATATTAAAGTTGTAAAATCTGAAGGGATGTCGGAATTTGGTGTGAGAGCCTCGTAACACTACTCTTTCCGGCAATAAGTTAGAAAACGTTAGAACAGCGAAAGATGTTATCGGTAAAACGTTCTACGGGCGCGTCGCACGTGACTCGAAGGAAAACTGTTGTTTGCTTGATCATATTGAGGCAATATCAGTTTTTTTTACCCGATTACTCTTCCATTTGACGAACAGTTGTTTCCTGGCGCCCCTGCTCCTGGTGGCGAGTATTCTATCCACCGTGTAGTTTGAGGGTAGGATAACCTTTTGATGCTCTTCGGTGTAAAATATTCCCTCTATGCTTTCGCCAGTCAAATCTTTTATTTTAGGGACCACGGGAGTGACACGCACCGATTTGTAAATCTGGAATATTTCGTCCGTCCAGTTTTGTTCGTGGCCCTTATTGAATTTCATCTTCACATTAGATATGTCAACATGGTCGCCCACACTATATTTATCTTAGTTAGAGAACACGTTTATTACTGTACAAATTTTGGTACACATGGAAAATGTTTGATTCTTTGACATTGATGGGCGCCATTTTTATGGATCTTGATTCGAACTATTGTACGATTTTATTAAATCGGAGAGCACGTCAACATACGTGTAGACGTTTTAGTGCGTAAAGTACCGTCATATTATGGTTTTCGAAGTGCGGTTGAAGCATTCCACCATGCTCTGGCATTCATGCTTTCATGCGCAACGCCGCTCTTTTTTTAAAATGGTTTGAAATATTTGTTAATGATTTAGATACCCTTGTCGGTTTGAAAAGTTGTGGGGATATTCTTATGTTTGCAAAATATGGCTTTTTAGAACTCGATAATGTTTTTGCCAAATTTGGCTTCAAGAAAAACAGTCCACGCAAATTTGGAGAAGACATCTATTACGGTTAGAATGTAAGCGTAGAGTTTGTTATGCCGCTTAATGCTATTTACGACATTTAAGTCTACATCCCAAACGTCGTCGATGTTTGTGACGTGATAAGTTCTGATGGGAAATATCTTTCTAGCCCGCTTATGAAGGGTGTAGCCCCTTTTCCCCAAGAAAGGACTCTATTTTCTCCTTGGAAATACCGGTTGCTTTGCGAAGTTTTTCTGCAATGTCTAAACCCGCATAATGATATATTAGATTGTAAAAGTCACCAAAATCCATCATTGATACAACCTTTTCCACTCTTGAACCTTGTTTTGGGAACCTTTCAGATCTTGGTCTAAGACCATACCTATAGGTGAGAGGTGCAATGTTGCTACTAGCCCTTTTAAGCTGTTTTTTTTTTTTCCCCCGCACAGTCTTGAAACTACGTCACTATTTCGGAGCAATATTCCTTTTTCTTCTTTAGTTCAAATGCATCGACTATAAATTGTGCGTTTTCCTGTTCCTCTTCTTCTCCTTTTTCTTTTTCCTTCCTTTTGTGCGGAACTCTTGAGTTTTGACACCAGATCTTAATAGTTGGGCAACTTATACTTCATGAAACTCCACTTTTGTTCCGCAGACAATTTAGAACGCTGCAACCAGGCAATATAGTTGGACATGGGTGTTATGTTCTTATCTATTACGTGCAAATTCTTTGGGCTCTTTGGTTGAAATTGTACGAGCATTATTAACTATGCGTGTTTCATGACGAATATTTGGTTACTAATGCGCTAGATATAGAATCTACCGGGAGAAGAGAGGCAGATAAAAATCCGCTCTTTGATTCAGGGTCTTTCTCTTCTTCAGTATCACCTTCTTAACTAGTTTCCTTCACGTATATTTATGCCTTCTTAAACGTTTCTTGCACCAGGAGAAAGGCCAATTTTGCCTTCACTAGAATTGTACACGAATTCCGAGATCGTCTTGTTTAATTAGGGTCTGGCTTGTTTTATAATCTTCTTGCAAAAGCGGATTTAGCTTTTCTTAAAACGGCCAAATTATTGCATTGCTTTGCGATCAGAGGGGATGATAATTTTCGTATATTTGGCTTCATCCTCGAAACTGTAATGACCTCTATATCGTTAAGCTTGGGTCACTTTTAGCACAATAATGCAAAATTGTTCATCCAGAGTAAGACTCCGGTTCTATACCTGTATCTATCGGGGTAATATTGCGTGCAATCTAGAACCCAATAACCTTGTGGATATTCCAGTTCCCTTTTAAAATGTCTGTAGGAAAAATTTCGAATTTCGGGGCTCAATTTGCTAAAACAGTCGGTTGATATACATTTTTTATCTACTGTTTTTAATACTGCGAGTAATCCACTTTTGATGCAGATTACCTCAGGAGAAATTTCCCGATACTCAAATTCCAAATGGAAACTGGTAAATATATTTCGTGAAAGAGGAAGTGATCTCGATAAAAAGCGTATACAGTCACTTACAGTACTATTAAGAAAAGATATATAACATTGGACATGCTCGGGAACACTCCCCTAAAAAATAATTTCAATGTCTTTCTCAGCAATTGGGTATTTCCTATTCCTCTGTTTGAACGGCTAAATAGCTACTGAAGTTAAATCCTCTAAAATGAAAGCATTGCAAGAACTTACGGATGACCGTGCATGCAAAAGTAAATTTTGTGAATGGATTTTGAATAGTGCGCATGACGGAGAAATTTACCCTTGTCTAATTTTCTATAAGGACTAATCTTGGTTCCATATAAGTAGTATTAGCCCCCAACAACGTAATTCGTGTATTTTTTTTTTTTTTGGGTAGTGTTTAACGCCCGTTTTTACTACTGAGGCACCACAGGCGGTGGTCACTGATGATACATGAGATGAAATGATAAATTGGGAAAGGATATTTTTTTTTTTTTAAGGAAGGAAGCGTTCCAGGCCTAAGTTTTAGGTACCTCCCCGGCATTTGCCAGTTATGAAGACTGAGGAAAACCTGGAAAAAACCCCAGTCAGGGAGGACGGTCCTGGCGGGATTCGAACCGCGGACCTCCCGCTCACGAGTCCGTGCCTTAACGACCTCGGCCACCCGCGGCGGTCTAATTCGTGTATTGTGGGGCCAAATATGAGGCCGGCAAAATATTTTGAAAGTCGTTAAAGATATAAAATGATAAAACTTTAAAAACTTGTTTTTTTTATAAGGTCCCGCAAAATCATCAAACCCGCTCGGGGAATTTTTTTTTTTTCGTTTCTTTTCATTTTATACTTTTGGGCAAGTGCATGCATGTGGTGATGAGGTATTTACGAAGGACCATAGGCGAAGATCACCTTGGGGTAGCGACGGAGCTAGTGCGACAATAAATATGGTATGAAAGTATTGTAGATTGTACTTACAAATAAAAAGGTCAAAGATGCCGGAGAGTAATCAATAACAATTGCCTCGATAGAAGGTGTAGATATAGTGACGACAAGTTGAAATAGCAAGTACGGTACTTCAAAGACAAATTAAAATGGGAATTTAAAATTTTTCTTTTTCATTTTTTTGGCATTTTTTACATATTTTATTATGCAAGTACATACTAGTGATCCTGTTTTATATCTATCCAAAATTTAACGTCGTTAACAAATTTTCTTGTCTACTTTCTCCAAGATGCACATTTGCTGAGCCAAAGAAAACAAATGCCCGCAAAATATTTAATAATCGGAAAAGAGATAAAATGGTCGCGATTTAAACGCCAACTGTAAACCCCAGAAGAACATTCTGTGCACCTGTGTGATCGGTTTTTATTTTTTTTAAATATGTCAATTTTTTGTAATTGTTTGTTTTTCATTTGGTACATACAGTGGGGATGGGGTATTTACGCAGGATGTTAGACGAAGGTCACCTAGGTAGTAACAGAGCTGGTGGTAACAAATAATATAAAAATACTATAGATGGTGGTTACCAAGATGATAGGCGAAGATACCGGGGTGTAATCAGCGAAGATCACTTCGGAAAGAGGTATAGTTTTAGTCAGGATATAGTTGCAGGAGAGGGTGCGATAATAAATTATATAAAAATAATGTAGAGGGTACTTACAGAGATGATAGGTGAAGAGCCGAGGTGTATTCGGCGAAGGTTGTCTAGGCAGTACATATAGATATATAGTTGAAGGAGCGAGTGCGATGCAATAAAAATAATGGACGATAGCTAAGGGGACGTAGATATTGTAACAATTGAGATTAAGAAGGGAATGAGCAAAGTGACAGGGATTCGTTTAATTAAGAACCGTGGGGGAAGTACTATGGTTGGTTGTGATAATACCACAAGCAAGGACAATTTCGGAAATTGGTAAACTTATTTTTCTGGCAGGCTGGAACATGTTTTACCACAAATATCCGCGAAGCTATCTAGACTTATTAATTTCCAAGTGCATACTTGTTTTTATTTGCAGTATATAAGTACTTTAATTGTTTAAAACAAATAATATATGTCTTAACTTATGTTTATAGGTGGGGTTTCGGCAAACTACTGAGTTACTGAGGAATATAGGGAGCAAAGGATGTGTTAAGAAGTGACGTGATTGATGGAAATAAGGGGGATTATGGTAGGCGGAGAAGATGATGAGAAGGAATATGACTTGTCAGAAGAAAACGCGTTGTGATTGGATGGGCGGTGTCCAGCGTACGCTCTCCAACGTTGCGAGATGGTCGATTTTTAAATTTTTGGTTAATTACATTTCGTAATTATTTGCTAATATATTTATTACAAGTATAAACACGGTATTATACAAGTACAAAAGTGAAAATTTTTGTCAACTGCAAACATAGTGTTACACAAGTACAAGCATGAGTATTTTGGTTAAGTACATAAATGTTGTACTTAATTACAAATATATATAACAAGTACAAACATTTTTTAAATATGTAAGTAGTATAACTACCACTTGAGGTCATCCCCTATTTATGGGGGTTAAAAAAAAAATACCCAAAAATAAAAATTTCCCGTAAAAATATAAACTACCCCTAAATTAAACACTAACCCTAAAACTTCCCATATTTCAAGGTCAAGCGGGAGGTACTAAATCCCTTTGTCCACCCTAGCCCCCACCCCCACCCACCCCAGCTTTTTTGGCAAACAATATTATTTATAAATATTGTGTAAGATTTGTAATGGCTAGCTTAATAATTGCAAGTTGAGTCTATTACTGATGAAGCCTGTTTATTTTTATGAATATTGCATTGTTATATAAGGATATGGACTGAGGTTTTAATAATTGTAAGTTGATTAATATATATTATCTTTTGTGAGTATGGTATGAGGATCCACCCCCGGATATAACATATCATGTATCGATATTGTCCATCGCCTATGGTGCCTAACGGGCGTTTATCATTTATTCCATGCTAAATTTTGATTATACCTGAGATGGTAAGCATTCCTCTTAATATTAGATTGGTAAGCGTGCCTCTTAAAACAGTTACTATATCAGGCAGGAGTACAAGACCGAGAACTTGTTTTTCAAGGAATTTCCTGCAAAACTACTAGATGTATTACAATGTCTTTCTGGCGGAGCGGCTAGCATGTGCAAAGCCAATTCAAGGTATTTCCTGAAGGTAGCATTATAAAAAGATTGTATTTTAAGCATTTTATCAGAATGCAAGTGGAGAAGGTTTAAATAGGTGAGTACAGGATACGTAAATAACAAAACAGGTTTACAAATAATATTTTATTCATCTTTATAATACACAAGCGTCGAGTTTAACTCGTCATAAATAACATCATAAAGTACAAAACATGAACTATTTTCTTTAGGAATTACTAATGTACTGCTGTTAGAAGCGCTGTTAATGTAATCTTTTGCATCAGATGTAGCTAATATATATTTTGCCATTGCGTGTTGCAGTATGTTAGCGTTGCACAATAGATAGTTTATTACATCTAGATTTAAAACAACGTGTTCTTGTCCACATTGCATTCTGGCACACTGTCCTTTGATGGAGCGTAGGCGAAATGCTTCTTCGATGCAACTGTAAGACTGGTCCTTGCTGACATGCTCTGCCAATTGCGGTAGGTGATTTTGTAGAGTTGTGAAATAATAATGGCAAAGCACTACTCTCCCTTGTTTCACTCCACCAATTTCCACGTGAGCCTCGTAGTTTCTTCTTTTGTAGAAATCCAAGTTGATGTATCTGGAGAGATGATTGTTGAGAAAGTAGGTTTGGCGATGCAATACGCGCTCTGAATTGTAAATGGACGCTGGACGTCAACGGAACATCCTGGTCTGCTTGCCTCTAGACTTCATGGCGTAGACTGGTGTCTAGAGGGTACGACTCCTGTTTTTATAGACCTGAAACAAAAAAATGCACCATGTCTATTAGAGCTTTCGGGAGGACATCTAATGTTAAGTTTTTTTTAAGTTTATGATGCTCTAGCCACTTGAACATGGCGTAAGCGTGTTTGCATGCACAACGAGTGTTAGAAAATTTGTGACAAGGAAAATCACAGTGCATTTCATGGTATAGATTTTCCGGATTTGGACAGTTAAATTCTTTTTCTAGATTAATAAAAGTTCTGTCTGTTAGTGCTGAAAGTAGTACACATTTATCTTCGTTGCAGGCGTATAGCGAGATTTGTCCCTTTACCACCTCCTCTAGGATTGTTTTAAGCATGCTGTAAGAAATCATCCATCATTGAAATTAATTCCATTTCGACTTTCTTTGTTGTATCCTTCACATTTATGATTCCAAGGATATGGACTTGCAAAATGAAAAGTTTGAACAAAATTTTTGCCAGCAATGGACAATTCCTTTATTATTATTTCCTTGCTGTTGCCCCTGAGGGCCTCAAAGTCCACCACTAGACTTCCTTCCATTGCATGCATGCATGCATAGAAAACTGACGGTGAAAAAATAACGGTACTTACTTTTATGCAAGGCAGGCATCCTTGTCCACCGCTGCATTGCCTCGGGGTTGTAAACTCCCTGCGAAACATCTTTCTAACCTGGTCGTCGGGATTGATGGAGTTGAACATTGCAACAAACTCGTTCATGGTGTATCCTTTGTTACAGATGTATAGCGTATAGAGGCACACGTACTGTCCGCAGATGTCCGAGTAGAGGGTTTGAAGCTGGAGGCGATTAAGGGACAACTGATGGGGAAGGAAGTCTTTCTTTTACAAAAGCAGGGAGACCATAGGAGTCGAAATACCATGCAAAGGAGTTTAAATTTTGAGTAACAGCTACGCAATGTGAAACAGGCAAGTTGTGTGGATCTAAATTTATTACAAATGTAGATGGTTTACTAAATTCTTTAAGCAACATATCTGATGCAAAAACATCTGCAAAATTTGGAATATCCTGTAAGGTTTGTTCTATCTGTTCTATCTGTAATGTGTTGTAATGTTTAAAAATCAGTATGTACTTTCATATCTTTATCTATTTGAATTGAATTTTCACACTCACAGTACATGAGGCAAGTGATTGCTTGTGTAAGCTTATCCCTAAATCTTAGCTGTATTCTTATATTCCCGTTATTTAACAAGGAAGTATGACGTTCTGAAGTCGCACTGTCTGGCGTTAAGTCATAGAGCAGCAAAAAATACCCAGATATATACACGTCGTGAGTGATTTGAATGACATTGTTGGTGTGATGAATGCCAGAACCAGAAAATAGAGTATGATATGCTAGCGTTGAACTTTTTTCGTGTGACGTATTGATTGAGAGGCCTTCTGCCGGAATTTGTTGTCCATTTACATAGAGTGCGAAGTATTCCATTATTAATTGTCTGAAATCAAATGGATTTGTATTAGGTGTTCCCGAAAAATTTGTACTTTCTGTTATGCCAATAAGTATTCTTTTTGGAAGTGGGCCTAATACAGCATTATCTATAGATATGGTACTTTGCCCAGCTCCAAAGGTGAAGGATCTCACGTCAACGCGTGTAATGTTATAACGAGCATTTACTTTTTCTATGGCCTTCATATGAGCCATTAAAATACTTGGAGACGGTTTAATTTTTTTCACATACAGAGTGGCATCAAGAAATTGAAATCTCGCCTTTGAATCTGCAGATTCGCTTAGTATGTTAAAAGATTCCTTTGGCTTCGTTAACTCTATTTGAAGATTGAGTCCTGGTAGCAACAGAGTAGGTACGTTAAAAATATTTCCATGTAATTTGCCAATCATATATATTTGCTTTGATGTTTTACTTTTTTCAAACAGTTCTTTCCGCCCTAGATTAAAATCACCAGCCCCCAAAGTTCCATTTTTCGCAGCATCGGCATCTTTTAGACCTTTGAGAGGCGTGTCCATATACCTAAAAGCGGCAGTTAAATGACTTTTAGCTGCATCGTGCCCGTAAGTGAGTAGAGTTTCAAAACAGCTACGATAATGATAGAGATCTTCGGAAGGAGTGATGGATGCTCCGTTTATGGAAACGCTGAATTGACTAAACAGGGATTGTGGTAAGTTATTAACTCCAGGCGTTTTGACTGTAGCTGCCAAGTCTGTGCCATCTGATTTTACAAATTTTCCTTTTAAAAATACAATTAAATCAACGTAGCGTTACTTATCTCCAGGAATAACAAATTCCAATACAGATTGCTCTACGGGGGCAATAGGTTTGATTAGTGTAGTGTAATTTCCTAAATCTGCCGCTTGAATGGCTTTTTTAGCAAATATATCCAATTCGGATTTTGTACAGGCGATCATGGTGCTCTCCTACTCTCACCCAGACCATATGTGTCGGTTTACGAAAAGGGCAGGCGGTATTTGTGCAAATATATCTCTAGTTTTTTTTTCTTTCTTGTTAGCTTTGAATTTTGAAGCTGTTTACTTTCTTTTTTTTACCTTTACCTTGCTGCAACTTGGATACCAATTTTTGTGTACCTTCGGTGACTCGAGATGCCACAAGTCCATAACTTTAGTGCCCGCCTGTTTTGCTGCAATATCGGACATGATGTTTGCACCAGTGGTGAGAGCTTCCCTTCCCACGATTTGCTCCTAAAAGAAGAACAGGTCTAACAATTCTAAATAAACTACCCAAAAAGCTGCCTAAACCTCTACCATGCTGAACGTAAGGGCTACCAGCATACAGCAGGCCTATGTATTGGCCGGGACGCCCTCCACTCTGGTTCACATAGTACGCTGTTAGTGGATCCATTGTTAACTGACAAAAAGAATTTTGTGCATAGCAATATATATGATTATTTAGCTTTCTTAAAACGTAACACAGCAATGGTAGGTGTAATACTACTACTTAGACGAGCAAAATCTCCAAACTTAGTCACTAACTCAATTGCAACAGTTTGAAAATAATTAACTTCTACGAGAATGTAAAATATGTTTTCAAATGTGTGTGATGACTGCTGTAGGAGGTAAATATTTTTAAGTAGCGAACATAAGCACTACCAATCAGTTGTGGTTTTAATAGGTTGCAGTAAACAAAAAACAGGCTCAGTTTCTAAAATAAATTCAAAGCAGTTCTTTCTGTGTGATATAAGGAAAAGGCTTTTCATATCATGACCTGTCTCTAAAAGCAAATTTTTGTTAGCGTTTTTATAGCATTCAAAGTTTGGAAGGGAATTCTTTATGGTGTCTACGAGATCACCAATGCCATAATAAACCCTGGTGGGAAAGAAGATTTTTCCGTCAAGGAGTGTTTCCAGCTTATTGTCCTTTTTTCTAGCTATTACCATGTGAATACTATTAGTCTTTGCAGTGTTTTCGTCTAAAACGGAATATGAAGGAACCCATTCCCTCTTAGTTTTCTCAATTTCCTTAATCTCTTTCTGATGAGCAACAAGGTAGCCCTGTAACTCTGTTAAAACCATCTCCTGTATATCCTCATCTTTTACCTGATTCTTTATGGGTGTACAATTCTTTAAAGTCTTTAAAATCCTTCTTTTCAAAAACTATTCTACCTGCTCTTGTTATGATTACATTTTAATTGAGTTCCCCTGCCTCGTTAAGTATATCCTCTTCTATGGACTCGTAACCGTAAGAGTAGGAGAGCTCCACCAAGCCTACCACTCATTTTTCTCTTTGAAGATTGATAGGCTGCGCTAATTCATTACGAAAACTAGCTAGTATATTTTCAGGATACACATCTGTGCCAGAGTCACTCAATACAGTTACATAGAATTCATCCATGATGCATCTATCCACGAATCGAACTGTGGACTTTATCCTTTCCATCGAACGTAATGTTGAGTTCTGCCCTGCCGCACCCTAGTTTTCAGTACTTTATCTATTTTATAGAGAGTGGATTTATTAATTTTTACGGCAGTAAGCTCATAACTATAAAATTGTCCCTCTATAGGCGTTTTGTTCAAATCCTCTAGTTCGTAAAGGGGTTGGGGCGAATGATTTATAACTTTTACAATTTTAAACATTTCTGTGGAAAAATTTTGCTCCTAGCCTTTGGCAAATTTCATTTTTTCTTTACTTATTCTCACAGTTTGTCCTACTTTGAATTTGATGGGTCGAGGCCTTGTTTTAGCTCGTTTTGACTCTAATGTTTTCCATGTTTGTAAAACGTTTTTGGCATTCACTCTGCTTGGAGGCATTTCAATTGCCGAATGAAGGGTATTGTTATACGCTAGAACAAATTTATCAAGATCATATGCATAGCGGTAAGAATGTTTGTACGTAATGTACTCAAAGACCTTGGATTTTAAAGAACGATTAAAGTGTTCAATTAAACTATATTTTACGTCAGGATTCTGCAAACATGATAACATAATGCTCTATACCCTTGTATTTTAGCAGTTTTTGAAATGCATAACCCAGAAATTCTTTACCTCTGTCGGATCTTACGGTAAGAGGAACAGCACTAGCATGGATTTAAAGGCATTAGAAGTATTCGTACTATTTTTGGACTTTATGGGCTTTACGCATGCAAATCTGGAAAAGCAATCAATGCACGTTAGCAAATACTGAACTCCATCATTATATTTTTAATGCTTTTCAAATCGGCCAAATCAATTTCCCACACATCGTGAATGTTGTTTACAGTGTAGAAATTTCTCTGAAATTTTCTCCGTGCAGGTTTATGCAAAGTATATGCATCTTGTTTAAGAAGCCAATTCTCTGTTTTTCTCTTATTTGCTGCCACGGAACCAAGTTTTTCTAGAGTAGAAAAGGAGGAAGGTTTTTCGGGATCATAATAGTACTTTTTGTACATTGTTAGTATTCTTCCCACGAAACCTCTGACGGAAATAGTTCGGCAATTATTTCTTTATATTTCTGACCTTTGTTTGACTTTGTCTGATGGAAGGGTTCGTTACGTTGTAAATGTCCGTTGGTTAAATGAAGAATTGGCCTATATTTACTCTTATCCGATAATGTGACTTTTGAGAGATATACCTTTTTTCTTGTCAATAATTCCCACAATCCACGAGTTCCCTTGAAATATCTATTCTTTACATGCTATAGAGGTGTATAAATAGGGTGCCATATAAGGTCCGGCTAGATATCCAAAGTTTTTATTAGTAAATTCTTCAATTTCCTTTTTTTCATCTGGTGGTAATGGTAAATCCCTGGTCTCCTCTTCATCTACTTCTACATAATCTACTTCTTCTTCTTCGTCTTCTTCTTCTTCGTCTTCTTCTACTTCTACTTCTTCTTCTTCTTCTTCTTCTTCTTCTTCTTCTTTCTTGTCGTCTGGAGAGAGAAAGATGAGCCGTTTTTTAACCTCGCGCTTTGGCGAAGGCTGCAGTTCCTGCTGCTGCTGTTGTGGCAATACAGGAAGTGGAAAGCGACTGACTTTAAATTTAAGCAACTCTTTGTAGGGATCCCTTACCGTTATTTTTCTTTTCTTTTTCTTTTTTTTTTTCCTCTCTCTTTATGGAACAGTGGGTATCTAAGAATTGCTTAGAGACTAAAAATGATTTATGCAACATTTAATGTTTTATTAGAGCTGTTAGTCCTGTCAATACTGCAGACAGCAAAGGTATCAAAAACCCTTCCTTTTGAATTATAAAATTTCTCTTGCTGTTAACTTTTTGAGATTTGTGCACCACTTGTCTAAAGTCGTTTTTATATTTTCTTAGATTGCGTAGGGTACATTTGCTTACCTTACAGTTACCATTCAAAACATTTAGAGCGCATTCGGCAATAGCCAATATGAGCTCTTTGTCTGTCTTCTCCAAAATGGCTGTCCCCAGTTTCGGTTTGGCTCTTTTAAGCACGTGAAACATGTGGTAGTTCGAATTTATCCGCTTGCTCATGCTGGTAAACAACAGTGGGAAGCTCCGATGGGAAAATGTTGGTTCTAAACCTTAATCTATTATCAGTCTCCTGACACAAAGCAAATAACATATACCCGTGAGGTTTTTTCGTAGCATCTAAATAGGCCTGAAAATGAGATTTCCAAAATTCTGGGTATATCTGTCTGGCTAGATGAACTATTTGATTCTTATCCGTAACGTTTTTAAAGACTACAGTGTATTTAGCATTTAATGATATATCTCTACATTATTTACCCTGATGAAAAAAATTTTGGGTAATTAAAATGACATTTATATTTCTATGATGACTACTCTTTGTAAACAAATGGCACACCTCTCTCGAATAAACAGAATTTAACAAATCGTCTAATATCACTAGCTTTGGCTCTCTTTTCCAGTTCTCAAATTTTGGAACACCAATGTGAAATTTTACATGTTTTAACATGGGCACCGCCGACTCTTCGCTATAACACCACAATATTTCTTTAAGTGACTAACAGTGCACAATTGCTTTAAGTTTTTAATCAGTTTTACACAAAATACCGTTTTGCCCGAACCTGAACTTCCACTAATTATCATAGTGAAGGGGTGATGAAATTTTATAACAGGCAGTGCACTCTCTTTGTCCAAGTGTGCAACGCCGAAATTTTTCCAATTTTTGCCTCAAATCGTCTGTTAGCCTATACAATACATAATCTACGTCGTATGGTGGATATTGCTCTAACACTTTCAAAGGAATAACCCTTAGCTCTTCATTAGTACAATATTTTAGCCCCTTTCGCTTCTCCAAATACTTTGACACAGCTGCCTTCACCTCCAAATCCATGAGGGGAAATGATTCGGTCAGCAGGGCTTTATATACCCGAATGGAACCGAATCATAATTTGATATTCGTCTCATCTTGTGAAAACAAATCCTATAGATTTTATCTTCCGGTTCGGAAACGACATGAACTCCATCAGATCTTTTGCGTTTAATTTTCTTTTCCGTTCTAACCACAACGTTTTGCGCCTCATTTTCATTCAAAATTAAATTTTTAATGGCGTCAAAATTTACTAGCTGCAAAGAGGCATAATTTAAAGTTATTCCCCTCACTTTGCAAATAGTTTTGAAATTTCCATTTGGCAATTTAATTTTGTAAGCGTAAATTTTTGGTCCTCCAGATACAAATTCTGAAATGTAAGCTTCGGGCCCATAGTCTGCAAGTTCGTCCGTCATATCTCCCAGGTTATCTCCACATTTGACTTTACACTCTTCTCATTTTCTAACCTCCAAAATGATAGAATCCGTATCTGTGTACAAAATGTCTTCAATTAGGGCCTCCAAATAGGTATATAACTTAAGTCTTGCACCAGCAGTGATATATGTCTCGAGTATTTCGTTGGTATGTGCCAGCGAAGGGGCGTTGACCTCATCTGCATATTTCCTCGACAGACAAACGACCTGGTCGCTAGCAAACATTAAATTTTGCACCTTTATTCCGGGGGTGATTAAAAAAAGTGAATAATTCTTGAGGTTCCCTAATCATTTTTGTTCGCGATCTATTGCCGTGTTCAGTGAGTTTTCCCCAAAAACTATTTAGACACAATTTTGCCAATGACCTTGCACCGGGATTCTTTTTAATTGCCATTTTATCCAAAAGTATTCCTTCACTCTGAAAAAAGCTCCTTACATACGATTCCTTGTCCTCTTCACTCTTAACCCAAGAACGATAGCTACTAGCTTCTGCCTTTAATTTTAAAAAACTATATATGTATTCTACAAACAACCCCCCCTGGTTTTCACGTTTATCATTCTGTTCCACTCTGTATTCGTAAAATTCATAAATTTCTCTAACTTCTTAGCCCATCTCAACGGCTTTTCTTACCTCATCCACGATCCAAGTACCAATGAATTCTCGTTCGTTTTCGTTATGAATGCAATTTGTTTCTTCATTGCCGTGTTCCATACAACTGGCGGAAAGACCAAACAATAGCTTTTGACGACATCTATAGGGTAGTACGGGATGATAAAGCCCCCGATTTTTCGCCAAAACTCTACACTTTATTACCTCCTCTTTTTTAAGCATTGCGGAATATTATAGCAATCTATATAAACTGTGGGATGTCCAATAGGAAATTTAAAGTATTTGCAAATATATGGATACAATGACATAATATCAAAGTATTTAATTTCAGTTTTGCGATAAATTTTTAGCGCCTCCGTTCTTTCCCCATAAAGGGAGTCTCTGAGAACAAGAGGAACTTTTGGCACAACGGCATCATTACTAAGCGGTGGATGTTGCCTTAAAATGTCCTCAAATTCACACTCCCACATAATATGACAAATATACCCTGCAGACACAATTATTTCTAGCCTATTCAAAGTTTGTTCGTACCTATCTGCAAGCGTTTCTGATTTACTGTCTACGACTGGAACATCTCTATTATTTAAGTATGTGTGACATGCCACAAAGACCCCATGAATTCAAAAACTTCTCTCGTCTCCTCGCAAAACCCATCCACTTTGAGGTTGGGCAACTCTGGCAATCTGACCTCTCTACCATTATCTGCATGTTGAATGCGAATGTCTCGTTTAATTTCCTGGTATCTAGCCACATGAGAGCCTTTCTGGACTGCTTATCTTCCTTTCTATAGCCTCCACAAGGTATGAGCTCTATAGTCTTTGACTGCAAGTACTTTTTCCTAAATACCTTGTTGCATGCTGAAGCTATTGTAATTAATTCTTGAAATACATCAATATTTCCTATGCTTAAGAAGGTATTCCTAAATATAGAACACGCTTCTTTCAGCACGGTAACATCTACCCTACAGTAAGTCTCTAACTCTTCTTTAAAATTAAAAACTCCATCTTTTACGGTGTCATAAAGTTGAAAAATTCTTTTTGTTCATCTGGCATCATCTGGTCGACACCGTGATGGATAAACCCCCACATAACTCATGTTTTCCAAAGTATTAAAAAATGAGGAAAGTATCCCTTTGTTAGAGACTGTATGCCAAAGGATTTGGGCAAACTTCGCAATTTCATCGGTAAAAAATTTAAACTATCTCAAAAGGTTATATGTTTCATTTTTATGCACAAAGTTTTAGCACCATTTATGATTAAATCGGGTACCCAATTCTGTTTTATGGCATAATCCAAAATAAACATAAGATCATAAGCCCGGGCATTATGGGCTATAGCTATAGTTTTTTCACAAAAAGGCCTATCTTTTCTCAAATATTCTACAAGTTGTTGAATGCAGTTATTTCCCCAAAAGGAGTTCTTGCGCCTTCCGCACTGACTGCATTCCAAGTCTTTGCTATTTTCACAAACAAAGCAAAATTGTTCCAGGCAAAGCAATTTTGGGAAATGTCAAAATGTAGAAGAATCTCCTATTCGGGTATTTTGTGTACATTCAATATCATAAAATATAAACAAAACCTTTTCGGAAGAGGGAATTTTAGGGCTCAGTGTAGGCATAAAGCACATGTGTCTAGGGATCTTGTCACTTTTACAATTTTTACAATATATCCTATAACTCACATGATTAGATTTTAGCTGCTGATTGCAAGTTGTTCAATGCCGCTTCCATTCACAAATATTTTTATTTCCAATTCTATTCTGTATATGATTATTCATGCAATTTTGGTTTCTAAAAAATATATATTACAAATAGAACAAAACAAATAATTTCCGTCAAATTTACAGGGTGGAACTACAAAACATCCCGAGCATTTGTATTGACAGTTGTGGGTTTTGATTCCATTGTAATCCTCCAAACCCTTGTTGCACCCTTCACCTACATATCGTTTAGCCAAAGCGCCTGTAAGATTTACAATATCATTATAATATTTCTCTTGAGCAGGGTATAAAAGATTAAGGCGTTTAGATGAATTTAAATTTCCGTCAAATATAATATTTTCACAATACAGTTCATCATAAACTACAATTCTATACTCTGAAAGGTAATTTTGAAATTGTTGCAATTCTGTATTTCCCCCCCCCCCTTACTAAGATCAATATTTGTAGCTTTTAGAAGATCATCAACTTTAGAATGTAGTTTTCTTCCCTTTCTAAAAGCTTCATAGTCTGGATCTTTACTAAAATGAGGAATTGCTATTACTAACGCATGGGCTAAACAATTTATATATGATTTGACTGTCACAATGCTTCTTTTCAAATGTGCCAAAGAAGATACGTGGCAGCCCTTTGTCTTTATTCTACCGTTTCCCAACGGCATCTCAACATGGTCCACTTTTATGGATAAGGTATCCATAGTGTAAAACATGGCATTAGATTGGCATATCTTTTCCATTGCCGCCATTATTACATCTAAATGGACTTGTCCCTTTCGACGAAGACTAAGCCCTATAGGTTTATCTTATAAATTTATAGAGTTAGTAATTGATAATTGACAAACCTACCATATCATGGGGTTCAATGTTCTGTAACACAGTATTTAAAATCGTTTGCATGCCACTTTTAAAGTAAAGGATGGAGTTTTCATTGTTAGGAGATGGTTTAATTTGAATAACAAAATGCCTCCCATGAGCATTAAACCTCTTATACTTTCTACGTGCCTCGCTTACAACTGTAATGTTTTCCATGTTAAAACAAACAAACAAACAAAAACATTGTATAAACTTTTTAGTTTATCCAAATCTATACAAAATGTAAAAAATAATGCTGATACTTACATTGGTGAAGACTTTGTTATGTGTCTGTTGCAATAACAAAAGGTCAACTGTGGAGGAAGGTGGTGCAGTATTCTTTATATAGCGGCAAAAATTGCAGTTCCCCTTATGAGCGTTAGCTCGAAAATGCAACCCGCTTATGACGTAACTGGGCGTAGGCTGAAAATCAACGTATAAAAGCTGGTAGGATAGGCTTCATTACTTCACTGCAACAAGGGGTAACACTGCTACAAACAAGGTGAGTATTCTACAGTTTTTTCCCTATGTTTATCGTTTTTTTTTCTTAAAACGAGCCTTATACAAAATTATCTTCTTTGCAGAATGGATTTTGTCAGTAGATTTAATCAAATTCAAACCACCAAAACAATGCAGATTCGAGATTTATCCAAAAATACTCCATACAACGTAGTTGCTGCATCAAGAGTAGTGACACAGTATGGACCCTCAATATTCATTAAACTTCAAAAAAATGATGAAGATCCCATTAACGTGTTTGTTCCAAGAAAATACACGGATGTTTTTAAAGAAAGCGATATTGAAGATATTAATAAATAAAGACTATGCCTAACGTTCCAGTTTCTAGGATTTAACACTCCTAACAATGCCTACAATATAACGTTTCAAAAGAAATAACTAATGTTTTTTTCTTTTCAGATGACTTTGCGAATTAAGCTAATTAATAATGTTACATTACCTATTAGATGCACTTAAGAATCAGCAGGCTTAGATATATTTTCACCCAAAACGTACGACTTTCAACCTCAACAAGCGAAAGTTATCCTAACAGGACTATCAGCAAGGCCTCCCAAACACATTTATCTACGCAGGAAAATCTAGTTTAGCGCTATTAGGATTTACTATAAGAGGATGATGTATAGATAGAGATTACACCGGTGAAATATGTGTAATAATGGGCAACAACTCGGATAAAAGACAAATTGTTTAAAACAAAATTGCACAATTAATATGTGAAAAAACATACACACCCAAATTTAAATATGTTAATAAATTAAAATGTACTTAAAGAGGAAACAAAGGCTTTGGTAGCACAGGACTGTATTA
This sequence comes from Metallyticus violacea, assembly GCA_030762175.1. Taxonomy (NCBI): domain Eukaryota; kingdom Metazoa; phylum Arthropoda; class Insecta; order Mantodea; family Metallyticidae; genus Metallyticus; species Metallyticus violacea. The sequence continues at coordinate 486,856 of CM060846.1, read as the reverse complement.
GTAATATTTCATTTTTGAACTTCTATAGGCCATGGACGATTTCATCTGTCGAAACACAAACCGATTAACTAGAAGATATGGTATATTGGCAAAAGAAACTGGTTTTAATGATCTGTTTGAGGAATGTACACCAGTTCATTTTCCTGAATACTGGCCAACCCTATCGGCATTATGTAATAAAACATTTGTTGTATGCTAGGGAATGCATTTCCATGTTATGTAGCAAAAATATTCGATGAAAAACCCAATCGTGTTACCATATATGTTGCTATCAAAAAGGGAACACGAAAAGAAAGAATCTTAAACTTCTTGTTTTCTCCAAATAACTATGTACATGATAATGAAAATAATCATGTAAAGGATTTTACATTTAGCCATGCGCAACAGAGTAGTTTACCTTTAAACAATATAGCAATACTTTCCTACTTTTGGAAAGTAGAGTGTAAAGAATATGGGTTTAACATGAAGTTAACACATATATATGTTCATAAACATGTAACTTTGGAGGACAGTTGGGTGGACTTTATGTATTTTCTTTTTAGAATTGCTTTTCAAAAACGCCCAATAGTCGGATTATTTCACAACAATGTATTTTATTTTAAATACCTTTGTGATCCTGTATTAAAATTAAACGGATGGCATATGTCATCAAAATTAAATTTGAACTTTTTAAAAACAAGAGCTTTATTTAACTGTTCCAATTCAAATGAATGCAAATGCACAATATGTTATAAAAGTCCAGCATCATTAAAAGGTATAGCATCCATGTTTTGTTTGAAAACACAACTTTAAAATTTTTACATAAGGACACAAATTATTATACTTATATGTATATGGTTGTAAACTTATTTGTGTTTGACTTTTCCATAGAACAATTAATTCCATTTGACTTTTCTGTAAAGCTTACCGCCATGTATTATCCTGTTGACACTAACAAAAAATGTCTTTTTTTATGTTACAAAGAGCTTTATTATAAGCCTTTTATACACATAAAAAAATTAAATGCGAAGATTAATTTATTACTGAAATGTTTAAAGAAAAGGATAAATGGTGGTGTTTTATATGTTCTAAACCATTATTTGTGTAAAATCATCTGAATTGTCGATAAATATAATTTCTAAATCAATCTAATCATTTTTTTTTCTTTATTAAAACCTCTGTCCATATTCTTATGCATTTCTCATCAACTTACAATTATTAATTCCTCAGTCCATATAATGGGATTATTAGTGTAGCAATCGTAATTATTTGTTATAATGTAAGGCAAGCAAGGCTGAAACTGCATTCTTGCATTGCTTGGCTAAAACTGGTTTTTAATGTATCAAGAAATGCTAATAGGAACGCTTACCAATCTAATATTAAGAGGAATGCTTACCATCTGATGTAAAATAAAAAATTTAACAAGGAATAAATGATAAACGCCCGTTAGGTACCATAGGCGATGGACAATAACGATACATGATATGTTATATCCGGGGGGTGGATCCTCACGCAATACTCACAAAAGATAATATATATTAATCAACTTACAATTATTAAAACCTCAGTCCATATCCTTATATAACAATACAATATTCATAAAAATAAACCCCCTCAGGGGCCCAATTTATTGGGTACGGGGCGTAGCGACCCCGAGGCACCCGAGCTGCTCCCTCAGGTCCGCGCTCAGCGCGTTTGACTCCTTTTTAGTTGGTCTCCATTTTACTTTTTACTTTTAAACCTCCCTGCTTTTAGTCTGATGGATGCCCCCGTGTTTGACACGGTTCAAAGGTGACTGGATAAGGGCGTGACTCCCAGCACTGGGTCATCATGTAGGGCAAGAGCGTATCCCCTGGTAAAGGCCAGGCCCGGGGAGGGGCCATTACACGCGCTGTAGACTTCCTGTAGGCGATTGGGTCCCTTTGTCTATACCCAGGAAGGTGTGACCCTGAGGTTACTTGTTCCAGACCAGGGCAACTAACCTAAGCCGGGGTGGCGCCCAGGAAGCAGCCTGCCATCGGAGACAGGTGTAATGGTGGAGGATGAATCCGCTATGGTGCAAGAAAATCCTCCAATAAATACTAAACGTAAGATATTGGACATAAGAGGGGTGACTGAGGTGTCTTTCCCTCGTTTCTTGATAATTAACAGAACAGAGAAAGGTCAGTCGTTTACTCACGTGAACCCTTTCATCATTCAAAAAGATTTGGACAGTATTTCTGGGCCTGTTAAATCGTGCACGCGCCTACGCAATGGGTCCCTATTGGTAGAAACTGTGAGTGCGTCTCAAACTACTGCGCTTCTTAAGGCTATTTTACTCCACGGTTACCCGATCCGTGTCGAGTCCCATCGTACCCTGAATTCCTCCCGAGGGGTTATAACCACCTCTGTACTCGACGGTATGACGGACACCGAAATTCAGGGTTATTTAGCCGAGCAGAATGTCACCTCAGTTTATCGTGTGCAGGCTAAGAGAGATGGTGAGGTGCAGCCTACGCGAACACTATTCCTCACATTTAATAGAGCTGAGTTACCAAACAAGATTAGGGTAGGGTATGAGGTAATATCAGTCCGCCCGTATGTTCCTAGCCCTTTAAGGTGTTTCCAATGTCAGCGTTTCGGTCACACTCGCCTGTCTTGTAAGAGCCCTAAATCCGTTTGCGCAACATGTGCCTTAGAAAGTCATGAGGGAGCGTGTTTATCCGCCCCTGTATGTGTGAACTGCCGTGCTCCTCATCCAGCAACATCCCGTGACTGCCCTCGATTTCGAGAGGAGCGCTCTATTCAGGAAATCCGGGTTAAAGAGAAACTTTCGTTCTGTGAAGCCCGGAAACGCTATCAAGCCTGTCTACCTCCTGTACCTAAGTTCGGTACGTATAGCTCCGTAGCCGCCACTGCAATATCCCGACGGGAGAGTAGCACGCAAACATGTGACCTGGTCTTCACTGAAACGCCTACTCCTACCAGTACCAAGCGCTCATCAACAGCACCCAAGCCAGTGGTTTTTGCTGCTGATCCAGTTAAATTCAAGACGGCCTACAGACGGACTGACTTTCTAAAATCGTCCACAAATGAAGGAAAGACTAAAAAGAAAAATCAAAGTCTCTCACCTCCTCGGAGGTCGAGCTGCCACGATGGCTCTGGGAGCAAACCCGCAAGGCGGTCACCATCGCCGCCTCTCAACACCTCCAACCGTTTCAAGGTGCTGGAATCGGTTGATCCATCTCAGCGGGAGAGCCCTCCCTCCGAGGATTTTATGGAGCAGGATGCGCCTGCTACTGCTAAACCATCGAGTCCCACGCGTTTAAAGAAAGGACGATTGATTCGTCCCGGTCCGACCAAAAAGTAAGGCGGTGTTTTTATTTTTTTATCTGTTTTAATAATGGCTATCCTTTCGTGGAACGTACGTGGGCTCCGCAGCCGAAGACCTGAACTGGAGTTGCTTTTACGATTGACTGATGCTCTGCTTATGCCTCCAGGAGACTAAACTTCGTCCTCAGGATGCTTTCAATATTCGAGATTACTCTTCAGTGAGATTCGATCTTCCCGCCGAAGACGGCATTCCCGCGCATGGCGGAGATTTAATATTAATCAGGGATGACGTGCATACTTCTCCCCTGTCTCTCCAATCTAATCTACAGTCGGTAGCAACTACGGTTTCTTTTTCTGGCCTTAGTTTCACAGTCTGCAGCATTTACCTACCTCCATCTGTTCCTGTCTCCGTGGTTGATCTGGACAATCTTCTATACCACCTGCCTCCCCCTATACTGGTTTTGGGGGACTTCAATGCGCACCATCCCTCTTGGGGATCCTCTGTAGAGTGTGCAAGAGGTAGCTTGGTGGCTGATTTTTTGGATCGCCACAATCTTATTTTACTGAATACAGGTGAGCCCACTTTTCTCTCCGACAGCACACACAGTTTTTCCCATCTGGACTTGTCTTTCTGTTCGGCTTCGCTTTCAGTACACTTTACCTGGCACGTTCTCTCTGATTTGTACTCTAGTGACCATTTCCCGTGTCACCTTCGTATCCTGTCTTCCCAAGTACGTCCTCAGCGCACAATGAAGTGGCTTCTAGAAAAAGCAAATTGGAGTCTCTTCCGTTCTCTGGCCGTATTTTCCGGGTGTTCCTTTCCATCTATTGACGCCATGGTCGAACACCTAAACACGATCATTGTTGCAGCCGCAAATCAGGTTATTCCCCGGTCGTCTTTCCACCCCAGACGAATTCCGGTTCCTTGGTGGACCGACAAATGCCGGGATGTATTGCTTGCACGTCGAGGTGCCTTGCGGGTCTTTCGTCGCCACCCTACGTTAGAGAATTTCATCCGTTACAAACAACTGCGCGCGAAATGCCGTCGAGTTATTAAAGATAGCAAGAGGGCGTCCTGGATTGCCTTTACCACATCTTTTCACCGTTTTACACCTTCATCTGTTGTTTGGAACCGACTGCGCCGGGTTGCGGGCAAACCTGGATTTACGCCCATATCCGGCCTCAAGGTATCACATTGTGTACTTACTACTCTCAAGGATGTAGCAAATACCTTAGGTCGAAATTTCGCCTAGATCTCGAGCTCTGCCCAATACCCCCCTGCCTTTCGTTCTATTCAGGAGCGAGTTGATCCTAGAGGATTTAGCTTTGCCTCAGACAACCAAGAGTGCTACAATGTCCCATTTTCGTCCAGGGAATTGGAACATGCGTTATCTGCATCTCGGCATTGCGCTCCAGGGCCAGATGGCATCCACGTTGCTATGCTGCAGCAAATATCAACCGAGGGCATGCATTTTTTACTCGAAATTTTAACCGTATTTGGTGTGATGGCACATTTCCATGCGCTTGGCGAGTGGCCACAGTCATTCCTATTCTTAAGCCTGGAAAGGACCCACACCTTCCTTCCAGTTACCGTCCCATTTCCCTCACCAGTTGCGTGTGCAAGGTGATGGAACGAATTATTAACGGGCGGCTTATGTGGTGGTTGGAGTCGAGGCACCTACTGACGAACGTCCAGTGCGGTTTCCGTCGTCATAGATGTTCCATCGACCATCTTGTGTCTCTTTCCACCCATATAATGGACGGATTTGTGAGAAAGTGCCAAACTGTTGCCGTATTTTTTGATTTGGAGAAGGCTTACGATACCTGCTGGAGGGGCGGTATCCTTCGTACGCTTAATGATTGGCATATATGTGGTCGGATGTCTGTTTTTATTCGGGAGTTTATGAAGGACCGGGTTTTTAACGTTCGCGTGGGGTCAGTTTTATCTTCTCGTTTTACTCAAGAGAACGGTGTACCACAGGGCTCGGTACTTAGTTGTACACTGTTTGCCATCGCCATCAATTCCATAGCTGAGTGTTTACCACCGGGAATCCAATCGTCGTTATTCGTAGACGATTTTGCGATTTATCTTTCCTCCAGGAGAACCTGTCTCTTGGAACGCCGCCTCCAATGCTGTCTGGACCGCCTTTACCTTTGGAGTGTACGTAATGGGTTCCGTTTCTCCGCAGAGAAGACCGTCTGCATGAACTTCTGGCGTCATAAGATGTATCCTTCACCATCTCTCCACCTTGGCCAGAAGCTCTTGTTTTCGCGGACGAAGTTAGATTCCTGGGCTTAATCTTTGACAGAACATTAAGCTGCTCTTCGCATGTAGAACAGCTCAGAGGCCGGTGTGAACGTTCTCTGTGTATTTTACGGGTTTTAAGTGGTACATCCTGGGGAGCCGACCGGACTGTTCTTTTACGTTTTTATCTATCTCTAATCCAGTCCAAACTGGATTATGGCTGTATAGTATATGGCTCAGCGCGACCTTCCGTTCTTCGTCGTCTTAACCCCATTCACCACCGGGGTATCCGTGTCGCTGTTGGTGCATTCCCCACCAGTCCTGTGTCGAGTTTATGTGCGGAGGCTGGGGAACCTCCGTTGTTTTATCGTAGGGATCTTTTACTTTCTACTTATGGCTGTCGACTGGATACGCAACCTCGTCATCCTGCGAATGAACCGTTTTTTAACGTGTCTCTCGCCCCATTTTACGCTGCTCGGTCTTTTACTCCTAAGCCCGCTGGCTTTCGTTTCCGGGAGCTGTTAAGGACGATGGACCTGGACTTACCTGCTTTTTTCTTGGCCGGGGAAACCTCCTCTCCCCCTTGGCTCTTAGCAGAGGCCCCCGTCCATCTTGGGCTCACGGCCTGTCCTAAGTCCTCGACCGCAGCACCATTCATTCTTAGTCATTTTAACGAGATTGTCTCTTACTTTGCTGGATGTAATTTTATATATACCGACGGTTCTAAATCCGACACAGGTGTAGGATGTGCCTTTGTTTTTAATGGAGCTAGTTTTACATATGGTCTTAACGTTGCGACATCTATTTTTGTGGCGGAGCTTTATGCTATATATCGGGCTATTTTATTTATTTCTGACCACGGGCTGGGGAACAGTGTCATTTGTTCCGATTCTCTGAGTGCCCTTTTATCTCTTAAATGCCTGTACACCTACCATCCTCTTGTGCAGAAAGTTCAGGATGCAGTGTCTTCGCTTCTGGCCGCTGGTGTCAGAGTGACTCTGCTATGGGTACCTGGACACGTGGGACTCCCGGGTAATGAGGCCACGGATGTCGCAGCTAAATCTGCCATTTTAGACCCTGCAGAGTACGAGCAACGCTTTTATATAGGGGATTTTAAACATTGCATACGTCGAGGAATTCTCTCGCGCTGGCGCGATGATTGGGATATCATTCCCCACAATAAGCTTCGAGAAATTAAATCCACCCCTTTTCATTGGTCGACTTCTCGCGCAGTCCGTCGCGAAGAAGTGATTTTAGCTCGTCTTAGAATAGGGCACTGCCGATTTAGTCACCGTCACCTTTTTAATGGTCAACCAGCTCCAGTTTGCCCACGATGTGACCACCCCTTTACGGTGCGTCACATTTTACTCGAATGCCCTCATCTGGCAACTTTTAGACTTTCCCTGGGTTTGCACTCCTCTATTGAGGAGCTACTTGCCGATGATGTGGTTGCTGTGGAACGAGTGCTCCGCTTTATCCGTGTTTGTGACTTTTGGAGCAAGGTGTAAATTTTAATGGTTTTACCCATGACGGAATTTCCGAATATTTTAAGACTTTTGTCCTTTTGTAGACAATTTTATCCTTGTTGTTTGTTTTAAGGGGTTTCATTGTTATATTTTTAGGCCATTATAACACTTAATATCTGAGCTCTTGCAGCTGCGTTTTGATCTGGTCAGTTGATGAGAATTTAACCCCAGTTATTAATAGCGGGTTTTATATTATTGCACAAAGTGCTACTGTTGCGCAAATTTCGGTGTGTCTAGGCGCTAATGACCTGGTAGTTTTGCGCCCTTTAAGCAATAATCAATCAATCAATAAAAATAAACAGGCTTCATCAGTAATAAACTCAACTTGCAATTATTAAGCTAGCCATTCCAAACCGTATACAATATTTATAAATAATATTATTCTGCCAAAAAAGCTGGGGTGGGTGGGGATGGGGGCTAGGGTTGGCAAAGGGTTTTAGTACCTCCCGTTTGACCTTGAAATAGGGGACTTTTAGGGGTAGTTTTTATTTTAGGGGTAGTTTTTATTTTAGGGGAAAATTTTATTTTGGGGTAATTTTTTCAACCCCCATAAATAGGGGATGGCTTCAAGTGGTGCTTATACTACTTATGTACAATGAATTGGTGTTCAGATGTTTTTTTAACCAACAATTAAGTGAAAAATAATTATGAATATTTTTGGTTATTTTCATTCATTAGAAACAAAATTCAAACGAAATTTTATCGGACGATCTCTTTGGGAAAACTAGATAAATGGCAACCATTGAAAGATTGGCATGTGGGGCATTGTTGCAGTATGCACGCGTTATCAGCTTTTTCTGTCAATTTGCAATAATAAATGATTTATTTTACATTCTATTTCATTCAGTGTATTGTTTAGTATGATTTAACAAAAATGATCCATTAATTCTAAGGATATTCACTGTATGCAACACATTTATATTACCTTTGTTATTATGTCTATGTAATATTATAGTTTTATTTAATATAGTTTTATTTGATGCCATAACTAATATGGTGGGGCGGATGTGAAGCATAAATTCTAAAGTATTTTATTTAGTTAAACATTAAAAGTATGCAATGTTGACCTACCGGAGACGTGTAGGTAGCGTGTTGGAGAGCTGCTGAGTTAGCTGATGGAATGTAAGAAGTAAAATGTTAGTAAGAAAGTAACGTGACTGTTAAAATAACGAAGACTGTGAATGTTGGATAGATAAACAAAGGAAAATGATTGGTTAGAATAAACTGCGTTTTATTTTTAATATTGTTTAACGCCCGTTTTTATTACTGAGGCATCACAGGCGGTGGACACTGATGATACATGGGATGAATTGATAAATTGGGTAAGGATTTTTTAAGGAAGGAAACATTCTAGGTTTAAGTTTCGGGTACCTCCCCAACATTTGCCATTTATGAGGACTAAGGAAAACCTGGAAAAACCCTCAGTCAGGAAGGACGGTCCTGGCGGGATTTAAATCCCAGACCTCCCGCTCACAAATCTGCGCACTAGCGACCTCGACCACTCGTGACGGTAAAACGCGTTGTGATTGGACGGGTGTTTTTGATACCGGGTCCAGTGTGCGGTGTCCGCCTTCCCAGGTGATAGAAAGAGGTTGGTGTAGAGCGGAAAAGCGCACGTTAATGTCATGTGTGGAAGTCTTGTTGGCGAAACTATCAACTTAGCATTTAAATTTGAAAAAATATTGTGCTAAAAGATTTTATGTTTTGTGCAATAAAAATGTTAATTTCATAAACAAAAGCTTGTATTAGTAACAAAATATTAACTTTGAAAGCAAAAAATGAACTAAATACACTATTGAACTTTGCAAAAAAAAAAAAAAAAAACTATATTTTGCAAAAATATTCTTTGTTACAATAAAAAACAAACTTTCACAAACAAAATATTAACTTTGAAAACGATTAACTTTTTATACTTTTTAACTTAACAAAAATAAGTTATGCAAAACGATGTTATATTCGAATCCATCCATTTCCTTTTATAAAAATAATTTCCATTAAAATAAAACTATTAACAGTGAAAAAATAGTTTTTGCACTATTCCACTTTCCAAAAATAAAGTGTGCTATTTGATGTTATTTATTTTCATAAATAAATATTAACTTGGAAAACGTAAAATTGTTTGCGCCATTTAACTTGGGCAAAAGCTATGTTGTGCAAAAAGATGTTATGTTGCAATCAGACAATTGCAATTTGTTACCAAAAATTAATATTAGAAACAAAATATCAACTGTGAAAACAAATATCTATTTGCTCTATTTAACTTTTAAAAAAAAGTTTATGTTGTACAAAAGTATGCTATTTTGCACTTAAAGGTTTGCTTTTATAAACAACTATTCGTTTTAGAAACAAAATAATGTATTTACAATGTTTAACTGTGCAAAGCAATAGTTTAAGTTCTGCAAAAAATGTTATGTTCTAATCAAAAAACATTTTCATTGTCTAATTTTAATTTTATACACAAAACTTCATATTAGGAACAAAACAATACATTTTTAAACAAGAAACTATTTACACTATTTATTTTTGGAATAGAAGAAGTTATGTTGTGCAAAAAAAAAGTTTGGTTACCATAAAAATGCTATTATTTTATTCGTTGATTTACTTTTATTAACAAGTTTCATATTAGCAACAATCCGTTTTCCGCATAGAGCGCGTGACTCAGTCTATTAGTACCACAATGTCATATCCTGTTGGAAATCCTTGACTTAGCAGCTCTCCATCTTCGGAAATAACTCAAAATCGCTAGTCGACATATCATCGTGAGAACATGGTTAGTGTCTCCCATCCTTATGTCTACAAAAGCAATGAAAATATATAAAAGTTATGAGAGCGAGCATTGTCATATGATACAATGTAATGAAATTTAGTAAAAATAACACTATTGTAGGGAGAGGTGAGGAAAGAAGAAAATAGAGGAATAGAAAAAATAGATGTGGAGAAATACGAAGAGAGGAGAGAACAGAAGAGAAAAAAGAAGATAGAAGAGATGAGGGATATACACAAATACATAATATGCAGGAAAGAACTGTATTATATTGTTTCCATGGTAAGTAGGCTCTACAAAAGTATGGAATATAATGAGGCTTATCTTTTGGGTGGATATAATGTTATTTTGCAATGAAAGTAGGAGGTAATTCCGAAAATAATATTAAAAACGGTACAGTTCTCTATAAAATTGGATACAAAATAATAAGAAAGAATTAAAAAAAAAACTCGGACTCGTATACTACTACCACTCACTCGCCCTCCTTTCCGCACGCCTAAAAACCCCAATATATAATTATTTTATATATTTTATGCATGTATTTAAGAGCAAAAATGAAATACGCTAATTTGTGTTTTTAAAAAATGCTCTCTAGTTTCCTGCACGTAACCTTATGTCCTTTTAAACGTGTCTTACACGCGGGAGATGTGCAAACCTTGCCTTTCCTGATGTAAGGTAATGTAGGCATTGCACGTAGCTAAGAAAGTACATTTTGAAGATATTTGAGAAAAAAGTAACAACTTAATAAAATATTATTATTATTATTATTATTATTATTATTATTATTATTATTATTGCATTTAAGTAAATAAATAATGGGGAAAAATAAATTAATGGCTAGCCTATAACATGTTTTAAATAAGGAATTTAGTTAATTTTAAACTATATAACAAATAAAAAATTGCTTAAATGTTAGATACTATTTTTTTAAAGAGCACTTTAGTAAATAAGAACAATTTGTAAACTATATAACAAATAAAAATAATTTAACTTATTGAAAGTAATTTAAGTAAAATTTATAATTGTAGATAACAAGTTAATGTACGCACTTAGGAGGTGTCAATAGTAGCACTCAAGACAGAATTCTCTTAGCGCGCATACCGTAAGCTGTGCTTTAAAGCTCTGAGCACGAACTGTGGCGAAACATCCTATTACCACACTTGTGAGTTTCTACCTGCTTGGTAACCCAAGAGAGTATTAACTTGACAGTACTTTTAACATTAGTGTCTTGAGTTTGAGTCCCCATAACTTTTAGTTTGAGTAGCTTCTAATGGCGTATCGTAGAGAAAAACAGAAAAGTATTTTGTCATTCTGGTAACTTAAATATTAATTTGACAGTACTTGTAACATTGGGGTCGTGGGTTCTAGTCCCTCACTACTTAAAGATTGCGTAATTTCTAAACCGTGTGTCTTAGAGAAAGACCGAAAAGTATTTTAACATCGGAGTAACTTAAATATTAATTAAACAGTACTTGTAACAACATGGTCATGAGTTCAAGGCTCTTATAGCTTTAAGTCCGCGTAACTACTAAACTGTTTTATCGTAGAAAAAACAGAAATGCATTTTGGCATCGGGGTAAATATAATATTCATTTCACCGTACTTGTATCATTAGGTTCGTGCGTTCTAGTCCCACATAATTTATGTCCGCATAACGTCGAAACCGTGCGCCGTGGAAAGAAACCGAAAGATTTTTCGGGATCTAAATACTATGGAATTTGGTACCGCTTGTAACATTAGAGTGGTATAGAGAAAAACTGAAAAGAATTTTGGGATCAGGGTAACTTAAATATTAATTTGATGGTAGTTGCAACATTAGGGTCGTGGGTAAAAACATAAAAGTATTTTGGGACGGGGATAGGTCACATATTAATTTGAACTAGGAGAACCAAACGTACACATGGAGAAATAAAACGTTAACTTTGAAAACCAAAAGTATATGTTGAGAAATAAAATATAAGCTTTGAATAATACATAAATTATATCTGTTTGCAAAAACTAATCGTTTACAATATTTAAATTTGCAAAAAGAAGTTATTGAGCAAAAAAATGTCATGTTGCAATCTAAAAAATATTGGCACTTTATTTGTTTTCAAAGTTGACATTTTATTTATCAACGTTGATTTGATTTATTTACGTACGCTGGTTAACATCTCAGGTCATCAGCGTTTATTTCTCAGCATGCACTTTTGGTTTTCACAGATAATATTATATTTCTCAACATGTACTTTTAGTTTAAAAGTTAACATTTTATCTCTGAATATGTACTTTTGGTTTTCAAAGAAAAATTTTATTTCTCAATATGTACTGGTCAACTTTTTATTGAGTTGCTGTTAGTAACATTTTGCTTACAGCGTAACTGATATTTTGTATATATCATTTTTATCCCCGCGCACCTATTTCCGTCACATCTGGAAGGTGGACAACACACGTTGGGTTCATCCTTTGGAAGCAGATAAAGCTGTTTTTTGCAATAAAAGAAGTAATAAATAACGCAACTGACGGTTCAGGACTGTCTAAGGGGAGTACACCGATTTCACAACGTCAGCGGTTATACCGCGCAGGAGCTAGACAAACTGAAACACGTTACCATATGACGTAACCAAGCAGGTAGAAACTTTCAAGTGAGGTAACAGGATATCTCGCTACTATTCGTGCTCAGAGCTTTAAAACATAGCTTACGGTTCACGTGCTAAGAGAATTCTGTCTTGAGTGCTACAGATGACGCCTTCCTGAGTGCGCATTTGCTCGTTATCTACAATTGTAAGTTTTATTTATATTACTTACACATAATTCAATTATTTTATTTGTTATACAAATTACAAATGGTTCTTATTAACTGAAGTACTGAGTATTGCAAATTGAAAGCAAATTTTAATTTGTTATACAATTTGCAATTAACTAAAATTCTTATTCAAAACACATTAAGGTTTATTTAGTTATTTATTTATTACGGCACAATTTTTATTCATTTACTTTATCATTAGTTACTTAAAAGCGTATTATTTCACTTTTTATTCATTGCCGAACGATTTATTCTTTTGAGTATATAAAATGTACAATATATTTCTCTGACTTTATTATTTCATTTATTTAAGCTTGAATTTTTTAATTGTATTTAACGCCGTTTTTACTACTGGGACGGGCATCAGTTTGATGATGTAAATAGCGATTATATCAACAATGATGATGATGATGATGATGATGATAATAATAATAATAATAATAATAATAATAATAATAATAATAATAATAATAATAATAACTGTTAAATTACTATTTCTAACGCAATATCCTATAAAATTTACTTTCATAGTTCCCTGCATTTCCTACGTCAGCAAAGGCAAGGTTTACAGTTCTTCGGCTTGTAAGAAACGTTTAAAAAGGCATAAAGCTACTTGGAGGAAACCAGAGTCATTTTTGAAAGCATAAATTTAGCATATTTTATATTTTCACTTATGTAAATTTAACGTGTTTTATTTCTTCAACTACATACATATAAAATATGTAAATATATATGTTCGTTACTTCTAGGCGTGAGCAACGGAGGTCGTAGTATGAGTCCCGATTTTTTAAACTCATTTTATTACTTTGTACTCAATTTTATACATAATTATTCTGGTACTTTTTAAAATATTATTTTAGGAATTACTTCCTTCTTTCGTAGCAAAATAATATTATCCCTTTCCAAAGGATTGAACTTTATTATATTTCATACTTTTGTGGAATCTAGTTACCATGGAAACTGTTAATATAGTGCAAATATTTCCATTACATTGTTACCTCTTTTACCAAGATGGCGTATTCAATCCCGGTCAGGGGCGACGGATATTTCCGGGAATAAAAATCTTAAGTATGTGTTCCTTCGGAAGGGAAGTAAAGCCTTGGGTCCCTTATCATAGATTTTCGGCAGAACCGCAAGCGTTAAAGAAGAGGCCTCTGGAAAAATTTATCGGCCGTTTCACGCCCTGAATTAAATGGGACGCTGATGACCTGAGATGTTAAAGAGAGTCCTTAAATAAACAAACGCAAATCACCTCTTCCATCTTCTTTTTTCTTTTATCCTCTCTTCTCTTCCTTCCTCGCCTCTCCGTAAATTCGTAAGTATTATTTTATTTTTTTACACAATTTCATATTATTGTGCTATATGACAATACTTGCTCTCAAGCAGCTGCTATAGTTTCATTACTTTTGTAGACATTACTATGGGACTCGCTAATTATGTTCTCCCGATATGCCCTCTGGTATTTTGAGCTGTTTCTGAAGATGCAGTGCTACCAGGGCAAGAATTTCCAACAGGATATGACAATGTAGTACGAATATAGTGGCCATGCGCTCTTTCCGGTAAAACACGTTGTTGTTGTTGTTGTTGTTGTTAATATGAATTTTTGTTTATAAAAGTATATCAAAGAGAGAAGAATATTATTTTTAATACAAAATAACACATTTTTGCACAATATGGCCTCTTTACAGCTGTTTCTTTTAAATGTATTATCTTGTGTGTGTGTGTGTGTGTAAGTAAAATCAAATGTGAATATATTTTTATTGCAACATTGCATTTTTTGCACCATATAAATTCCTTCTTGCAAGGTTAAATGGTAAAATTTGATTTTTGTTTTCAGTGTTAAATATGTCGTTTGCAAAATGAATTTTAGTTTATAAAAGTAAATTTTTTTATTGCAACATAACGTCTATTTGCATAACATTTCAATTTGTAAAGTAAATAGTGTAAATGTTTTTAAGTTAATGTTTCGTTTACAACAGTAAACATTTTTGTAATATAACATCCTTTTACACAAAATAACTTTTCTTTTGCAGTCATATACTGTAAAATCTTTGATGTTGTTTTCAAAGATAATATTTTGTTTTTAATATGAATTTGGTACATAAGGGTGTATTTTTTTATTGCAGCTTAACTTCTTTTTGCATAGCATTTTTTTTGCAAAGTTAAATAGTGTAAGTCGTTTTTTGTTTTAAAAGTTAATATTTTGTTCATAAAAGTAATTTTATTGCAACATAACTTATTTTTGCACAACATAAGTTTATTTCTGCAGAGCTAATAACTGCAAGTACTTTTTTTCAAAGTTAATATTTTGTTTCTAATGTGATTTTTTCTGTGAAAGTATTTTTTGAATGCAATATGACGTCTTTTTTGCACAACATATTTTTTGTAAAATTAAATATTGTAACTATCTTTTTGTTTTGAAAGTTAATATTTTGTTTCTAATATGAATTTATGTTTGTAAAATTAGATTTTTATTGCAACATAGCATCTTTTTCCACAAAATAAATTCTTTCCTTTTTGTTTGCAAAGTTAAATGCTTAGTTCAGTTTTGTCACCAAGACTACCACGCACAACCTTAATCGTGCGCTCAGCCCGCGCCACACCAATCTCTTTCCATCTCCTCGGGACGGCGGAGGCCGTATCCTTGAACACCATAAAAAATTCAACCGTTCAATTACAACGCGTTTTATTCTGAACAATTACATTCTTTTTCTTCATCATCTCTATCCTATTTCCGCATGAATTGCTCCTTATTTCCACCAATCAGTCACTTCCTCACCAATATTTTGCTACTCAACATGTCATATTTCTAATGTTTATCTAAATTAAATAAATTAGTACTCGTGCTTCACACCCACTTCACCATATTATTTATGGCATCAAATAAAATTATACAAAAAACTACAATATTACGTAACCATAACAAATGTAATATAAGAGTGTGGCATATAGTGAATGTTCTTACAATGATTGGATCATTTTCCTCAATCATACGAATCAAGACACTCAGATAGATACATGATGTAATATTAACAAATAATTCATTCCAAATTGAGAGAAAAAGAAGTTGATAACAAGTTCATATTAAATATAATACCCCACGAATATGCCAACGTTTTAAAGGTTGCCATTTATCTAGCTTTTCAGAATAGGTTTGGAGCCTCATAGAGCCCCCAATACGGTTTTGTGTGATTTTTATCTGTAACGGATGCAAAATAGTCAAATATGTGTCATTTTACTTTTCACTTTATTGGTTCAAAATTACGGCTGATTTTTTGACGTGCTTAACGCCCGTTTTTTACTACTGAGGCACCACAGGCGGTGTACACTGATGATACATGGAATGAAATGATATTTTGAGAAAGGATTTTTTTCAAGGAAAGAAACATTCCAGGCTTAAGTTTAGGGTACCTCCCCGGCATTTGCCATTTATGAGGGCTGAGGAAAACCTGAAGAAAACCTCAGTCAGGAAGGATGGTCCTGGCGGAATTCGAACCCCAGACCTCCAGCTCACGCGTCCACGGCCAACTGTGGCGATAATAACACCAGCACACTTATTCGTTGTATGTACTTGAAACATGCTTGTAATTGTACAACTTGTATGTACTTAACCAAAAAAATCATGCTTGTATAGCAATGTTTGTACTTATACACGCGGTAACTATTTACTAATGTACATCCAACCACAACGCGTTTTATTCTAATCATATTTCTTTCCTTCATATTTTCCACCACCACAATCCTCCTGATTTCCACCAATCACTACCTTCAATTCAATCGTGACTACATCCATGTCTCCTACCAAGGCTATCTTCGCGGATTATACGCCGGCATCTTCCCCTATCATCTTGATAACTACCATCTACAATATTTTACATCATTTAATACCGCTAGCTCTGTCGCTACCCGAAGGTGACCTTCGCCGATTACACCCTGGCATCCTCGCATATCATCTTTTGTAAAAATCTCAGCACTACATATATGTACTTGACAAAAAAATTATAATTTAAATAATTAAAGACACAGAAAATTTAAAAAAAAAATTAAAAAAGAGCCCCGAGGCACAAAGTGGATATTTTTCTGGTCCTTGTTAAGTCATCGTTTACAACGAGATCATTTTATCTTTTCACAGGCTATCAAAATTTTTTACGAGCGTTCGTTTCATTTGGTCCCGCAAGATATCAATTGCGCGCCGTGAAGAAAGAAGACATTTGTTAACCATGTTACGGTTTTGGATGAATATAAAGCAGTATCATATGTATGTACTTGCTCAATAAAATATGTATCTACAAAAATATAAAAATGAAACAAGATAAATGAAAAACAAAACATTTTCATTGCTTTTTTTAATGTATCGCACTTGCTCCTTTAAATCTGGCATGACTATGTCTATATCTCCTGCCAAGGCGACTTTCGCCGATTACACCCCGGCATCTTCGTCTACGTTATTTGTAATTAAAATCTGCATTATTTTCGTACCTCATTTATTGTTGCACTAGCTCCGTCGCTACCCCAAAGCGACCTTCACTGATTACATCCCAGCATCTTCATCTATCGTCCTTCGTAAATATCTCATCACTACATATGTACTTATACAAAAAAAAAAAAAAAAAATCCAAAGAAATGACAATAAAAGTCCCTCCGGCGCGTATTTGATTTTTTGCTGGTCCTTATAAAAAATAAGCTTTTACAGATCGATAATTTTTCTCTTTATCGCCTTTCAAAATTTTTTGCTGGCGTTCATTTTATTTGGTTCCGCAAGACACCAACCAGCGCAGGAGTACTAATACTACTCACCTAAGTGGGTATGTTAATTTACAAATAACCGATACTGGAATTCAGAAAAACCTAACCTGCTTCACAAGAACCTCTATATGATCAAAAGATAAGAATAATGTGTGCCATTAGCACCAAGGGAATAATAGGGTTTTTTTAAGTAACAATTAACAGTGATAGGTATGTGCAGAATATTTTGCAACCCTTTTTCCATTAAATAAATGTGACAGAAATGTTGCGACTTTTCAACAGGACTCCTTAACGGTACATACAGCCCATGTTTCCTTACATGCAGTTCATTAAATATTCGATGATAGAGTTATCACTAGCAACGTTTTGGTCTCCTCGGTCCCCTGATTTAATCGCCTGCGATTTTTATCTGGGGAGAATTGAAGGAAAATGTACACAAGACAAACCCCCCCACACACACACGCACGCACGCGCGCGCGCACACACACACACACACATTTGATAAACTGAAAAATAACAGAAAGAAATTTCATCCATTTCTCAGAAGGAACTGCAGAGGGTAATGTTAATTTCCTTAGCCGATGCCAGAAATGTGTGGAAAATGAAGGGATACAGTTCCAGTATATTCCTTCATGGTAATGATGAGAAAATGTACTTTTTAAGTGTTAGCAATCACAGAGGCGGAGTTTCCGACATCGTTCACCGTTTGAACCCATAGAGCGGCCTTTACGCTTGGAGCGGCCCCTCGAAGGAAAAATTACCCATTGTGTATCACATTATATACCAAAAATATACATTTAAATTTGTATATTTTTAACAATACTTTATGTAATATATATATATATATAATTATTTTAACATGTGTAATATTGTACGAAAATGTAAAAATATGTAGTGTTAAATGTAATTATGATGATTCCAGGAGCCCAATTTGTCAACATTTTAAGTTTTCAGACAGATATATGCTAAGGGGAAAATATGTAACTAATCAAAACCCGGACCTTGCAAATGACTAATTAAATGTGCAAATTAAATCTACTTGCACTTTTATTTTGGTGGGGTTATAAATAATTGGAAGGTAATGTTTATTTAATTTTACTATAGCTACTACTACTACTACTACTACTACTACTACTACTACTACTACTACTACTACTACTACTACTACTACTACTACTGCTACTACTACTACTGCTACTGCTACTACTACTACTACTACTACTACTACTACTACTACTACTACAGTACTGCTGCTGCTACTGCTACTGCTACTACTACTACTACTACTACTACTACTACTACTACTACTACTACTACTACTACTACTACTACTACTTTTATTATTATTATTATTATTATTATTATTATATTGAAATCAATCAAACGCAAATATTGAATTAATAATAACAAAATTCCGAGAGTTATGGTATAAAACCTTCAGCTGTGTTATCTTGTTAAAGTTAAGGGAACTGGGAATTGTAACTTATGTGAGCATCACTGAACTCAGGAAACATACACATTTCTGGGCACACTTTATATATGATAAACCTTAACTATAATATCACTATATGTGCAGCTTTCTCTGTATGAAGTTTCATATTTATATGTGTCGGTCCTAGTGGTGTAGTGGTAACCATATGTGCGTCCTAAACCCAAGATCCCGGGTTCCATCCCGCCCAGGACAGATTCCTTTGGAAGGGAGGTAAAGCCGTCGGTCCCGTGTCATACATTTACGGTACGATAGAGAACCTTCAACTTGAAAAAAGGGGCCTCTGAGCAAAATTTGTCGACCGTTTCACGCTCTGATTTGAATGGGACACTGATGACCAGAAATATTAAAGATCGTCCATAAGTAAACCAAATATATATATATATAAAAAGCATGTGTATATATATTGTTAGTTTACCTGAAAAAATCGTTAAATTATGAAAAATGTTGCAATCAATTTGAAAAAAAAGAAGTAGTTCTATTTTTATTTTTCTCAAAATAAATTTGAAGCAAATTTTGTTTGTGTATACTAAAACACTGTATTTCTGATCACTGAACTACACGAATGCTATGAGAAAAATGAAGAATTTACACTCCAAATTTCTAGATAAATTAATAAATATTATTAAATCTGTTGCACTTACAAATATCATTATAGTTCAGTGAAGTTAGTAAATTTTAAGTCAGTGTACAAAATTTCAAACTTTTAGCTATAATAATCTCTGAAGAGGGAGAGAGAGAGAGAAAGAAAGAAAGAAAGAAAGAAAGAGAGAAAGAAAGCATAAGTTTTGGATAATGCCGTTTCAAGATAAACTCAACTGAACTTTAACTTAAAAACCCGACACACTTTAATGCATTCCAAAGTAACATTCATTAGCAGCATCCTTTGTTGCTTTCTGGTCTGCACCTTTCACGTCATTTGATCCAAGATTCTTGTTATGTAAAATAGTAAAATTTACCTAAAAATTATCTATTCATGAAATATTAAGAATTTTAGTGAAATGATACGTCACACACCAACATTTAAAGGTGGCAATTTTAAAGCGTTAAATCTCTGAAGCTTCCTATGAACCATATAAATATATCCCAAATGAAAAATAAAATCATCAGAACAGAAAATGTCCATTTTGGTCATTTTTCATCTTCCACCGTTAAAAGGAAGTAGCCTAAGAGGGGGGAGGGGAAATGCAACAGAAGCAAATAGGATACGGTTTGAAGTAATACCATGGTGACACCTTGACATATTACCAGTGTGAGTGATTTATTTATATTATTTTCCGCAGATGCAAATAAGTTGCTATTTATGCCACTTAAAAAAGATGGGCAGTATTAACCAAACTAAGTAAAATGTTTAGTATGAAGTAATATCATGGTGAACCTTGACATATTACCAGTATGGTTGATTTATGTTGTGATTATATAACTTTTCCGTAGATGCAAATAAGTTGCTATTCATGCCACTTAAAAGATGGACAGTATTCGCTGAACTAAGTAAAAGAGTTAGTTTGGTTCAGTTCAGTTCCTATGGATACTCCGAAACATGCACATAATTAACTTCATATCTAAATAATTGTATGAATTGGTAGAAACCCCATTTAATTAACTAACACCTGTCTTTACGCTTTCTCTGGGCACATTTAGACCTATTATAAAAGGATCTAGCAAAAGGAATAACTTGCAAATCAATTTGTCATATAAAATTTGGGGACTCTCTCATCTCTAAATGGAATTCTTCGTTGTAAACATGTCTATTTAAATAGAATTTCATTCGTGGCAAATATCCCTATATAGTGTATATAGTCGTAAAACAAATGTACAGGGCCAGGGAAAAATTAAATATGAAATCGAAAAAGACTGTGGAGATATTCTGCCAGTCACTGCATAACAATAATCGAACTATTTAAAATGTATTGCAATTGTGCGATAATTTGAATTCGAAGGAGAGTTGCCCGTTTCTGCGCCGTGAAATCGAAATGAGAATTGTGTATACGCTTGCGCCGATGGATTGAACTGGCTGATCAATGTGGCGGTAGAGCTTGCATGTAGTTCCTGTAAAATGTGCATAATCCGTATCGAATTCTCGTATCGTACTCTGCATTCAAGAGGCAACATTTGTATTTTGAGGCAAGGTAAGCAGAAAGTGCATTTGAACTTATTTTTTGGTTAAAAAGTAGTACTGGGGTAAACGTTAACGTTAATACAAGATATTGTACCTGTGTGAAGTTCTTAAGTGACTGCTATAACCACGAACTGGTTTATTAGAAAAAAGTGTTCCAACCCGAAACGTAAAAAGTTATTGAAGCACTACTTAATTATTCCTCAAGTGTTTTCAAGGCTAAAGTTATTGGGTAGAGCCTGTTTCGTTGTAAAGATTAAAAAAGGAACTAAAGAAAATAAACCACTTTCTGTCGTTATTTAGTGCCTAGAATGTGAAGTAAAACTAGTGCACTATGTTTGTTGTGGATTTTTAATAACTTTCAGGTTTAGTTATTCGTGGTTGAATGTTTATAATCATCTAGAGGGTCTATTTTACTCAGATACTTTTCAGTAATGACTAAAATGAGTTTAAAAGTAGTAAGCTTTAAATTAATAAGCACTGTGTATAAGCTTATTCAGCAGTTGTCTTATAAGTTTATCTCAATTTTAAGCTTATCCCTCTATAAGGTGTATTGGATACTGTATTGGTACTATTTAATTCATGATTACCAAGGTATGAAACATGCAATTTCACAAACCATCAGGTCAAAATAAGTGATGCGCTCTTTTCATTTTTTGGTTCGCATTTCCAGCAAATTTTTCCATTATCAAGCCAGAGATAATGATAATGTTATGTTTGCAAATCATTCATCATTGAAATAGGCCATCTCTTGGTTTTTCAGTCAGGCTCACAGTGAAGTTGAGCAGTTTACAATTAATCCAGGTGCTTATTGCACTTATGGGTATTCAGTGAACAGCCATTCCATTAAAGTGTATGAAAACTGGTTGTGCAGTAATATGATAATCAGCTCATGCAGACTGAAACGTAGAACAATAATTATTTAATATGTTTAGGAAAATTCATTACCTAAATTCATGAACTCAAACATAACTGCCTGTAAATAATATTAAAATGAAAATGTATGGAACTTTTGGGGTATTAGAACCTATCAATGTTACCATTGCTTATATAATTAAATTGTGCTGTATATTTAAAATTAAAAATAAAGAATTACAAAGTACATAATTATTCCAAAAAGGAGAACTTATATTCAGGAAATGTAGTGCCACAAAGAGTTATATGTTCAAGAGAAGAGTAATATTTTGTGGTTTGTATTCTGAGTAACCTTTGCTACATAAAAATAATCATTTGTAGTAAATGAGCTTTCCTAGAATATTATTCCATATGTAAAATAACCAAATCCAGCAGCTAAGCTATAATAAGGCAAATAATGTTGTGATTATTGCAATATGATCCCGTTCTATTCAATACAAGAGGAATGAATCATATACTCTATAGTGCCACACTTTTAATGTGTAAATGAGGGAAAAACATCAAGCGGAAATTCTTGCACGTAGGCATACATTCAAGAGAAGGGTAATATTTTGCAGTTTGTATTCATAGTAATCTTTGCTACATAAAAATAATCATTTGTATTAAATCAGTTTTCCTAGAATATTATTCCATATGGAATCCAATAGATAAGTTATAATAAGACAGATAATGATGTGGCAAGGTGTATATTCATTGAAAATATACTTCCTCTTGTACCACATAGGGGAATATATAGCAACATTATAAGAAAACAGACTGAGTTATGTAATTTTACCATATGTTGCAGGTAGATATACATTCAAATGAAGGGTAACATTTTGCAGTTTGTATTTGGACTAACCTTTGCTACATATTGGTAAAAAATAAACATATATTATTCATCTTATTTTGATTTAAAGTAAAACACTAAAAATCATGTCGTCACATTAAAACTCTCTTTAAGTTTCACAAACACACTTATAAAAGTAATTTTGGTACATGTTTCGTGAGGTACATGTATTAACATTAACAAAAGTTTCACTGTGTGGATTCCCAAATTCCGTAAACATATATTATTCATATTGTACTTATGAAACTGTTGATGGATATATTATTCAATTAATCATTTTATACCAATTTGCTAGTACACTTTTTAACACATGAATGCTCTAGGTGCAGAAATGAGGAACTGTAAATTATTACTCAATAATGTTTCCTCATTATATCATTGTGGCAAGTAATTGGTGACCTGAGGGTTACAGGATTGAGTCTTACCTTGAACATGGATGGATTTTAATGTGAATGTTTGTAGTTCACATGTTGTCTAACAATTGACCATTTATAGTGCTGACCACATGGTCATGGATTCTTGTCATTATGTCCATGTCTAGTGTGCTGCAGCTTATACTTATAGGATTTAGAACAGTCCTTAGATCTAAACATTGAATTCAGTAATGATGGAATATTCATTGATATAGTAATTATGCAGATTTTATAGAATGCAAACAAGAAGTAACCACAAAACTTGTATTATTTGTTTGATAAATGTTTTGAATATGCAAAACGTCCGTTTGAATGTTGAAAGCAAAATCAACGCTGACGTAACATTTTATTTTATTGAATAATTTTTTTAAAGTGAATTTATTTCTTCTAATTTCCAATTTACATGCAGATATACATACAAATTTTATTCTTTTACAAATTCTCCTACTAATACATCAATAAAATATATTTTATTTTAACATTTTCATCTACTTAACTAATTGGCCCTCATCTTCGATTTCCCAGTGGAATATCTGGAAGACTTGAACTCAACAAAGCAAAATAACTTATATCTACAATCAATTTCTTACACCTTCTCATCTCTGCAAATTTCTTATACCTCAACATATCTTAACCACCTGATTACATGTATAGTATATGAACCCCCCTTACACTTCCCCACTTTCCCGCTCTTGTGTGTCTTCAAACACCTTCCCTATACATCTCCATTACTCCCTTACCTTCCGTAAATATTCTCCAATATCATTAATTTTCTCCATCCTCTCCTCTGTCAGTATTTAATTACCACTATTTCATAACATAATTTCACCCATTTATCACTCTAAATACTATCACTCCATTTTTTTTTTACCATTTCACTTTCTAATAAACAATGAAACATCTTCTTTACCACTCACCATACATCCTACCTTATAACTTTTTCTTACTGCTTTAAGGAATAATACTCCTTCATGCATTCATGCCAGGCCTGTTTATCTGAACTGGTCACAATCATCTATATACTTCTCTCTTCCC
Organism: Metallyticus violacea; assembly: GCA_030762175.1. Classification (NCBI taxonomy): domain Eukaryota; kingdom Metazoa; phylum Arthropoda; class Insecta; order Mantodea; family Metallyticidae; genus Metallyticus; species Metallyticus violacea. The sequence goes on along the minus strand of CM060846.1, from coordinate 462,702 downwards.
CAATTTTTCTTTATCTTCCTATATAACTCCAAAGAACTTTAATCCTTCAAACTAGCCCAAATCTCTTGCTTGTCAATATCTTCCACCCTCTGTCTCTCTTCTTTTCAAAATCCTCTCCTATTACTTTCTCCGAATGTCCAAGTATCCCCATTCCAGTTTCTCCTAATATTTTCCCCACTTCCCCAAACCAACTCTCTCTTCCCAAAACATCTCTTTGATACATAAGACATGCTTTTAGTATTATATAATGATCATCATCTATTACACTTTTCCTTCCTACTCTTCCCAATTTTAACAAGCTTACCCCTCTTGGCAAGCTTCTTGGTAATCCAAATACTTCTCTACAACAATCTTCATCAATCATCATCCAACCCTTTGACACCCCAGAAACTTCTACTGCATAAATCATCTTAGCTTCAACCACCCCTCATATAATATCTTGAACAATTTCATTGGTAATGCGGGAATTTTATACAAACTTATTCTAACTGCCCTCATAGCTAATTTACCTTTGTCATGTACACTTCTCGACTGCACCTCCCATCCTCCATTTCTCGCAAATCTCACCCCCAAATATTCAAATTCTTACACTGTTTCTATTTGATCTCCATTTATAAACCATCTCTCAAACATCCTTAATTTTGGTCCTTTTTAAATACCAATATCTTTGATTTTTTACTATTTATTTTTAGACTCCATTCTGTACAATACCTACTTATTTCAATGATGGCATGCTGTAGCCATATCATAGTTACCGTCCCCACAATTAGATCATCTGCAAAAAGCAGTCCTGATATTTCTTTCATTTCAATTATTGGACAGTGCCTATTCTTCATCCTGATCCTCTGTATGAATATTGGGCTCAGTTTATATCCCTGTCTCAAAACCTTTCCTTGGCTTGTGAAATCTGCAATTCTACTCCCATCACATCTGACAAAAAACCTAATTCCTTCGTATATTTTTTGCAGCCTTAAAATAAATTCAACAATGACTCCCTTGCATCTCAATTAGTGTGCTAATGCCTTCCTATTTATTGTGTCAAATGCTTTCTCTAAATCTACAAAAAAGATGTATACTAACTCCTTTTTTTCCCCTTAAATGTTTATCCCTATAGTTTGAATTACTATAATATTATCCTTTATTCTTTTCCCTTTTTCTAAAACCTGCCTGATACACTGATAATTACCTTTTGTTCTTGTAACCTTTGCACTAGAATAACTGTATACTTTACTTAAGATGGATAACAAACTAACTCCCTTGGACTGTTAATATCACCTTTACCTTTATATAATGGAACAATCGTGCTCACTTTCAAATTCTCCAGTGTTTCCTTCGTCTCCTTAATTCTGTTCAGTAATTTTATTAATAACCTCATACCTCCTTCCATTTGCCCAAAAACGTCCAAAATTCTCCTGAAATTCCATCTATTCCAACCGCCTTGTTCTTCTTCAATGTTTTTAACTGTCTCTCTACCTCCTCCCTACCAAACTCCTTATCTAAACCTTCTACTCTACTTACTGAACTATCTGTGTTTAATTCATAACTCTGTATCTTCCCATCACTTAACAAATTTCCAAAGTGATATATCCATTCCAATGGCTATCTTGTGTTTTAACCTTTTCTGCCGCAAAATGTCCTTAACAACTAACTATACATTTTTTATATCCTTAGCCAACACAGCCTCTTTCATCTTATTTCCTATTCTCTGCTGTCATTTTTCCTTCTTATCCTGTATTAACCCTTTTATATCCCCTTTTCTTCACCAAGAATATTTCCCTATCTTCCTCCTCCTCTGACCTTCTCCATTTTACAAAGTCCCTGCACAATTCTTACTTTGCTTTCATGTATTCCCCATTATACCAATCAAACCACTGTGTTTTCCCTCTATACTTCACCTCTGTTTTACTTCCTGCCCATTTCACCATCGATTCAACCTTTCCTACTTCCTCTATCCTTTCACATTTCAGTGCCTCAAAAATTCCATATGTTCTCGTTTTCCTCCATTTTGGAAACTAAATTATTCCAAAAATTTTCTCTGTATTCCTCTATCCATTTAAAACCTATATGTATTTCAACTCTATTACTTCCTCCATCCTATAGCTTCCTTTTAAACTCATCCTCATTCTTATTGGAAAATGATCACTATTCATTATCATATCCAAAATTTCAAATGCCATTAACACTTGATCTATACCTACACTGCACAACTGTATTTATCCCCACCTCTAGAACCCTTGTACATCATTAAGTTGTTCCACTTGCAAAACTATCAATTTTGTACCTTTATTCAGCACCTTATCCCTACTACTTCTTGTCTGTTCCTATTTTTCTCCCATGCATATGTCGGTCCTGGTGGTGTAGTGGTTACCATACTTGCCTCCTAAACCCAAGATCGCGGGTTCGAACCCCGGCCAGGACCGATGGATTTTTTCGGGCGTAAAGGCCTCTGAGCAAAATTTGTTGGCCGTTTCACGCCCTGAGTTGAATGGGACGCTGATGACCTGAGATGTTAAAGAGTGTCCATAAATAAATAAATCAAAAAAAAAATCCCATGCATATTTATTTTCTACACCTGTGCTTTTTATGTTCTGATCACCTACTATTGCATTAAAATCACTCACAATAATAAACTCCATGCTTGGATATAACCTACTTAAGTTTTCTACACATTCATTCAATTTCATTAACAGGCAATCATTATAAAACTCTTATAACTCTGGTAGATTATACACTACGCCTAAACCTATACACATTTTCACTCCCTTAACCTTATTTAACCTTAACCACATTACTTGTCCTCTTTCTATATATATATATATATATATATATATATATATATATATATATATATATATGTATATCACTTCACTTACCCTTACATTACAATTCTTATTTATAAATATCCCTATTCCCCCTGAGGTCCTCCCTTTATTACTCTTCCTTATGCAATGATCTACAAATTCATATCCTGTCACCACTACACTTTCTTCTTTTTCTAACCAAGTCTCAACCACCACTATCAACTCTCCCACCTTTATTGCTTCAAACACTTCCCCAATTCTTATTTTTGATCTTAAACCTTCAACATTTCATAATACTACACTCCACTCCAATCTCTATCTTGAACCACTACACCTCTGAATTTCTCTAACTTCTCTCTATACCTTGATCTTCTATCGCTTCATAATTGAATCACCTCATTCAATTCCACGCCTCCTGTCAATACCCTAGACTCCTTTTTCCTTCTTTCCCCATCATTTAGTTTCAGTATACTCCCACATATGTTGACACTATGCTTGATTCAATAGTCCCTTCCCTCATCTCAGTACCACACACTTGCTGTCCCTCCATCTCTAATCATAGCATGCTCAGTCAGGTGGTGTGTCTCACTTGAAAGCTCCTTCTCTGGTGAAATGACCCTTCTGCTTGGTGATCATTGCTGTTTGCTCACCTACTTGACCTTCGAAATCTTGCTGTTCATGTATCCCATGCTTGCCTTCTACCATGTTACTTCTGTCTGGAGTGCACTTTTGATCTTCCTGTTTTCTTCTCAAAGACATATTTTGCTGCACTATTTCCTGCTCTGTCTCCACTTCCAACCTCCTTAGGTCCTTTTCTCCCTCATATAACACTTCCCCATAACTGTAAGTTATGAACATATACCTTCTTCCCCTCACGTCTAGCTTCCTTCGCCTGTATAATAAGTTTTCTTTTCTTTTTTTTCCAATTCTCTTTCTCTAAATGATATACCTTTATTTATAAAGATATCTGTTTCTCGCAATTTCTTTGACTTACTCAGGATTTCATAAACTATACTCATGCTCATGAACTTGACCATTATCATCCTTCTTCCAATTTTTTTCCCATCTGCAATTTCCCATCCTTTTAGTTTCGTTACTTCTGTTCTAAAATCTCTCATACAACTTTGTATGTCCCAAACCCCTCTCCTTTCCTCCACTCTAAAAATATCAAATTAAACTTCACCAATAATATCAACAAGATAACACCCATTATTCTTATTCTTTTCTTCCTTTTCATTTTTAATTTTTAATTCTTAACTGTAACTTTTAAATATAAATACTCCAACCCTGCCTGAATATGTTTCTAGATCCACTCCATAGCCTCTTATGCCCTTCTTCCTTTTATACACAGGAGCACACTCATCCACTTCCTCTTCCACTGCTCAGCTCAAACCTCTTTCAATAATTACATATCGGACTTGAGCTTTTAAAAAATTAATCTTTGCAGTTTTACATTGCCACTAGCCTAAGACAGATATATATGACTTATTGATTACTAATTTCTTTACATCAACAAATTTACAACATATTTAGTTTTACATTTGCTTTCATTTCATATTTACAATTACATCTGCATTTTGTAATGTATCCTCTGTTGAAATTACAATGCACTACTAATATATACATTAATACATTTATTAAACTGCCCATATATCTTTTGTGACATTGTCCCTTAATACAGGACATGCTAGGTAATGGAGGAGACTAATTAGTAAATTAGATAATTAAGAATAAATAAGTTGCTCCTCTGTATTAGTTCCTACACAAAGTTGATCTTAAGAATATATATATTATATTGATGATGGAAGTGGGCATAACAATTAAGTTTCATTCAAGGAAAAATATTTTACATTGGAGTTGACTAAAATTTGAAATTCTTTTTAAGTACAAATCATAATACAGTAACACATATAAAAGGGAAAAGAAAGAAAAAAAATGGAGGGGAAGGAACATGGTATAAAGTGTGAACACACTGAGGATTTATTGAAATGTGAAAAAAGTTTAATGTATCTTAAGCTTTCTCCAGTAGAAACATGCAATTTTGCATCCCTACATAATTCCGAAACATTGTTTTTATAAATGGCATAGTATTAAAAGAAGAATCTCTCCAAAGATGAGTGTTTAACCATATAATGTGTTTAAATTCCTCACCATCCACTTTATACACAATTATGCTAAGCTGATTAATGGTTTTGCTATTGCGGTTAAATGAATGTAAGAGTAGTATAGTTTTTAAAGAGAATATATATACACATACATAATCTCTAATAGCTGCATTTGTTCCATGGACAAAATTAGTATATTAATTGATATCATTGTATGATTCAGTTGAACTACACACTCTTAAAGCTTTACTTCTTTTCATAAATGTATGGAACCGGTTTCGAGAACATTTAGTTCCCATCTTCAGCCAGGCTAAAGTTCAACTCACAAGTTGTGCAAGTTCCAATTTACATTTAAGTAAAATTAGTATATATAATCAACTACTTGTCGTCTAAACACTCTTATGCTTCACACTATTTTTGAAAACGACGGGACCGGTTTCGGAGCGACATCCACTCCATTCTCGACCAACTCGACGAATCTTAGTCGTCGAGTTGGTCGAGAATGGAGTGGATGTCGCTCCGAAACCGGTCCCGTCGTTTTCAAAAATAGTGTGAAGCATAAGAGGGTTTAGACGACAAGTAATTGATTATATATATTTCAAAAGCTTCACTGTGTTTAGTTCCAATTAGAATTGTCGAATTTGTGTAATTTCGATAGTTCTTAAAAATTTAAAAATTAGTATAGTTATAAATTTCTATCAATACTTACTTTGCCCTAGTACACCAGAACGTAGCATGAATACTGTATGTTTAAGGCTCATGTGATAAAATTAACAAATATGAAGATCTAGGGAAAAATCCATCAAGGTCATATTTTCATAAAAAATGCTATTTAATCTTTAAAAAATTTCACAGAAAAAGTGAAAATTAACATTGAATTTCAAAGAAGCATATTAACAATTTTTCCAAACCAATTAACTGTTACATACTTCCTTCACAACAATACTTTATGTGAGCACTTTGTCATCAGAAACATTAATTGTAGAATGTTATGATAGGGCATTGTAGAACTCCTGGGCAGCTTCTCTTTGGAAATATGTTAGTACATTTAAATGCTCAATTAAATGTACTTACGAAGCTGTCGACAATGGAGTGGTATATATAACCAATGTAATAAAATTGTTTACACTAACTCCATTCACGTACATAAAAACTGGACATATGTTTCGGGAGCGATTCCTCCCATCTTCAGGCTGTAGACAAACTGTTGTTAGAAGTGGCGGTTGGGTCTCTTGATGTTCTTGTGGCGGCATCTGTTGGTTCTATTAGGAACTTGCTGAGTTTGTCCATTGGAGGGAAATTGAAATTCATTAAGTTTTCCTTGTTTTTTGTAATGAAAATTTTTTCCCAAGTGGAAAGTTCTATTGCATTGTGAAGTAGTTTGAGTAGTTTTGTCTCTGGTTTAATTTCATGATTTTTATTCCAAAAGTGCGCTACTATCGCTGATTTTATTAATCTGTTTTAAGCGAATATTTCTAAAGTGTTCTTTTTACCGGATTTCCAAATTGTTCTTTGTTTTTCCAATGTATTTTTAATCGCACTCTGCACATTTTATTTCATAAATATCTGACTTTTGTTCTGTTGGCATGTTGTCCTTTACTTTGCAACCTAATAGGTTCTTTATATTAAAATTGTTCTTGGGGCTAACATAATTCCTTGTTCTTTGAATATTTTTTGAATTTATTGTGGTAAATTGGGTGGTATGTGAAACTTTTGAATTTGTACCTCTCTTTTGCGCTTTTTATTGTGGAAACCTCTCATATTGTTTTTTTATTTTATTGATGATTTTTATTACTGTGTCTTTGCTGTACCCATTAGTTTCTGCTATCTTCATGATTTGTTGGTATTCCAATTTGTACTCTGTTTCTGTGAGTGGGATATTAATTACTGTGTGTGCTAAACTATAAAACACTGCATATTTATGTGGAATGGGGTTAAAACTGTCATTCTTTATGTAATTTTCTGTGTGCATGTCTTTTCTATTGATTCTGAAGATAAGATAGTATCCATTTCTTATGATTTTTCATATCCAGGAAGGGGAGATATCCATATCTTTCTTCCTCTATGGTGAACTTTATAGATTTGTGTTGCAAATTCAGAACTTTTAGTGCATCTGTTGTATGTTAATTATTGCAAATATGTCATCCATATACCTATACCATGTTTTGAAGGTTAGCGGGAAGGCTTTGGTAATATGCATTTCAAACGAACTCATAAAAAAATCTGCTAGAAATGGAGATAGGGGGTTTCCCATAGCTAGTTCTGAGACCTGTTGGTAATATTTTTTGTTGAAAATGAAGAAATTTTGTTCATCCATTCTATCTCCATAGCTGTGATGTAAACATGCTCTTTTTTGCATTCCAATGTTCTGTTTGGGGATGAGAATGCTTGGATAAACGTGGGAATGGTAAATGTACACGACAAAATTAAAAGCACGAAACTTCGAAATGGAGAGAAAGAAATAGCTTCGAGCCATTAAGCAGGCTAGCAACCACTTGGATCCGACTTTAGAGGCACTCAGGCGCAGTCTTTGACGCTTCCCAAACCTAAGGAGCGGATCCTAATCATATGCTGCCCTGCTTATGGCGGCTTCTGAGTTCGGGCTTTGTGGGTATCTCCCTCGGCCCGACGGCGGAGCTAAAGGCGTATTACACTTCTTTAAACTCTGATGTATTTCGAGGTTTGATTAATTTCACTGCAGGACTCGATAGTGTGTTAAAGAGTCATTTATAAAAATCCATAATATTTAAGAAAACTAAAAATCCATTCAAAATGATCTTTTAATTTGTATGCTTAATGTATGCCAAGAGGATGTTGGAAAAGAAATTAAAAAATGCTGATTTCTTAGGAATAATATGTAATGAAATGACATCCTTTATTCACATATCAGTTACATGACAATAGTATACAGATATATTGTTCATAATAAACCTACCGCCACGGATGGCCGAGGTCGTTAAGGGGACTCCTGAGCAGGAGGTCTGGAGTTCGAGTCCCGCCAGGACCTTCCTCCCTGACAGGTTTTTTCAGGTTTTCCCCAGTCCTCACAAATGGCATATGCCGGGGAGGTACCCTAAACTTAAGCCTGGAAAGTTTCCTTCCTTAAATTCTTTACCAATATATCATTTCATCTCATGTATCTTCCGTGTTCACCGCCTGTGATGCCCCTGTAGTAAGAACGGGCGTTAAACACCGTTAAAAAACGGACTCGTTAGCGGGAATTTTGGGGTTTGGTTTCCAGCAGGACCGTTCTCCCTAAGTTTTATTTTTTCCCCAGGTTTTCCTTAGTCCTCATATATGTCAAATACCTGGAAGGGACCCTATACTTTGACTTGGAATGCTTCCTTCCAATTTTATCATTTCATTTCTGGTGCCATCAGTGTCCACCGCCTGTGTGCCTTACCGGTGAAAACGGGCTTTAACACAATTCAACAACAACAACAACAATAATAATAATAATAATAATAATAATAATAATAATAATAATAATAAGGCTGTAGAAGAGTTCTGGGACTTTTCACTAGATCATTACCCTCCTTTCTTTCTAAACGCATCATTGACCAGCTTAACGTCCACGTAGAAAGTAATCCAATAAACTAACCGCTTATACCTACGATGGAGCTTCAGTTATGAGCGGTTCTTATATGTTCAAGCTCTGGTCAAGCAAAAGTTTCTTAACGCAGTCTATGTAAGTGTACTGTTATGGGCCATTCACATAGAAAAATTACTGTAAACGGAACGCAAACGTACAAATTTTGTTACCACTTATTTAACGGGACCATAAACGAAGGTTTTGTGAATATGAACGTTTGACGTGAACTTGCACGCGAATGCTGAAGCTTGCAATATGCAAGCTTTTAGTTCTCGGTAAATGCAGCGAATGTTTGGAAAACAAAATACGGTGAGTTGGCGCTGGAAGAAATAAATAAATAAACAAATAAACTGTGAGCGCTAGAAGGAAATGGCTTCGTTTGACGAAAGTTTGATAATTCATTTTCGGTCATATTGCTGTCTGTATTTCAAATTCCATCAGTTCTATAAAGATAACCTACCGAAAGAAAACATATGGAAGAAAATAGCCGTGGAAATGAAGTGCAAGGGTATGTACTGGTTCAAAAATTTTAGCATAATTCTCGTTGTTGACAGATAACCTTTGTGCCAAAATGAAAATGTTACAGGATGAACCAATCCGTCAGTACCGCAGATCTAATTAACAAAATACAGGTTTATCTATATTGTTGCATATTTAAAGTACTTCATGCTGCCATTTAAATAACATTATACTTTATTGTATTTATAATGCTCAAAACAATGAATAACATATAAGTAAAAAGTCCCGCATGAGTTACTCTGAAACCACATAGGAGGATGTATATTTTATCTGTGAGGGCTACAATATTTTTTGCACACAGAAGGGTTTCTTTACCATAAAAAAAGAAAAAAATATGAATCTATTGCCACCAAAATGTCGAAATTGATTTTCTGTCACATAGAAGGTTGTCTATCAACGAAGATATCGTTCCCAACCTATATACTAACAATACCCAACAAATAGGGTAAATATTTACATCACAACCATAGTTTATTATGTAATAACTTACATTACAACCATGCCCATGTATTGCACCAACCGGTGAAATAAAGTAATTTGCAAGTTCTTCTCTAATTTGTTTTGCTTCTAATGTTACATTCCTTGCCTCCGTCCGTAAGTTGCAAATATTATGCAACGCACCTTGTTCTGGTACATTTCATCTTCATTCTCCTTCCTGTATTTGTCTATGAGTTCTCCGTCTATAAAAGTTGCATTTCAATATATTTTATCTGAATTACGTGCTTCATTAATTCTAAGAACATTGTGAAGACACACCGTCGCTTTTATTATGTTGTCCACTGTTTCTGGTTTAGCATTTAACACGCGAGGAAAATTCTCCATCGGGCAACCAAAATTCCAAATGTATTTTCAATGACTCTGCGAACTCCAGAGTGGCGATATTTTAATATTTTATTTTTCAGAAATTCCGGGAATTTTTTGGGAAAGGTCTCATCAAATTCTTTATAAATGGGAACGCCTGATCACAGGCCAAGAAATGTGGCATATGATTTTCTAATTTAGGAAGGGGAGATGGAGCTGGTAATGGAAGTAAATTTTTATCTAATCTGAAACCGAACTCTGATTGCCAAAATACTCCTTCGATCCATAGGTTTCTATATCTACATGAGTAAAACAGCAGTTGGCATGCATCACATATTGCCGGCAATATAATACTAAAGGCTTTCTTATAATTAAAAAAAACTGAGATCCTGCTTAAATTGCAACATATTTTCCATCTATAGCTCCGACGCAGTCTGGTATGTTCCAAAATTCTTTGAAGTAATGTTCAGTCTTTTTGTAATCACATGCAGTAGAGACTGGGAGAGATTTACAAGGTGACTGGTTAAAAATTAAATATTAAAAAAAATAATAATAATAATAATAAACCTCTAAAATTTAATGTTTGCTTGGTTTTTTTTTTTTTTTTTTTTTTGATTGATTTATTTAAGGACGCTCTTTAACAGCTCAGGTCATCAGCGTCCCATTCAACTCAGGGCGTGAAACGGCCGACAAATTTTGCTCAGAGGCCTCTCTTTCAGGCTTGAGGTTCTTTATCGTGCCGTAAATGTACGACACGGGACCCACGGCTTTACTTCCCTTCCGAAGGATTTTTACTTACGATTTTTACGCCCGAAAAAATCCATCGGTCCTGGCCGGGTTCGAACCCGCGTTTTGGGTATAGGAGGCAAGTATGGTAACCACTACACCACCAGGACCGACATTTTGCTTGGTCAGGCCGAGAACTTACTTTCGTGCAGTAAGACGGAGATGATCAACTTAACTTGGGGAGTCTTTGTTTTCATCTCTTCTAACAGAATTTAAGATCACAATTCTATTTCCTTTAAGATACTGAATAAATAACTAGTTAGATCTGCTTCAAAAAATAAATTACGTACGCAGTTTCGTCTTGCTTTCAATAACAAATCCAGTGTGTGCTTAAATTGTCTTCAAAATTTATCAAGTCGCATTTAACAGAAGTTTATTTTTTGCGGCAATGTGTATGACATAAATATACCTCTAAATTTCTTGATATGAAGATTTTTACATGATCCATAATATCTATATTACTTAGAGGCGAGATAATTTTTGTTTTCTTAGTAGGCTCCTTTTTAATACTGGAAACACAGACGGTCACTTCTAAGCTCCACCAATCGGCCATATTTCACCTCCAGTGCATACTTGAAATGCACTTGCTATCTTTGCTTTTTAAACGTTAAATTCATCCATTATCATGCCATTTTCTGTTTTCGTGTCTTTATCATCATTTTTCGTAATACAACAAGTGCTTGTAAAAGTGCAAATATTGGTATGATTGAACCACCACAATGTACATCGCTGCTTGCTTTTTTTTTTTTTTAAGGCAAATTTCAATAATCTATAAAAATGAATGTTGATGGTAAAAACCATTTATTGTGCAAACATAATGTTCATAAACTAAAAGCCAGTCTGCATCTTCGCTTAGCACTAAATTCAATCTTGCATTTTATTCACAAACCACCTCTAATAGGGCGTCGTTATGAGATCATGTTGAATATCTTTTGCTTACAGTTCTTTATCCGCTCTATGAAGCCTTTGTGACCTCTGTAGAATAAATGCACTTCATGCATTCGGCATCCAGTTTGTTGATCAGTGATTCTGCTCTGGCCAATCTTCCTTTTGTTTGGTTTAGAGCCCGAATATATATATATATATATATATATATATATATATATATTCTTCAGTCCCGCAGCTTTTAAAATGTATTATTGGCATTATATCTGGATTTAGAAGTTTATTAAAAATCCTGATCCGTACTTCTCACCAAAATGCTCTTTGGTAGACATTTTATTAGAGAGCCGAGTTTATATACAGCTTTTGGATTGGTTTCCAAATCCGCATCAAACCTACTCATATCATGTCTTAGACATCAGCTATTTAACTCTTTCCAGCTTTCCAAGCACCATAAAAATACCGATGTGATTTAAACATTTAACTACGGTGTCTAATCACACACATTCTTTCGGTTTTCCAGTGTATGGTTGGCAATACTTCTTTAGCGATTTTAGGAGAAGCCGATCTAGGTCGAGTAGGATTGCCTGCGGACATTTGTTTCCATATTGACTTAATAAACTTAATACACTTAACACATGTATTAGATTTTGGTTCCCCTTGGTTGATAATGTTTATGATAAATAATATTAGATTAAGTAAGTATTTCTTTCATATATTCCAAATTTTCTCCATTGGGCTCAATATTTTGAGGAATGTATTTTCAGTAAGAAAAGTAAGCGATGGATCGGTTCCTTTGTAGCGTTAACCTTCAATAATAAAATCATCACCATCAAGCATTATTTCAAAATTTGACATAATAAATTTAGTACCTTCCGACTTGATTTCAAATAAGTATATTTTTCCGTATTTGTCAAATTGTCTGCTTTGTATAATCGAAAAACTGTTTTTGGCGTGTATGCGGTGGGTAAGTTCTTTCACAAACGTTTCTTATGATTATGACGCGTGTATATTATTATTATTATTATTATTATTATTATTATTATTATTAAAGGCAAGAGGCAATTAAATGCCTCAAGAATGACAAAAGCCCTGGTCCTGATAATATACATCCAGAATATGTGAAGCACTGGGTAACAACACTCTTTGGAGATTTTAAATTTTAAGCTGGAATACTGTGCTCCCAGCAGTATGGAAGAAAGCTATTGTATTCCAATAAAGATTAACCAACAGATTCTATAAAAAGTTATCGTTCGATTGCACTAACAAGTGTGCTATCAAAATTTATGGAAAGGATGATTGTAGAATAATTTGGTTTCTTGAGAGCGGAAATCTATTATCACCCTACCAGGTAGGCTTTAGACGGCACCATTCAAGAGTACAACAGGTGACTTTTTTTATTCAGTCCATTAAATACTGCCTGGACGGTTATATGTCTGTCCTTGCTGTATTTGTGAATTTCGAGTAAAATGGGATGAGAGTTAATAACAGTAAAGCTGTATGTCAGTATTTTACCCTGAATAGACAACTTTTTATACCTAACCTCGAGTTTCATGGAGAGATTCTGCAAGTTAGTGAAGCCACTGCCTATCTCGGATGTGTACTTGATTCCTGTTTGAACTGGAAGAAACATGTGGAACATGTGAAGGTAAAGGCCAAGAAGAGACTCCCCATCCTAAAACGACTATCTGGTTCTAAATGGGAATGCAATAAGGAAACTGTAATACTACGAACAAAATGTTCATGCAACCAGTTATTGACTATTGCAATGAAGTTATTACTGCACCGAATGACACCATCCAATGTCTCGAGGTGTTTCAAAATCAAGCTCTCCGCATCATAACAGGTGCGGTGAAAACTACCCCTATACTTGTTATGCATATTTTGACAAGCACGGAACCTGTTCATAAATCTGTACAGAGATGGGCAGTTATTTTATATCATAAACTTACTAGTGTACCAAATAATCCAGTCTGGAGGAAATTGTAATAAAAATAGAGCTAGGAATTTAAAAACCGCAAGATGGTTTTATACAACCTGGTTTGAAAGTCGCTAGACCCTTAGGGCTATATCATGATAGTTTTACCTTGACCTTGCCTATGTGCCCATCGGATTATATACACCTTGATATAAACCTCGATCTTACTACGAAGGTGCTAAAGAAGGATATGATCTCCGAACAATTAAAAGCTATAGCTCTTCAAACAATCGGAAATCAATTTCCGGAAAGTGAATGGTTGCATGTCTTCACGGATGGCTCCATGTTAGATAGAGACCATGGAGCGGGAGTTTTCTGTAAGATTTTTAATTATAATTTACCTATGGGCACATGCACTACAGCCACATGATGGCTGTATGTGCCCTTCTTTGTCGTTGGATTCAGACTCTTTTTCATGTGTCGGGATTTTTTTCTGTCACTTTTTGGCTATGTCAGATTTTCAGGAGTTAGGGCAAAAGAGGGATGTTATAGGATGTGTGCTGAATGAACCGGTTTGTCATAGCACTGTGGGTGCTGAATTTGGTACCAAGCCCTCTAATCTTGGGAGTTCTATGTGCTCATGAGGGCTTGGTTTTGTCCAATAACTCCCGTGGCAGTGAATAAACCAAATGTTTGCGTCCTCGTTTGGGACCATAATTACCAAGAGGACGAACGAGCTGATTTTGGTGTCTTGCAAAATTCTGGTAGGCTGGTGGCCCGTTTACTGATTAAGTCTGTGATGTACTAGAGGTCCGAGTTTTGGTACTGAAATACAGGGAAACGTGCAGTCGGTGCCATAAATGCTGCGCAAGGTAACTTTCAGCACTTTCTGCAGGGTGATGTAGGATGGCGCTGCATAGCCCCATAATTCGCACGCATACAACATGATAGCAGGAATAATGTTCCGGTAAATATGCAATTTTGTCCGAATAGGACGGAGTTTGGCCCGAATATGGGGAAATGCTTGCTGGCTGCAGTGCGGGCTTTCATTCGAAGATCCAGTATGTGCAGTCCGAACGTAAGCCATCGATCGAGCATTACTTCGAAGTATCGGCGCGCGTCACCTAGGAATTCGCTGGCCAAACAAACTCATTAACATGTCTGCGTCTCTTGGTGATGAGGATTGCCTTACTCTTCTTAGCACCAATTGACGTATGCCATCTCTAATTCCATTCCTCTACCGAGGTGAGCTGGGCATGTATGAGAGTCAGAGCTCTTTCCAATTGTCTTGTTTGTGACTAACAACACATCGTCCGCGTACAGATACCTTTCTGTACGGACTTGCTGTCAAAAGTCCTACGTGAACAGAGAAAATTGGGTGGGTAATTAATGCACTTCCCTCCGTAAGCCTGTGCCCATTGGCCGGTCACTGGAGAAACACCCTTCAACTTTAACTCTAAATGGTCTGCCTCTTAAAATGCTGGCCACGATTTCTACCATCGGTCAAGGCAACTTGGCTGTGATCAATTTAAATCTTTCGTTCCAGGTGGAAAAAAAACCTCATTGTGTAGCAGCACGGCTATCGAGTACATGCGATGCCGGAAGTCCATGCCCGCTTTATCTACCACTCGCAGCAATTGCTGAATAGTGGAATGTCCAAATTTGGAAGCAAATTGCTCCTCCGGGATCAGATTTCATACGAGAGACTCAAAACGGCTCAGTAGCCATTCGAGTACTTTTGATACAGTTGGGAGCAAGCTGATCGGGTGGTAGCTGGAAGGAAGAACAGGGATTTCCCCTGTTTTCAAAATGTATATAATGTCCGTCGGTTTCCTTGTTCGTGAAAACATGCAGATGTTAATGCATGAATTATAAATATTTGTCAGGTGTAGTAACGCTTTCTTGGGCATATGACATCGCCTGTGGTGCCTCTGTAGCAAAAACGGGCGTTAAACACTATATATTCATTGGGCATATGACGAAGCATAATCGTAGTCACCATGTCATGCTCTTAAGACTTGTGACAATTTGATCGTGAAATCAAGTCACTTCCGGGGCGTGATGACCCACAGGCTGGGAGCTAGTTCTGAGGTAGTTTGGTACAAAACTGATTACTCACCGTGAATCGGAGTTGTCACTAATGTCATCTCTGGATTCCTATTGTGTTTGCAGAGATTCTGGCAGTGCAGTGGCTTTATCGGCTGGATTATACATTAGCCGGCCTCTTACGCCGTGTATAGGCAGCCTAGTTTTGTTTTGTCCCCTCTGAGTGTCTTTACACGGTCTCCTTTCATTTAGATCCACGATGCTGAACGTTTGTTCCCAAGTATCATATCTGTGTTGTTTCATTAGGCAGCGGACCCTTGTCCTGTACTTGCAGCACAGTTGCCTAACAGTGAGTGGGGCTAGTGCCCTGCATACTTTTGCACAGGTATGCGTTATTTTGCGCAAGTCGTGGACATGCCTTGAAAACGCATAAGCGTTGATTTGTTCCGACAGGAATCTGTAGTGTACTGCTTTACTGTTCTGAGAAGGTTTCTGCCGCTTTGTGCAGTTCGGCTGCACAGTTAATTTCTGGGTTGGGCTGGAAAGTTTGGACCTGTGCAACAATCGTGAGCCACAATATCGTAGGCCCAGTCGGTTTAGGGCTCAGCGGCGTGAAACAGTAATTTCTCTATGACCTGGTCGTGATACGATGGTAGATCTCCAATAGTGGTGAGCTGAATGTGGTAAGGGATGTACCTCGTGACCACAATATCCAAGACGTCTGGTCTCCCGTTGTGCGGGCTCCACGGCCGTGATTGGAAACATTTAAATTAATTAAATGTGCCGAGCAATGGCTCCTGATGTTGGCCGTAATACTGCTCTATTGTCCGTGTTTGGCATTTAGATCTCCAGCGATAGGTGTTTGTGGGCCTGAAACTGGTGTGTCGGAGGGAAAGAGGCTTAGTCTTTGTGTTGTGTACAAGTGCACGAGTATTATTACTCCCCCGCCTCTACCTACGCAGTCCTCACGATGTATGGTGAAGCTAGATAGGGAGAATCACTACTATAGTCGCAGGCGGGTCTCACATAACACGACATCACGTTCGTGCTTCGCCATGAAATTCTACTGGTATGCTTTTTGTGCCATAACTCCATTTGCATTGAAGTATGCGAAACGAAATGGGTTGTATTGCCTTTGGAAAGTCATTAGTGCCAAGTAAAGAGAAGAAGGAGGGAGTTAATTCCACGGGAAAAACCTCGGAATCCCTACTCGTGTAGCATCGTGGCATATGTAGGGCTTACTGAACGTATGCCGCGAATCAGTTCATGTGTTTTATGTACTTCTGCAACATCCCGGTCGGCAAAAGGTCCCCTGAAGAAGGGCCCCTTTGTCCGCCGCGTTTGTTGAGGAAGCCGGGAGGCCGATCAGCACGTTGGTTCGATCAGCTGAATCGCTCCGGCAGACACTGGCGTATAAGCAGTCGCCCATGCCGTCAGGGGCTTGTTTCTCGAGGTTTCCAAAAAGTGGGATGGGAGGAGGGTGTGCTTCAACACCGTGCTGTCGTCTCTTCCTGGTTTTAGCATATTTCAGCTGCGGATCTCTGGTGTGAGTTTTCTTCTCTGTTCCCGTGCTTGGTTGTCTTGCTTAAAGCGTTGGATCCGAGAATTCAGGTCGGGACGGGATCACCTTCGAAAGGCGAGCAGACTGTCGCAAGTGCTCCCAAGCTTCCTGAACTCTCCATCGCATACTCGGGTTATTTTCTAGAAGTGGTACTATCTCAGGTGTTCGTATTTCATCTACATAGCCTCGAATCATCCCGATTTCCCTGGACATTTCTTAAATGTGGCTTCGCCTCCTTTGCCACAGTTGGCACTGCATTGCGAGATACGTCAGTCTGTAGCGTTGTGCCCCTCAGCGGCCCAATTTTTTGGATACGGGGCGTAGCGACCCCGAGGCACTCGAGCTGCTCCCTCAAGTCCACGCTCAGCGTGTTTGACTCATTTTTATTTCGCCTCTATTTTAATTTTTATTTTTCCTACTTCCCTGCTTTTCGTCTGATGGGTGCCCCCGTGTTTGACACGGTAAAAAGTGACTGGGTAACGGTGTAACTCCCAGCACTGGGTTATCATGTAGGGCAGGAGTGTATCCTCTGGTAAAGGCCAGGCCCGGGGAAGGGCCATTGCATGAGCTGTTCACTTCCTGCAGGCGATTGGGTCCCTTTGTCAGCACACAGGAAGTTGTGACCCTGAGGTTACTCTGTTCAGGCCAGAGCCAGTAACCTAAGTCGGGGTGCCGCCCAGGAAGCAGGCTGCCATCGGAGACATTTGCAATGGTGGAGCATTAAATCGCTATGGTTAATGAAAATAATTTTATCCAAATGAAACGCAAGATAGTGGAAGTAAAAGAAGTAACCGAGAAGCCTTTTCCTCGTTACTTAGTCATCAGTCGTATAGAAGACGGTCAGTCCTTTACAAGGGTAAACCCATTTATTATTCAGAAGGACATAGATACCATAGCTGAACCCGTGAAATCCTGCACACGACCTTGCAATGGATCTTTTTAGTGGAGATAATTGGAATGTCACAGAGTAACTCATTGCTCAAGGCGACACGGATATCCGATCCGTGTCGAGCAACATAAATTTCTAAATTCGTCGCGAGGAGTTATAACAACTAATGTTCTTGACGGTATGTCCGACCCGGAAATGCAAAGTTGTCTGGAAGACCAAGGGGTCACGTCCGTGTATCGAATGCAAGCGAGGAAAGAGGGAGAAGTACATTATAAGTGGATCCCTCCCCATTACCATGGGATGTTGAGTTGCTCAATCTTTTCGCAGAGGTCCTAATGTTTTTGCATTAGGACCACACCTAGAAGCTATTCCGACCCGCCGTTCGGCTGCAGACGTTTGCGATTGCGCAGTGGCAATATCGTAACCAATGAAGTTCTACTGGGGTGCGATTATTGCTACTTGAAAACTAGGAAGAAGTACAGCCTATCCGTACACTTTTCCTCACATTCAGCAAGGTAGACCTACCGCAGAGGATTAAAGCGGGCTACGAGGTGATCGAGGTGACCCCGTGTATCCCGAGCCCATTGCGATGTTATCAGTGCCAGCGTTTTGGCCATATACGCATATCTTGTAAGAGTGCCACTTCCATCTGTGGAACAGTCATGAAGGAGAATGTTCATCCGCTCCAGTCTGCGTGAATTGTGCAGGGGATCATGCAGCCTCATACCGTGACTGTACTCGTTATTGCGAAGAACGCTGTATCCAGGAAATCCGAGTTGAGGAAAAACTCTCTGTGGAAGCCTGTAAGCGATTTCAATCTCGCCAGCCCACAGTACCTAAGACCGGTACGTACAGCGCAGTAGCTTGAGCGGCCAAGAAGCGCGACAGTAGTACGCAGACCTGCGTTGTATTTACACGGGTCCCTAATGGGCCAAGTTCTTCGAAACGAACTGCCGAACGAACGAACGAACGTGTACAGTACTTCTATTAGCCTCCAGACTCCTATCCCCTCAGGGGCCCAATTTTTTGGGTACGGGGCGTAGCGACCCCGAGGCACCCGAGCTGCTCCCTCAGGTCCACGCTCAGCGCGTTTGACTCCTTTTTATTTCGCCTCTTTTATTGTTTTATTTGTCCTACTTCCCCGTTCTTTGTCTGATGGGTGCCCCCGTGTTTGACACGGTAAAAAGTGACTGGGTAACGGCGTAACTCCCAGCACTGGGTTATCATGTAGGCCAGGAGTGTATCCTCTGGTAAAGGCCAGGCCCGGGGAAGGGCCATTGCATGAGCTGTTCACTTCCTGCAGGCGATTGGGTCCCTTGGTCAACTCTCAGGAAGGTGTGACCCTGAGGTTACGTTGTTCAGGCCCGAGCCAGTAACCTAAGCCAGGGTGGCGCCCAGGAAGCAGCTGCCATCGGAAACAGTTGCAATGGTGAAGGATAAATTCGCTATGGTTCATGAAAATAATTTTACCCAAATGAAACGAAAAAGAGTGGAAGTAAAAGAAATAACCGAGAAGTCCTATCCTCGTTACTTAGTTATAAGTAGAACAGAAGAAGCACAGTTCTTCTCTAAAGTAAACCCATTTGTGACCCAGAAGGGCATTGATACCATAGCTGGACCCGTTAAGTCGTGCACCCGTCTGAGAAATGGTCCTCTTTTGGTGGAGACATTTGTTCTGTCTCAAACAAACTCTCTGCTCAAGGCGACGATACTCCACGGCTATCCCATCCCTGTTGAGCAGCATAGAACTTTGAATTCATCGCGAGGAGTTGTTACTACCAGCGTGCCAGACGGTATGTCTGACCCGGACATCCAGAGTTGTCTGGAAGACCAAGGGGTCACTTCTGTATATCGAGTCCAGGCAAGCAAAGAGGGGGAATTACAGCTAACCCGTACTCTTTTCCTCACTTTTAACAAGGTCGAATTACCGCAGAGAATCAAGGCGGGTTACGAGGTTATTGAAGTACGCCCGTATATACCGAGTCCGTTGCGTTGGTTTCAGTGCCAGCGCTTTGGCCACACACGCGTTTCTTGTAAGAGTGCCAACTCCATCTGTGCAGCCTGCGGTCAAGTAAGTCATGAAGGAGCATGTACATCCGCTCCAGTCTGCGTCACGCGGAGAATATCCGGCATCATCCCGCGACTGCTCTCGATTTAGAGAGGAGCGTTGTATGCAGGAAATCCGGGTAAAGGAAAAGCTCTCCTTTACCGAGGCCCGGAAGCGATTTCAATCACGCCAACCCGTTATGCCTAAAACGGGCACATACAGCGCCGCAGCTTCTTTGAAGGTCAAGAAGTGCGATAGCAGTACGCAGACCTGCGACCTTGTTTTTACACGGGTCCCTAATGCGCGCAGTCCTCCGCAGCGCTCTACTTAGAAGCCCAAACCAATAGTTTTTAATGCTCCAGAAATTAGATTTAAGACCAGCTACACAAGGACTTATTTTTTGAAAACTTCCACTTGTGCTGAAAAGCAGAAAAGCCCTTCTCCTCCTCGAAGGTCCCGCTCCCACGATGGGAGCAAACCCGCTAGGCGGTTGCCATCACCGCCTATCTCAACATCCAACCAATTCCAGGTGCTGGAATCGGCGGATGCTTCTCAGCGGGAGAGCCCTCCGATGTCATGGAGCAGAATGTGCCTGCTCCCGATAAACCACCAGGTTCCACGCGTTTGAAAAAAGGACGGCTGATTCGTCCTGGGCCGGCCAAAAAGTAAGGTGGTAAATTTTTAACCACTTTTACCTCATTTTAACAATGGCTATCCTTTCTTTGAATGTGCGTGGACTCCGCAGTCGAAGACCTGACTTGGAGTTACTTTTACGCCCGACTGACTCTCCGCTTGTGTGTCTCCAAGAGACCAAACTTCGCCAGCAAATTTTTTTTTTAATTTCCGCGGTTACTCTTCGGTACGGTGTGACCTTCCTCCCGAAGATGGCACTCCCGCTCACGGCGGAGTTTTAATTTTAATAAGACATTACGTGTACAGTACCTCATTACAGCTCCACACTCCTTTACAAGCTGCTGGAGCTACAGTTCACTTCTCCGGCATTAGTTTTTCCATCGGCAGTATTTACTTGCCCCCGTCTGGTACAGTCGCATCGGATGATCTTGATGATCTCATTTTTCAGCTACATCCCCCTGTCCTACTTTTGGGGGATTTTAATGCGCACCATCCCCTATAGGGTTCCACCTCGGAGTGTGCAAGGGGTAGCCTTTTAGCCGACTTTCTGGATGGTCACAATCTTGTACTGCTCAATACTGGTCAGCCTACATATATTTCAAACAGTACTGAGAGTTTTTCACACTTGGACTTATCCTTTTGTTCTGTCTCACTATCTGTACATTTTACTTGGAATGTCCTCTGATTCATTCTCTAGTGACCACTTTCCGTATCAGATTCGTGTACTCTCTTTAAACGCACACTCTCAGCGTGTGCCAAAATGGCTCATTGAAAAGGCGAATTGGCCTTTTTTTTTTCGATCTATGGCCGAATTTTCAGGGTGTGAATCTCCATCCATCGACGTCGCGATCGAGCACCTCCGTACGCTCATCATAACAGCCGCAGATAAGGCTATTCCCCGGTCCTCTTGTCACCCCAGACGCTTACCGGTTCCCTGGTGGAATGATGGATGCCGGGATGCTTTGCGTGCACGCCAAGGTGCTCTCCGAGTTTTTCGCCGCCACCCTAATTCAGCAAATATGATTCGTTATAAACAACTGCGCGCCAAATGCCGCCTATTCATTAAGGATAGCAAAAGGGCTTCTTGGATTGCTTTTACCTCTTCTTTTAATCGCACAACGCCCTCATCTGTAGTTTGGGAACAGCTACGGCGCGTTGTGGGCAAACCAAGATTTACGCCTATACCCGGTCTTAGGTTATCAAATCGACTGCTTACTACTCCGATTGACGTCGCCAATATTTTAGGACGCTCCTTCGCTAATGTTTCGAGCTCCGCCAATTACCCTCCTTTTCGAACACTAAAGGAGCAGGTCCAGTCGAAGGGTTTCTGTTTTGCCTCCTGAGTGCTATAATGTCCCCCTTACCTCCAGGGAATTGGAGCGTGCCCGTAAGAACTCTCGACACTGTGCACCAGGGCCAGATGATATTCTTGTTGCTATGTGCAGCATTTGTCATGCGAAAGGCAAGGCTTTTTTTATTACAGACTTTTAATTTTATTTGGTGTAATGGCACAGTCCTTGACGAATGGCCACCGCCATTCCTATACCTAAGCCTGGAAAGGACTCACATCTTCCTTCCAGTTGCTGTCCGATTTCCATCACCAGCTGCGTCTGCTAGGTAATGGAACACATGATTAACGGCCGGTGGTGGTTATGTGGTGGTTAGAGTCGAGACATTTATTAACGAACGCTCATTGCTGTTTTTGGCGTCATCGCTCCTCAGTCGACCATCTTGTGTCTCGAACCACCCATGTAATGGACGGTTTTGTACGGAAATGCCAAACGATCGCCGTATTTTTCGATCTGGAGAAAGCGTATAACTTGCTGGAGAAGCGGTATCCTCCGGACGCTTCACGATTGGCATATACGTGAGCGTTTGTCTGTTTTTTTTGGGGGGGGGGAGTTTATGAAAGACCGGGTATTTAATGTTCGCGTGGGTTCAGTTTTATCATCTAGTTTTACTCAAGAGAACGGCGTACCTCAGGGCTCGGTACTTCGTTGCACACTGTTTGCCATTGCTATCCATTCCATCACTGAGTGTTTACCGCCAGGAATACAAACGTCGTTGTTCGTTGACGATTTTGCCATTTATCTTTCCTCTCGGAGAACTTGTCTTTTGGAACGCCGTCTTCAATGCTGTCTCGACCGCCTTGGAGTGTAATCGCGGGTTCCGTTTCTCCGCAGAGAAGACCGTCTGCATGAATTTCTGGCGGCGTAAGGAGTATCCTTCACCATTTCTCCATCTTGGCGCAGACGCTCTCTCTTTCGCAGACGAAGTAAGGTTCCTTGGCTTGGTGTTTGATAGGAAATTATGCTGGGCACCGTACATAGCACAACTCAGGGGCAAGTGTGAACGTTCTCTTTGTATTTTACGTGTTTTAAGTGGCACATCTTGGGGAGCTGACCGGACTGTTCTTTTACGCTTATATCGATCTCTAATCCGGTCCAAACTGGATTATGGCTGTGTAGTTTACAGCTCAGCGCGACCTTCGTGCTTTGTCGCCTTAACCTTATTCATCATCGGGGTATGTGTCGCCATTGGAGCATCAGCCCTGTGTCAAGTTTATGTGCGGAGTCTGGAGAACCTCCGTTGTTTTATCATAGGGATCTTTTGCTTTCTGCGTATGGTTGTCCACTGGCTGCGCAACCTCGTCATCCCACGAATAAACTCTTTTTTAGTGTGTTTCTCGCTCCATTTTACGCTGCTCGGTCTTTTATTCCTAAGCCTGCGGCCTTTCGTTTTCGGGAGCTGTTAGGGACATTGGACGTGGAATTACCTCCCTTTTTCTTAGTAGGGGAAACTTTTCCCCCTTGGCAGTCAGCAGGGGCCCCCGTTCGTCTTGGGCTTACGTCCTGTCCTAAGTCTTCGACCGCAACACATATTATTCGTTGTTCTTTTGGCGAGATCAAATCTTCTTTTACTGGATGGAATTTTATATATACCGACGGTTCGAAATCTTACACAGGAGTAGGATGTGCTTTTGTTTTTAATGGAGCAAGTTTTACGTATGGTCTTAACGTTGCGACATCTATTTTTATGGTTGAGCTTTATGCAATATATCGGGCGATTTTATTAATTTCTGATCAGGGGCTGGGGAACAGTGTCATTTGTTCCGATTCTTTGAGTGCCCTTTTATCTTTTAAATAGCTGTACAATTACCACCCCCTTTACAGCAGATCCAGGATGCAGTGTTTACGCTTCTTGATGCTGGCGTCAGGGTAACACTGTTATGGGTTCCTGGGCATGTGGGCCACTCAGGCAACGAGGCCGCAGATGTCGCAGATAAATCCGCACTTTTAGACTCGCTGAGTACGAGCACCGGTTTTACTTCGGAGATTTTAAGTATTCTCTACGACGAGGCATTCTCTCGCGCTGGCGCGATGAATGGAATGTAATACCAACCAATAAGCTTCGGGAATGTAAAACCGCCCCCTTTACCTGGTCGACTTCTTCTCGCGCAGTTCGTCGCGAAGAAGACATTTTAGCTCGTCTGAGAATAGGACATTGCCGTGTTAGTCACCGTCACCTTTTTAATGGTAACCAGCTCCAGCTTGCCCTCATTGTTACCACCCCTTTATAGTGCGTCACATTTTACTTGAATGCCATCATCTGGCGGCTTTTAGGCATACCCTAGGTTTGCCCTTCTCTATTGAGGTGTCGGTCCTGGTGGTGTAGTGGTCACCATACTTGCCTCCTACACTCAAGAACGCGGGTTCGAACCCGACCAGAACCGATGGATTTTTTCGGGCGTAAAAATCCTAAGTATGGCTTCCGTGGGTCCCGTGTCGTACATTTACGGCACGAAAAAGAACCTCAAGCCTGAAAGGGAGGCCTCTGAGCAAAGTTTATCGGCCGTTTCACGCCCTGAATTGAATGGGACGCTGATGAACTGAGGTGTTAAAGAGCGTCCGTAAATAAATCAATCAATCTATTGAGGTCTTGCAGATGATGTGGTTGCTGTTGAGCGGGTGCTTCGTTTTATCCGTGTTTGTGCTTTTTGGAGCAAGGTGTGTGGTTCTATCTTTTTACTCATGACGGCATTTTTAGACTATTTTAAGACTCTTGCTATTTCAGCTTTTGCTGAATTGTTTTAGTATCAGTCTTTAATTTTTGTGTTGCATATTGCCCTTGTTATTTTGGGGGGGGGGTTATTGTTACCATTTTAGACTTTTATAAGACTGGTTTGTTTTCAGCTCTTGCTAATGTGTTTTACCAGCAGTTTTTATTTGTTGTAATCAATATTACCCTTGTTTGTTTTGGGTTTATATTGATACAATTTTAGACCATTACAAGGCTGTTGTGTTTTCCGCTCTTGCGGCTCTATTTTAGTACCAGTCTTTTGTTTGTGGATTTTTATACCTTTGTTATTAGTTATGGGGTTATATTTTATTGCACAAACTGCTACTGTTAATTAACTTATGCACCGTACTTTTGTTAATTATTTTTTTTTTAATTCTGGCAGTTCTTAGTGTGTTTGGACGCTAATGACCATAGCTGTTTTGCGCCCTTAAGCAATAATCAGCATCATCATGTAGCGTTGTGGCTACTTCCGCATTTAAGGCAGCGCAGTGTTCTGGTTTAATTAATGCTCGTGTAGTTGAGCTTGAGGAATTTATAGCTTTGTGTGGTGCCAGCTCTGTTGTGAACTGGCTCCGAGCGAATTCATAGAATGATCTTAATGGAGTCCAATCTGCGGACAAGCGACATCGTTGGTTCAACCATCAGGTGGGCTGGTAGGGGCACTCGCTTCCTAGCCTGTACTTCCGGTGGTGTATAGGCTGTTCGCTGGAATGGTAAACATCAAAGAAGTCACTGGCTTGAGGGTTTCTTGCTACAAATAAACATAATAAGGGTACACATTGATAGGGGAAAGCCTATATATCAGTCACCACAGTAACTGATAATGCAAGCACGACAAGGAAGCAAAAGGGATGGGAGTTAATGTTTTTTTTTTTTTTGAGTAGTGTTTAACGCCCGTTTTCACTACTGAGGCACCACAGGCGGTGGACACTGATGATACATGAAATGAAATGATAAATTGGGAAAGGATATTTTTTTTTTTTTTTTAAGGAAGGAAGCGTTCCAGGCCTAAGTTTAGGTACCTCCCCGGCATTTGCCAGTTATGAAGACTGAGGAAAACCTGGAAAAAACCCCAGTCAGGGAGGACGGTCCTGGCGGGATTCGAACCGCAGACCTCCCGCTCACGAGTCCGTGCCTTAACGACCTCGGCCACCCGTGGCGGTACGAGTTAATGTTGCCATGTGTTTTTACAGTCAGTTTACTGCGAATTCTAAACACGTTAACATGCTCAGACCATAGAAAGGAGGGTAAAGAGCGAGTTAGGGAATAGAACTGGAAGTTGAAGTTGATCCGGGGCCGAGTGGTAGCGGTTTCGAACTTGAACAGGAACATGAAATAGAACGTGAGCAAGGATCAAGCGGTAGTGTTAATGCTAAAGTGACAGGTGCTTTAAATAAATAAAGCCAAATAGTGTGTAACACCTATAAATATGTTTTGAAAAACAAACTAGGTAATGAACAATTACACAGACGGCGAAAATTTGAAAGTTAATAAGCACACGTTCTAAAGATGGTGCAAAACGCACCCAAAGCGCAAGAAAAAAAAAAAAAAGAGAGAAAACAAGGAAAAAGCACTGTAAAGTTGATGACTTTCTTTGCGATTTGATCGGCCGTGAAATATATAGTTTTTACAAGGGTCGTGCACCAACCCTTCAGGAATTACTAGTTCGTCTAAAAATGTTAGCAATTTTCCTTATGAGAAGACAAATTTATGGGCACTGTTGAAGCATCTGGGGGTTCGTTAGCATACACTGGACAAAAGAAGATTGATTATGGAATCTGCAATAATCGTTTCTTGGAGATATGAATACCTAGAATTACTTGAACAATTGCGCTCTGAGGGATGTCCAATAATCCATTTGGATGAAACATGGTACGAGACGCATGATGTCGTAAGAAAGGGTTGGAATGGCGGTACATGTGCCTGTGTTCCAAAAGCTCCAGTGTGATACTCCATGCTGGTGTAAGTGAAGGTTGGGTCCCTAACAGTTTATATCTCTGTGGCCCCCCCCCAAAAAAAACCCCGAGAAACTAGAGCTATTAAATGACGATATGAGCGCTAAGGTTTTTGAAAATTGGTTTGCTAATCCTTGCTTCCAAATATTCCAAATGATAGGAAATGTGTTATATTAGACAATGCATCTTACCTCTCCAGAAAAATAGCAAATTTTCCTACTTTACGTACTCCTGTGAAAGATTACTGCATAAATTTTATGCATTATCACAATATTCCTGTGCCTAATCCCATACCGCAAAAGCAGTAATGTTGAAACGGTTCAAAGCAGCGAACCTAACAAAACAGTTGGCCATTGATTTGCCAAATCTAAACCTCACGACTTGCTTAGACTCCCACCATATCACTGCATGTTTAACCCCAATGAAATAATTTGGATTCACCTGAAAACTTACTTGAGAAAAATTAACGTGACGCCAACATTAATGCAAGTGTAAGGTGTTTAGGGAAGGGGTGCTAAAATAGGTGCTGAGTTGTGGTCGTCTTGGATCCAGCACTCAACGAAAAAAGAGCATGAATATTGCAATATAACACCGCGCCAAATAGAAAGGTGTTCGTCATCGGCGTTGGGGAGAGGAGGATGAGGACCAACGATGGTAAGAACAGTTTGTTAATAATTACAACTTATTCGAAATGCTTAAGATACATATATCAGCTGGTAAACCGATTTGTTTAATACTCTGTATATTTTGCCACTTTATCTTGTGCATGAATATTAATCCCTCAGGGCCTACTTTTGGGTACGGAGCGTAGTGCACCCGAGCTGCTCCCGCAGGTTCACGCATAGCGTGTTCGACTCCTTTTAATTTCGTCTCTTTTATTTTGATTCGTCCTGCTTCCCTGTTCTTTGCCTGAAGGATGCCTCCGTTTGACACGGTAAAAGTGACTGGGTAATGACGTAACTCTCAGCACTGGGTTATGTAGGACTGGCGTATACCCTGGTAAAGGCCAAGCCCGGGGATGGGCCATTGCATGAGCTGTTCACTTCCTGCAGGCGATTGGGTCCCTTTGTCAGTATACAGGAAGGTGTGACCCTGAGGTTTTCAAGCCTGGGTGGCACCCAGGAACCAGCCTGCCATCGGAGACAGTTGCAATGGTGGAGGATTAAATCACTATGGTACATGATAATAATCATATGCAAATGAAACGTAAAAGAAGTATGCAAGAAGTCATTTCCTCAATACTTAATGCTCAGTACTAAAGAAGGTCAGTCGTTTACAAAGGTAAATCCATTTGTAGTTCATAAGGGCATTGATGCCATAGCTGAACCGGTTAAGTCCTGTACCCGTCTACGTAACGGATCACTTTTGGTGGAGACACTAGGACTATTTCAAACAAAACTCATTGCTCAAGGGGGTCGGTCCTGGTGGTGTAGTGGTTACCATACTTGCCTCCTAACCCAAGATCGCGGGTTCGAACCCGGCCAAGACCGATGGATTTTTTCGGGGCGTAAAAATCCTAAGTATGGCTTCCTTCGGAAGGGAAGTAAAGCCGTGGGTCCCGTGTCGTACATTTACGGCACGAAAAAGAACCTCAAGCCTGAAAGAGAGGCCTCTGAGCAAAATTTGTCGGCCGTTTCACGCCCTGAGTTGAATGGGACGCTGATGACCTGAGATATTAAAGAGCGTCCATAAATAAATCATTAAAAAAATTGCTCAAGGTCACGATACCCCACGGCTATCCAATCGTGTTGAGCAACATAAGACATTGAATTCGTCGCGAGGAGATGTTACCACCAATGTACTAGACGGCATGTCCAACCCGGAAGTCCAGAGTTGTCTGGAAGAGCAAGGGGTCACATCTGTTTATGGTGTGCAGGCAAGGAACGAGGGGGAATTACAGCCGACCGGTACTCCTTTCCTCACGTTTAACAGGGTTGAATTAAGATTAAAGAGGGCTATTGAGTGGATTGAAGTGCGTCCGTATATCCCAAGCCCGTTGCCATGTTTTCAGTGTCAACGTTTTGGACGCACTCGCATATCATGTAAGAGTGCCATTTCCATCTGTGCAACCTGCGGTCAAGGAAGTCATGAAGGAGCATGTACATCCGCTCCCGTCTGCGTCAACTGCCGCGGTGATAATCCAGCCTCGTCCCGCGACATCCTCGATTTAGAGAGGAGCTCTATATACAGTAAATCCGGGTAAAGGAAAAGCTCTCCTTTACTGAGGCCCGGAAGAGATACCAATCTCGCCAAACTGTAGTACCTAAGACCGGTACATACAGCGCAGCAACTTCTGTAGCGGTCAAGTGGTCAACACAGGAATAAATGATTTCATATTTCTGATAGCACACTACGATTAAAAATACAACAGACTTTCATAAATTAGATATGAAAGAAAATTGATAACAAATTTTAAAAATAAGCACAAAACTTGTCATTATACCAGCTGATCCTGTACAATGTATAGATATCAGCATGAAACTAAATCTGAATACAATGGTCTCCAAGAAGGACTCACCTAAGGTATTAACATTGACAGCACTTAGTACACAACAAGTGTTATCTGACTAATACATTGTGTAGAGTATATGCAGATGGATAACCTTAAAGATGGAGAAGCGGGCTTTGGAATATACTGTAAAGAATTCTGTCAATATAAACCTTTGGAACAGTATGCAAACAATTTTGATGGTGAAATAATGGCCATTGGGGCAGCTTTAGAAAATCTACTGTAGAGACCTAAAATAAATAAAAGAACTGTTATCTCAAATGACTCTAAAACAGCACTACACAGTATAATGAATTACAGTTACCTACCAACACATACTATAAATGAAATAAGAAAACTATATCATAAAATCCAAATCCGCAATTCAAAACAGGTTTACAAAGGAATCCGAGCCATGTGGGATTGCAGGAGAATGAGATTGCTGATGGAGCCACCATAGAATTAAAACCACCTTTTGAACTAGAACTTCCCTCTAAATTGAAACTTATAAAAATATTAATAACTGATCAAAAAAAATGGGAGTTGCCCAAATTTGCTTAATTGTTGGGCATGATTGCCTGTCAGAACATCTCTTCTGGGACAAATTAATCAAGGACAGCCACTGCCCACTGTGTAAGGACGTTAATACTATATTAAACAAAGAACATCTACTAAAATGCAGCCAACTAGATAGCAACAAACAAATGAAAAATAATTTGAAAGCTCTTTATTGGGAAGCTAGGGAAAAAATGATTATATCATCATCCCCAATGGCCACTAGGCACCAACAAATCATATATATATATAAAAAAACATTCATGCTCTCATACATTGCACATACTGCTATAAGCTGTTAAATTTGACATTATAGCAAATATTTTGTCAAATATCTCACTTGATTGGGGGGATGGAATTTTAGTTGAAGTTATATACTGGTTCTACATTAATTCAAAGCATTGCATATTGTAACAAGTAACATTATGCAAAAGTTAAGTAACCATTAAAAATTGGAAGTTTACATTCATATGCTAATATAAACATTAACCTCTAGCATGTTGTAAAATGGTATTTTTTCAGTCTGGTAATACTGAATATTATCCTCAATTAAAGACACACACACACACAAAAAAAGTATAAATGTGTGTATTTAAGGTGGATAACTGTCTTCCTCTTCAATAATTTTTATAGAGGTTTAGAAGTTAACTGAATGGATCTGCTGTATTTACCATTGTTGTGATATGCACATTCAGAGTTTTGATGTGGTAAGTTACTTTATGCCCTATCTGTTAACCTGTCATGTATCAAAACTTTAATAGTGGCCATCTTACAGTAAAATAATTGTTCTACATTTATAGACATTTAAGATTGGAAAGTAGGCTCTCTGGTCATATAGACAGCTCCATTCATTGTAACCCATTGCCCATTGTGCTTCAATACCCTAGAAAGATAATAAGCATCATATAACTTTAAGTTTTGCATGTTCATTAAATTTAAAATGTTAACTTACAACTGTTTTACTTAATTACAGCAAGATTTGTTTTTCAAATATTTATCATGGTATAAAATGATATGGGCAGATTGCAGATTTTATTTCCATATATATTGCATGTGCTACGCATTCAGTCATATGATATTTTCAGGTCTTTAAATTATCAAGACCACTTCAAACCACAATTTCCACTTAAACATTAATGTAAGTTTGGTGCTTTTCTGCATGCTTGCAGACATCTATTTTGTACCTGACCTAATGTATTAACCAAGGATTAAATTAAATTTAAAAACCAAGATCATGTCAGAACCATTACAATGGAGCCATTATATATTCTAGATTAGGCTGGTAAATTGATGTTTGCATTCTTATATTCCACCTACTACAGAACTTCTCAGAACCTTTATATTAAGCTACTGCAACTGATGATGTAAACTACTACTTTTGAAATATGCTCTGAGCATTTCAATGGTAAGTGGAGCATGCCAAAGAGACTTAACCAGCATAATCTAGAAGAGTTTAAATGTTAGAGGGCCTATTGTCTGAGTGTAGATTGCTCACTTAGAAGTAAGGAGGCATACATATATGTAATCTACTTCAGCCCATGTAAGTCGTTACAAGAGTTTGATAGACAGGAAACAGAACGGCACATCTCAGACCTACCTAATACTACTGGGAAGCATGATGGCATATATAAGAACTTCAAAATCTCAGGATTAATAATGAACCAGCCATTTGAAATGCATAATTAGTATTCGTGAACCATATTAACTAAAAGCATTAAATGTACAGTGAAACCTGCCCATTTCAAAACCTGAATCTCCCAGAATCCTGTCTATTATGGAAAATTTTGTAGGTGCTGACAAAAAAGTTTTATTTTTTTTTTTAAATTGATATCAATGTATGATTCAGTTGAACTACACACTGCCACCAGAGCAGAATATACATTGCCACAGCTCAACGAATGATCCGACAGTTGAACTTTAGCCTGGCTGAAGATGGGAACTAAATGTTCTCAAAACCGGTTCCATACATTTATGAATAGTAAGTGAAGCTTTAAGATTGTGTAGTTTAACTGGATCATACATTGATATGAGTTAAATGATTAGCTTTACTGTGCAAGTTCCAATTTACATTTAAGTTTTATTTTACTTTTTTCCTTAATTAAACACAAATCGTCCATTGCAGAAACAGTCTGCCACTGTTTAGACTGAAAAGAATATTCTCGAATACACTCTTAAGTATATTCTGAAACATATATAATAATTTGTTGGTCACTGTTATTAAAACATGGGTTCTTAGCAACAGATGCAGGGTGCTTTGATTTTTTAATTTTTATTTCTATGTTGATTTAGTGAAATTAACCTTTCAATTTGAATTTGTACATCATACCAACAGTATTTTATAGTGAATGGCTGGGCACAGCACATAAACATGATTTTTGTGATCAACGATGTCACATAAAAATGTGGCCCATCATTAAGTGATAATGTGAAAGTCATTGAGCCAAAGTAAAAGAAATGCAGTTAGAGAAATAAGGTTTGGATGCTGCAGAGTAATGTAAATGATGACAATAAAATTTATACACATCAAACAGTTGATTTCCCTGCAGACATGTACAAAATTGTTAAGCAGGGAACCAAAAATGATGATGCTAAAGACAACAGTGGTGAAATTGGAGAGGAGAAAAAAAACAGAGGATGTCCCTAAAAGTTTCTTTTTTTCTGAAGAATACAAGGGACTTATAAATATATGCTGCAAGAAAAATCTGAACAAACTTCATGAACAAAGTGAAATAATGTTTGGCAGGAGTGCCGTTTTATGCTACAGTAAGCAGGTAAACTTGACAGATATATGGAGCTCCAAGTTCAGTTAAATAAGTATATGATTAACTTCTAGATACAAAATATTTAGCGATTAGAAATCAGTGTTTTATACTTATTGTATGTAATGAAACAATTAGTGCCAGATAGTATGATTTTATTAAGAAGATTCACAAAAGCAAGCCCATTTAATAAGAGTAGTATCAATCATTATAACTATTTATGCTTTTGGTATTTTGCGCCATACCTCTTTGTTTTTAAGGTAAAGCAGCTGATAAGCTTGTTTATTTTAATTTCATGCCTGAATAACATGTGAACATATTCAGAATAGGAAATAAACAATTTAGACCTGCCACTTCCTTCTTGAATAGGTTTCACTGCATGGTGCTGTCATATAAATCAGTTATATTAAATTTCTAATAAATACAGTACTTACAACTCAATCTATTTGCGATTTTTTTCAAATTGTGTTTAACGCCTGTTTTTACTATTGAGACACCACAGGCAGTGAACATTGATGACACATGAGATGAAATAATAAATTGGTAAACGATTTTTTTTAAGAACCCTTTTGTCATCCAAAAAGGTTTGGACAGCATCTCTGGCCCTGTGAAATCGTGCACGCGTTTACGCAATGGTTCTTTATTCGTTAAGACGTTGAGTATTTCTCAAATTAATACACTCCTTAAGGTCATTTTACTCCCCAGATACCCGATCCGTATCGAGGCGCATCGCACCCTCAATACATCCCGAGGAGTAATCATCACCTCTGTGCTCGACAGCATGACAGGCACAGAAATTCAGGGCTATTTAGCGGAACTAAATCTAACCTGTTTATCGTGTGCCGGCGAAGAGGGATGGCGAGGTACAGCCAACACGAATTTTATTCCTCACCTTTAATAGGGTTGAAATGCCGCAGAAGATCAGGGCAGGATATGAGGTTATATCGGTCTGCTCGTATGTTCCTAGCCCTCTGCGATGCTTCCAGTGTCAACGTTTCGGCCACACCCAATTATCCTGTAAGAGCCCTAAATGGGTTTGTGCTACATGTGCACTAGAGAGTCACGAGGGAGCATGGCCATCCGCTCCCGTTTGTGTGAACTGCCCGGGTGCTCACCCGGCCACGTCCCATGACTGCCCTCGATATCGTGAGGAGCGCTGCATACAGGAAATCCGGGTTAAGGAGCAACTTTCTTTCTCTGAAGCCCGCAAACGCTATCAGTCCTGTCAACCTGCAGTATCTAAGTGTGGTACTTGTAGCTCCATTGCTGCCACCGTGATATCAAGGCGTGACTGTAGCACGCGAACATGTGACCTGGTGTTCTCCAAAGCTTCTACAGCTTCTTCTGCGTCTGCCTCTGCTAAGCGCTCTACTGTTGATGCCAAACCTTTGTCTTTGGCCCTTGTCTTATCAAATTTAAAATGGCTTACACTAAGACTGACTTTTTAAAATCGTCCACTTGTGAGGGGAATACTAAGCAGAAGAATAAAAGTCCCTCACCTCCTTGGAGGTCCAGCTCCCATGATGGGTCTGGGAGCAAACCCGATATGCGGTCGCCGTCACCTATTATATCTACATCCAGCCGATTCCAAGTGTTGAAATCGGTGAACAACTTTCAGCGAGAGAGCGCTCCCTCTGAGAATGCCATGGAGCAGTATGTGCCTGTTCCAGGCAAACCACCGAGCCCCACGCGAATGAAAAAAGGACGATTGATTTTCGTCCTAGGCGTTCCAAAAAAAAAGGTGGTATTTTTTATTTTATCTAATTTTAACAATGACTATTATTTTGTGGAATGTGCGTGGACTCCGCAGTCAAAGATCTGACCTGGAGTTACTTTTACGATCGACTGACTCTCCGCTTGTTTGTCTCCAAAAGACTTAACTTTGACCACAAGATACTTTGACTTTACGCGGTAACTCTTCGCTGAGATTCGATCTTCCGCTCGAATACGGCACTGCCTGCGCATGGCGGAGTTTTAATTCTCATCAGAGATGACGTGTACAGTTCTGACCTTTAATTTTTCAGTTTGCACTCTTTATCTACCTCTATACCGCCACGGGTGGCCGAGGTTTTTTGCAGGTTTTCCTCAGTCTTCATAACTGGCAAATGCCGGGGAGGTACCCTAAACTTAGGCCTGGAACGTTTCCTTCCTTAAAAAAATCCTTTCCCAACATATTTCATGTATCAGCAGTGTTCACCGCATGTAGCGCCTCAGTAGTAAAAACGGGAGTTAAACACCATTAAAAAACCTACCTCCATCTGCTACTGTCGTCGTGACTGATTTGGATGATCTTCTATCTCAGTTACCATCCCCAGTCCCACTTTTTGGGGATTTTAATGCGCACCATCCCCTTTGTGGTTCTACCGCCGAGTGTGCCAGGGGTAGCATGTAATCAGACATTTTAGATCGCCACCATCTTACTCTGCTCAACAGTGGTCAACCAACCTTTCTTTCTGACAATTTTCATAGTTTTTCTGATTTGGACTTATCTTTCTGTTCCGCCTCACTTGCTGTTCATTTTACGTGGAACGTCATCTCTGATTTGCACTCCAGTGACCACTTCCCGTGTCAAGCACGTATTCTGTCTTCACATGCACACTCTCAAAGCGCGCCGAAGTGGCTTATTGCCAAAGCGAATTGGAATCTATTCCGTTCTCTAGGTCTCTTTTCAGGGTGTGATTTTCCATCTACCGACGCTAAGGTTGAGCAGCTCGTAACTATCATCATTACAGCCGTTGATAAGGTATTTCCCGGTCGTCTACTCACCCCAGACGCTTTCCGGTTCCTCGGTGGACCGACGATGTCGGGATGCTTTGCGTGCACACCGATGTGCTTTGCGAGGGTTTCGTCGCCACTCTACTTTGGAGAACCTGATTCGTTATAAACAACTGCGCGCCAAATGCCATCGAGGGATTAAGGATAGCATAAAGGCCTCTTTGATTGCTTTCTCATCTTTTAACCGCACAGCGACTTCATCTGTGGTTTGGGAAAAGCTACGCCGCGTTGTACGCAAACCTAGATTTACGCCTTTAACCGGTCTTAAGTTACAACCTCGTGTACTTGCTACTCCAATTGATATTGCCAATACGCTAGGGCGCACTTTCGCTGATGTTTCGAGTTCCGCCAATTATGCTCCTTCATTTCGCACATTAAAGGAGCAGGTTGAGTGGAGAGGTTTCTGCTTTGCCTCCGACAACCAAGGGTGCTATAATGTCCCTTTTACCGCCAGGGAATTGGCGCATGCTCTTTCTACCTTTCGGCATTACGCACCGAGGCCAAATGGCATCCATGTAGCTATGTTACAGCGTTTATCAGCGAAAAGCAAGGCATTTTTACTCCAGCCTTTTAATCCTATTTGGTACGAAGGCACATTTCCGAGCGCTTAGCGAGTGGCCACCGTCATTCCTATACCTAAACCTGGTAAGGACTTATGCCTTCCTTCCAGTTACCGTCCAATTTCTCTCACCAGTTGCCTCTGCAAGGTGATGGAACGCATAATTAACGGGTGGCTTATGTGGTGGTTATAGTCGAGGCACCTATTGACGGATGTTCAGTGCGGTTTTTGTCATCATCGCTCTTAAGTCGACCATCTTGTGTCTCTCTCTCTCCACCTATGTTATGCACGGATTTGCACGGAAGTGTCAAACAAATGCTGTATTCTTTGATCTGGAGAAAGCCCGTAGTACTTGTTGGAGAAGTGGTATACTTGATACGTTTCATGATTAGCATATATGTGGTCGTATGTCTGTTTTTATTCAGGAGTTAATGAAAGACCGGGTTTTTAATATTCGCGTTGGCTCAGTTTTATCATCTCGTTTTACTCGAGAACGGAGTACCTCAGGGCTCGGTACTTAGTGCCACATTGTTTGTCACCGCTATTAATTTTATCACACAGTGTTTACTGCCAGGGATTAAATCTACGTTGTTCTTCGACGATTTTGCCATTTTCTCTCTTCTCGGCGAACTAGTCTCTTGGAACGCCGCCTCCAATGCTGTCTAGACTGCCGTTATGCTTGGGGTGTGCACAACGGGTTCCGTTTTTCGCCTGAGAAGACCGTATGCATGAATTTCTGGCGCTGCAGGGAGTATCCTTCACCATCTCTCCATCTTGTCCCAGATGCTCTTGTTTCCTCAGACTAAGTTAGGTTCCTTGGCCTAATATTTTATAGGAAATTATGCTGGCCATCGCATATAGCGCAAATCAGAGGCAAATGTGAACGTTCTCTTTGTATTTTACGTGTTTTAAGTGGCACATCCTTGGGAGCTGGCCGGACGTTTCTTTTACTTTTCTACCGTTCTCTAATCCGGTCCAAACTAAAATATGGCTGTGTAGTTAATGGCTCTGCGCGACCTTCAGTTCTTCGTCGCCTCAACCCCATTCATCGCCGGTGTTCGTGTCGCTATTGTAGCATTCCCAACTAGTCCAGTGTCAGGCCTATGTGCAGAGTCTGGAGAACCTCCCTTGTATTATCGCAGGGATCTTATACTTGCTGCTTATGGTTGTCGGTTAGCTGCGCAACCTCGTCATCCCACGAATGAACCGTTTTTTAATGTGTCGCTCACTCCATTTTTTACTGCTCGGTCCATCACTCCTAGGCCTCCTGGGTTTCGTTTTCGGGAGTTGTTAAGGACTTTGGACGGGGAGTTATCTTCTTTTTTCTTAGCCAGGGAAATTTCTTCTGCCCCTTGCCTTTTAGCAGAGGCCCCCGTTCGTCTTAGGCTTACATCCTGTCCTAAGTCTTGGACCGCAGCACCAATTATTTAGGGAGATCGTCTCTTCCTTTGATAGATGCAATTTTATTTATACCGACGGCTCAAAATCTGACACAAGTGTTGGATGTGTCTTTGTTTTTAATGCAGGTAGTTTTACGTTTGTTCTTCACGCTGCGACATCTATTCTTATGGCAGAGCTTTATACTATTTATTGGGCGATTTTATTTGTTTTTGAACAGCGGCTGGGGGGACAATGTTATTTGTTCCGATTATCTGAGTGCTCTTTTATCTATGAACAAGCTGTACAACTACCACCCTCTTGTACAGAAGATCCGGGATGCAGTGTTTACGCTTGATGAAGCTGGCGTCAGAGTGACACTTATGGGACTTCCAGGCAATGAGGCCCCAAGTATCGCAGCTAAAGCCGGTCTTTTAGACCCTGCTGATTATGAGCAACGTGTTTACTCGGGGAATTTTAAACATTCTTTACGTCGAGACGTTTTCTCATGGCTGGCACGAGGAATGGAGTTTACTCCAAGATAATAAGCTTCGATAATTTAAATCAGTAAATCACCCCCTTTTAATTGGTAATTTTCTTCTCTCGCAGTTCGTCGCGAAGAAGTAATTTTAGCATGTTTACGAATTGGGCATTGCCGTTTTAGTCGCCGTCACCTTTTTAATGAGGATCCAGCTCCAGTATGTTCTAATTATGACCACCCCTATACAGTGCGTCACATTTTACTTAAACGCCATCATCTAGCGGCTTTTAGACTTTCCCTAGGTTTTCCCTCCTCTATTGAGGAAGTACTTGCAGATGATGTGGTTGCTGTTGAGCGAGTGCTCCGTTTTATCCGTGTTTGTGGTTTTTGCAGCAAGGTGTGATTTTATATCATTTTA
Source organism: Metallyticus violacea (assembly GCA_030762175.1). Classification (NCBI taxonomy): domain Eukaryota; kingdom Metazoa; phylum Arthropoda; class Insecta; order Mantodea; family Metallyticidae; genus Metallyticus; species Metallyticus violacea. Next base: position 424,675 of record CM060846.1, on the reverse strand, counting down.
TTTATGGCGGTATTTTAGACTGTTGTGTTTTCAGCTCTGGCTGATGTGTTTTAGTACCAGTCTTTTGTTTATTGTTGACAATTTTACAATTGTTATTTGTTTTGGGATTTTTATTATTACAACTTTAGACCATTATAGGACTTGTGTTTTCAGCTCTTGCAGTTGTGTTTTAGTATCAGTCTTTTGTTTGTTGTTGACCTTATTACCCTTATTATTTGTTCAGGGGTTTTTATTATTATTGCTCATTATGCTTATGCTGCTTTTTTATACACGGAGTTTTAATGTAGATAGATTATTTATTTTATTCTTGGCGCAGTTTTTGTTTGTTTTTTTTTTATTGATATATTTATGGACGCTCTTTAACATCTCAGGTCATCAGCGTCCCATTCAATTCAGGGCATGAAACGGCCGACAAATTTTGCTCAGAGGCCTCTCTTTTGGGCTTGAGGTTCTTTTTCGTGCCGTAAATGTACGACACGGGACCCATGGCTTTACTTCCCTTCCGAAACGCTGATGACCTGAGATGTTAAAGAGCGTCCATAAATAAATAAATTCCCTTCCGAAGGAAGCCATACTTAGGGTTTTTGCGCCCGAAAAAATCCATCGGTCCTGGCCGGGTTCGAACCCGCGATCTTGGGTTTAGGAGGCAAGTATGGTAACCATGATATCACCAGGACCGACAGTTTTTGGTGTGTTTGGGCACTAATGGCCTTAGCTGTTTTTGCGCCCTTTAAACAATAATCATCGTCATTTCTTGAAGTCAATTAAGAGTATTCCTTCGTGGTCCCAAAAGATGGTGGCTATGATCTTCTTGGTTGACTGAGTGACCTTGGCCTTTAGAACCGGTGCTTCGCCAGGTTTACGCGACTCCATTGATTCTCATTTGGACAAGGGATCATAGTAGAGGGCCATAGTTTCATCTCCTGTAACAATGATTTACAGAAATCCTCTGTCGTTGCCACGGCAGAGCTCCTAGAATGCCTGACAACATACGACTCGTTGCTGCTTTTGAACTGAGGAAAGAAGTCTAGGCACCCATCTCTTACTAACCTTAATGTTTAAATGTTCGTGAATAATCCGAAGGACTGTTGTTTTAGAAAGGCACAACCTTACTGCTATTTCTGTAACTTTGAGCTGCCGGTTTTCCATAATTTCTTCTTCCACAAGAGCGATGTCTTCAGGAGTGAGTACCTCCAAGCTCTTCGTCTTCAATGCTTTCGCTACTCGTTCAAAAAAATTGCCCCTTCTTTTACGGTAGAATATGAGGGGATGCGTTCCAATATTCACCGTGCAATTGCTGTTTAATTTCATTTGGAGTAAGTCCTTCTTTTGTGAACTTAATAACAGCTCGATACACCATTTTGAGTATGTCACGATCTTCTACACCTTCTTTATGCAACTATAGCTGAACTAAACACAACGGATCTGAAGTTACAGCTGCAATTATTTACTTCACGGACAAGGTATGACACCAAATAAGGATTTTGTGAAGTTGATAATCCTTATCGGCGAGGCCGGAAACTCATGGACCTATTCTCGTATTTACCACACTTTCCTATATGTTAGGGGTACAATTTTTTCACGTATATAACGCATTTCATTTCCAATATTTAACAACATTGTTAGGCCGGAAACTTATGGACCTATTCTCGTATTTATCACACTTTCCTATATGTTAGGGGTACAATTTTTACATGTATATAACGCATTTCATTTCCAATATTTAACAACATTGTGCTTTCTTTACATTATAACGATTTACACGCTGACTTATTATCACACAATCCGCTTCGATTTATAGTTACGAAAATGAGGCGAGCGTAGGGCCGTCAGATGTAGCTCGCCGCAGCAAACCACGGGGTCCACTGGCTTCTACGATTCACCGGAGGTTAGGTTAGGGTTAGTGTGTGTCAATATGAATTAATCACGAATTCCATTTTTTCTTAGCTGTCCGTTTAAATACCCCTAGAATCCCAGTTAGAATTGCTTTAGTGAATCAATGAATAGTGTTTAACGCCCATTTTTGCTACAGAGGCACCACAGGTGATGAACGCTGATGATACATGAGATGAAATGATGTATTGGGGAAGGATTTATATTGAAGGAAAGAATCGTTCCTGGCCTAAGTTTAGGGTACCTCCCCGGCATTTGCCATTTATGAGGACTGAGGAAAACGTGGAAAAAACCTCAGTCAGGGAGGTCCTGGTGGTATTCGAACCCAGACCTCCCACTCACAAGTCCTTGCCTTAACGACCTCGGCCACCCGTGGCGGTCTTTAGTGAATGAGTTTTTTTCGGTTAGGTTAGATTAGATTAAGTTAGTACATTTTCAATTGCACAAAATTATGTTAGTGAATGAACTGACGATGTATTGTTGTACTTTGGGTTTTATAGAACGAGGTACCTGAAGAAAAACGGGAACGTTACAAATGAATTAAAACATAGGCAGGGGCCTCTTTTTACCACTTTAGTTTTGCAACTATTTCTAGAAAAGTTACAAATTTGTTTCATTTCTTGTGAATACATTGTTTTTTAAACATATACATTGCTATATAACCAGGAAACAAAGAATTTTTTCTATTATCTGTATTTCGTAACACATTTGTTACGTTTTACTTTACGTTTGATTAATTTTATTTCCTCTAAAAATTCGATGTTTTTTTTTCTTTCTCTTTTCCAGCATAACAAGGTCTGAAATATTGTTGTAAGATGCTCCTTTTCGCCTATTAGGGATATTTTAAAGCTGCCATTAAAATTTTGTTCGCCGCATATTCTTGGTATTTAACAATTTCTTACTTTATTTTGTCGGTTATTCTCTAAGTAGTAGTAGGTAGATTTTTTTTTTCTATTTATATGCTGTCTAGTGATGAATGTTTTCGTGTTCTTATTTGAAGTAATGGATTGTAATATTACTTTTTTCTTATTTTATAAATTATTATGCACAAGTATACTTCGTTTAGTAATTTTTCAGAATTTGAATAAATTCTGATAGGTTTTAAGTTAGATTCTTAAATGGTCAATTTAAATTAGTAGGTAGATGCCATTTTTTTTCTATTTATAGGCTGTCAGGTCTAATGATTAATGTTTTTGTGTTCTTACGTTGAAGTGGTGTAATGGATTGTAATATTGCTTTTTTCTTAGATTATAAATTATTATGCATAAGCATATTTTGTTTAGTAATTTTTCAGAACGTTTAATAAATTCTTATAGGTTTTAAGTTGGATTAAAAAACGTGTAATTTAAATTACATGTTAAATACTGTATGAGGAACATATGATATTTATTTCAGTATGATTCTTGTAGCGTAATGGTCTATACGCATCGGTCCTGGTGGTGTAATGGTTACATACTTGCCTCCTAAACCCAAGATCGCGGGTTCGAACCCGGCCAGGACCGATGGATTTTTCCGGGCGTAAAAACCCTAAGAATGGTTTCCTTCGGAAGGGAAGTAAAGCCGTGGGTCCCGTGTCGTACATTTACGGCTGATAACCCGAGATGTTAAAGAGCGTCCGTAAATCAATCAATTAAAAAAAAAAAATCTATGCGCTTGACTTGTGATTGAAATAACGGGGGTTCGAGTTTCCTCCAGGTAAAGCATTTATAAATTGTCAACAAGTACTTAGCATAATTAGACGCATATAAGATAGTAGATAAAGCGTGTAAGAGTGTACAAGTAAATCCATAAAGGTAGTGAACAGATAGGGAGACATGAGCAAGTAATAAGTATTTTCAGTTGTAGGATATCACTTTAGTGCAAGAAGGGCGTAAGTAACTGATGGCCGTAATCTGAATCAGTACCAATTCTGTTAAACAATTACCGTAAAAATTCTTGTTATTCATTTAACGCTTTTTTGTACACAATGACACAAAATATTCAAATAGCATTTAAATGTATTTTAAATATACTTTATTTGTGTACATTTTTTTTTTTTCAGTGCGGATCACGCAATGTGCATTTCTGTCTTTAAAAATCAACTACAAATAGCCACAAATAAACATGCTGAAATCTTACTTACCGCTCGGAGTTTTCGGGAAACGAAATATTTGTATTTCCTTTTGATGTCACAGCCCACCACGGCGCAAGTATAATGTAATAAATAATGATGCATGGCGAAATTTTACACCGTAGCCGTTGCATAATATTGCGTCTGTTCCCGAGCATCCCAACAACCGCCGTAATATCAACACATGACGTAACAACATACATTTCTTTCTTTCGGAACTGCAAATAACTACTTTTAAAGAGATTCCGCATAAAATTATTCGGTCATTCAGCTATTTGCCAACTCTAAAGCACACATTAATGAAAAGTATCTTCTGTTAAGCGAAATAGGTTTAAATCTGCAATTGTAACGCCCTCATTGTAATTGAAAGACGTCTACTGGAGTTTTTCAATTCCACCTTTCTGTGGCGACCCTGACGTACAACGAGACTCCGAATTCACCTGTCCAGTTGCATTAGCCAATAGCGACGGCTTGGTTGCCATAATTTTCCTTTATCAATATCGCTGATATGGATTTGTCAGCATTGACTTTCTGAATCATATTTTTGTCTTTCAGTTTTCCTATGTCTTGGGCTTGTTCAAGATCCTTTGTCAGTATAATTTGTAGCGATTTTATACATTGTATTTTCGTCTTCGTTTGAAGACGCAGTTTTAGGCCAACCTACATTGATATTATATCACTAAATATTTGGTTTACTCGAAAAACCTATTATGATTTTATTTCACATTAAGGTTTGGCCCATTCTTCTTCAAAGACACAGTGTTTTTTTTTTTTCCCCTTGCAAAACGGAGGAGTTTTAATTGTATTTTTAAGTAAATTTCCAGTTGTTGCTTATCTTCTAGCGTCACAAGAGTTGTTCAGATTAAAAAAAAGTTGAACCTTATTTCATAAAGTAATACCAGTGCATTACTCTTAAGAACTTAAATATAACTGTTTTGTAATTATAAAGAAGCTTTATCTATGATGAAACACTAGCCTGCATTTGGTGTTGAGATTATTTTCCTATGTATACAGATTGGAAATAAAATCTGTGTCCACCTGCCCATAAGCATGGGGGGCTGAAGAGTGGCAGTTTCAGCCTCTGACATGAGGGACGGTGATATTCCAACTATTTTCAATCCTCGTCGTGTCCGAACTCCTAGTGTGGTAGTGACTGGGGAAGAACAATTACCCACAGCTGTTCGGGGAGGTGTTCCCAATGGACCATTTGCCAGTTCTACACATTTGCAGCACTGTGATTCAGGTGAGAATTTTATAATTAAGGTGTATAGAAACCAATAGAGAGCAGTTTTTCAATCTGCAACTAAGAATGGACAGTTTCTTCTGCTAGGTTTAAACAAATATAAATCCAGAAAGATTTGGCACTTAAATAAAATTTAATTTTCCATAAAAGATATCTGCATTAGAAAATCCATATTGCTCTAAAAGTATAGAAATTCAAACCCACTTATAGTAGAATATAAAATATGTCAACATTTGAAATGAAACTAAAAATTATGGTAGCAAACTAGTTAGAAACAAATTTATAATTCATGGTGGATTACAGGTTTTCACTAGGAGCATAAACAATACTAATTTTAGAATAATTCCAATTATGAAAATTACTTACAGTAAAGGCACAATGTTATACATAGCTAAATTCTCATTGCACCTGCAGTAACATTTTGTGTAGGTGAAGCATGGCTCATTTGGTTAAAACATCAGTTCAAAACCAATTGCAAAAACAGAAGACGTAGAGTTAGGTGCTGTACAGGGCTATTTTCAGCACACAGGCTCATTTAACTTGAACATAATTAATTCCTGTTTATCGGCATGACCAATAACCTCAAAAATTAGGGCAATCAGCATCATACACTAATGTCTATCAAAGAAAGACAGAAGAAACAAAATTAAATTAAAAATATATGTTTTTATATGGTTACTTCAGCATAGTCTTTGCATTAAAATATGAGATTTTAAATTCTAGTATTACCTAAATTCACTACCAGAGATGCTAAGCACTTTATCCCTAGCATGAATATTTTGTTGTTGTTGTTGTTGTTGTTGTTGTTGTTGTTGTTATTATTATTATTATTATTATTATTATTATTATTATTTATGTACATGCATAATTTAAACAGGATAATTTTAGTAAAATATTAGTACTAGTGGTACATTAATGCAATTTATTCATAAAATTCTGGCTAAATTTACTAAAACTTTGTAGCTAGAATTTTTATTCATTTAAGCAATATTTAACTGTGTCAGCCATTCTGTTGTGCAAAGAATATTAAATATGATTGAGAGAACTGAACAATCCATTGATTGCAACTTATTTACAACACAGACAACTAATCACTGGGCTCTACTGTAGAAAAAATAAAATTACCTTCAAATTACCTCTAGTACAACTGTCTTCAACATTTATAGTAATGATGTTAAAGAAATATATCCTATACTAATGTATTGAACATGTTTGCACTAACTCCAGTTACTTACATAACACTAAGGACATGTTTTGGAAGCAATTGCTCTCATCATCAGCTCTTGACCCACTACTCCTACTCGAAATGGTGGCTGGATACCAGGATGCCCCTGGGGCAGTGTCTGATGATTCTAGTAGGAACTTGCCGGGTTCATCCATAGGATGAACTCGGCAAGTTCAATTCTAACCTCATCACAGCAGATTACAAATCCAGGAGTCTTTGGTACACATGTCAATATCCTCTGCATAAGCCAAGTATGGACACAAGTAATTGAATAGGGTACCAGGGACACAAGTAATTGAATAGGGTACCCCCTGGGTTATTCACTTTTACTTTTCTCGTGGCCTTCTCTAGTATGACATTCCCTAGCAAGAATTGTGGAGTAATGGGTCATCGACAAGTTCCTCCATACTCAGGTGATGTTCACTGTACAGCAGAAAGTTGGTACTGCTACATTTCTGATATTTCATCCTTCAAAACTACTTTTTAGCAGATAAGTCTACCCATCTTTGCTAAGATTTGGACTTTGGAGTGTGTACTTGCCTTAGCGTTTAAGTGAACACAATAACTATATGCTCAGTGCATGGTCAGTACTGCCTCCTAAAATTTGCTTCCCTAGGAAAATTTCAGCTACACAATGGCTGCGAAACAACTTCTAGATGAACCTTTACATCTCCTTACCTTATTAATCCCAGGCTGACTGCAAAATCCCTTGCAAATTCTCCTTTAATGTTCACTATATATTTTGTATCATTGTCATTTTTAAAAATCTTATGATCTCAGCTGGGATCATTAACTTTCTCATAGCCTCATATAGTTTTCCTCAGAATAATGTCATAAATTTGTTGAAAATGTACACAGTATTCATGAAACTTCTGCATAATTTCTCAAAATGAAAACCACATTGGTTGTTGCCAAGAGTTGCTCAGTAATTGTAGTCAAATTCCAATCAATATTTTGGTAAAGACGTTATAGATTGTGCTCAATAATGTAAAGCCGTGGTAAGTATCAGATGCAGATTTTGTCATTCTTTTTGTGCTCACAAAGCTCCATTCCCTGGGCATATGTTCTTGCTTGCATTTATTCACCTATCAGTTGTTGAATATGATTAACTAGTTGAGTTCCTCTGCACTTAAGCTTCTCAGCCATGATATTGATACATGGTGCTTTATATTCCATTGTATTTTAATAGCATCTACCACTTGTTCTATAGTTGGAAGCTTCTTTGCATCTATAGACCCCATAGATGACTGTCCTTTGTGTATATTTAACATGGGTTAAATGGTAGTCAGAATCACTATCTGCACCCTGACAACTTGTATCTACCTGCAATATGTCTTTTGTATGCCTTATTTTTATCAAAGCTTGGTCAATTAACTTCTGTTTTATGCTACCCAGAGACCATAATGTTACTTTGTTTCCATCTCTCCTTTGATGCCAGTTACTTCTAATCACTATGTAATTGCCCATTGCAAATTCAATGAAGACTTTGCCCACAGTATCTCTGAAAGCCTCTTCATATCTTATTTACGCATTAGCATAATGTTTAGAGATACATTTTGTTTCCTGTAAAATACAACTTTGTCTTCATCCTCTGTTTCTGTTGGAGCACATGCACACCACAAGTGTGATATTAGAAAATCTTGCTTTCAATCATGTTCTTTCCTTTACTGCTGTGAAGTTCCATGTCACTGATTTAAAGGTGTTGCTTATGTGGAAACCTGTGATGCATTCTGCTCCACTGGTTTTTCCACTCTGCATCAATGTATGCCCACCACTCTGAATAATTCCTCTTCCTTATCATCTGACTTCCTGTATTGCTGCTGTAGCTATCCTATATTTTTTCATCTCCTCTTTAGTGTTTTGCAGAGTACCTAATTTGTTTAGCATCCTTATACTCTATGTAATTATAAAGATATCATTTTTCATTTCAATATCAACATTGTCTTCCAAATATCACCCACCTATCGTTGTCTCTGAGCTCTATAACATTAATCATTTTATGGGCTGGGATTGTTTGTTCCTCATCCAGCCCATGACCTGGAGGACAGGAACTCTTTTAAGGTTACCATATCTTTGTTGAGATAGCCTTGCACACCATGGTAAAATTTACTGGTTGTGTAAGTAGGCAAGCCTATCAACTAGAATATTTTCCAGTAATTAACATAGATATCCACTCAAAATATATGTCTGCACTGGGACTATTTAATCAGCTGAACACTATAACCATTTATCAGAGCTTGGGACCTCACTGAATTTAGCTGGGTTATTAAAAAAATGTAAAAATGCTAATAGTCATCCATTATGGTACTATTTACAATTTAACTTAAGAGTATTGAGAAACATGGAGACAAAATTCAACAGGATCGTTATTGTCCAAAAGAAATAACCATTGAAACCTTCCATTAGACATGTGGTTTGGTAGTTCACCGTAGGTCAAGCGGTAGACCTGCTCTATACCATTTTACTTTATACCTTGATTTATTTATTTCAAATACTTTATTTTCCTCATTTTTTAGATTTATCTTTATTTAGATGAAAAATATTCTGTCATTTCATTACACTTATACAAAGACTGCCAACATAATACCAGAATAGTAATTACTCAAATAAATGTAAGCAAAATTTAATTATATTTACGGGCATGTAATTTGTACCATACAGAAATTACCAATTATGAATTATTATATATTATGTGAGCAAGGTGTTTTCATTTCATCTCGCACTATAAATGAAAATGGAATTTATAAATAATAATAATAACAACAACAACAACAACAATAATAATAATAATAATAATAATAATAATATAATGATTATGGTGATTTATGTTCTCATCTATAAAACACATTGCATCATCCCCTTCACCATCTATCTTTTCTTCAGTTTCATGAGAAGTTTCTGAATCAAAACACCTCGTTTCTAGGTCATCCTCAAAATCAGACACATCCGTCTCATAGAATTTGTCATCCTCTGGAAGGGCATCATTGAAAATCAGACGAACTTCTTTCAGATCTATGTAAATTGTATCTAATCTGTTGTCTTACACATTCTTATGCTTCACTTACTTTTAAATATGGTGGGATCGGTTTTAAAGAATCATCCTCCTCATCTTCAACCAACTTGACGACTTTCAGATCATTGGAGTTTTGCAGCTTGTAACTCTTGCTAATGCTCATATTGAAAGAATAACGTTGGCTTGCAATGGCCAAGCAATTGTCCAAATATACAAGGTAAAACAATACTCTAGTGACATCAACATTTTGTTACGAGAGTTGGTGCACCGGGTCAGATTTGCCCTGTGGATACACAACTGCTTGTTGTTGACATTCATTCTTGCAACTCGGCATACAGATAAGGTTATTACTGCAGTAAAGCACTGAGAAAGGTATGCTATTAGATGTCCAAGTAAGTCAATTATGTAGGTGCGTTTGTTAGAAAATTATAGTATCTAAATGATGCTACTGGTCCCTCTGACCCATTAGCGACTAACGGAAGGTTAAACTAAAAACTGTATAGCAATTCAGCTATTGGTGGCAGACATGACCAGATTTTCATACACCAATGCCATGCAGCAGCAGCCTACTGAACTGATCATTCGGTACATTCCAAAGGCTGTGGAAATATACTCTTCTCTCATTATATATTTAGAGCGCCATTATGATGTTTTTGGATAAACATCTGTGTGGAAATTTTTTTACAATCACAGGGAAATCTGAATAAATAGTGATCATTAGCATAGTCTTTTTATATTTAGTAAATGCACCAATAGTTGTGGGTTATGAGTATTGTTTAGTGCCAATAATGCAACAGAAATAAACTATATCCGCAACAATTTATGAAACATAAGGGAAACTCTTCCTTTTGGGTTGTATTTTACAAAATAAATAAGTGAATCTACTTCTAGTTAAAATATTTAAAAAACTCTTTATGACTTCATTCCCATGCGATAAAATCAGCCTGAGTTAAAATATTTTAAACATTCATTATGGTTTCACTCTTAAGAATTAAATAAACCAGTACATGTTTCATGGAACATTTGTTTACATCATCAATTGTTAAAGACTGACAGATCACTCATTGAAGTTGGAAAGGCAGGTATCTGTGAGGACTCTGGTGGTCTAGTGATGAATCCAAACAGGGTGCTGTCTACTTCCAAAATAACAAAATTCATGAGTTTATACTCTTATCATTTTATAGAAATCTTTTCCCATAGACTGAGATCCTTGGGTTGTTGAACAGCTTTTAATAACTTTATGCCTTTTTCTATTTCTTGATGTTCATTCCAGAATTTATCTATCTGTTTATAACGGGTGTTTCCCCAATGTTCTTTCAATCTGGTGTCTATATTCCTCTTGGTCTTGCCTATGTATTTTGTCACAATCTTTGCAATTAATCTAGTATATATCTGGGTTTTCCTCTTTGGGTCTGGAATTTATTTTATTTAACTTCAATAATTTATTAACACTATATCTGTTTTGAGGTGCTAATGTAATATTATACTTTTATTATTTTTTTAAATTTATTATTGATTGATGCGGGTAAGTGCATTTTTGAAGGCTTTTTCCCCCTGATAATGCACTCAAAGTTTTGATTTGTTTAATTCTTTTTTGTTTCTGGAATATTTTTATTTTTTGGTTGATCATTTGTTTTTTGATCCCATTGGAAATGGCTACTTCGTTATGTGCAGATATTCTTTCTTGTATTCATCTTTGTTGAGTAGCACATTTACTAACCTATATACCACGCTGTTAAAAGCTGCTTCCCATTGAGATCTAGTATTAAAACCATGGACTTTAATGTAATTATCTGTATGTGTGTCCTTTCTGTAAATGCCAAATTCAAGTTTGTTATTGTACTTCTTAGGCTTTCACGGCCGGTGTTATAGTTTAAACAGTTAAAATCTCCCGGGCTGTTTTGCCGTGATCCATGGTTTGAATTACTACCATAGCTTTCACCAAATACTTCGTTTGGCATCTTCAGGGGATGATGAACAACACCTAACTGTGAACAAGACGACAGTATTGATCCGTTACTGTCTGACTTTAGAGGACGATCGATATCACGTGTGTGGCGGAAGTAGAGGGGGAGGATGGAGGGGTGGTAGTTGCTTCGTTTTTAAGAATCGGTTTCCATGTGCTACTTAGATGATTTCCGCCATCTCTATTAAAGTTGTTTGGATGCTGTTGTATTTCCATTGCTTCCCTCCTGGCTAGATTGAAAAAACCTTGTGTTTTTGCAACAACTTCTGTTTTATTAAAGTATATACCAAGGCATTCATTTATTGCATGTTCTGCTACTGCCGATCGTTTGGGTTGTTTAAGGCGCAGATGTCGCTGATGTTCCTGCAGTCGTTTTTTAATCGATCTTCCGGTCATGCCTATGTAAACTTTTCCACATTCACATGGTATTTTATAGATTCCCGTGGTGTCAAGAGGATACCTGGGGTCTTTTACATTATTAAGCATTTGCCCTAATTTCACAGTTGGTGTGAAGATTGATAGTATGCCATTTTTCTTTAATATATGTGCTATACGCACAGTACGGTAGTGATGGACACAGCCGAGTATGAGGATAAAATGAATTCGTTAACAATACCAGACACCTACAGAATATACCAAAGGATCCTACTACAAGTGTGGAAAGAAAAACTGCCGCTCTTCTAAAAAAGACGAAGTGGAAACCCGAGGAAATAAAAAAGCTACAATCAACTAATAGTCTACCCCCTAGACTATATGAACTCCCGAAAGTACAGAAACCACATATTCCTTTAAGACCTATTGTTAACACGATCGGCTCACCAACATACAAACTAGCGCAGTACTTGGTATCCTTGTTACCTTCAATAATAGTTCACTCTGATCACCACATCAAGAACTCCAAACACTTTGTGCAAATCATCAATAAGATCAACATCCAGCCTAATGATATTTTTGTGAGTTTTGATGTTGAATCTCTATACACAAATGTACCCATCAAAGACACCTTGAAACTCCTACAACTGCACTTCAAAGCAGAAGAAATCACATTATTTAAACACGTCCTAACCTTCAGCTATTTTCAATGGAGAGCCAAATTCTACGAACAGAAAGAAGGAGTAGCAATGGGAAGTTCACAAAGCCGTGTAATAGCGAATTTCTTCATGCAACACTTCGAGGAGAAAGCTCTAGATACTGCTGTATACAAATCTTCACTCTGGTTGAGATACGTAAACGACACTTTTGTAATATGGCCACATGGACATCATAAACTACAGCTCTTCTTAGAACATCTAAACATGAAAACATCAAATTTACTATGGAAAAGGAAAATAATGACACACTTCCCTTTTTAAATGTCTTAGTTCGGAGAAAATCATCAGGAGCTCTTGGTCATCAAGTTTATAGAAAAAACACACATACGGAAAGATATCTCAATGCCAGATCGATTCATCATCCTGCACAAGAAAGAACTCTAAAATCAAGACTCTAGTACACAGAGCAAAACCAACACAGAACCGGAATATTTTAAGCACGAATTAAATCATTTCCGCGATGTTTTCAAAGCCAATGGATACAGCAATGGATATTGATAGAGCCATTCGCCCTAAGCAAACGGCAACATCTAACACCTACCCCCAAAAAAAAAAAAATCACAAGGCTGTTCTGACGTACATAGAAGACGTTATTGTGCGTATAGCACGTATATTGAAAAAAGGCATACTATCAATCTTCACACCAACTGTGAAATTAGGGCAAATGCTTAATAATGTAAAAGACCCCAGGTATCCTCTTGACACCACGAGAATCAATAAAATACCATGTGAATGTGGCAAAGTTTACATAGGCATGCCCGGAAGATGGATTAAAAAACGATTGCAGGAACTTCTGCGCCTTAATCAAACCGAACGATCGGCAGTAGCAGAACATGCAGTAAATGAATCCCATGGTATATACTTAAATAAAACAGAAGTTGTTGCAAAAACACAAGGCTGTTTCAATCTAGCCAGGAGGGAAGCATTGAAAATACAACAGCATCCAAACAACTTAAATAGAGATGGCGGATATCATCTAAGTAGCACATGGAAACCGGTTCTTAAAAACAAGCAAACAACTTTAATAGAGATGACGGATATCATCTAAATAGCACATGGAAACCGGTTCTTAAAAACAAGCAACTACCACCCCCTCCATCCTCCCCCCTCCACTTCCGCCACACAGGTGATATCGATCGTTCTCTAAAGTCAGACAGTAACGGATCAATACTGTCGTCTTGTTAACAGTGAGGTGTTGTTCATCGTCCACTGAAGATGCCAACCAAAGTAGTTGGTGAAAGCTATGGTAGTAATTCAAACCATGGACCACGGCTAAACAGCCTGGGAGATTTTAACTGTTTTAACTAAAAGTTTGTTATTACATTTTATTATCTTCAGATCCAGAAATGGCAATATATTATTATTTTCAGTTTCAATATAAATTTTATTGTAGGTTCTTGCAGATTTAAAAGTTTTGGTGCATCTTCCACATGTTTTTTATGTATAATGGCAAATACATCTGCATATTTGTCAGGACAAGTATTGGGTAGTCCTCTCTCACCACTCTTGGTCAACTTGTTTAAGAGTCTTGTTGAAATACACATCACTATGGCTTTCTCTTACATTTTTAAGGTCTAGTACAGATATGTAGATGATGTATTTGCCATTGTACCTAAAAACACGTGGAAGATGCACTAAAACTATTAAACCTGCAAGTACCTACAGTAAAATTACAATTGAAACTGAAACTAATAATATATTGCCATTTCTGGATCTGAAGATAATAAAATGTAATAACAAACTTGAATTTGGCATTTACAGAAAGGACACACATACAGATAATTACATTAATGCTCATGGTTTTAATCCTAGATCTCGTAAGGAAACAGCTTTTAACAGTATAATATATAGGTTAATAAATATGCCACTCAACAAAGATGAATACAAGAAAGAATATCTGCTCATTGTCACACCTAAGGTGTGAGCTAGGGGAGTGTAGTGGTAGGGACACTCATAGGTATAATTAAAAAGAATATTATTGCCATTGGTACTGATTTTATTGAATGCTGGTTGTACAATGCACATAGGTGATCTCCTCTAAAGCTGAAGGCTTACGTTAACTATAATAAGTGAATATCTATTTGTTAGGCCATTAGGTCCAAACGGGCTGTTTTACCTTAGGGGGTGATGTCTGGAACAGCCAAGGGTGCTGGGCAGCCCAGGTAATGAGTGAAGAAACAGGCGTGGAACAGACCATTCAGCCAAACAGACACTTCTTAAGGCTCTGCTACCTCCTAATATAGCTTTGCAATCGCCTAGAAGGGTCTTTACATTATGTTGTAATGTTTACCAATTATGGCATACCAACGCCCTAAGTTTGAATTATAGTAACCAATGAAAATATGTTATGTGGGTAGCGGAAGAATCTGAAGTCCAGCATAATTCTGCTGGTCGCTAAGCGGATGATTGCATCATGGTAAAATCCTTTAAGTCATCTACAGATGTGGTAAAACAAATGAATATAATTAAGTTCACCCTTTCTGATGCGACTAGACAATGTAAGAATATAAAATATTCAAGCAAATAAAACTAAATGTTTGTATAATAATTTTAACCAATTACCAATTTAATGCACTCCTCTGCCGTACATGTGACAACATAAAGAAATAGCCACATTTCAAATGGGATCAAAAAACAGATGATTAACCAAAAAATAAAAATATTGCAGAAACAAAATAGTTCTACAAATTAAAATTTTGAGTGCATTATCAGGGGGAAAAAGCCTTCAAAAATGCACTTACCCCCCATCAATAATAAATTTAAAAAAAAAATAAAAAGTATAATATTACATTAGCACCTCAAAACAGATATAGTGTTAATAAATTATTGAAGTTAAATAAAATAAATTCCAGACCCAAAGAGAAAAGCTCAGGTATATACCAGATTAATTGCAAAGATTGTCACAAAATATACATAGGTAAGACCAAGAGGAATATAGACATCAGGTTGAAAGAACATTGGGGAAACACCCGTTATAAACAGATAGACAAATCAGCTGTGGTAGCACATTTCTGGAATGAACATCAAGAAATAGATAAAGGCACAAAGTTTAAAAGTTATATATGGAACTAAACACAGTGAAGCTAATTATTTGATTTAATTTTATGTCATCTAAACACTCTTAATGCTTCACTTACTTGTCATAAAATGTGGTACATGTTTCGAAGACATGTCTTCGACTCATGACTCATGACTCATCCCGTGGCCGAGGATGAAGATGAACGTCTTCGAAACATGTACCACATTTTATGACAAGTAAGTGAAGCATTAAGAGTGTTTAGATGACATAAAATTAAATCAGGCATAAAGTTATTAAAAGCTGTTCAATAACCCAAGGAACTCGGCCTATGGGAAATGATTTCTATATAATAATAAAGAGTATAAGCTCATGAATTTTGATATTTCAGAGGTAGACAGCACCCTGTTTAGGTTCATCACTAGACCACCAAAGTCCTGGCAGATACCTGCCTTTTCAACTTCAATGAATGGTCTGTCAGTCGTTTAAATTGTTGGCGCTGTGAACAAATGATTCACAAAACAAGACCTGGTTTTTATAGTTCTTGAGAGTGAAGCCATAATGAGTGTTTTGAGTATTTCAAATATTTTAACTCAGGCTGATTTTATCCCATGGGAATGAAGCCATAAAGAGTTTTTTAAATATTTTAATAGAAGAGATTTTATGCTTGTTTCACTGTATGTGAAGCACAGTGAAATGTATTAAAAACTAAGAAGTGAAATTAATACTGCATGTACTCAGAGCATTCTTTATTACTTGTTTTTGTCAGGGAAGGTGTTTTGTGTATAAATTTAATTCTCGATGATGACATGAGTTTTTTATAATTCTAAAGGCTAATAAACAATTTAACTAAACACACATTACCACGTGGTAAAAATCATCATTTTTCTTCCTCAGCCATTGGTATATTCAGTTATTGAATAGTCCAGCTGTTCAATAATGACCATCTCATTGCCTTTTCCAATGGAAAGCATTTAATACAATTCTTAAGTTGCTATAAGGTGGTCAACATGAATGAACTCACTGACTGATTGAATATTCTGTGCAGTCACTTCAATGGTGATTAACCGGTTCTTTTTTTCATCACTAATAAGAATGGCCCATCAGCTTTGTTACAGTATCAAGACCATCTTAACAGTCTTACATACCATATTGCCGGAAACATTCTTCAGCCAATCCATGTAAAACATCATTTTGACTTCTGCCTCAGAAACTCTCATTACAGATCATTTAGACTTCTGCCTTAGAAACTCTATCACAGATAATTTCTTAACCTGGCTTCGATGTCGGTCTGCTCTAAAATTATGTAGTGCTGCCAGCTATTGACTAAACAAGCAGTATTGCAAGTAATGTAAAATACTTTTCTAATTGTGGCAGATTCTTAATTTCTCATACTGCTTTGTATTTAAATAAATAAAAAAAAGAGGAGCATATTACTTTTTCTGTTTTCACAAAAGCATTTAAAATATACGAGGGTAGGTCCATAAGTTTCTGGCCTAACCATTTTCTAGGTATGATAAAGGCAAACTTTATTTCACTTTTCATTATAGTTACTCTTTATTGCAATACACTTCCCACATTTTTCAATTAACATTTCAATCTCTCCGAAATAATAGTCAGAAGTCTTGTCTGCAAAATGGGCATAAACAGCATTCATTGCCTCTTCAACACACTTAAATTTCCTTCCTCGAAGTGACCACTTCCAAGGGTCAACCTGCATGCTCTTCGTCCTCAATGCTTTCTCGACTAATTTGAAAATATTCGGCCTATTCTTTTACTCCAGAATATGAAGTGGATGCTTCCGCATATACACCATCCAATCACTGTTAAATTTGATTTGGAGTAAGTCCTTCTTTTGTGAAGGACTTAATAACAGCTCAGAACTCCATTTTGAACATGTCACAATCTTCAACACATAGCCTTCTTTATGCAAACTTATCTGAACAACTGAACACAGTGGAGCTGAAGTTACAGCTGCAATTATTTACTTAACAGATAAGGTATGACACCAGATAAGGATTTTGTGAAGGCGATAATCCTTATCGGCAGGTCCAGAAAACTTATGGACCTATGTTCATATCTCTTGTCATCTATTGGTCTGAACCTCACTTTGCACAGCAGTGTAGTCCTAGAAGTTGGCAGCTGAGCATTCTGTTCAATGTGTACATTTTAATTTGTGAGGTAATCAAATCCATAAACATTAAGTAAACTGCAAATCAGCATACAAGACTAAACAATCAACACTTTGGAAGCAGAGTTGCAACATGTGAATAAAAATTAATTTTAACACCAAAATGACTGTCTCAGAGCTTACATTGCACATATTCTGCTTTCCCTTTGAAAAGTGAATTCTTTTTAAATATTATGTGTTTCATAGAACAATGGCAAGGAATTATTATAATTTTGATAAATTTATCTTGTTATCCGAATTTCTGAATTATCTATTTGCTTAAACTAGGTATAACTGTAATATCTGTATGATAATCTGAAAACCCAGTTTCCAGCACATTAAAACTGTTGCTCACAATTCATTATTTAATATTTTATCAATGATCTATGGTTGCACATTAGTCATGGTAAATGAATACTCCTCACAAATGATACACTATCATGCACAAAACAAAAACTCTACATATCAAGCAATAAAAACTGAAGATTAAACAATCAGCTAATCAGGTGCTACAAATTATTGGGAATATGGCCTGATGAGAATTTCATGTGGTCTACATATATGCAAGCATTATCACTTAAATTAAGAAAATTATGATTTAATTAAAATGTAAAATGGAACTTGCACAGTGAAGACAATAATATAATTGATATTATTATATGATTTCTATAAAGTTAGTTAGAAAAGCTACATCTGTACAAAACAACATGCACTCAATATTGTGCATATTTTCATTCAGATAAAAAGGCAGTTAATCATTACACATATCCAAATTTATTTTTTTATTTCTATGATACAAGAAGAAAAAAATTACATATTTGGCACATAATTTAATGCTTCTAAATATAAAAATACTTTCAAGTATATTGGCCTCATAATGTATAACAATTTGCCTTGGCCTTTGAAAGTAATAACTGTAATCCAGAATTTAAGAATGACCTCCTAAAAATTTGACAAAATCTTTTATAGCATTAATGAATTCATGAATAATATTAAATAGATCTTATTTTCATTGTTTTATTGTATTTTATTGCTGCTTATTTAGCAGTGAAATTCCAACTTATAGCACTTTAAATTATCTTTTTTACAGAACATGACTTTTTTTTAGAGTATTTAAATCATCTACTTGTTTAACTGTTTTAAAAAGTGACCTGCAACTAATACGTATGACTAATGTAGATGATTTACTATCCAATAAATCTGCTTGGAGATCTATATGTGCAGATTAGGGCTAGTTTATGCTGAGGGAGTTCAATTATACTGGTCTCAAAATGTACCTTACTATACAAATTTTCATACCCTCTGAGTGGTCTGATTTGTAAGTAAGATTTGACATAGATACACAAACTCTCATATTGTGTTATATAGAAATTCATCTTATATTGATATTGATCAGGAATCCTGGTAAACAATACTTAAACTTCTGTAAATACTGTATATAACATATTCTTAAAAACTTTCAACTGGTGTTACCAAACAGCAATATCTCAAATGAGGGTTAAATGTACTTTGCTCTCTAGATTTTATGGGAAAAATAAGCAACAAAACTTAAGAAATATACATCAGAATTACATTGAAAATTCTTTCAAATTGCTTTTTACAAAAACCAACATTTCATGTATACATGGAAGTGGTAATATTTGGAACTGTTAACATATGAGCATAAATATTGCCCACAATATTGTAAGCAGTACTTGATCAGTACTCATGATACAACTAGGATGAGGAAAAAAAATGTAGTAGCATTTTCTTGCAACTGCATTAGAATTAAAGATATTATTAAGTTAAGTGAATAAAATGTACATACAAAACTGTAGATAATGGAGTGGTAATATATCCTACATTAATGTATTCAAACTGTTCACACTAACTCCATTTACTTGCATAATACTAGGACAAGCAATTAGCTTCCAAAATATGTTCTAGTGTTATGTAAGTAAATGGAGTTAGTATGAACAGGTTGAATATATTATTGTTTAAAAAACAAGAAAAAAGTTGATGCAGATCAAATTTTGGGGTGTTATAAAGAGATAAAAGTAAAGTTTTTCCATTAACTCACATAGTAAATTTATCATTATCAACTTTCCAGATGGACTGAAAATAGCAAAGGCAAAACCCTTATATAAAAAATAATGAGATAGCAAATTATAGGCCAGTTTCCCTTCTTCCTGCTTCACCGATGATTTTTGTTGTATAATTTCATATAATATAATTTGGGACTTTCAGAAACATTCCGTTGTTTTATTATATGTTGAGAAACCTTAGCCTTTTACATAATTTTTATCTGGAGTGTTAACATTTGATTAGTCAGTTTATCATATGATTTATTATTATTATTATTATTATTATTATTATTATTATTATTATTATTATTATTATTATTATTATTATATTCAATTTAATCAATTTCTAGCCAATGCATGTTTGTTTTTGGTCGGTCCTGGTGGTGTAGTGGTTACCATACTTGCCTCCTACACCCAAGAACGCGGGTTCGAACCTGGTCAGGACCGATGGATTTTTTCGGGCGTAAAAATCCTAAGTATCCTAAGAAGGGAAGTAAAGCCGTGGGTCCCGTGTCGTACATTCACGGCACGAAAAAGAACCTCAAGCCTGAAAGAGAGGCCTCTGAGCAAAATTTGTCGGCCGTTTCACGCCCTGAGTTGAATGGGACGCTGATGACCTGAGATATTAAAGAGCGTCCATAAATAAATCAATCAAAAAAATGTTTGTTTGGGCCATTTCCTATTCGTCCACTTTTCTAATTAGCTGATTATTGTTTTGAGCTTTCTTTTTCAATATATTGAGGCTCAGGTGTTTAATAAGTTGATATTATTGATATAAAAGTGTAGCATGTTTTATACTACATTTTATAATTTTGTAAATTTTATTTAGTACTGTAATTACTAGCAATATCTTGTATTAATTTTTTTATTTATTATTTTTTTAGTAGTGTTTAACACCCATTTTTACTACTGAGGCACCACAGGTGGCGAACACTGATGATACATGAAATGAAATGAAATGAAATGATATATTGTGGAGGGATATTTTTTAAGGAAGAAAGCATTCCAGGCCTAAGTTTAGGGTACCTCCCTGGCATTTGCCAGTTATGAGGACTGAGGAAAACCTGGAAAAAAAAAAAAAAAAAAAAACAGTCAGGGAGGACGGTACTGGTGGGATTTGAACACCAGACCTTCCGCTCACGAGTTCGCGCCTGAATGACCCAATGACCTCGGCCACCCATAGTGGCATTTTGTATGTGGTTCATTGGATGCAATATATGAAATGACTTTAAAATGAAATTAAAATGAAACTTGTAGAACAACTGCCAAAGTACCATAGTGACTGGAACTATCTTCATGGCAAAATTAAAGTACATTGTATTGTAAAACTGCTATTTTTTGATGATGATATGTATTTCACAGAACACTGCTGTGACCTATATTGCTCTTTGATAGAACAATTTGCTTGGGGTGCTTGAATCAATATGCTGAACTTTTTGGAGCACCTAGGCCAGCTCCCATATACATCGACAAGAGTTGGATGAATTTAAAGGCTACATATATGTGCCCTATGCCCTTGCAGACAGAACATTGCACACACACAATCTCTTATTCTGCCCTGAAAGTTCTTATGCTACCATGCTTAGGCAGTTCCAGGAATCAGGGGGGCCCCAAAGTGAAGAACAAGATAGCTGTCTATGCTGCATCCTCACAGATATGCTTAGAATAGATCAGAAATATATAATATTTTGTATCTTAAAAATCTAAGGAATAATACTCTTCTTCTTTCTCTATCCCTTATGCCCTTATGCTTCAGGTCTTCAGCCATGGTCCAAACTTCCTTACTCTGAACAGTGTAAATTTGCCCAGGTGCATTATTAGCCCTATACTGAGCTAGCCTGGTGGAGGAGTGCCACCTCCTTTCTGCCTCCTGGCCTGCCAGATTTGTTTAGGGTTTACTCCCTAGCCTTTGGAGAATCAACTCCTTAGCCATAAGGCGATGGCTTCAAGGAAATCTTCTCCACCTTCTCTGCTGATGGGACTTCTCCTCTTCCGCCTTTGGAGTCGTTGGACATCCTCTTCTGGGTTGCTTTTTAATCTGGATCTTCCCCTTTGGCTTGTCCGGCTTTGCTACTGCCAACGTAACCCAAAGGATCATTGGACCTCATTAGCCCTCTCACCAGCAACAAGGCCATGCAACCCCTAGGGAGGGAAATAATTACTCTATATATTTTATTTTTATGTTAATAAGTCTTTAAAGTATTTTTACAAAAAATAGTAACTATCCTATACGAATTTATTAACTATGTTCACACTAACATTAGTTATATAAGTGGAGTTAGTATGAACATAATTAATACATTCTTATAGGATATATTATCACTTCATTGTCTACAGCTTCGCAAATAAAATTTATTTATCATGCTGAAAATAAATAGGCCGACTCATTAAATAACAATAATTAAATTGCTCAATATTCTGCATCACCATAAATTATACATGAAGGTTGCAAAGCCACAGAACAACACAAAATGGACTTAGCTGGTAAAAACAGCCAGCAACCACATCCTGATTGTTATTTAAGTATAGCAGGATGTACTATGAAATATTCAGTGCCGGGTAGATGCAGTTTATGAGAAAAAATGCGTGCTTCTTGAAAGAATGCTGCCCACACAAAAACTATTCTTAAAGGTTTGAATTATGAAACCAAGATGAATCTTAGAAATCTTTATGACTTCAATAGTCCCAGATACAGTCCTGTTTAAATAGAGATTTCAAATATAGGTTGTTTTTGATCCATGGTGCTTGTATAGACACAGGCCGCTGTATCTCCATGTTGCAGTGAGATATCCAGAAGAAGCGGAACCTCTCTTCCCATCATGGTCAATACTTGGCTTCAGCAAATCTCCCAAAGATGAGGGGAAGAGACACCAATTTTTATTTTTTGCTTATGTGTAAATATGTTTCAATAAACATATAGAGTACCATGCATCCTGGATTATTTTAAACTCTACCACCAACCTGTTGAGTTCTTCCCCTTATATTTATTCCAAACCTGATAATTTTTAGTTATTCATTCTCACCATTGTAATTTGCCAGAGCGGTGGTAAGAATATTGTGATGCATTTGTAATAAACTCCTTTTTTATGATAAGAGAAATTTACAATGGATCTATGCAGATTACACTCTTGTCTGGGGTTTTAGATGTATTTGCATATATTTAGTGAATTGGTCTTGATTTTTAATGTAAAAATTGATAAGATAAAGTATATCTCACAAAGAAATGTTAATATTTTTAATTTTCAAAATATATTTCTACATGATTTTCTATTATTTGAAACACATATTATTCACATTGCTTTCTTTTGTAATATAAAAACACATTTTCTTTCATCTGAGTTCTTCCTGAACATTAAATCATTTATCACAATTGAAGAGAAACATGGTAAGTTTGTATAAGTAAGTTTGGGGGTGGATTTAGAAATAATATTATATAATGAGTGAAGTGCATAGCCTGCTGATTTTAGTTTTGACACTAAAATAAATGTATATTAAAAGCATATCTAAATATAAGTCATGTTGCTGCCTTTTCCAAAGAAGAGCTAATATATGAAGGATACTAAGATTCATAGTTTAGGTACATCCAGAATTCACTTTTCCTAGGCAACACAAATTTTATGCAAATATGGTTGCTGGAAAGCTCCATGAAAATAATATTTTGTACACTACCTAAATCTATTAAATAAAAAAGAAACTAATTTCTTATTCCCAAAGATAACTGTTTTAGAAATATTTAAAATTAATTTAGTTTTGGAACTAATACAATGAAGAAACTAATATATTCTTAAATTGACTCACAAGCTAATTAAACCCTAGCGGGAAGCCAAGGTCATTAAGGTGCAGACTTGTGAGCTGAAGGTCTGAGGTTCGATTCCTACCAGGACCGTCCTTCCTGACTGAGGTTTATTCTGGTTTTCCTCAGTCCTCATAAATGGCAAATGCTGGGGAGGTACCCTAA
This sequence comes from Metallyticus violacea, assembly GCA_030762175.1. Lineage (NCBI taxonomy): Eukaryota > Metazoa > Arthropoda > Insecta > Mantodea > Metallyticidae > Metallyticus > Metallyticus violacea. The sequence goes on along the minus strand of CM060846.1, from coordinate 400,927 downwards.
ACTTAGGCCTGGAACGTTCCCTTCCTTTAAAAAAAAAATCCTCTCCCAATTTATTGTTTCATCTCATTTGATCAGTGTCCACTGCCTGTGGTGCCCCAGTAGTAAAAATGAGTGTTAAACTCTATTCACTTAGCTAATTAAGAATATATTACCTTATTATTCTACTTTTTGTGCACTTTATGCATGATACATCAATTATATTGGATGTATTATGCAACTTTTGGCTCATTTTTGTATTATAGTAACTGATCCATGTTTGCTTTATATAAAACCTATTTTTAAACCAGTTAAAATCTTGAACACTCTTAAGCGTTTTACTCTTTAAACTGTTAAAATTCAGGACATGTTTCATGACCTATCAGTCACATTGTCAGCTGATGAACTAATATGTCATGCTGGAGTTATAGAGGCAGGTGTCTGTAAGGGGCTGTGGTGGTCTATGGAAGAACTTGTACAGAATATTATCCGCTTTCAGAATTTTGAAGTTCATAAGCCTGTGTTCATTTTTCTTAATAAAAATATTTTCCCATATGCTTAATTCTCTGAGGAGTTGAACAGTTCTTAATACATTAATATTTTTGTCAATTTCATGGTACTCAATCCAAAAATGTGCTGCTAGAGCCGATTTTTCTATTTGTTTATATCTAATATTTCTCATGTGTTCATTCAGATCTCAATGTTTCTCTTAGATTTTCCTATGTATATCTTATCACAATCCTTACAATTTATCTGATATGTCTCTGACTTTTCTTCTTTGGGTCTGTTATCTACTTTGTTTAGTTTCAACAATTTCCCAATATTAAATCTATTCTGAGGAGCCAGTGTTATATTGTACGATTAAAATTTTTTTGAAATTTATTATTCAATTGTGGATGGTAAGTGAACTTTTTGTAGATTTTATCTTTGGATAAAGCACTTAATGTAGTACTTTGTTTAGTTTTTTTTTTTTTTCTGAAATCTTATGATTTTTTTTATCTATAACCTGTTTTTTAAATCCATTAGAAATGGCAGCATCTATTATGTATTGATATTCTTTCTTATATTCAATGTTGTTGAGCGGCACATTAATTAATCTGTATATCATACTGTTAAAGGCTGCTTCTTTATGGGTTCTTGGGTTGAAATCATTGACTTTAATATAATTATCTGTGTGTGTATCCTTTCTGTGCATGCCAAATTCTAGTCTGTCTTTATTTTTAATTACCTTTAAATCTAAAAATGGTAAAACGTTATCCATTTCTATTGTAAATTTTATTGTAGATTCTTGTAGATTCAGCATTTTAAGTGCATCTTCTACGTGTCTTTTTTGAACAATGGCAAATATATCATCCACATATTTATACCAGACTTTAAAAATATAATATTTTAATTATCTTTAATATTAAGTTTAAGATTAGAATAGATGTGCCTAAAGTTACTACATGGTATTTATCTTTTTAGAGAAAGGGAAAACTTTAGAAAAAAACTTTCAGAAATAACATATGCCAATAGGAGATCAAATCTGAATCCAGCAGCTTATGTTTGGACAAGCTAGTGCCTGAGCCATGACTGTGGATCAAGGTCTTACTGTACATTAGTAAAGGGTTATTCAAATTCTCTTTAGATGATGCATAAGAGAGACTTATAATCCAGTTGTACATATACCTTTCTGCACTTATTTGTTACTGGTACTGGAAAGCTTTTAAAGATAAAACTAATGGGTATTCATCTTAAAAATAGATTACCATCTTAATTTTTTTGAATGAATATGAATATGTGAGTGTCTGGATGCTGTTGGCCATGTTTTGTGCCACAGAAGTTGGAAGCAGCAATGTTTGTGGTTAGGTAAACACACCTACTTCTGCTTTGCAAGAAGTTGAACATGACGTTAATGATTTTTACAAGATACAGAATTTGTTATATGTATTTTATTACCATTTTGTATTTTGAAACTAAAATAAAGCCATTTTTCTTTGCCCACAGTTGTTGGAAGCCAACATGAGGCTGAACAGTCTGCTAGCAGTGGTGCTTTGTATAAGCTGCAGTTCTGCAAGAAATCATGTTGTTCACGTTCAGCACGAAAGGTATAACTCTGGAACACCCAAGTAGTAATTAAAGTTTGGCTTTTAAACAATGCAAAATCAACTCTCATTAAAGATTTTCAGTACACAATTTTCTAGTCCTGAAAACAAAATTAGTGTTTCATGTGAAAAATGCAATAAAATAAAAGGATTTGCATGATTTATAGTCAAACGTGGAATTGTTATACAGATTGAGTTACATACAATACTTCTGTGCTGTTATTAATAAATTGGCAGTAGTCCATAAATATTGTAGTAGATTTATTCTTCTGGTATTTTGAAAAGTATAAACCATTATTTCACTGAATACAGGGATAGAAATCCAAATGCTCTGTGTATAATAATATAGAAGTATTGTTTAGCTTAATATATTTTGAGCCAAAATGTTCTCTTATTCTTTAGCTGCATTACTAGTGCCAAGGGTGTTTTACTTGTTTAGATGTCCTTTGCCTTCATACTTGTCATATAGTAACGGCATATTTGTGTATTGTAAATTATATAATTAATGAAGTGATTAGTTAATATGATAAAGGCTGGTTTATCGCAACAACCTGGTATGAATATTGTGCTATACTGTCATATTTGATGAATATGTTTTTAGTTTTAGGAAAAATGAGCTACAGATCTTAGTTACAGCTTTCATCATATATTCATTTCTATCTACATGAAAATCTTTCTCTCCTGCAACTTCATTGACACTTGAGGTATTGCACATCAAACCAGATGACTTTGAATGCAACTATTTCAAAATTTATCAAAATTTTGTGTATAGGTTTTTTGTGGAAAATAAAGATGCATGCCTTTTTCTGTCATATATAAACTCTATCTATGTCATATGAACTCATACTCTTGAAGCTGTTAATAGTGAAGTAGTAATATAATATTGATATAGAGTTGATTTGGTGAAATTTATACTTCACTTACATGGTATTTAAATTGGTTGTGCTTCTGGAACATTCACTCCCATCATCAGCAGAAGACCAAGTGGTAGAAGCATACTCTGTAGGGGTTCGGAGAAATTTATTGAATATATCTAATGATGACATCTCAAAATTGAAAATACAGTTTTTATTTTTGTGATGTACATTTTTTCCCAAGTCATTAGTTCTAAAGGTTTGCAAGTGTGTTTCAATTCATTTATTCTTTTATCAATTTCATGGTTTTCTGACCAAAAGTGCACTGTCATTGCTGATTTCTCTGTCTGTTTGTAACATATATTTCTAAAATGTTCTCTGGTGCAGGTTTCCAAATTTCTTTTCATTTTTCTAATATATCAGATCATTAATCTTTGCATAATATATATCAAATCATAGTCTTTGCAATTGATTTGCTAATACCCAACTTCTTGTCAGAAGATATGAGATCTTTACAGGAAGATCGTAATAAATCATTAATATTGTTGACGTTTTGAGGAGCCAACATTATTTTCTGTTTTTTAAAACTTTATTGAACATGCTAGAGTGGTATGTAATTTTTTTTTTAATTGCATATGTTCTTTTGTGTGTGATAGCAAACTTGTGTCTTTGATATCTTTGTTATCTTAAATTTTTTTAATACTTTAATGTACTAATATATTATGAAAACCATTATGTAGTTTCTGTGTGGAATATATATTGGTATTCTTCTTTGTATTCTTTTCTATCAATTGTAACAATCACCAGTCCATATGCAAAGCCATTTAGGATGGCTTGCTGGTGTGTTTTGGGATTAAAGCTATTATTTTTAATGTAATTGTCACTGTGGGTAAGTTTCCTATGTATTCCAAAGACCAAACTGTTATTGTCTTTTATGTTCTTCAAATCTAAAAAGGGGATTTATCCATCCTTTTCAATTTTTAATGTAAATTGTATTGATCTTTCTGTAAATTTAATAATTTTAAGGCACCCTTAACCAGATGTTTAGGTATAATGGCAAACATGTCATCCCTGTATCTCTGCCAAGTCTTAAAAATTAGAGGAAAAGTATAATTTAGGAAAATTTCAAAATTGCTTATAAACATATCTGCCAATAAAGGTGAAAGAGGGTTACCGATAACCAATCCAGAACTTTGTTGGTAAAATTTGTCATTAAAAGTTAAATAATGCTGGTTGATGCATAGTTCTATCAAACTGATAAAATCTTCTATTGCTTCAGCAGGTGTATGTAAGGCAGTTTTTTTAACAATTTAAATATTCCTTTTGTAGGAAATCTGGAAAATAATGCAGACACATCAAAAGATACAAGTAGGTCTTTGGGCAAAATATGTACATTCATAAATTTTTCAATAAAATTAAAATTGTTTTTTTAATTCTTAAACTTCTAAATTTTGTTAATGAACAGAATTTCTGGGAAAGCCATTTTGCTATCTTGTAGGTTGTTGGGCCAATGTTATAATTGGTCTCATACTATTGTCTTTTATATGAATTTTTGGTTCTGGGATTTGAATAACTTTTACAAATGTGCATATAGGCGCAGAGGGGATAATAAAGTATTACATTCCTTAATGTAATTTTAGTAAAAATTAAATTGTCTTTGGACTTAAGGAATGGGCAAACTTACTAAATATCATTTTCATATTTGTTTTCATTCATAAGGGAAATGACTATGTAGGAATCCGGTCTAGGATTTAGTCACTAGGCTTAAGGATGGAAATTCATCTTGCTCGAGAGTCTCGAGGCCAGTAGCCAAAATCTTGAAAATCTTATAATTCCTTTCAAGTGAAAGTGAATCATGCTGTGCTCTTTGCATGCAAGTGTGATTAAACATTGGTGTCTCAAAGCTTGGGCCTCAAGCTGTTTTACAAGATCGTATTTTTGGTTATTCCTTGTGTGGAATATCTTTTTAGAAGTCCTTGCCTTCAGAATACTATATGGGATCTTCCCTAACGTGCTTATGTGTAAAAAAAGTGAAACAATACAAAATCCAATTCAAAGATAAATTAAATATTATTTTAATTAGTGAATGCTTGACTACCTTGACAGATTTAATAACTCTTCAAATGCAGCATCATGTGCAAAGTATTTTTGTTTTCAAAACTTAAACTGGGGATAAATGATTCATTGTACTTTCTTTTCGAGGACTTTTGTAAAATACTCGAGAACCATGATCTTTTTTTGTTAGCCATTAATGTGTGCTAAAAATGCAATGAAATTCAGAATGAAATGAATTGACCAATTCAGCTATCTGCTTCCTAGATTTACTAATGTAAATCAGACCTCCTACCACCCTTATTCTAGCTTCCACATACGTCTGTGCTATTCGCTATGAATGGAAGGCTAAAGGTCTCCTGACTCATCTGGTTGGCCAAGATGTCATCGTGTGTAATGGTGATGTCAGAGGCATGTTTAGGCTTTTCTAGAGGCTCCTAAGACAAGTTGCTTCTGCATGGTATCAAGAAGTTCTTGAAATGAAGGCTCTCATTTTCCATCTCTAACCTTAAGCTAACAACAAACAATTTTTGGAGCAAACTAAAAAAGTTACAAAATTTAAAATTGCATGGTGTGGATGGGATCCCAACAGAAATTTTAAAACTTAGAATTGTGTAAATATAACATTTAATTTTGTGTCGGAACAAATACAGTGAAGTGACTACTCCACAGAACACAAACATGCAGTTCTGAATAGCTTAGCACATGGACTCATTAACATACCCATGAATAAGTTTGAATACAGCAAAGAGGACTATCATATTATACAAACAGCAAAATTCAATGGGTATGACCAAGAAATTGTAGACCAGAAAATCAAGAAATTCAAACAAGAGAAGAGGCTAAAGCAAGTTACAACATTGACAGCAATAAAAGGATCTACCATCCATATGAAATTCAATTATTATTCTTGGGCCACCAAAAAATTCCAAAAAATACTTAGAGAGTTTGGGATTACTTTGTCCCCAGTGAACAAGTTTAGCCTAGAAAATCTGCTAAATTCTGGTGATAATGATAGAATACCTGAGGAGAAGAAGCCAGGGATATATAAAATCACCTGTTCAGAATGTAACAAAGTATATATTGGGAAAACAAAAAGAAGCATTGGAATCTGACTGAAGGAACACTGGAGAAACATCAAGTACAATCAGATAGAGAAATCAGCAGTTGCAAATCACTTTTGGGAAGATAAACGTGATAAAGAAATGGGAGTGAAATTATTGAAATTTGTAAATCGTCCCAAGGAACTGGGAATATGGGAAAAAATTGTTAAAAAGATATGAGGATAAGGTTATGAACTTTGAGATCAAATATACAATTTAAAACACATGCCACATAAACAAAATCGCATCTACAAACAGTCCACGGAATAATAAATAGCCCTTAAACAGCCTTTTTGACACTCGGATGCAGTTGCTACATTAGTAAATTCTGCAAGTGACAAATGACAACATTTTACAATAGTAATATTGTGGAATAAATGTTCGTGAAACAGGTTTAATTAAAATTGATGGAATTATGGCTAGTAACTAGTAAACTAATTGTTTCGTAGAACAGGGTCCGGGTGGAAGACATATACCAATTGACATTGATAAAAAATAGAAATGGTCCAAGGTACAACTTGTCCTAATACAGATAATATTTTCATGAAGTGAAGTAGTAATGTTTTCACAATTGAGTGGTTGTATCTTTACTGATCTTATGGTATTGATGTTTTGCAGAGATTTAATGGCTTTGCAATAAGCAGGATTTAAAAGAGCGTGCATTTGTTTCACTGTTCCATAAGTTCTCAGATTTGAGGAGAAAAATCTGTCCAGTGCCTTTTTTTGTGTGAGTTTCATAGAGCTAATATTGATGGAACAAAATAATCTGCCAACATTTTTTTCCATTTCATATGCTAGAAGCAATAAATCCAATTAATAGGAATTCAAATAATTGCAAGTTTTTGGAAATGTTCTTAAGGACACAATTATGCATGAAATTCTACATTTTATTTGGGGTTGCATTGTTAAAACTGCATTTATGAAGTTTTAGGCACTAAAATGATAGTTCCGGATGTAATAATCCATTTTAACAAGCAATCATCATCTAGAAACAGGTTATGGAGCACTTGCGCACGACTGCTGGAAATAAACATGGGGACATGCTGATTAGAATTGTAGATACTGATTTATTAAAAAGCATCTGCCCTCCTTTGAGAGTAGAATAATAGTGTATTGTAATGGTAAATCAAAAGTATGAGTAGAAAAAGGATTTGAAGGTGCAGGAGGAGAATAAAGAATATCAGCCCAGTATAAATATTAAGTTGGTAGGCATTAAATGTTTGAAACCCATCTATTTCATATGTTTTCAAAATATGGAAAAGTATATTGATATTTTTGCAGTAATGACTGATAAACTGATGTCATAAAATTATTTGAATTACAAGAACCAACTTAGTATTTACATGTGAAATGAAAACGGATACTGTGATTTCATTTTTGGACCTCGAAATAAAAAACAATGAAAAATAGAATTTTGAATGTACAGAAATGGTGCACAATAGGCAGCTACATAATAGTTAATGGCTTCAACCGAAAACAACATAAACACACAGTAATTAATAGTATAGCACATAGACTCATGAATTTACCTTTGGAAATCATAGGTCCCAGATTAAATTATTTTGCAATGGCCATCCTGACCTTAATTTTTTTGTGATTTCTCCTAGTTACGTAGGTGAATGCTGGGATAGATATTTACATTACACAAATTTTTCATTTTCCCATTTCCTTTCGTTCCACAGCATCAGTTACAGGGTCGGAAGCGTCAGATGGGGCGGAACGGTTCCTTTTAATATGGTGGTAGCTTGTGCTCTGGAAAAACCCCATTCTACCCTCTGGGGGCCTCCTTGGAGAACCTGGGAATACCTCAAGTGAGATCTGGATGTAACTGGGGTGGTTCTCTTGAGCCCAGAGGCATCTGGAAGCTATCATCTATAGAAACGTTTGGGTCTTCACATGCTTTGCCGCCTCAGATTTCTGGCCGCCCGGTGTATTCTCCATCTTATTCCTTCCTCCTGAAGGTGCCCCCCTCACGTGCATATGTACAGCTTTTGACAAAGAAAATAAGTCATTTCTTAAATGCAAGATCCTTCTAAGTCCTCCTCATTACAGCATGCGATTCACAAGGTATTCAGCTAAGTTGTGCAGTCACTGCAGCAGTTATGTTATAAGATATGCACTAAAGATGGTGATTAGTGTATGTGTTCCATTAGCTCTGTGGCAGAGTGTGCAGTGATGCCGTGTCTAAGAGCTCAGGTTTGCCTCTTGGCATGAAGCACTTTTTTTAATAAACCTTTGTAACATTATGATAAGTTGGTTGCGTAATATTGGTTTCCATACACAGCAAGCTTTAATTATATATATCCTTCAGTATTTGTTCTATCTAAATGCAATATGCTGCACACTCATTCATGTGGTGCACAGAAGTCTGCATAAAGCAACAACCTCAAACAGGTTTGTTTTCAGTGAATTTTACCATGTTTGATCATAGCACAGTGCACACACAAAAACATAGGCATAAGGCAATCTCTCATTGCATTAGTGAATGTCACAGACTTTTCTGCTCGTGAGGCTACAAATCATATTGGAGTTCCTATAGTACAGAAGTAGGTGAGATTATCCAGGAATAGAATTGAACGCCATCGACCTGGTTCAGGAAGAAGAATTGTATCCCTCCGGACCAGAATGCAGCTTTAATTGCAGAAGCGAAAAGGGATCCCTCCCAATCTACTTCTGAAATGAAAGCAAATTCGCAGTTCTGGATCTGCTTGAATGGCTCTACAGCTTTTAAATAACTCAGGACTCCTCGCATGAACAGTAGCTCAGAAGGAAGTCCTGACAGATGATCACAGATTGTTTCGCTAAGCTATGCAGAGGAAAATGCCAATCGCGACCGGAATAACATGATATTCTTATATGAGGTGACATTTTCTTCTACACATAAGGGGTAATTGATTGTTTACCATCCAAAAGGGTCCCGAAATGGTGCAAGAAATGTGGGTAAATAATATCACCATGGTCGCATAACTATGTCTTGTTGGGACTGGATATTGAAGGGAGTTTGGGTGTACTGTTGAAGCTTGATGATCCACTAAACATGCAGAATATGGCATTATACTTAAGCACATTTTGATTCCCTCTGTAAGGATATCATATCCTGATGGAATTATTGAATTCGCTCGCATCCTGTCCACATGTCTAGCAGTTTCAAATTGGGTCTCTGAGAGGCAAGATATCAAAGTGATAGACTGGCCTTCCTGTTCACCTGATTTGAAACCTATTGAAAATGTTTGAACTGAGGTGAAAAAGTGCACTCAAATTTCCCTGCACGAGCATGAAAGATAAAAGATGGCTTATGGGTACAAATTCAAGAAGCCTGGGATGTTGTAGTCTCTGTTCCACACTACTGTAGAAATCTAATATCTATGCCCCCAAGATTTAGGGCCATTATACATGCTTATTGTTCATATACCCAATATTAATTTGTGTTTATTTCTATGTGTTTTCACGTTAAAAGATGAAGGTTTCTGTTCGTGTATTTATTTAGTTATTTGTAAAGAACACGTTAGTTTGTGATTATGTTTTTGTGTGTGCATAGGTAATGACATTAAAATTAAAATTATACATTAAAATCTAATGTGATATAAGGCAACATTCTACATATACACTTATAAAATCAATAATAAAAAATAAAATAATTGTGGGATTTAAACCCAGAAGTTTACACAGAAGAGCAATGTCTTTTAAACTGCTGGACCCCACTGTAGCCAAATGTTCTGTTTCCAAATGCTTGTGATTATGATATTTACATTTATAGGCAAAGTACCATTGCAGGGTGCTAGTTGCTGTATGTGTATTGTGAATATAGCGTTTATGAGCATCTCAGAAGTTTTCAAATTGGCATGTAGAATCTGGGGATGATTCAATATTTTGGTCAAAGGGTGTACAATATCCCCATTAGTGGCTGTGCGGGAAACTCCTACTCTGTAGGTCGGAAAAAGAAACTATTGACAGTTGAACAGACTTTTCGCAAGTCCTAGATATTAAATTTAATGAACAGCATAAAGACTTAACAAAAGTGATCTGAATACCCATTTAAAGATTGCTAGACCTGATAGGGAAGAAAATATACAATACTTGAAATGGAAAATACCAAATTTAAGGTACTAAACACTCATTGATAGCAGTTGTTTAACTATATTATTTTAATAAGTTCATTTTCATATGTTTGTGTATTAGGTAAAGGATAAAATGCTTAATATAAAGCCACAAACATATATTGTAATAGCTATTTAGTTATGTTAATTTAAGAAGTTCATTTGTGTATGTTATTACTAAGGATAAAGGATATAATATTCGATTTAAAGCTCCAAACATTCATTGATAATATGTTTTTAATTATATAAATTAATAAGCTCATTTGCACATGTTTTATGTTAGGTAAGGGCTTTAATTTTCAATTCAAATAACAAATATTTGTTGGTAATATGTTTTAAATCGTATAAATCTAGTAAGTTCCATTTGTGTAGATTTCATGTATCAAATGTATGTCTAAATGTTTGTTTTTGGCCTTTATGAAAATACTTATAATATAAAAATTTAATGGTTCAAAGGTTCATATACATAGCCAAGAATATGAAAAGATTAAACTTCAGATAAGAAAATTGTAATACTAAGTGAATCAACCAATGGAAGCGTAACAACATTAATAATATTTACCAAGAATGAAACATGAGACAGACATCTTTATTGAGACTAAATAGAAATTAATGAATTTCATTTGCTTAGTATATGTATGTTAATAATTTTAATGAATTTTAATGAATAGTATTACAAATCCTATTGTAATGAGTGATGCTTTATATCTCAAATTTATTAGTTATGCTTTGGATTCCATAGAGAGAAGTTGTGTTTTAAATTACATTAGCAAAATCGTGGTTCATGCACTTTAAAGAAGCTACATTTTAATATTATGTAAAGATAATTGGCGATTAATATTTATTGGAAGAAATTACAGAATTATTATTTGTGGAGAATGATAGGAGTTACGAATTTGAATTAATATCCATATAGCAAAATAGTATAAAAATTCCAACAGGACAAAAAGCACAGTTTTCGGGAGGGAAATATAAATTGATGTTAGTGCAATTTTCTTCCGGCCTGTTATGCCGTGGTCTGCTGAAGATGAACTTTCCAGACGTTTCGTACCGACTACGGCGGATACCTTCAATGGCGTGGACGTAGCTTCCTCCATTGATTAACTGCACCTGAAGCGTTGATTTTTTTTTTCCCCCTAACTACTACATGATATTAAAGGTGAATTTGGGAAGTGTGGGGATTACAGGAATTTACTCGAGGTACCGCTTTAAGCACCCTCGTAAGTATGAGGGATTTGCAAGCTTCCGGCCAGTGGCCGGGAGCGGACTCGTAGAGTTGGGTGCGGGAGGCAGTCATGGCCGAGGCCCTGACTACTCCCCCGGGGGTATGTGGTGTATTTGGGGGGTTTGAAAAGTACTGTCTTTAATCATTCATTTAATTATTTTGGTAGCTCTGACGAGCTTTTTGTTTTGTTTGGCGCTCTGACGAGCGTGTGGTGGCAGCTTTATTTGTGCTTGTTTGTCCAGGATGCCGGAATGGTTTCTATGTGTGTGCTACGGTACGTTTGTGTAAGTTGCTGTATATTGGCGTGGTTTGCTTTGTGTGTTCTCTTCATGTCCATGAGGTAGTTGTTGATTTGCGCAAAGTATTTGAAGCTGTATGTTCTCAGTTCTGTGAAGCCCTCTTCTAGGCGGTCTAGGCGTGCGGAGAGTAATTCAAGAGATTTCAGTTTTTCGTTTAGCTCGTTGTAGTGCTGTTGTGCAAGATCTGTGATGGTGGCTATGGCTGCTGGCATGGACTGGCGCAGGAATGTGTGCTGGTCGTCGAGGCGCTGAACCAGGGCGTCTCGACTCCTGCGCATCAGCCCTACCTGGTCGTGGAGCTTCTCTGCCAGTGAGGATTCTGGGCCGTTTTGCTGGTTATTACTCTCAGTGATGGCTTCGTGTAAGGACGAGATGGCCGCTTCCAGTAGGCTGCTGTGAGTGGCAACAGCTTCCAGGGCTGTCGCCTGCTGTTGAACTAAGGTGATTAGTTTAAGTATGAGGTCTTGAAGTGCCTTGATGTGATGAGTTGACTCAGGTGACGGTAGCTGAGATGGGTTCTCTGACGTGTGTGCTGCTTCGGTGTCCATTAGTGTAGTTACTGTGCGCCTCTTTGAAGGTTTCTGTGTGTGTGAGTTTGAAGAGTGGCTGCCTATGACGTTGCTGTTTAGGTTGAATCCGCGTTGGAGGGGGCATGATGCTTGGCCGGTGAAGTGGTTTGTCCCTCCACAAGAGGCACAAAACCTTCGCCGGCGTGTCAGGTCATGCGCTGTGCATTCCGCTGTAAGCGACGATGAACCGCAGTAGTGGCAGCGTGGTTGCTCACTGCAGGCCTGTTCGTTGTGTCCGTAGGCACAGCAGCGCCTGCACGGAGCGTTTTGACGGCGGTGGCTGGCTTCGAGTGTGAGGCGGTGTGGACCAATTTTAATGCCGGATGTGATGGCCGCCTCGCACTCTTCCGATTCAAGGAAGTTGATTCGGACCAGGGGTGTCGGGCCTCGGTGTGAGTAGATGCGCGTTGCGAAGTGTGCTGAAGGCCATAGCCGCTGAGCAGTTCTCAGGATGTATGATGGGGCGATGCTCCGGGGGACCCCACGGAGCACCTCACTGGTTGATGAAGCTGGGTTATGTAGTGTCTCTTCCGGTTGTGTTCGTTGCATGTTTGGCGCTGATGGTGGCGAGTGTGCAGGTGAAGTGCTGAGTCTGAAAGAGGAGTCGTCCGAGAAAGTGACTGTTCGCTTTCGTGGGCCGTCCTGCAGCTGCGCAAGTTTCTCCTTGGGCGTGGCGACTTGTGCAGGGCCCCGAGTTGTTGGTGTGGCGACTGGTGGAGACTGGATGTTTGCTGCATCTTCACTGACTTCTTCTTCTTCTTCTTCTTCTGGGGGAGCCTGCTGCCAGAATTTTCCCCGAAGGAATTGTGATGGCTCAGCAGGGCCCCAGGTGACAGGAGTTGTGAGCTGAGCTGCCGGGATGTCTTGAGTACGGCGCGAGTGTTCTGGGGCGTGTGCGGCGGCAGGTGCTGTGCTGGTAGCGGCCGGTGTTAGCTTTGCAGCGTCGAGTGCTGGCTTAGATGAGGCGGCGCGAGTCGTGCAGCATGACTGGTTTGCAGCAAGTGGAGGGGATAGCTGGCTTTGCTCTGTTGGTGCTGGAGGCGGTGGAGTGGCGGGACGAGGCGGCTGCTCTGAAGCTTCTGCGCTGGTTAAACTGGCTGCGTTTGAGGGCTGAGTGCTGGGAAGTCTGGCAGAGCTAGACTTCTTCTTGCTTGGTGCCATCCTGGATCCTTCCTCGGCGCTGTCCGTGTCGCTACTCGAAGCGTTGATTTTTTTTTTAATTTTCTATTTTTTTAGGAGGGGCCCCTCCGCCCCCCCCCCCCCTTGGTGGCAACCATCCGAAGTGGATCTACGCTTGCCTCCCCTACCATGCACTAAGACTACGTGATGGGTGGGATGCAGGTAAAGGTTAGTCAGGTACCGCCGAAGCACCCTGAGATTAATGGGTAATCTATATAGACGCCTGACCACAAGGGAGTGATCAGGCAGAGGTGGGCTAGGTACAGGCCTTGGCATGTAGCCCAGACAAGGACCTAGGTGTTATGTAGGTATCATGCTCATGCAGGGAGGAATTCCTGGGTGTAAGGTTCCGTGCTAAGGAATTTCTGAGGTGCGGTACTTACGATTTCGTTGGCCGTCAACCGTATAAGTGGGTCGGGGGGAGTTGACTTGTATTCGCTGCTGGTGTAGTTTCTTGCAGTTAGGTTTTTTGTATTCTGTAAATAATCTAACATGGTGACTTATATCATTATTCAGAAGGTGTGTAGCTAATTCTAGTGGCTACTACTATGTACAGTGTTATGAAATCTAATAAGTGTATTTTTCCCCCATACGGGGAGCGTCCTAGTTATAAGTTTGGTGATAAAAGCATGCGTGTTGAAGGTTAGTGATTAGTTAGGTGTACATGATGTTACCCCCGTGGAATTGGGGGGGGACGTCTTATCGCTAGTGTTATTATATAATTTTTTTTTTTAAATATGCTATACTAATTCAAATGCATTGTCTGTTCGTCAACGTTTTGGGGTAGCCCTTTATTACCCCGACCGCCCTGGCAGGGGAGTATCATCCATCCAGGGGCTTTAGGGCACTGTTTGCACATTGTTGTTGTTGTTGTTCATAGGTACTAAAGTGAGTAGCAACTGTTGGGCTTCTGCTTGTGGGTCGTCATGTTTATTAAGTGGGATCCTACGGTTGAAGAGTGACAGGGGCATTTTGTGCTTAGTGCGCGTTTGCTCGTACTGTCCCAAACCACTAACCAATGGGTTGTAGTGGTTTTCTGCGTTTTTGTACATATTGTATGCTAACATTTTTATGAACTCTTCAATGGAATGTATTTTTAGTTCTTCATGGAGTAAGTCGATCGGGGCGCTTCTTGGTACTTTTGTAATTATTCTAAGTATTTTGTTTTGGATCGCTTGGAGCGTTTTTATGTGTGTAGGCGCGCGGAATCCCCATGCCGGTGCTGCATATGTGAGGACGGGCCTGATCAGGGCTTTGTATAAAGTGATGCCCAATTTTATGCCTATGGGTGATTTATGGTTCAGCATGGGGTATTTTTGCTTAGTTGCAGGTTGGCGTGTTGTTTGACTCTTTTGGTGTGATTAATGAAAGTGAGCCCTGTATCTAATGTAACTCCTAAGTATTTTACCTCTTTTACCCATTGGATATTTTCCTGAAAGAGTTGTAGGGGGGGGGGTAACCGTTGTTTTCTGTGTGTAGTTCGTTTGGTGAATAGGACTAGTTGGGATTTGGCTGCATTGATTTTTATTCGCCACTTCCGCAGCCACGGTTCCAGGTTGCTTAAGGCATCTTGCAGTCTTTTTGCGGCTATGGTTGGTTTCCAAGACCGTGCAGCGATAGTTGTGTCGTCTGCGTATATTGATAGCATGGTGTTAGGTGTCGTTGGGATGTCATTTATGTATATGTTGAATAGTGTGGGGCCCAGCAGGCTGCCCTGTGGGACCCCAGCCGTGATTTCTCGTGGTGTAGATATGATTTTATTTATGGAAATTGAGAAGGTTCGGCCCCTTAAGTAATGGGCTACCAGTTTGATCATTGTATATTGGCATTTTGATTCTTTAAGCTTGTGCAAAAGGCTAGCGTGGTGGACTGTGTCGAAGGCGCGTTTAATGTCGAGGAAGAGTACCCCTGTGGACATTTTTCGGTTATAGCCCTGGGTGATGTGTTCTATCGCGCGTGTTAGCTGATGTGTGGTGGAGTGTTGCGCTCGAAACCCGAATTGCTCATTGATTATTAAATTGTTCTTTTTGAGGTGTGCCGTTAATCTTTTTAGGATTACTTTTTCTACTACTTTATTTATGGTGTTTAGTAGGCTAATGGGTCTGTAATTTTCGGAGTTGGATGCGTCTTTCCCGGGCTTTGGGAACATCAGCACTGTGGCATGTTTCCATCTCTTTGTGTAGTAACCTTCGGTGAGGCAGTAGTTGGTTATGGACGACAGTAGCTCCAGGGCTGCTTTTGTGAGGTGTTTGAGAACGAGGTTTGGTATTTGATCTGGGCTAGAGGCCTTGCAGTTTTGAAGGTGATTTATAATGTAGCATAGCTCCGACGGGTGTGTCCTTCGTATTTTGTTGTGTGTCTGTGTGTCGAGTATGGTATCAGCAGCCTGCTCTATGGAGGCGCTGAAGGTCACGTCTATTGGGTCCGTATTGGGTGAGCAAGCTTTCTCCAGAGAGTCTGCTAATAACTCAGCTTTGTCCTCTGGAGTTTCCGCGTACTGTGGTGGTGAAGTGGTAGGTATTTTTAAAGGCGGTGTTTTTACTGGTTGCTTTATGAGTCTTTTGGTCACCGTCCATACGTTGTTTGTCCGCACGTCTAGGTCAATTAGCACCCTGTTCCATTGTTGCTGTAGCTGGTCCTGGATTTTAGTTTTAATTTCGCTATTGAGCGTTTCCATGTTTACTCTATGGAGTATGTTACGGGTGCGCTGCCATTTGCGGCGCTCATGATTTCTTTCAGTCATTAGTGCAATTATGTCCGGTGTGAATCGCATTTCGTTTCTCCGGGGGGGCAAGTATGGGACAGCAGAGTTGATGGCCGCCTGTATGGTCGTTTCAAGGTGGGTCGCTGCTTTTTCAAGGTCTTCTGGTGTCTGCAAGGGGGGGTTGGGTGTTAGTTGGGTGTCTAATACGGCTTGGAATAGCTGCCAGTTGGCGCGGTTGTAATTTCGCCGTGGGGCGAGTGCGTCGAAAGAGATCGGTTTTTCAATGTCTAACATTACCGCGTAGTGATCGGAGGCGAGTGTGTCTTCGCGCGTGATGTTGTGTCGGAAGTGGGTGTTCTTGAGGATCGCGAAGTCTAGTGTGTTTGGATTGGTGTTTCTGTTGGTTGGTATGTGGGTTAGTTCATCTGTGTGTATTACAATGCAGTTGTTGTTTAGTATGTATTGGTGAAGCTTAATCCCGCTGGCGTTGTTGGTGGGCGATCCCCATGCCTCATGGGGCGCATTGAAGTCGCCTGCCGCTATTACTTTATCGCCTAGATTAGTTACTATATCAAGGTCACGTATTAGGATCTTTCCGGGGGGATTGTATATGCTAACAATGGTGATTGATTCGTTCTGTGCAATAATTTTTATTGCAGAAGCCTCCATGTGCTTCAGCGGAGGTACATGTACTTGCCAATGTTTGATTGTGGAGCGTATGAGTATTGCTGTGCCGCCGTGCCCGTGTCCGTCTGGGTGGTCGGCGCGGTGCACTGTGTAATCGGGTATGGAGAACCTAGCTTTCGGCGTGAGAAAAGTTTCGCTTAGTAAGACGATATCTGTTTTCTTGAGGGATAGGTAGTGTGTGAGTTCTCCTAGCTTTGAGCGGGCCCCCCTGCAGTTCCAGAAGAGTATCTTGCAATCAGGGGGTGCGTCCGTGTCTGTAGTGCTGAGGGCAGCGTGTGGGGGTTCAGTTCTGTGGTAGGTGTTTCCGTTTGGTTTAGTGGCCATTGTGCATTTCAGTGACGAGTCGGTACATTGCCTTCACATATCTAGCCGTCAGTTCGGCTGGGGATCCTACAAAGTTAAACTCTTCGTGCATAAGGTTATACTGGGTTACCAGGAATAGGTACCCGACGTACTCGTCTCCTTTCCCCAAGCGGGTCAAGAAGGCCAGCACGTCTTTATCAAAGTTCAAAGCTCTGCCTCCTGCAGCCCGGGCTGGGATGAAATGCTCAGGATGGAAGGGTGGGGATGGTGGGTTGGTGTGTGCGTGTTGACGCGCTGGTGGTGTGTGAGGTTGTGTGCGCTGCTGCGAGTGTGTGTCGCTGTGCGCTGGTGTTTGTTTCAAGGTGGCTGTTGTGCTGCGTGTGCTTGGTGGAATGCTCTGTTTGGATTGTGTTGGAGGTGGTTGTGTATGTGT
The DNA here is from genome assembly GCA_030762175.1 of Metallyticus violacea. NCBI lineage: Eukaryota > Metazoa > Arthropoda > Insecta > Mantodea > Metallyticidae > Metallyticus > Metallyticus violacea. The sequence goes on along the minus strand of CM060846.1, from coordinate 383,362 downwards.
GTTTGGAGGTCGTGGTATGATCTGTTCTGGTGTGCTCTGTGTGTTGCGCATGTACTGTCGCGGTTGCGTAATTCCAGCATAGGAGCCCCGATTATGGGACATTTGGTCCCACATCGAGGGCGGCCTAGGGCGCGCTGGAGGAAAACGATTAGGTTGCAGGAGCCTTAAGTGTGCCTCGCAGCCCCCCCACCTCGCTCCGTGACCGCTCCGGCCGCAGAGGGCGCATTGCCGCAGTGACGCTGAGCAATTGCTCCAGCTGTGCTCACCTGCGGCGCCTCGCAGTTTCTAGCCATATGGCCGAAACGGAGGCACCTGCGACACTGTGCGGGACCTTGGGGCGGGACGTAGTCCTCTACTCGTATCCTGCAATGCAAAAGGTCAGTAAGGGTCTTGACCGCCGTGGAGTCAATTGTATTGGCCAAGTGCACCAAGAACATTGGTAGCCTATCTCTGGTCCTGCGTGGATCGAAGCGTTGACCATTGGTGTCGCTATATTTATAGTACCAGAGATCTCCACTGATTGGTCCGGGACGAGCGGCGGCCGGTCCGCTGGTGGGAGGAGCCTATTCTCTCCTGTGCTGCTGCCCTCGTGTGATAGGCTCACTATGTTATTATGTGTTGGATATTGTACTTTGTTTTTAATTTCTGGAAACCCGTCACTGTTAAGCTTCAGGACCTCTTCTTTCCCGTTGAAATTATTAGGATGTTTGTGCATTTCGATGGCTTCACTTTGCAGTCTAGCATGTTAGTGTGTCATGGATGAGAATGCTAGTGTCCTGAAACTTGATAATGTGTTCCTCCTCTGTTTCAATGGCGTGTTCTGTTACCGCGGACTTAGCTATCTGACCTAGACGGCAGTTCCTTTGTGTTATTTGAGCCTGATGCTGCGTTGTGTGGTGCCGAGGTAGACCGAACCTCAGGAGCAGGGGATGCGGTAGACACCGGACGACGACAAAGGGTCCCGGGGATCTTTGAGTGAGCATATTAAATTTCTTAACTGCTTAGTAGGCTTGTAGACGGTCTTGACATCGTGGCGTGTTAGGATGCGCTCAATACGATCTGTGACGTTTTTGAAATAAGGAAGAAAAACTTTGCCCTTAATATGAGATTGGTCCGGTTTTTGGTTGTCTCATTTGACTTCCTGAATGGAGTAACCGTTGGACTGTAATGCTAGCTCTAGGTGACACAGTTCTTGTGGTAGTAGCTGGGGCTCACAAATTCGTGAAGCACGATTTATGGGAGTTTTGATCATGGCACGTTTCTGCTTTGGATGATGGAGTTTTTATTTAGTTAGCAGTCAGTATGAATAGGCTTACGGTAGACTGTGTGACCCAATGTGACTTTTCTGCTAACGAGAACGTCTAGGAAGGCCAACTGTCCACCTACTTCTTGTTCCATGGTGAACTGAATGCAGGATTGATGATTAGCAGAAAAGCTGACTAAACATTGGGTCAAACGGTCTACAGTAAGCCCACTCATACTGAGTCGCCAATTGGTCGACAATGTGAGCAAGTGACTCATGAAACTATTTCCAACTTACTTTTTAATAAAAAAAGTTTTAATGTGTTGACATTATTTTAGTAGTTTTACTTTTAATTCAACAAGATTTATGATCGTTTCACTGTGTGGATTCCTACATTCATTGTTAATTGAAGAACAATGCCTATTGATATGAAAAAATACAACTAAAGGAAATTAGATTGCCAGTGGTGTTTTTTGCAGGATTCTAGTGTAAGTAATTTATGAATAATTGTAATAATAAAAATTTAAATACCTACAGTTGTTTGATCCATTTACTGCTAAAATGCTATGTTATGGTTCTCATATGTTTGCTTTTCTGTTTTAGTGTGTTTGTGTTGCTGAATTTGCAAGAAAACATGTCACGTTTTAGGCTTATGTGTTTTTACTGTACTATTTTTCAAGACTCTCTTAAGAAATACAAAAGAGAATAAACAAATTCTGTGAATTCTGAAGAAGAAAAAGAAAACTGGCCTTCACATGTTGCGTTCAAAATGATGACCACCATTTACTAAAGTACAAGATTCCAGTATGTCATGTAAAGATTGCTGCACGTGTAGCATTTCAGCAGAAATTTCAAAACAGGCAGCTGTAATATCGTTTCATATCGTCTAATGTAGTTGGGATGTCCTTGTAGACAGTATCTTTTAGCTTTCCCCAAAGAAAAAAAAATCTAAATGAGTTAAATCTGGTGAATGGGCAGGCCAACATACAGGTCCCCTTTTTTCAATTCAATGCTTTTGAAACAATCGGTGTAGACAAGCTGTAATACAACTTGTGCTATGCGCAGGGCAACCACCATGTTGATACCATAGGTTTCTCCTAGTATGCAGTAGAAGGTCTTCTAACATCTGTGAAACTATGTCTGTTAGGAGGTTTACATAATTTTGGATATCCAGTGTTCCTTCAATGAGAAAAGGACCTATAAGGTGATGATTCACCATTCCACATCACATTTATACTCCATGGAATCTGACTTTCCACTTGACGAAGTTAATGGAGATTGTTTACTGACCAATAGTGCATGTTTCTGAGGTTGACCTGGCCATGATTGGCAAATGTTACTTCATCACAAAACTACATGCTAAATCTGACGTATAATGTCTTAATGTCCATGTGCAAAATTTAACACAATTCTCAAAATCATTTCCACATAGCTTTTAGTGGAGAGAGAGACATGATATAGATGGAACTTATGATGGTGGAGAATGTGCAGTACAATTGTCTGACTCATGTCATTCCCTCTTTTGGTTGCATGGGAGCAAACTTGCAGTTTACAGCAACAGCAGCTAGGACATTAATTTTTCCCTCTTTTCCAGTCGCTTGTTTGTTCCTATTATGTTTTCCATGGGTTACACTAACAGTTTCCCATAATTGGTTAAAGAGGTTCACAAATTTTTCAAGATGGTTGACGTCTATTGGCATACATTTCAGCGTACACATTACAAGAAAGAACAGCATTTTTCCTACATTTCCCATATACCATGAACTTGTCTGTTTTTTCATCATTGATAAATCCCATCTTTCAGTATATCCCACTTCTAGAAATATTAAGCACTTACAAGGAAGTCCCAATGCAATCAGTGTAAAGAAAACAACATGCAATCAAAACATATGAACATCATAGTCTGGTAACTAAGCAGTTAAATGGAGTAGAAGTGTATCGTATTTAGTGAAGAACTATTTGTTTGATGCTGTTTTTTGCATTGTGAAACAATTAAATTTACCGTCTATATAAGAAAACAATAAAATATATACAATATGGACATAATGCATAGCAAATAAAATAAAATATACTTAAAATTATTTTATACAATATCAGCTTAGATAAAATAATTGATTAATTTATTACTTCTCAAAAAATTCATCAGTGCTATATAAACATTTTCATACAATATTTCCAACATTTTATTTTTAAATCTTTGCAGTACATATATCTCTTTCAGCAAGGTGAGTAAGTGGTTGTAGATTTTTAAATTTGCATAAATAAATTATTTTTGTATTTAATTCAGGAACAAAAATGTTATTTTTCTTCCTTTAGTCATGAGAATGCACTTAATGGAAAAGTAATTTATATTAGATTTTTATATATATATATATTCATTTATTATATATATTCATTTATTACATATGTAAGTGTCCTAAACTTTTAAAAAATGGCTTGCAACTAGTAGTTTTGTTTACTTGTACCATTATCGTAACTGTCCTTTTTTGCAGTTTAAAAACAATTTCATTTCTCCAATAAAATGATGTTTCCGGGCTTGTTGGCCGTGGTCCAAAGGCTGTAAACACACCTGACATTTTGCCCGTGACTCCGCCGGGCATCTTCGGAGGAATGACTATCACCCAAGTGAGCATCTTCGGAGTCACGGGCAAAACGTCAGGTGTGTTTACAGCCTTTGGACCACAGCCAACAAGCCTGGAAACATCATTTTATTGGATTAACACCGGCCGTGAAAGCCTAAATAATTATAATTTCATTTCTATTGCATTTTTCCAAAATATTGCACCATGCATCAATAGTGAATGGAAACTTGCTAATAGAGAGCACAGATTGTTTCCAATGATGCCACTTTCCTGATTTGTCTTAAACCAAATCACAGTTTGCTTAACTTCAATGAAAATGTGTAGACCATTTGAAATATTCTATCATATCTTATTCAAGCCAATGTGATTGTAGTGAACATACCATTTAGGCATACACTATCTTCTCTTTCTTGTATTGATGATGAAGTGAAAAGATAAATAACAGATTAAAAAAATTGTGTAATAGGTACAAAAATATTAGTAATAGAAGTGAGTGATTTCAGAGAGAAATATACACATATCATGGTATGCACCTAAATTCCCAAGGTAAAAAATCTTCTAAGTCAATTATAGGCAAATTTCAAAAGCTGGTACCACTTAATCAAATAATTATTGCTTCTAACAATATTCTACATGGAAATTTATAGACTGCATTAATTGCTGTTTTCATTCATGGTGCAATAATCTAAAGCCCAAAAGTACAACTTATATAAGCAAGAGAATAATTTCATTCTTCCTCGATACTTAGGCATAAAGAAATGAATTATATTACCTTGAACTAATTTTAACCATTTCAATGCTAATATATTCAAGAATCAACACAGTGAAAACCAGTTTAAAATCTCCAGTAGATAAAATATATTAAAATGCTTAAAAACTGCCTCTGTAGCATCCCTATGTACAAAGAAAAACAGTTAAAAACATTTAAAACATTAATATAATGATAAAACACTCTAAATGTTTCACTCTCTAAATTTAAAAATGCAGGACATGGTTCGTGAGACCTTTGCTCACATTGTCAATTGTTAAATGACTGGCAGATCTTATTAAGTTGGTAAGGTAGGCAGCTGTCAGGACTCTGGCGGTTTGTAGATGAACTTGTACAAAATATTGTTTGCTTCAGAAATATCGAAATTCATGAGTTTATGTTCATGTTTCTTTAAGAAAATCTTTTCCCATATGTCAAGTTCTTTAGGATTTTGAACAGCTTTTAATAAAGTGAAGCCTTTTTCTATTTCATGGTGTTCATTCTAGAAATGTGCTCTGCTATGACTGATTTTTCTATCTGTTTATAATGGATACTTCTTCAGTGTTCCTTCAAACTGATGCCTATATTTCTCTTGGTCTTGCCTATGTATATTTTTTCACAGTAATTTCAATTGATTTGGTATATACCTGATTTTTCCTCTTTGGAAACTTACTTTTTGTAAGTTTTTCTTTTGATAAGGCAGTCAGGGTGGTAATTTTTGTGATTTTCTTGTGTTTTAGAAATCTTTTAATTTTATGATCAATCATTTGATTTTTGAGCCCATTAGAAATAGCTCTTTCTATTATATGCAGGTATTCTTCTTTATATTCCTCTTTGTTAAGTTGTACATTAACTAATCTGAATACCATACTGTTGAAAGCTGCTTCCTTATGAGGTCTTGGGTTAAAACCACGGGCCTTAATATAATTGTCAGTGTGTGTGTATTTTCTGTAAAAAATTCTAGTTTTTTCTTACTTTTTATGATCTTCAAGTTCAGAAATAGTAATATGTTGTTGGATTCAATTTCTACAGTGAGTTTATCCTGCATGTTTAATAGTTTCAGTGCATCTTCTACATATCTCTTTTGTTCAATAGTAAATATATGATATGAAATGGTGAAAGAGGATTGCCCATCTCTAATCCTGATTTTGTTTAAAAAATTTCTTTCAAATGTGAAAAAGGCTTGATTTAAGCATAGTTCTGCACGTTTAATTTATTCCTTGATATGTGTCTCTGTTAGATGGGAGGATTGTAACCATTTTCTTAGAAGAGTCAAATGTTTTATTCTTTGGTATACTGGGAAAACAAAGCTTTGACATCAAATGAAACCAAAGTGTCATTGGTAGACAATTGTAATCTTTAATTTTATTAATGAGATCCTAGAGTTATTCAAGCTTAAACTGCCAAACTTAGGAAATGTGTTGAACTTTGAAGACACCCCAGTTTGCTAAATGATAACAAGGAGTGTTGATGTTATTAATTATCGGTCTCATGCTTTTCCAAGGCTTATGAATTTTTGGTAGGCCAAGAATCCTGTCTAAAGATGGATTATGTACTTTGATTTTGTAATGGTTGGAGTTTTAAGAATTAGGTGCTACTTTTTAGGAATTCTTCTATTGATTTTTTGCATTTATTTAAATGGTCTGTTTTTATTTCAATAAATTCATCACTGTTTAATAGTTCTTGCATTCTTTTTCTGTAATCCTGTGTGTCCAAGATAATTTTGTTTCCTTTATTAGCCTTGGTATAAACTACATCTTTATAGTTAAGAGACTTAATAAATCTTGGATGAAAACAATGGCTTCGGTTTCTTTTTTCAATTTCTTGTAATGTATTGAAAAATTGTTTTCCTGACAAAAAATGTATCTATTAACTAAGGTTCTGAATGACTAGTTCAATATCTGCTATCTATTCTCTAACTTGGATGAAAAACTGATACAAGTATTGATTCCTTTATTCAGTAATTCCATTTCATTTGCGTTAAATTTTTCTTTGGAGAGATTGACTGCTTTGAGGTTAGGTTTTGGGATGATTTTGGTCTTATCTTCTGGTTTTCTATATAATTTGTTGAATTAGCATTGGCTTAATGTTACTGAAATTGATCTTCACATCTACAGGATATAAGTTGCCATTAGTTTTTATAGGAAATTAGGAAATTGTGGTGGAGTTTCAATATACAGATATAAGAGAGAACATAATCTATGATTAGTTAAATATGGTGGACATTTGTAACAGTGATGTTTAGTATAAGTTTAGAATAACTGAGCCGACTTTGTAACACTTACATCACTAATAGTTTTTAAAAGAGGAAAACTATTAGTGATGTAAGTGTTACAAAGTCGACTCAGTTATTCTAAACTTATAATCTATGATATTATAGACTTGTATAATTTTAGCATAAGAAAATGTTTGAGGTAGCAGCAGTACTTTTAAATGAAGTTAATATAGTAATTGTATCTATTTACAGTAACCAGACACAGATCAATTTAGTTTTTTCTGTCAATTTGAACAGCTAATTTTACATTTGCAGGCAAAAAAAAAAAAAAAAATCAATAATAATAATAATAATAATAATAATAACAACAATAGGTAATTTTAATTTGCATATAACTAATGATGTAGCTTCTTCAAGAATATTTAAAGATCTCTGAATTTTTATTTTGCAAATTCAGAATACACATAGAGAAACTTTTGTTTCATAAAATTGCCTCAAATATTGATGCTAAATACCTCCATTTTAAAGTATATGATCCACACTTATCGGACTAAACTAATGTTTTAGTGTAAATGGGTAACAGAAGCAATACTCTCTATCATGACAAACTGCAGCCTTATCCAGAAGATCAGTACACCAACTATGCTCTACATATACACTCTCTGAATAAGTAGGCTTACCAGAGACTATATACTGGAGCTTAAGAATAAACATTCTGAAACAAATTGGCTGTCAATTATAAACTCTGGCAATGTACGATATGACTTACAAATTTTATAAATCATTAAAAGGTATATGTAATACAAGGTATTGTAATAATATGTTAGCCCAACTAACTTGTAATCATCTCAAATAATAAAAGAAATTATAAAACCAATATATGTAATTAGTTAAGATTTTCACAGTGAAATAGTATAATAACAAATTATTTTTGAAGAATTCACTCAAAATTCACTAGTTTCAATGAAGGGAACAGCCTTCAAAACATGTCCAACTAACTGGAACAAAACTAGTGAAATTTGAGTAAATTCCTCAAAATAATTTGTTGTGTTATAAAACCAAATTTATCAATTGTAATATTATTTAGTTAAAATGTTGCATACTATGGTAGTAATATTTTCATAGGTATAAAAGGAGTAATTTATTAGTAGACAAATGTCACTATAAAAGATGCTGTCAAATTTATAAGCATGAAATTAGAAATGCTTAATTTACTGGAAATGTACAGTATATTGAAATTGCATCTAATAAAATGTAAAGCAGCTTATGATGTAATCAAAAGGGGAAAAAAATTAAGACCATGTAAAAATCTGCCATCAATTACCCCTCTCAAGAATCCAGTTATTATTTCACAAAAAAATATACCATTCTCATTGTAGTGTAATACAAGCCATGAGCTTGCTAACAATAATGCACTAAAAATGTTAATTGTCAATGAACAATGTCAATTATACATTTGACCTGAGATGTTAAAGAGCGTCCTTAAATAAACAAATCAAAAAAAAAAAAAAATTATACATTAAAGAGAAATTGTGTTTCCCTCTGTATTATCTTAAAGGTTGTGAATAACCTAAAACCCTCAAAATCAGAGAATTACTATGTATGTCTAATAATCTGTTTAATATTTCCTGATGCACTGAAATTAACTAAAACCATTTCCATTTATAAGAAAGGAATTAAGTTCCCCCATCTAATTATAGACCTATTTCAATAATTCCAATTTTTCTAACATAATTGAATGCTGCATGCTCAAACAACTGTATGATAACTTTAAGAATAATGATTTACTCCTCACTTCAAAATATATTTTTATACCATGCTTATCTATAGTTAAGGCTGAGGATCTGTATTTAGTAAAGAGACTGAAGGATTTAAGAATAAGGATATAGTAGGTGCTACATTTATAGACCTTAGCAAAGATTTTGACCCTGCATGCCGCAAAATAATACTTGAAAATTATGTTATAATGGCATAGAAGGAATGAATTAAATTCAATAAACTCATATCTGAATAAAAGAAAACAGATTACCACTATAGTGAAAGACGGTCTTCATTTAAAAATGCTAAAAGTAGTAGTTTCCCAGGGCTCGTATTGGGACCTTTTCTTTTCATAGTATTATGAATGATCTGCCACTAAATATTCCAAGTAAATCAATGCAGATGATACAACTTTCCTTACAGTAAATAAGAACCTAGATCTTGTAAAGGCTAATCATAATTTTGCCTATGAAAAGGCACTAATATGCCATAAAGCCAATCTTTTGAAAATAAATTAATAAAAAATGATCATTTGTTTTAATCTGTATAACAGCAGGAGTGCTAAATGAGCAGTGGTGGAAGAAGGACAAGTTATAGTGAGCTCCTGCATAGTAAGTGACCAGTAACGATGGGGGTAGAGCTGGCAGTATATCAAATGAGGATAAGGGCATTTGGAAGGAAGAAATTTAGTTACAATAATAACAGAACTGGAGACAACAGAGTAATGACCATCTTATTATTGAAAAGTATAATTTTAATCCCGTTGGTGATAGGAGGTATAGAATTAAATCCAGGACCGGTAGAAATCCAAACTATGCTGGAAAATATCATAGAGAAAATGATTAAAATGGAGGGGATGGAAGAGAGGATCAATCAAAATTTAAGTAAAGTAGCCAAGGAAATAAAGGAAGACCTTAAAGATGAAGTTCAAAGAATAAGAAGAGAGGTGAATGTAATTCAAATAGGATAGAAAAAATGGATGAGTAAAGGAGAAGATTCAATTGTTTTTCATAGGAGTGGAAGAAAAAAGAAGAATATGGGCAATAGAAGAAGTGTCTTAAGATTCTAATAGAAAAACTAAAAATGCAACCTGCAGGGAATTGAGATTGTGGGGGCTTGAGTAAGAAGAGAAAGGGGGAATAGGCTGATTATAATGCAGTTGAAATATGAAATCCTGAAAAGAGCATGGAAGTTGAAAGGGTCTGGAATTTTTATTAATAAGGATTTGACTCCTAAACATAGAGATCTAAAAAGGGAATTGATATGGATAATGTTACAAGCAAAAGCAGCCAGGATGATAGCATATGTAAGAAACCTGCAACTTTGGATAGATGGATATGGCACAAGAAAATGGAAATGGAGGAAACTAGTCTGCAGATAATTTGCAGACAAGAGAAAATGGCAGAAAGTGCAAGGTCCAATTTGCAGCAGTCGACAAAACATCAGGAAACAAATGCAGGGAGAGAAGAAAAGAATCTAAGGAAAAGAATGAAGCAGAGAAAGGGAGAGGATTATGAAGCAAGGTGAATATAGAATGCCATCAAGGCCAAGGACAGTAGATGATCAGCTGAGGAGTGAGTCTCCAGCAAAGATGACATCATAAGATATGTCAGGGACGTCAAGGAAGACTTCACCAATTGAAGGTTGTATCTCCATCATGGAAGGAGTTGTTAGCTGCCCAAAGTCTAGCAATTGCAAACAGCGGTTTGAAAACATGGCAGCTGAGGCATGGGGAAACCACAGAAGGGGAAGAAAGTGTGGTGACGTCAGAGTGCGGATCTTTAATTGTTCTGGAGAAGATGCCAGCTCCAAACATGGAAGGAATACATTTAAGAAGCAGAAAGTGACTGGATGTATATAGAAACAGATCGAGCTCTCAATAGCAGACAGATAAGGGAAGGCGCATGGGTTTTGGAATTGTGAAGGGCTAAAAAACAAAATAGCTAATGGAACATTACAACATCTAGTGGCAAAATTAGATATTTTAGCGGTGGTAGAGACAAGGCTAAAAGAAGATGATATAAACGTAAATGATTTTAGTTATTATGGGAGGCAAGAGGAAATGATAGGAGGAGGGATAGGAATATTTGTAAATAAGTAACTGATTAAAACAATCAACAAAACCTGGTTTAGATGTAAAGAAATATTCTGGGTGATAATGTATGATAAACAAATAGATGACAGTGTAATCTATATAGGGATAATTTATAATCCACCCACCTCTTCACAATTCCACAACTCTGAATTGTTTCAATATTTAGAAAAGACATAGATTATTTCAGGGAATAATACAGGAATTTAGAATTTATAGTAATGGAAGGTTGGATAGGAGAATTGTAGGTACAAGGACTAGAAGATTGGCATAGAGTGAAACCACTGAATAAAAGTAAAAAGCTTAGGTGTAGTAAAGATAAGGTTGTAGATAGAAGCAGTGAAAAATTTATACAGTTTTGTGAATTAAATTTATTGAATATTTTGAATGGGAAGTATGGAGAAGATGAGTGCGGTGAATTTACATTTGTAAATAATAATGGTCAAAGTGTAATAGACAATATTTGTTGGCCTATTAGCATTAGTTACGTAGTAAATAATTTTGTAGTTCTAAATTTATGTTCAAATAGTGGTCATTTTCCACTAGTAATAGATATTAGGGTTAAAATGGATCAGTTGAGTAGGCAACACCTATAACAATACGATTATAAACATGAGTATAAGAAATTTAATGGAAGGAAGAATGTAAGAGTAAATTCTTGCAATTATTAGACTCTAATGTAGGTATGATTGCCAACTTGGAATAAAGTGTTTGATAATAGAAACAGAAATACAAAAAGCAATGAATTTGCTAAACTTTGTGGTTCAATGGACAGGTGAGGAGATGTTATTGAAAAAGAGGACAAATGAAACTAGGGAAGGGTGGTTTGACAAGGAATGTAGATTAAATAAAACAATAGTGAAACAAAGATTAGTAAAATGGAAAGAGATAGGAGATGAGATCTCTAAAGGTGTTTATCTGGAAAGTAAGAAATATTATTAGGAACTGAATATAATAAGAAAAATGAGTGGAGGCTGGAAAATGCTAATAAAGTAATTAATATAATAAACAATAAAAACATAAGTAAAATATGGAAGGTTATAAAATCAACATACAAGAAATATACCAGCACACCCATTATAAATCGAACCTGGCCTGGACCGAGGGATTTTTTCGGGCATAAAAATCCTAAGTATGGCTTCCTTCGGAAGGGAAGTAAAGCCGTGGGTCCCGTGTCGTACATTTACGGCACAAAAAAGAACCTCAAGCCTGAAAGAGAGGCCTCTGAGCAAAATTTGTCAGCTGTTTCACGCCCTGAGTTGAATGGGACGCTGATGACCAGAGATGTTAAAGAGCGTCCTTAAATAAATCAATCAAAAAAAAAAAAACACCCATTATACCCCAGGGAGAATGGTTAGATTATTTTACAAAACTTTATGAAATATCGGGGTATAAGGGAGCTAGGAGTGTTATAGGAATGAGTAATAATTTTATAGAAATATTGGATAGTGAAATAAAAAAATGAGGAAATAATAGAACAGGTCAAACTGTTGAAAATAAACAAAACAACTGGAATAGATGGTATACCAACAGAATTTATAAAGGAATGGTGCATTAATGGGGATAGAGTGGGAGTACTGACAAATATATTCAATTTAATAAAAACAAAAAGATACATACCACAGCATTGGAGAAAAGCAATTAAAAACCCAATATACAAAGGTAAAGGCAGCACAGATAAACCTTACAGTTATAGAGACGTGGCTTTATTATCTAATTTGGGAAAAATTTTACTGGTATTTCGACAAGTAGATTAGTAGATTTGAGTTGTGTGTAATAAGGCCTCATATTAGATGAATGTTAGATTTATGAATAGTATAATGTAAGTTAGGTATGTTAATTTGTTAAATATTCATAAATGATTACTAAAAAATTGGAGAATAATAGTAGTTTGTTTTGTATGTTTTTGTGTATATTTATGAATATTGTATGAAGACCAAAGTGCAATGGATAGTGGTTTGAAAAATTTTAACTTTTAATGTAGAGGCTTTATTGATAAGTAAATTCAAATTCAAGTAAATGTGCCTCAGAAATAGAATCATTGGCTCAAGACTTTCCAGAACTTCATCCCTTCAGGAGGATACCAGAAACTGGCAGATTAAAGGTACTTATTAACTATTTTTCTTTTTCTGTTCATAAATATATAAGTGAATGTGATGCAATATGTGTTTTGAGAAACATTTATATAAAGCCATTGAATGAAGTTTTTGCACATCACAAGGTAAAAATTCAATGCCAAGAGAAGTAAATACAAAACTACTGACAAATTTATGGAATCTTTAAAACATTTGTTTAAGAATCATGATTTTAGAGCCATTTCAGTTGAAGTCAATGGAGATTCATATATTCAGATGCATTCATAGATGTTCTGATGTCAACTCACATATATCAGAGTTTGTTGGAAAATCAAACATTAACTTTGGAAAAGCATTCAAACATACACATAAACAGTCTCAGCAGTTTTTAATAGCCATCTTCAGTCAATGCTGTCGTCAAAAATGTATCTTACAACTATCTACATCAATGAGGTGGTGACACATAGATATGATGTTTGGCATTCACCCAAATCTCTGTTTGGACATTATTGTGGCTCATGATGCCCCCTGAAACATCATTCCAGGATCCAGATGTATATTGGCAGAAATGAAGCCCCAAATATTTGTATTATTGCATAAGCTAACGTAGAACCAGTTCAACTCTTTCAAGCCTGTCATCTGACAGCAATCAATTAAATCTCATACACATTCAGCTTCTGATTTGAAATTCATCAGATCTGAGATTCAACACTTACTTAAGGAAGGTACTATTGAACATGGTATCATGGCTTGCCCAAATTTTGGTTGTAACTTCAGAAAATCACTGGTGTAGAATGGTTGTCAATTCAATTAAATGTACTTACGAAGCTGTTGACAATGGAGTGGTATATATATAAACAATGTAATACAGTTTTTTTAACACTAACTTCATTCACTTACACAAAAATCTGGACATATGTTTCGGGAGTGATGGGAGGGATCACTCCCGAAACATATGTCCAGATTTTTGTGTAAGTGAATGGAGTTAGTGTGAAAAAAACTGTATTACATTGTTTATATATGGTTGTCAATTATTCCCAGACTTACTTTTCCATAGATGAAAACAGAGTTGCTTATAATAACAACCACCACCACCACCACCACTATGGTGGTGAAATTGGAAATTTTCCGTAGTTGTAAAATGCAAATACAGTGCTGCATACAATGCCCATGTTAAAGTCATTTAAGTTTGTAACTTTTTTGGGAGGTCCAATATGTTTTCTAGGTGTAGTACCATTTGGAGCAATTTTCTAACCTTACCACAAATGCGAGACAATAACTCTGCCTACACTACATGCTTTGCAGTCGGTTGCTGCACAGTTTTAAAATCCAATTTATTTTTCTCTTTCACATTAAAGCATCTTTTGATAAAAGTATGCACTCCGAAACTGGCTTCACAATACTTACTTTTTTAATCCTGTTTTTATATCCACTAAATTCACCACTTCCTCTTGCTTTTATTAAACCTATTGCAAATATTCCGTTCTCTTGCTAACAAAGCCCAGCGAACAACTGACCTGAAGACACAACTTGATCATAAACATGTCTGGCTCAACATTCTGCAGATGCCTGAATATTCTATTGTAAGGCTAGGGAACTGTTACATGCCTTTCAGACGACAGTATTTTCACTGAAAGGGACTCGTATAATAAATTGCAATCCTTGATCTAGAGCGTCCCTTAAGCATCAGCATAAGTTTAGGTACACAGCATTTCTGAAAGAAGATGCAATATGATTCAAACTGATCTTATTTTTCTGTGACATTTTTTATAGTACAATGAAAAAGGGATACTTTAAATCTAAATGTACCTATGGTTCCTTATTTTGTGAACACTCAACTTCAATAGAAATCGGCTGCATGGACTATGATAATTGTATAATTAATATGATACTAGCAGTTTTATCTGGCTGTGACCAAATATATGGGAATATTTATTTGTCTGTATAATGAAAAGATTTTGTGTTAAAATAATGCATTTATCATAGTCATGGTGCAAAAATTAGTTTCAAGTTTCTCGTAGATTAATTATTAAGAATCTAGAATACTTTCTCCAGGTGTAAATGTTATTTGCAATAAAGGGATTACTTCACGTGAAAATGTGGGATCTGATTGGGAGCATTGCAAGACTCCAGTTATTGGAGAATGTGCATGTACTTCTCAAGGTACATTCCATTTGATGGTCACTGGAAGTGCATGCTTTGCAGCAGAGATAAACTGAAAATGCAGTCTTAGAGGAAAGGCTCTGCATTCTTTTATATTCAAGTTTAATTGCATGCAAAACTTGTGCACATTATTATAGTTGGTTGTTGCATTATGCACATTTCCAGTTATATTATTTTATCACATTTATCATGTATACATTCATACTTGAATTTAAAATTAAAATTAGAATATATTTATCAAGTAAATATTTGATAAAGCGCCCCTTCACTTAAATAGCCTCTCCTGTTATGCTCATCAAGAACTGTTTGTGTCCAAAAATAATTTATTAACTTAATATATGAGATATATTCTCACTAAGAAGGTACCAACCCAAGTGGACAAGGTCGCTAAGACACAAAATTGTGAAGGAAGGTTTGTGGCTTGAATTTTACTAGGATCTCCTCAACTGAACTTTTGTTTTCCAGGTTTTTCTCAGTCTTTATTAATAGATCATGTCATATAAACTTTGGCCTGATATGCTTCTTTTCCGAAATTTTGTTCTAAATTCATAATTTCATCTAACATACCATCAGTGACGTCTGTAATACTAAGTAGTAATAAGGATGTTAAACATTACTAACAATGTATTATTAATTCTAAATAGAAACAGAAAATCAGATTCTAATTAGTTTTTGTTATTTTAAAGCATTGAATTATATTATATCATAGCATTTTAATAGCCATATTAATTTGTAGGGACTGAAAGGATATTTGAAATCGCTCAAACCACATAGACTGAATGGAAACAAATTGTCTATATAAGTATACCAGCATTTAGTTTTAACATTGTAGACTGGGAAATCATTCCTCAGAGATGAATTGGTTCTTTACTATTCCTGGTTCACAAAAGTGATATCTCCAACAACTGGAAGACTTTGTCTCACAATTTGTAGAAGTTACTAATAGCTAAGTATCTAATAAAAGTACAATTGAACTGGGATGTATTTGCAAAATAATATTTAAAAAAAAAAAAAAAAAAAAGGTTTGTCTTAATTTAATAAAAATAATGATTTATAGTTATAGATCACTAAACTACTTGCTATATACAAGCAGTAATGATGAATTTTGAGATAAAATGACACACCATTTAGTGTGCAAATACCATGCAATCAGTTTTGTTTCCTCCCATAGCATTTTGCCAATGGGCAAGCACACCATTCATTAGCCAGTCAGCTGTCTGGGAGGGTAAAACAATAAAACAAACTAACCATACAGCAACACACAAACCAATTTAAGAGGCTTATTACTTACCAACCCTGCGCTGCGGGGGAATTCATTGCTGATTGCACTGAAGACAACTGGAAAGAGGGTATATTTTGTCAAAATCTAGCTCTGCATGGTACAATGCAAGGACAGGATGGGCTAAAGCATGTATTTACTTTTATATACCTTGGTATTCACTTACTTTACTAGAAACAAAATGTAGCATGCAGTTTGCCTTGCCATATAGCAGATTTTGTTCAATTAAGTACATTATGAGAACACAACTTCCAGCTGGGAAAGTTGGCATCCTTCCTCACCAGAGTATCTATTACCATGGGCTGTATCATTTCATCAGAAATATTAATGCAGCATTAGAATAATATAATCTTGGAGGTTATGGCATCACCTAATGTAAATAACAAATATAATGCAGAATTTAGTAATACAAACATTATAAAAAGTTAGATGTACTGTATAGATTTTAAAGAAGGATGCTGCTTAAAAATCTTGGGATGGTGACATTTATTTGCATGAAAAATGCTTAAAAATCTTGGGATGGTGACATTTATTTGCATGAAAATGAAGCAAAAAGAAAATAAATTGTGAGTAACATAGTCATAATTTTGCCACAGACACAGTATCTAATATAAGTAAGTTATATGATAGTAATATTCATCTTATGTATGCCTTATATCCATTGGAAAGGACAAGAGATGCTGGTAAAATGCTTTGTGCAGTGCTATATGCACTTCAGTCTGCATCGAGATTTTTCACCTAAAATAAATGTCTCATTTTACTGCAGCTGAAGTAAGTTTGATCTTTGATAATGGAACAAAAGAAGCAACAGAACTAAATGATGAGAATGAGTCAAGATGCATTGCTGCAGCTTTTGATGGTAACGGTCAGATACATTGCAACATATCTCTGAATGACATTATATTTATCACTGATAAAGTACTTAAAGTGAAAATACTTAAACATTTTTGTTCTGCATGCAAAGATAAGAGCTCCAGTAAAGAGATTGAAGTTGAAGTAATGAATATTTTCAGATGCTCTGTTACTGAGAGAGGCACTGGCTATATTCAATTTTTAATAATGGAAATTAGAGGTCAAAAAATTGGAGTGCCTTGGACATGTTCAGAAAAGAATGGGTTCAAGATTGAGAGATGTTTTAAAACATAATTTTGAAACTAAGTTGAATGATGGCAAAGCATTTGGTAGTGAGGGGCAACTTACAAAGGCACAATGATAGTTTATAGCTATATGGGCTTAGGTATTGGAAGGAATGCTAATAATTTGCTTTATAGGAAGAAAGCAGTTTCATAGACTCTGAATAGCTCATCTCAGCATGGTTTATACTCAAGTGGTTCTGAAAGCTAGTGTAAATTTAAAAAAGCAGCCTTTAAATGGGAAAGATATACATGCAAACATTCACCACCCAAGAAGCCATCATGTCCACAATAAAACCTTCCTTTAGAGCTCTTGCCAAAGATGAGTTCTTACAAAAGTACCTCTCTTTGGGGGGGGGGGGGGAGATCCTTATGGTGGCTTCAACTTTCTGATTAGAAAATGCATACCACAAAATCAGAATTTGTAAGTCTAATTAACATTTTGCATTTATGATGCTCTATATTTTATTTTAATAAGGGGGTACAGAAGAAGAGTAATGTTTTAGATCTCCTTGAAGTGACATGGCTCAACAGATATTTAGGGGACTCACAAACATAGATAGAGAAGGGATCCAAAGAGCTAAGGTTGCCATTCAAAATGCCATAATGGAAACCATGAAAGCAAGAACAGCTACTAACAGAATAAATGAAGATAAGGAGAACATAGGTGGTTCAGCATAAGTTCCTGGAATGCATTGTGTCTTCATCATGGTATATGGGAATCTTAGTATATCATGAAATGTACACCAATTTTTCTCAAAACTACATATTATTATAAATTTGAATAGTTTGGGATTTTCACAGTGAAATATAGTATCATATAACAAATTATTTATGAGGAAGTCACTCAAATTTCACTAGTTTTATTTCACTTACTTGGACATGTTTCAAAGGCAAATTTCTTCATCGTCAGCACGGTTCCACTGTCAGCTTTCCAGCGTGGTATTAAGATATAGCTCTTTGGATTTTACAAACTTTTTGATGAGGATGCTGTTGTTTGGAAGATCAAAATTAACTAAATTTTATTTGTTTTCATTCAAGAATATATTTTCCCACACCGATAATTCTATGGGTTTTTGAAGAGCTTTTAAGAGTTTTGGTTCATTTTGGAATTCATGGTTTTTGCCAGAAATGGTATGCTACTGCTGATTTTTCCGTATGTTTATATTTTACACTTCTCATGTATTCCTTAAACCATATGGTAATGTTCCTTTTTGTTTTACCTATACATTTATTATTGCAGACTTTGCAACTGATTTCATAAATGCCTGATTGTTTTCCTAGTGGAATTTTGTCCTTTGTATTGGTTTTTAGTAGGTTTTTCAAACTCCATTTTTTGCCTTTGAAACATTTCTAAGTAAGTGGAATAAAACTAGTGAAATTTGAGTGACTTCCTCATAAATAATTTGTTATACATATTATTAGTCTTTAAGTAGCATTTTCTTGAGATTCTAGGGTGGGTCCATAAGTTTCCGGACTCACTAATAAGAATTATTGCCTTCACAAAAGCCTTATCTAGTATCATACCTTATCTGTTAAGTAAATAATTGCAACTGTAATATCCACTCCTCTGTGTTCAGTTGTTCAGATATATTTGCATAAAGAAGGCTCTTTCTAGAAGATTGTGACATGTTCAAAATGGAGTATCCAGCTGTTATTGCATTCTTCACAAAAGAAGGACTAACTCAAATGAAATTAAACAGTGATTGGATGGTGTATATGGGGAAGCATCCCCCTTTATTCTACCCTAAAAGAATGGGCCAAACTTTTTCAAATGGTTCGAGAAAGCATTGAAGATGAAGAGCGTGCAGGTCTGCCCTTGGAGGTGCTCAATTCTGAAAACATTGCTATTGTGGAAGGAGAAATAATGAAAGACCTGCGGCTCAAAGTTACAGAAATAGCAGCAAGGTTGGGCCTTTCTAAAACAACAGTCCTTTGAATTATTCATGAACATTTAAACATGAATAAGGTTAGTGCAAGATGGTTGCCTAGACTTCTTTCCTCAGTTCAAAAACAGCAACAAATCATCTGTTTTCAGGCATTTTTGGAGCTCTGCTGTGGCTACGAGAGAGAATCCCTGCAAACCATTGTTACAGGAGATGAAACTATGGTCCTCTACTATGATCCCTTGTCCAAAAGAGAATCAATGGAGTGGCAAAGCACTGCCTTTAAAGGCCAAGGTCACTCAATCAACCAAGAAGATCATGGCCACAATCTTTTGGGACTGTGAAGGAATACTCTTCATTGACTTTAAGGAGAGGAACACCACAGTAAAGGGGAGTACTGTGCTGGACTACTGCACAGACTATGTTCTTCCATCAAAGAGAAAAGGCAAGGAAAGCTGAGTGGTGGTGTGCACCTTCTTCACAAGAACAAGCCTGTGCACACAGCTCTTGTTGCAAAGGAAACTGAAGAAATTTGGATTCAAGGAGATTGACCGTGCACCCTACAGCTCAGATCTAGCTTCCAGTGACTATTTCCTATTCTCAAAACTCACGAAGCATCTTCAAGGAAGGAAATTTAATTGTGTCAAAGAAGTGATGGATGCTGTTTATGCTCATTTTGGAGACAAGACTTCTGACTATTTTTTGGGAGATTGAAATGTTAATTCAAAAATGTGAGAAGTGTATTGCAATAAAGGGTAACTATATTGAAAAAGTGAAATATCATACCTAGAAAATGGTTAGGCCGGAAACTTATGGACCTACCTTTGTATATGTGAAATATTTAACTCAAATTTTCACATCATCTATAATATAATATAATGAAAATGCATGAAATTTCATAAGAGGTACTTATACAAATATTCTTCTCAGCACCAAATATGATGACAGTTTTCTTTCTTTATAAATTTCATATCATTTATTAAGAAAAAAATATTTGTTCTATTCCAATAAAATTATGTATATGAAATTTAATGAATATAAGAGAAAATATACAAAATATATTGAGTACATTTATAAAATTACAGCTATTATAGTTAATTAACAATTTGTACCCAAAAGCCAGTTAAATTTAACATTATGATCATATGGAAATCTCTTGTTGATCATAAACTCTTTAACAAATTTAAAAACTTTATAGGTTCAGCACTTCTATATTCTGTAATGATCACTAAGGCAATAACTTTTAGGAATAACTTTTCCAAGCCTTCTTTTGCAGGAACTTGCCCTACAAATGCTGTGAGGTGCTTTATTTGCTTCAGTGATATGATTCTTTCTGCAGTTATTGCAATGACCTTAAATTAAGGAAAAAACAACAATTATATTAAGATCTTATTATGAGTTATTTGCTAGAAGATCTTTAATGCATTACTTTTCTTTCATTAGATATACTTTGGTGTTTGTGTAACAATTTGTGTTACTGCATCATGGGTTGGAGCAACACATTGTATCAAGTATCTCTACCTTCCTCAGCATCCAGCAGGTTCCAGCTACTCCAACATAACTAGCACAGTGCAGCATCACCATGTAAGTAAAGCCCTCTCCCCATTCTCTTAGAAAAATGACATTAAAATATTAGTAAAATGCATTAAAAATGTTTATAAAAGTTTTGAGATCGCCTCCTTAGTCTAGTGGTCAGTGTTGTTGACTGTTGGCCTGGATTAGAGGCCAGGGTTTGATTCCCGGTACCTACTTAGGAATTTCTTCTAAGTTAGAGAGGTCTGGAACGGGATCTACCCAGTCGGACAATTGGGAAGCTACCTGATGGATAGGTGGCATTGTTTGATCATGAAAGCTGCTTGATAAGCGACTGGCATGCTTGTCACATGCCCCCCTTCAATACTGCTCTCTATTAATGAAGTCTAAGATGGAAATAGAGGATGCAGAGGTTGCCACAGCAGGCCATGGCTCACCCCAGGCTGTAGCGTCAAATGAGAAGGAGAAGAATGAAAGTTTTGATTTCTCATACAGTAGAAATGTAGTTTGGTAAATTAATCCTGAGATTTGTTTAATGAAGAAAGTGCTAATGCCATACTGTAAATGCACATTTTGTATTTATTTATTGTATGTATAAAATTATGCTTCTCCAATAACATATAGCATGAAAGTATGTATTGAAAGGGAAGTTTAAACAATGAATAAGTTTAGTGGATAATATTATTTTTGAAACAAGCCTGGCATGATAATGGAATGAAATCTTAAATAAGTTCCTTGTCTATTGATTGATTGAGAGAGAGAGATCTTGCTTACTATTAGCAATATAGTGCAATGGCCCACACAATACTAAATTCCATGCAAGCAGCTGATAATAATTGGTGATGAATTAACAAGGGATTATGATTTGGTCATTCCCCTGAGCTCAGTGTGTGCGACTTTAATTTGTACAGAAACTTAAAACATAAAATATAGATGAAGAGCAATGCACAAATTGCTGAGACCTTAGAAAAGAAACTTAGAAGAGTGACGCATGAAATAATGGAGATAAAGTTGCAGCAAGTGTTATGAAACCTTCTTTAAAAATGTTAAATGTGTTTGAGTAAAAATGGATATTATTTTTAGCACTTACTGCATTATTCAGATATAAATAAAATAAATAATCATTTTTTGTGTAATTGATTAATTTTCTATATATATTAAAATGCAGTACGACATAGGCATCAACTTCTATAAAATAATTGGGGGCCTATCTCAACTTCTGCCCTAAACTTGGAAATCCAAACATAAATGGCATAATGTTTAACATTTTATGTGATTATAATTAATAATTCCAAATGAAATCTTTGTTAATGGTTTAACATTAAATTAAAATAAAATTAAAAATGTTGGAATTTGTAGTAAACTGAAATCAGATTTAAGTATTTGGCTAATAACTATAATATCAGATTTTGTTGTAAGCCTATAAAATTGCAAGCATGCAAATCAGTATGAAAGTAGTTAAAAAAAACATTAAAAACTAATTACCTATCTTGATGAAAGTCTGGAGATAGTCTGGCAATGCAACTCATTTCTTCCAATGAACTGGTCGGCCATACCATTGAGATCCAAAGTTCTGGTGATGTTTCGGTCACAACTGAATATGACAATTGAATTAAGATGGCTGTACTCTATAGATGACCTTAAATAAGTTTTCAGCCTTCCTAGACTGGAGAAAGGTATTTCAGCTGTACATTGACACTGGGACAATAAACAAGTTTTACTGGTTTAATCAATTTCGGAAGCATTTCTGACACATTTATTACATTTCTGAAACTGTACAACTGAAGAAAAGTTATCTAAGTAGTTCATATTCACTTTTGGTTTTAAAATGTCCATCAAGTTATATTTCAATATCAGCCTGCCAATATCAATGTCATCTTTAAAAACATTAGCTATTTCGGTAATATCAACATTTCTATTTGTGACGAATTTTTCATTGTTCACCATAAAAACAATAGTTTCAAATCTAGTAATAAGACATTGAAGGAGACATCAATTAATTAAAAAAAATTTGTATGGTATATATCTCTATGGGTGGCAAAACTGTGAGGAGCACTTACAGGATCTTATCTTTTCAGAGTCATCCTAGATGTAGTAGCTGCAGTTCTTGTAGGTGAATGGATTATGCATCATTTAATATTTCTGCCCAAAATGTATCATAGGTAGTTCTGATATGTGTGAGGGAATCTGCCAAGCACTGAACTATAGAATATGCTTGCTCAATGTTTTCTTCTGTAGCATTGTTTTAAGAGCATCAATGTGGCAAAATATCTTGCATAACAAACACAAATAGAAATAGAAATTAAATGACTTATTTCAGTTCAAAAGCCACTTGTTTTGGAACCTGCATCTGATGGTTCTGTTTATTACAATTCTTAAAGAAATTCTTATCATTTGTTCATAATTGGAATGAAGTGATGATAATGATAAAAGGCAAACTGCCCAGACAGAATGGGCTGTGGACTGCATCATCGACTTATAATTGCTTGAAGAATGAAAGTCTTGTGGTTGAATTTCTCACAAACACAATGTCCTTTATTAAGTTCAGCACACCCTGCTACCAGAAATATTATTTACAGTGTCTTGAACAACAAGATTAAGTGAGTGAGTGAAACAGTGTACAAATAGTGCTCAGGGTTCTTTTTCTGGCAGCCTAGCCTGAATTCCTGAGTACTTGCTGCCATATTTGATGCACCATTGTACCACAAGATTGATGCAGTAGATGTTATCACTCATAATATGGCTTAACATTTACACAAACACTACAATAAAAATTCATCAGAAATGGAAAAAGAAAGTTGTAACTCTAATATTAATGCTGGTGGAAGCAGTACAATGAAGGCAATTCAATAAGAAATCCAGAAACGAAGGGAAAGCAAGTTGTGAAATCGCCGGCATGTCAGCCTCACATTATGCATGAAGCAGAAGTAATAGCACCATTACATCTCATTATAGGTATGTTAAACAAGACCTGAAAAGTGCCTACCTGGAAATAAAAACGGAAAACGAATATGAAGGCACAGGTAAATTAATTATAAGAAAACGAGAGCTTTATCAACATGTCAAAAAGAAAAGCAGGAAAATACCCTAAAGCAGCTGTGCATTAGGTAGGGAAAAAACACCAAGAATGTGATTTTAAACAACAGATTTGAAATTTTAAGAAATGAAGATGAACAGCACAAAAGAAACAAAGAAGTCCATTATTAAAACATATCTTTTAAGAGAAAATTATTTTAAAAAATATATGGAACTAACTCAGAAAAGCCAAGTCATATGAATAAAATCACATGATATATTTAAAATAATACACTATGGGTACTTATTTACACACTTCACTTATATTAAGTGAAGTGAAGTGTAAGTGTAAGTGAAGTGTGTAAATAAGTTACCCATAGTGTATCATTTTAAATATGATGACTTCACTGTAAACAGTTTTAAAAATTATACATATAAGTCATGTGATATATGTCATACTAAACACTCTTATTGCTTCACTTACTTGTGTGATATTTGGAATAGGTTTCCAAGACCTTTATCTTCATCTTCGGCCAAGGATACGACTGATTGGAGAATCCAATGGCTCTATAGAGATGAAGTGCCGTCCTGGTGATATTTTAATGTACTGAAAATGGGTGTTTTCTACCTTTGGAATATCAAAGTTCATTAATTGATCTCTGTATTTATGAATGTAAATTTTTTCCCAGTATCCAGTTCTATAAGTCCCTGAGTCTCCTGTAATAAATCCACCTTCTTCACAATCTTGTGATTTTTAGTCCAAAAATGATATGCCAGAGCTGATCCATCTGCCTGTTTATATTTTATGTTCCTGAAATGCTCTTCTAAACGTGTGTCTATATTTCTCTTTGTTTTTTCATTATGGATCTTTTCACAATCTGCATATGTTATTCTATAAATACCTGTTTTTTTTTCTATTGTGGGGTCTTTACAGCCATTTTATCTTTCAATATCTTTCCTAAATTAAATCTGTTAATGGGTGCTAATTTTATATTGAAACCTTTAAAACTATTTTGAAAATTTTTCATTGATTATGGATGATATGTAAATTTTTTAAAAATCAGTTTTTCTATATTTGGTGATAATGTGGTGGTATCTCTGATAAGTTTTTTCCTTCTAAATCTTTCCACCTTTTTATGCATTACCCAAGTTCAACAATTGTTGTAAACAGTGTAATGAGAAAAAGAGATATAAGTCAGAACTATATAAAAGACCTAAATGAGGAAATAGAATGGGCACGTAATGCCCAGCATGCAGTTTATTTAGATACAAAAAAATTCTTAGATTTTATTTATTAATTTATTAATTGTGTCAGATACAATATAACAATATAGCTGTGTTCAACCCAAGTTTTACACCAGGCCAATATTGAGTCTTATACAAACACACTGGTAAATAATAGCAATATTTTCGACCAAGCCCAATAACCACATTATCTTGCCATTAAACACTAGTTCCAATAAACTTAGAACCTGTCCCTCCATGTCAAACTCAATATATCAATTAATTCCATTCAGAATTCATAATTAAATAAAACTCTCCAACCTGGGTGCGACTCCATCTATATCTGTCCACTTTCTTACCCATTTCCTCCTTGATTGAGTTTCATGTTGATATTTAATTTACCATTCCATTCCACCACTAGGGAAAAATGGGGGCTATTACTAACTAAAATCATTACTTTGAAGTTTGTCACTGAGTCTAAAGACTTCCAACCACAAACCAGAAAATCCAGAGCATTTTAACCACTTGGACTAATAAACGTGAATTTTCTACCTTACCATACCCCAAGGAGCTATTTAAAATTACCAAAACCATTACTCTCATAAAACTAAACAAATTTCAAACCTTCTTCATTTATTATTTTATCCTTACTACTTCTAGTGAGATTATGCTTATCTTATTCTTTAACTGATCATCTAATGTACTGAAATTATAAATTCCCAGTTCTTACATTAAAGTCACCCAGTATTAAATTCTACCATAAAAATTCCTCTCTGATTTCTTCCATCTCATCTTTTACCTTACCTTTCCATTCTTTTCTGTATCAACCCCAAACCACCTGTCAATCCTGGTGGTGTAGCGGTAACCATACTTGCCTCCTAAACCCAGGATCACGGGTTCGAACCCAGCCAAGACCAATGGATATTTTCGGGGCATAAAAATCCTAAGTATGGCTTCCTTCGGAAGGGAAGTAAAGCCGTGGGTCCCGTGTCATACATTTATGGCATGACAAAGAAGCTCAAGCCTGAAAGAGAGGCCTCTGAGCAAAATTTTTCGGCCGTTTCAAGCCCTGAGTTGAATGGGATGCTAATGACCTGAGCAGTTAAAGAGCGTCCATAAATAAATAAATAAAAAAAAAACACCTGAGACTTTCCCTTTGGTATTTCTCCTTGAACCCATTTTTCCCAAGAATTCAAAATCTGTCGTTTTTATTTCCTCCCCTCTGACTAATAAAGTTTGAGCTACAGCTAATAGATATACCTTACCAGTTAATGACCCAATAAAGCCCATTGACAAACTCCTTTTCAGACCTTTGCAGTTCCAGAATCCCCAACCTGACAGACCTCATCCTCCTCATACTATACTGGGTCCACTGTGTATCTGAATTCCTTCTTCCGACTTCTCAACTCGATTCCCATTTGCTTTTGTACCATGTTACCAGGCTCAAGGATGCTGTCCCTTGGTGTTGACACGACATGCCTGCTTGAAACTTCTTCTCTTCTTTCTTCCTCCACCTCCTCCCAAGTCTGCTGTTGAGTCTCTCGTGTCCAGTCCTTGTCTTTGTCCAATGATGTCCTTTTGGATGGAGATGTCATCCTGACTCATCCGTGATGCTGAAATTCCATTTCCTACTCTGGCGTTAACCTCCTCTCCCCCTTCTTCTCACTGGGCACATACCCAGTTGATCCCACCTCCAATCTTCCACTTTTCAAACCATCTTGTTCAGGACTATGAGGCATAACTTGTTGTGTATTACTACCATTGCCATACTCCCTTAATTGTGATTCACAATCATTTTATCCACTCATAATTGCATATTCCTTATATGAGCTTGTTTCCCATTTGCCCTTACTTCTTTCATTTCTGATATTATCCTCCTCTCAAGTTTCCACGTCATAACCATAAACCCATGATTCGTCACCAGTTATGACCCTCTGGAGCAAATTTGGGTCGTCGCGGACAGAGTTCAATAGCTCCTTAGCAACGTTAATGCGATGGTGTTTTTTGATCGAAATTGAGCAACTTTGGTACGAATTTTGCGGCGACCCGTCTCATGCCCAAATCATTGGTAAAAATCGAATGGCACGAGCCAATCGATATGTTTAGGACCTCAGCAACTTCTCTAACGGTCATTGACGATTGGCCAATACTATTTTCATCACTTCAATGTTTTCGTCTGTTGTTGACGAGCTCGAGCGTCCGGGACGCTCTTCGTCGTTCACATCTTCTCGACCCTCTGAGAACATTTTGTACCACCGATAAACGTTGCTTTGGTCCAAGGTAGCTCCACCATATGCCACAGTCAACATTCGGAATGCATCCGCGCACTTAATTTTGTTTTTCACACAAAATTTGATACAGATTCTTTGTTCCATTTTTTGGAATAGGCAGAAATCGAAGACGAGCCAAAACACGTCCAAGCAAAATAGCTGTCAACAATTAACTGAACATTCAAAATGCCCGAACTTGTCAACATAAGTGAGGGACATAAGTACCAACATAACGCCACAAAACAATTGGAAATCGAATATACGTTGCCCGCGGAAATTCAAAATTCGCGATATTTTTGAACAGACCTGTAAATGCCCACATGTAAGAGAAACAGTTTCACAGTCCTAGTCCAATGCATTGTCAAGTATTTTCAAATCAGTCTATCAACAATTAGCAATTTTCTTTCAGAGTATTTGCGGTTCTAGAGGAGAAATTCCATCAAGTGTGTTTACTTCTAAGTAATTTCTTCTATGTATATTCAGAAAGGCATGAGTGCATGTTGTGATTTAGAAAAGAATGAGTGTATAGTCTAGTCAAGTTTTGAAAAAGTATGCAATTTACGTTCATGGCACTTTGAGAAAGCACAATGTTTAGCACATGACTGAATCAGTTCAAATTTCTTTCAGTTTGGTTTTAAGCCCATTTGATTCTCAGTCATCACTGTTGCACCATCACTTGTGCAACCAATTTTCCTTTAATGTCAAAGGTTGTTATCACATCTACTACATGTTTCATTAATTCACTAGCAGATTTGTCAGCACTCACATCGGCAAAGGACATGAATCACTCTTGGATCTCTGCAGACTCCTCCAGAACCTATCTATGACTAGTAGCCAGCTGGGATATTTTGCTGATGTCGGATGTCTCATCTAAAATAATTGCAACATAATTTCTGTGAGTTGGAATATTAAAACACTCTTTTTAGTTTGACTTAAATGAAATGAAATGGTTTCATTTATTTAAGTCAAATCAAAAAGAGTGTTTTAATATTCTGACTCTCAAAGATTATTAGTGCGTGTTTCACTGTGTTTGATTCCAAATTGAACTAATATTGAACTAATTGCAACATGTTGGGCCTTAGAAATTGCATCATTTATGGACGTGTCACTTTAGAGATAGCATTTATTAGGTCATTTTGAATTCTGCTGAAAGTGTCCTTAAATGTTTCATCCAACTCTAGATGCTCTCTTAGAGAACTATTCACTTCTGTTTTTGCATATCAATAATATTGAAAGTAAAATTCACCATCAAAGCCACAGAAACTTAGAGACTACCAGATTGACAGTACAAAGCATATCACTTGCATACAAAGTAACCATGCATGCACCAGAAGTGATACAACATACCATGCGATCAGTTTTGTTTTCCCCTGAAGTGTTTTTGCCTATGAGCGAGCACCCCAGTCATCAGGCAGTTTACCGGGCAGCCGGGCATCGGTGATTTGCTGGAGGGTAAAACAGAAAACAAACTAGCCATGCAAAAATACTGAAACCAATTTAAGAGGTTCATTACTTACCAAATTGTCAAATCAAGTGTTGAAGCTGCACACCTTCAATCTCCACACATTTTTGGGATCTCTTTGGGAAATTATTCATCATTCACTGTAGTTCATTTTGAGAAATTTGGACAAATATTATCTTTGAGTTTTTGTATAGTGTGCAGGTTCGCCTTGTACATAACATTAAATATTTACCACAGAGATAATAATAACAGGCTGTTAAATTGGGAAACCAAGGGAGCCACAAATCCCTACTAATAATTCTGTCTTGTGGAAACACATTGTGAATTGTTCTCATGGAATTATTCGTAGTGTGAGCAGTGAAAGAGTCCTGTTGAAAAAATGTGTGATCATGCTCCCTGTAGGTTAATTCTCTAAATAAAGGAGGTATAGTATAGCATTCACATAAGTAACATGTAACTGTATGCTAAAAAAAAATTGGTCCTATGATTATTTCACCACTGAGTTAACACATAGGTATTGTACATAAAGACACATTGTGCCAATATAAACACAGGAGGCATAATTCACTGTCAAATTAAAAAACGAACAACACAATACACATCCGGGAACAGCTGCGCTATAACTGTGACAATCAGCAAGATCAACATGTAAACAAGAAGGCTTGCTACCCTCTCCAAGATGCTATAAATGAATGGGGGCTCACTAAGAGGAAAATTCCTGCGCTGCTGGGAAAGCTTCACTTTTTTTTTGATTGATTTATTTATTGACGCTCTTTAACATCTCAGGTCATCAGCGCCCCATTCAACTCAGCGCATGAAACGGCCGACTAATTTTGCTCATAGGCCTCTCTTTCAGGCTTGAGGTTCTTTTTCGTGCCGTAAATGTACGACACGGGACCCACGGCTTTACTTCCCTTCCGAAGGAAGGCATACTTAGTATTTTTACACCCGAAAAAATCCATCGGTCCTGGCCGGGTTCGAACCCGCGATCTTGGATTTAGCAGGCAAGTATGGTAACCACTACACCACCAGGACCGACGAAAGTTTCACTGATCACACAGTAGAAGACTAGAGGAGCTCGTTTGTCTGGCTATCATGCGGCACACAGATAAGAGAATGCTCATTGCTGGGCCGCCTTGCAAGGCACAGAAATGGGTTGGCTGGCAAGATAGCGTGAGGTTGAGACTAGGTTTGAAAGAATTGATACTTTATGTAAAATAAATTTTCATATATATTAATTTCTAAGCTAGAAATAATATTAAATATGCTAGTATTAAAATACCCAGGTTACGCAGAACAGATCTGTGCACTGAATACATGCCACTGAAACAACATTGCCACCAGATTTATCTCATGACTCATAGACCTTTTATCACAAGGGAAGAGATTCAGCACAAACAATTTGCAGTTAAATTTTTGTACAGAGATTTACCTCATTATTATGACGAACACCATAAAAGTTTTCATCTATATAGCACTTTGTTTGTCTGATATAAGTCAATACACTTCTTCAAAAATGTATATGAATCTGGACATACTTCTAAATCACATTTTGTAGATTAAAAAAATATCAAATGCCATCTGAATTATATTTACGAATTTGGGAACTTGTTCAGTATATATATATATGACTGGCCGACTGCCAGGAATACTGAAGCATAGGACAATACAGTTTACTTATAATAACAGTCATAAAATATCATTAGTTCCATAGATCTTATATTTGAATTGATCTAATTCTTTTGAATTAGTTTTAATTTTTGGATAAAGATTATATCAGGAATTACATGGTATCCCATATGCCAAAATCATGAATATGCATTTTTCCAGTTTCAAGAAAATCACATTTCAATGTCATATATGCAATGAAAATTCTGCATTTTTAAATATTTCAATTTTTTGTGGTCATTCAGTGTCACACTAGTTGTTGCAATATTAATTGTAAATTAACGGTTTTTAAATTTTCAATCAACCCCCTCGAAAAGGATTGTTTTCACATTCATAATTATGTCATTTAATAAAATTCAAGCTGTACATTTTCAGAACACACAGAAATATCACATTATTTAAACCATTTTTGTAATAATATGAGATGAAATTGTCAAGTAATTTAAGAACCATTACCCGTTATAGAAATTATAGCTAACATGGCTGAAAATCAAATTAGTTCTTCCCCTATGATTCATCATTGTCTGGTGGTGGTGGCAGTGGCAGCGGCAGGGGCGGTGGTTCCTTTTACCTTTTTCATAGGGCCTTAATGAAAGCATGCCTAGTGTCGATTTACCTGGTTACTGCAGGCAATTCCCTCTGCCTAAGGAAATGTGGGAAGCAGTTAAGTTTTTAGTTCTCTTTTTCATGTCTGTGTTGTTATGCCAGTATAAATTGCCAAACATTGTGATCACTTTTTTAGGATGAAAACAACTTTTGGCCGTATTTATCTTAAGAGTAATACCCATAAACAAATGAGCACATATAATTTATACTAAATTTTATTCAAAGCTGTTTCGTCAGAATCAAAATCTACAAATGCAACCTGGAAGATCCTGACTACCAACCAGAACAACAGAAGTTTATAAGAAAAATCAAAATCCCTCACTGCACCCAATTAAAGTCATGAAAATAAAACTATGGAAGACACCAGGCTGAAAATCTTGAACCAGGTAGTCCTGTTGAGAGGATAAAGGAGCCGAAAGGACAGAGAAGTTTTAACAGGGAAATTAGAAATAAAGGCAAATCCTACATATCAGATGAAGGGAAGCAAGGAAAACAATTCCTCTTAAACTGTGTCAAATGAAATGCTTGAAAAAATTTAAGGAGGAAAACCGTAAAAATGTTTAGAAGATTACTGGTCTATTGGTGACTAAACATGGTTAGGCACATATCTTCTTTAATAAGCAAACCAAAAATGCATCATGTGGTTGCAGACAGCATTAAATAGGGGCAGCTGTTTGCAAATAGGACATTGCTATTAATTACAACAACCAGAGAATCTGCGGGGAATGCTTTTGCAGAACATTTATTGAAACAACTCACTTTTTGAACGTGTAGCCAGCAAGAAGAAAATTTCATTTACTGGAATAATAATTGCACTAAATGGTAGAGGAAGAACTTCTCCTGCCAATTAAACAGCTGAGGAAAAATTACAAATTGTAAAAGCTCACATTCTCTCATTCCCTAACTATGAGAGTCATTATTGCTGAAACACAAGTTCTAAGCGGTTTCTGTCATCTAGTCTTTTGTCTATCTAAGATGTATGATTTGTATAAAGAATGTACAGAAACCCCTATTATTATTGTCAATTTATTCCAGATGCTTCCATGATCTTGACCTGGCATTCAAGAAGCCAAAACAATACACTTGCCACAAATATGATATACTGAAAATGAAGATCAACACTTTAATAGGAGAAGCCAAAAATTTGGCAATACAGGAACAAGAAGCACAGAACAGTGATAAGATGGCTGTATTTACCTTTAATCCGCAACAGTGCCTGGTGACACCTTACCTTACTACATCTGTCTCATTCTATAAAATACAGTTTTGGACATTCAATCTAACAATCCACAATTTAGTCACCAATGAAGCTACTTGCTTTATGCGGAACGAAACAATATCTGGAAGAGATAGTAATGAAATAGCTTCTTGTCTATATAATCACTCTGTAGTTGCCAGAAGTCGTAGAAGAGATAATATTCTATCCCTATGCTTCTGGAGGGCACCATAAGCAGTACTGTGGCTGCTATGTTCAGTTTCCTTATTGAGAAGAGGCACAAATCCATGAAATTCATCACAAGTTTTTGATATATGGACACACCATATGGAATGCAATTCCTACCATGCTGTCATCAAAAGGTGTGAAAAAGAGAACAGGTATGAAAGTAACCTTCCTAATGACTGGTACCATCTAGTTGGTCATAGCAAGAAACATTTCCAAGATTTTGCGATGGAAAGAAAATATTTCTTTGACTTCAGCACCTTGAAGAAAACGGACATGAGGGTAACAAACTTCTATGGATCAGAACCCACTGGCTTAAATGCACATGAAAGTTCTTGAAAATATTAAAATCTTTCCTATCTGAGGAAGAACATTTTCGGGAACTTTACATCAGAAGGCATGGAAAAAGTTTGTTGCCCCCCCATTAGCCAGTGATTCATTATGGTCTTGTTCCTGTTAAGTGCTGAAAAGAAGAAAGGCATCTTGGACCTGTTACCACTGATCGACAGCGTTTTCCATGTCTCCTATGAAAATTTAAGAGTAGACAATATTCCCTTCACTGACCCTGACTTAGAGGAACTAAATGCAAACTGCAACATGCAATGAAAATAATGTGGCTAATGTATTGTTTTTTAAATATTCCTATAAGAATTCAAATAAATACATGTTTGATGTTTTATTTGAAAGAAACATGTGAAATTAAATATTTGTAATACTATTTTAAGTGCAACTTTTTAAATTATTTTCGATGCAATTTAAACTATGTTGTTAGATGTCTGGTTCAAAAAATGTTGACTCTTACAAAATATGTGCAATTAAATATACCGCAATACTTCACTGCTTAAATCTTGTAACATTTTCCAACAAGAATGAAAATAAATGGTTTAAGTTTGACTTAAAGTGTATTGTTTAATATGAACATAAATAGATGAATCACCAAAACAGCTGTACAGCAGAGGGGAAAAATCGGGTAAGTCGATTTAGATACAAAACTACAGGGTGTAGTAAACTGTAAACATTTCCTTTTGAAAGAAATCGTATAAAATGCTATATCCACAGAAAACCATTTTTGGAACATAAACTCATGATTTTTATGTCATTTCCAAACTTGTTTCCTCTTTTCTGTAAATTTGCTTTTAGAGACTTACCTGATTTTTTTGGGCTTTCTGCCGATATAGTAATTAGAGAGGCAATAAATTCTACAATACTGACCACTTGAATTGATCAAATAACAAATCAAAAGTCATGTGGAATACAGTGAAAAATGAGATTGTTAAACCAGTAACACAGTTAAATATATTTCCACTAATTAAAAATGGTGCACATTTAACTAATCCCACTGATGTTGGTAATGCATTTAATACCTATTATACAAGTATTGCACCTAATATCTTGAGTAACACACTACCAGTGAACTGTAAATATTTAATTATACATAAATGTAAGAGTAATTGCATATTTTTGCATCCTCTCTGAAATGGATGCTGAAAAAATTATTAAACCGTTTAAAAATAAGAAGCCAGAATGCATAGATAAAATCCCAGACCACGTTGTCAAGAGTTTTCTTTCTAGATTTAGTTTGTCGATAGACCTACATTATAAATTTATCACTCTGATCAGGTTATTTTCCAGATGGATGAAAATTACATAAGTCAAACCATTATATAAAAAGGGAAAAACAACATTTTAAAACTACAGACCAACATTGTTATTCTCTACTTTCTCCAAAATACTATAAAATATATGTTTATAAGGCTCTTATGTCATAGTAGAAAATCAACATGACTTCAATAAAGGCGAATCAACAATTACAGTAATAATATTATATAAAAAGTTTTTGAATCAATTGATAAAACGAAAATAAACAATAGACTGTTTCTTGAACTATCCAACGCCTTTGACTTGATATATCACCTTATCTTATTAGGCAAACTTTGGTTCACATCATACTTTCAAGATCGGGAACAGAATGTGGCAATTGCTTACAAATGTGGGAACAAAACAGAAAAATGAAATGAAATCACCTAGTTCTCATCAGATAAAAAATATTTAAGATATTGAGTTCCTCAAGGATCTATTCTTTGGCCAGTTTTGTTTCTTATTTACATTAGACTTGGGTTTATGTGTAAAAATTAGCAAACAAACTTTCTTTGTGGATAATGTTAGTGTAATGATCTAGAAAGCATTCAGTCAAACATAGATGAAATACTCAGCAGTTGTTTAAATCGCAAAAATAGATAATTAATGAAAATAAAACAGTAGCCATTTCATTTCAACATATATAAACCAAAACATCAAATATTCCTTTATAGATTATATGGACAAAACATGAGTAATGCTGAAACTACAAGATGTTTGGGTATATATTTGGATGAGCAATTAAAGTGAACAGTTCATATACGGCACTAACTAGAAAAATAAACAAAATTTGCTTTACTTAGCGATGGGAATGAAAGTGTCATCGCAGAAATCTACTAGTGTCTACGGAGTATTATGCATATTTTCATTTCTTACTATCATGTGGAGTGCTATTTTGTGGAAATGCGCCAAAATCTAACTTAAATTTCAAATTCCAGAAAAGAGCAATTAGAAACATTATGAAAATTAGCAGAATTGCCGGTTGTAGATAGCTCTTTTCATATTTGCGTATATTACCACTTCCATATATATTTATTAATGAAACCTTAACCTATATTAGGACAAACTTAATATGTTTTCATTAAATGTAAATATGCACTTGCATAACACAAGAAACAAAACTAATATTTTTATTACTTCTATTATAATATTCTTTAACAACACGTTCGCCAAGTACTAGTTTTCATATGCATAACGGTTTATCTTCTTAAAGTAATACATTTTCTTTAGGGTTTATGAATTCACTGAGAAATGTAGAGTCTTATTACTATAACTTATACTATATTTTACTGTTATATACCCACGCCAAATGGCGGACGGTCCGATTACTGTGTGCGAGAATCGCCGCCTGAAAGGCAGAAATTTGTAGGAAAATCAGTGAAAATGCTTCCCACCATTGCGATAACATTTTAAAAGCACATAAGAAACAAATTCGTTGAAACAATAAAAATGTACAAAATAATCTCCAAACTATTCATGGGTACCGTAGCTCTAAAAACAGTATTTGTAATAACGGTGTTCAAATTCAACAAAGAGAAGCTTACTGGGAAGAAGTAAAGAATAAACGTTGCATTAGAAAACCTAAATAATTGTAGACCAAAAACGTTAAGGCTACAAGTCACTACCGGTAGAAATGTCGGTCCTGATGGTGTAGTGGTAACCATACTTAGCTGCTAAACCTGGCCGGGTTCCATCCGCACCAGGACCGATGGATTTTTTCGGGCGTAAAAATTCGAAGTATGATGGCTTCCTTCGGAGGGAAAGTAAAGCCGTGGGTCCTGTGTCGTACATTTACGGTACGATAAAGAACCTCAAGCCTGAAAAACGAGGCCTCTAAGTCTGCCGTTTCACGCCCTGGTTTGAATGGGACGCTGATGACTTGAGATGTTAAAGAACGCCCGTAAATAAATCAAGTCAAAAATCAAAACCAACAAGGAAAACAGCGATAGTTGGTGATAGTCACACAAGATGTTGTAGTCAAATAATAAATATAAAAATAAATGCAGCTTCCAGGTTACCGAATTTGTGAAAACAGGCGCTAGAACTTGTTAGATTACGAAAACCAATAGCCTCATCTTAATAACGAGGATGCAGTGGCTTTTTGTGCCCGGTCAAATGACATTAGTAGGAATATGTCTAAAGAAGGGCCTGGAAGTGTTGAGGAGCTCATTAAATATAATAGTTATATATATAAACCTGTTATGACCTTCATTATCGACACGATTTACCGGCATAATCTTGTGTTAACAAATGAATAAAAAACTTCAACAAGAAACTGGAAAAAAATATATATATATATATATATATATATATATATATATATATATATATATATGAAAGAGCTTTACTATAATATGGCAATCAATGCTAATTTAAACATAATAGACGTCACTCAACTTGGACTACACGTAGACCACCGAGAAGAGAGATCCGCTTGTGAAATAATAGCAGATGTAATGGAAAATAACGTTGGGAAAGAAAATCAATCTGCAATTGCGTTTCAATATGCGTTATACAGGACACCGGCCAGCGACATCATTACTAGAGAGGAGACACACGGAAGAGATAGGTTAGAGATGGTTACAGACTACTCGTGACTTACCTGTACAGACAGCACCATACATCTGGGCCGTTTTCCACCAAAGTATGGTCTAATACATTACAAGTGTTTGGACTTGTAGCTTGTAGTTATTAGTAAAATTATGCTCCACAAAAGTTTCTGCTACGCTTGTACTTTACAATTCCATACTTACACATGTACAAGTGATTTTTCGTTGTTCTGTTCCACACAAATATTAGTATTATTCGGGCACTGGTAATTTCTATACATTTCTCTACAAGTGTAAGAATATGAGTAATTTCAAATATTAGCACAAAATTTATTTTCTTTTTAATGATTTTTGGAGTCAGTTGACCCAAATGTGCTAAATATTAATGACAGTGATGGTAATGATGAGTAGAAATATGTAGGAAAGAATAAACAAGTATTTGTGTACAATGAAAAGTTAAGTGCAACAAAAGTAGGGCTTATGACTGATATTGGCGTTTCCTGTTTCAAATGCATATTTCAGACCAGCATTTTAGTTAATGTATTTTTAAGGTTGTTGCTATATACCACGAAAAAAAATTTTTTTTTATTCTTCATTCTCTTTTAAAATAAACTTTTTGTCACAATTTTCCTCCCTTTAGCTTATGAGAACGTGAGTGTTAAACAACATAAACAAATAAATAAATATAAAGGATCCATTGGACTGATAAAATAAATAATCAAGAGCAATCGGGAAGTTCGATTTTTCTGCCATCTCTCAAGGACTAAAATTGATGCTCCTAAATGTAGCTACGCATAAATATCGATAACTGCATAATAACGCATTCAAATTATCATTATATCTGAGAAAAATGCAACACTTTTTAAGCAGAAATCACAATAATCCGCTCTGTGCATTAAAAATTCCTAAGGAATGGACACAAACCTAAACTAAGGAATGGCAACGTATGGCAAACAGTTGTTCCTGTTCTTACTGTTATATGACGTAACTTGCAACTTTCCCGTATCGTAGATTTACGGCACGAAAAAGAACTTCAAGCTTGAAAGAAGATCCCTCTGAACAAAATGTACCGGCCGTTTCACGCCATGAATTGAATGGGACTCTGATGATCTGAAAGAACGTTAAAGAGCGTCCGTAAATAAAACAAATAATGCTTTACCAGTTGCACTTCTTTCGTGGAAAAGAAAGTTACAAGACCATAATTTACAAAAACTTGCACTAATACATTTGCATGTATTAGACCATACTGTTTTGGGATAGGGCTCTTGTGCTTCAGTTCCGAGCGGCAGCGGAGAAAGCCGAATGCTGCAGTCCCGAACGGACCAAAATGAGAAATTAGCTTATAAACATTATATGTATATCATCATCATCATCATCATCATCATCATGATTATTATTATTATTATTATTATTATTATTATTATTATTATTATTATTATATTTGTTAAATTTAACCTAACCTATCGTAAGCAATCTGTGCTTTGTCTTTCCTAAAAAGTAACATTTATCCTATTAAGAGCACTAGACAAATTATGAAGATTGCGAGAGAGAGAGAGAGAGAGAGAGAGAGAGAGAGAGAGAGAGAGAGAGAGAGAGCTATACGCGTGATGGATCGAACCCACAACCTTCCCATTATTAGCACCAACCAATTGAGCTAACAGGCCGTTGTGCTCAACTAACTAATTATCCACCTACATCTGTTAAAGTCACACTACCTGGAATTGGGCTCGACTTCCTCCGCTGCCTTTCGGGACTGGAGCATCAGGTGTATAGATAGTGCTTTCTGTACGGCTAAATCTACTTTTGTATCTACTAGAACTACTCTGTAAAACGTAAGCTGATATGCACTGTCAACAAACATAATATCCTTCCGCACTTGTGTAAGGTGCAACGAGGGAAAAGAGGGAGAACATTGCCAATATGACTGGACATTGATAGTAGTGGAGGGAGTAAGTAAGGGATGTACATTGAAGCAACGCCTCGGCAATGATGGTTGTCCCGTGCGTTGCCTTTCTCACTTGCTGCGCAATAAAACAAGAGGTAAACGTACAAAAGGCGCACATAGAAAGTTGCTATTCTTTATTCTATCACTTTTTATATTTCAACCCCCTCCCCAAGACATCAGATAAAGCTCAGATAAATCGTTAAAGACACAGAAACCGAAATAATGTAAATATGTCCGTGCTTAATGGTCGCCACTATAGATAACGTGTACAAGCATGTGTACCAATATGTTAATGTCATCGAGATAGATAAAAGATTACACTGGTATGCATGTTTTTGTTGTTTTGAAAAAAAAAATGGTGTTTCTCAATTAGAATTTCGTGCCATTTTCAAAAATGAAACTCGATTTCATGTACACGTCAGAAGTTTTCACAATTTTAAATGTTATATTTGTAACATGTTTCGCAATATACTAACCATTATTATTTCTCTGTAATTGAGATTTGTTAAAAAAAATATTTGCAAGACACGACAGTTAATGATTTAAACTTTACTACTTACAATATGAAACAAATGCTTCCTTCCGTAGAGAGAGTAAAACCAATGTTGCCATATCCGTCTTTATAGCAGCTTAAAATGTTTGTGAGTGAGACGCCTGTTATTTGTTCTTGAGTAACTTTATCTGTTTCCAATCTCTTCACCCGATTTCATCTTCTTTTTTGTTCATTGTCGTGTTAAAGTGAGATATGTCACCAGTTATTCGAAAGAGTACAGAATATTCATTATTTCAGAGAAATGTTGAAACCTGGTTGTGTAAATGTCA
The DNA here is from genome assembly GCA_030762175.1 of Metallyticus violacea. Taxonomy (NCBI): domain Eukaryota; kingdom Metazoa; phylum Arthropoda; class Insecta; order Mantodea; family Metallyticidae; genus Metallyticus; species Metallyticus violacea. The sequence goes on along the minus strand of CM060846.1, from coordinate 344,015 downwards.
AAATTTGTTTTGTTATATATGTGAGCCATATGCATTAGTAAAACAAAGAATGTAACAGCTTTTTTTACAACACTTATTTTGACTCAGGATACGTATTTTTCATAATACAGATATCGTGAGAAGGAACTTGTCCCTTTTTACTCTGAAGAAGAAAATTTAATGTATGGCCGAGACAACCTTGCCGTCTTAAAATGTTGTGACATCAACTATAATCAAAGAGTAGAGGTTGTTCATTGGTTTATTTTTGAAAAGTCTTAAAGGTGTTTTGCTTCATGACGGAAACATTCATCCTTCCATTCCTGTGGCCCACTCTGTTATTTTATGGGCAACACATGAAAAGTAAAACTTTAGGTTATAAAACTGCAGTATGAAATCCATGAGTGGAGACTTCAAGGTTGTTGGACCATTACTTGGTCAGTAGGTTAGTTCCAATAAATATCCTTATTTCCTATTGGAATGGGATAGCACAGCCAGGTCAGAACACTTGGGAAAGAGAGCAGTGGCCACCTTGGACTAATTTTACGCTGGATGAAAAAAGTATAAGGTGTGAGCCTTTAATCCCTCAAAAGTATTGTTGCCAATTCTGCATATGAAATAAGGTTTAATGAAACAATTTGTAAAAACCCTAGCTAAAGACAATGAGTGTTTTCATTACCTTTGTGTTAAATTTTCCTCATTAACTTATAAAAAATTAATGTAGATGTATTTATTAGCCCACAAATTCGAAACTTGATAATGGACAAAGAGCTCAAGAATACTATGACTGAACATGTAAAGGTATGCGTGGATTGCGTTCAGAAGATTTGTGTTTAATTTCCTTGGAAATAAAAAGAGCCAAAATTATGTTAAAATAGTGGAAGTGATGTTACAAAGCTTCAAAAAGGTTGGTTGCAACATGAATGTCAAAGTTCATTTTCTTCATTCCCATCTAAATTTCTTTCCTGATAATTTAGGAGATTTTAGTTAATAACAAGGTGAAAGATTTCACCAAGATATGAAAAATATGGAAATAAGGTATCAAGGGAGTGGAGTCCTAACGTGATGGCATTCGAGAAGGTCAAAAAGAAGGAAATTTGAAATGCTATATTGAGGTTACGTATTCCACGTGAATATTAACAGTTATAGCAAATTGCATCATAGTTTTTTTTTCACAAAATTCTTTTAGAAAATAGCTTTCAGAGAATTGCATAGTGCTATAACTTCATTTGTAGATAACAATTAATTAAATGTCATTTAATTCACATTTTTATAATTTGTATTAAAACCTATTGTGTAGGGAAAAATTGGAGATTATTTTCGAATTCAGCCCCAAAAAGCATTGAGCATTCCATATTAGATGCAAAACAACAGAAAATAAGTTTAAAAATGCAAACCTGTGTTCTCAGTCGTTTGGAGGAGCAGTACAACATGTGTTTAAACATATTACACCTCCGTATTTTCTTCACTTGGAGCAATTTTAGTTTTTCACTCAATTAGTTCCTTTCATGCAATACCAATATCACTCACAGCTCGCAAGTGTTGGGGCTACAGCTTTCCAGTGCGCATGGGTTAAGGGGCGCTTGTAAGATGCATACAAAAAGGCATAAGTACAAGATAACGATTATATTTCTCTTATCTTTTTTTTTTTTTAAATGGGCAGTACTTCGCCACTGTTAACAGCATTTAGCGCTTTGTCTATTGTTAGGAGTTCATCATTAAAATAAAAACTATGCGCTCTACTGCTTGTTGCAATTTCTGAAAGAAAAAAAAAACTCTCAGCTTGAGTCACAGTTTTCTCTCGGAGTCAACTGCCAACTTTTTTCGGGCCGACTTTTTATTGTCGTGGAGCCGGGTGGTGGAGAGCACCAAGCCACTATGTGACTTTATCCCCCTTTACTTTTGGTGTCTGTTTGATATGTTGGAGTGTTGATAGATCAGAATGGGATGTAAGTGCTATTCCTGGCACTTTCTTACTTTGCCAACACACGTGGGTTTGCTTGTTTACTACACATCTGGCCTTCCATCCAAGGTTCGACCACGCCCATTGCGGCTTAACTGAACCTGCTCTTTGCGATGATTTTCGAGCAGTGTGGTTGTGAGGAGGAGTGGGAGATGAATTTATTAGTTTGAATTAGATTAAATTGTAGATAATGTTTGTAATCGATGTCTACCTCTTCTCCCAAAATTATGACTTTAATTATCGCCTTTGCCTCAACTTTAACTCTGTAGAGCACTGGAGTTTTGTGACATTGTCAGAGGGAAAGGGTTGGGAATTTGGCAGAAGATGAATAAATTCGTGTAATTGTAACACGATTTATTTACTATTTTTTATTTTTATTCTCTTCACTGTATTGCTTCGTCGTTAAGATTGAGGAATTTTTAGTGTTCTTTATGTCAGTCTTGCGCTATCTAAGCTAAACGTCCTATGATAAAGTTTTGTTCTTTACGCACTAGAAGTTATTCAATTCTAATATTCACTTATTCTTTTTTTACTACTACGCGCGCATATTCATATTGGCGTCACTATTTAACGTTAGCTATAACACTGCGGATGATATCGTTCGGCTTGCCTGCTACGCGCTGACCGTTATGTTCGCTAGCTATCTTAGATCACTTGTTGTTATATCACTATCACTTTGGTCGCTAGATATCACTTTGTGTTAGTCTATATTTTACTGTGTTATACTATCTGTTATACTTTGCGTCATTACATCACGTGTTCTTCCACTATGCGTCATTCCATCCCTGGGTCTCGAAATCTCGTAACTTTTATTAATAATACAGTCGTCCGATCTGGTCGCTATATATAACCTTTTACGGTACGACTTTTGAATAGTTTTTTACTTTCGCTTTCTCCACATGATATTCTACTGGGTGGTACACATACAAATAATCTTCCTTTATTCCCCGATTGGACGTGATCTTGGACCTACTTTCGCTCTGGATTCTATGATTGCATGTATCTTAAATCTTTAATTGCTCTGTTTACTTCCCGTGTCCCGTTAGGTTTCCTATATTCACTCTCATTAACTCACACGGTATTACATTAGGGGGATTTTTGTTACTTAGTTCGTTCCCTAATCTAACAAGAGCTAACCTTCTTGACCGTACGCGTAAAAAAATGCCCTCCGACCTTCCTTTCCCTATTATTCCTCAAAGCCTATCGGAAAACCTTTGTTATTCAACATAAACATATACAAAAGATACAGGTCCTTGGGTTCTTCAGCCCAACAAAAGTATAACACTAGTTCTTTACCTTTAAGACTCCGGCAACAAGTTTCTCTTTTCAATATACAGGAAATTAGTACAATGACCTAAATGTATACAAGGCTCAGTACAAGTTATACAAATCATATACACAAGGCTTAATGCAACTTACACAAATTGATAATAATATCTATTGTTGATAATTGATGATAACATTGATAATACAGAGCCGGGGGGTTGAAGCCATTAATTACCGCTTCAGCTTCCACATTGGTACTGCCAGAGCCGGTCTGCCTATTTGCGAGGTGTCGGTGAGGAAGGGAAACAGTAGATTAAACGGCGTTTTGTACCAAGCCCGCCAAAGTTTTTTTTTTTTTTTGTGCTCTTTAAGGTCATCCTGGACCAAGCACCTCCCTTAGCAGGGTGTGGGCAATGCACTCGCGACTGCGACTTGGATTATAATACGCATGAGTCTATTCGGATATATTTTTAGTGCCTACCTTCTAATGATGTCAATGATGAACTCTAGGCCGGAAGTTTCATGCTGAAAAATGGACGTAAACGAGAATCTGTGCCGAAAATACTCCTTAGGGCAATGTTTTGAGCCCTCTTAAATGTTAAATGTGTGATGAAACTGTGTAGCCTGAAACCTTGCTCTTGCATATAACGTTACTGCCGGAATAAGGACTATAAATACTCAGTATAGTGCGAAGTGGAACTGAGCTCAACTTAAAAATTGGGTGTAATTTGGAGATTGCCACTTGGGCCTTCCTTCTTGATTTCGCACATGAGGTTGAAATCTCAGCTCTTAGTCCACTGTAACCCCGAGGTATTTGACCCGTTTCCTCCAGGGAATTATCTGGCCTTGCAGACTCAAACCCCCTGGATTGGTTGGTCAGCGGCGCTTGGTGATGAGATTCTGAGCTAACATTAATACGTCATCCGCATATTGGAAAGTCAGAGTACAGAGCCTAATAGGGATATGAGACATATATGCACAGTATAAGGTAGATGAAAGCACGGTACCTTCTGGCAAGTCACTCTTTATTGAACTTGTGTCAGATTTGCGTCCTTGTACCTTGACACAAAATTTACGGTGTAATAAAAAACTGTGTTAACTCAATAACTGCTCGAGACAGCCTGGCACGTATAAGTTTGTATATAAATCCTGGGTGTCGGGTGCTTGGAAGTGCTTTCGCAATATCGAGCAGCACGGCAGCAGAAAATTTGCGTTGCCAAATTCCCAGGGCAGCTTCTCCAGAACTTTCAACAACTGTTGAGTGGTTGAATGTTTGGGTTGGAAACCAAATTGGTGTTCGAGTATCAACTGTGAAAACAATGGCTCCAAACGGCCAAAAGCATTCTTTCAAATACTTCAGACACCATAGGGTGCAGGCTGATAGGCCGTTAGCTTGAAGCGAAGACTGGATTGTTCCTTTTTTCAAAATGTATTCAATTTCAGCTTTTTACCATGTTCGTGGAAAATAGCAGAAATTAGAAGTTAATGCAACAGTTAAACAATTTTGTTAGGTGGAGTATATGCCGCTTAGGGAGTCGGCTGAGGTATCAGGAGTAAGCCGATCATGCAAATCGTAGTTGTTCCCGTACGTGGGTCTTTCCTTCCCAGATGTTATTAACACGGACACTCCCTTCTCTAGCCTTTCTGCCTCGAAGACCCAAGATTGCGGGTTCAAACCGGCCAGGGTCGAGGATATTTTCAGTCGTAAAAATCCTAAATATGACTTCCTTCGGAAGTAAAGCATTGGGTACCTTGTAGATTTACGATACGTAAAAGAACCTCAATCATGAAAGAAGATACCTCTGAGCAAAATTTATCGGCCGTTTCACTTCCTGAATTGAATGGAACGCTGATGACGGTGATCATGAAGATGATGTGAAAGAGTGTCCGTAAATATAACAATATCAACAACTCAAGCATTTCTTTCCCCTCTTTGTGCAACTCGCTACAGATACTCCCGTAACTTGACCTTATAAACTAAACCGTCCTGCGGCTGAAGTACTGAAAGGCAGCGGAGAAAGCCGATTTCCGCCGGAACGGCAGTGAGAATGTGTTAGTATTCAGTTATATAGCTTTTTTGTTAAACTTAAACTAACTTCACCTGACGTATCAAAAGAAACATTTTCTTTATCAAGAACAGTTTAGAAAAGTATGAAGCTTAAAAAAAATGAACATTTATTCTGAGAGAGAAAAAAAAAGAAGAAAATTACAAGTAAGGAAAAAAATGTACTGATGGTAATCGAACCCACGACCTTTGCATCATTAGTACGATGTTCCAACTAACTGAGCTAACAAATCTACGTGCACAAAAAGGAAATTATTCGATTAAATTAATCGCGACTACTAAAAATCATAACCAGTTTGCTTTCTTCGTTACCTTTCGGGACTGCAGCCGCAAGACGGGTTTAGCCTGTAAGGTAAATACTCCCCCATAAGCTCAGCGTAAATTTTCCAACTTTAATGAGTGTCGAAACGGGATTTTTCTAAATTATAGGGAAAACGTTAAAAATTATTGTTTTTAGCACGCTTTACAAGCGTTTCCCTGTTATGTTTCACATTACTTGAGCTAGTACCGCCTTTATCCATCTCGCTACTGATGAGACTCGCTGCCACTACACCCTACGTTACACCTAGCACCTTGACGGTTGCAAGTCGCGCCCCCTATCACGAAGCGCAGCGGAGGACGGTGGAGAAAACCGACGGCCACCGATACTTAAGTATTCCCGATGAATACTTGTGTATTTTCTGCCACGATACGATAAACAGTGTGTGTATTACGGAATTTATTAATTCATAACAAGATCAACAGAGTTTCAGTTTTAGTCTCCTAACATATGAAAGTTATATTAGAATTAGACAAAGTTAGTGTAAGAGAGATAAAAAATAACAATTATTCGATTAAGGATAGTGGAGAAAAATTATGAAGATTAAAAAAAAACTGGTAACATTTATTCTGAGAAAAAAAATACAAATAAGAAAAATTAACATGGTGAATCCAACCTACGACATTAACATCGTTAGCACAACGCTCTAAGGTACTGAGCTAACAGGGCCTCATGCTCGGTTTGGAAATCGTTTGCCTAAAGTAATTTCACTTACCCGAATAGGTAGCTACGCTCTTATGCTGCAGTCCCCAGCGACTTAATGAATGAACGAACGATTAATGTTTAACGCCCGTTTTTGCTACAGAGACACCACAGGCGATGGACACTGATGATACATAAAATTAAATGATATATTGGGTAAGGATTTATTTTTAAGGAAGGAATCGTACCAGGCCTAAGTTTAGGGTACCTCCCGGCATTTGCCATTTATGAGGACTGAGGAAAACCTGGAAAACACCTCAGTCAGGGAGGACGGTCCTTGCGGTATTCGAACCCAGACCTCCCGCTCACGAGTCCGCGCCTTAACGACCTCGACCACCGTGGCGCCCCCCCCCCCAGCGACTGACCATGTCTCGTGGTTTATAAAACAACACGCAGAGCTGTCACTCGAGTTCACTTTTTTGTACACATGCCTCAAAACTAGTTCCATCATTTTGGTGCCTGACGAATGAGGAACACAAATTATAGCATCGTTCAATATTACACAAATCCTGTTTGGTTAATCGGTAAATTCTTTCTAATTTTGCATCTAATACCCAATCTCTAATTTTGTCCACTATGACTTGAAAAGGAATTTTGTTTGCTACATCTGTAGCTATCCTGCCCCTTTCTTTTTCTGACTTAAGTCATGTTGATGGCCAGCATGAGTTGAGATAAATGGCATTTTCCATCTTCGGCTTGCCTGACGCGTATAGATTTTATTGCTACCTTGCAATTTACTTTACTTACTTTACATTTACTTTAAGAAACAAAATGGCCTGAGCGATGGTACGCATAATAATGCCTTACAATACTGTCTGAAACAGTGCGAGAACGACGAATGTTTACATACTTCGACCCCGTTATCTCCTCAATTTCCTGCTTCCAGTTGTCGCCTTTTGCTTTTTAAATTATGGCTTCCCTTAATCTTCTCATTTCTCTTATACCTAAAATATTGAATTTCATAAATTCCAGTGCATTTTCTTCTTCTCTTTCCTCTGTTCTGAGTGTACATTTAATATTGCTATTATAAATTCCTGTTTTCGATTTGTTTGGATTTCTTATTCATAGTTATGAGTGAGTGATTTGTTGTTGTTGGGGTCATTATGGTTTTGGTATTTGAGGCAGCACATTCCAGTATACCCACTGGCCCTTTAGCATGATTTTCTTATATCCCACCTTCATGTTGTTGCTTTTACTCTCTCCTCCCTTGCTGACTTCGTTAGTTGGTTCTGTATCATCCTTTCTTGGGCAGTCATATCATCGCTGTAGCATTCTTCCCCCGCTAGTTTGTGTTTGATTCCTCCATTATGTCTATTGTCTTCCAAGCAGGTCTTCCTATGCCTAAACTATCTTTGCATATGTACATGGGTCTGGTGTATGGTTTATGAAATTCCATCTTAACTAGCATATTTTTTATGCTGCTGGTCATTTCCTCGTAGTTTTCCGGACCCAGGTCTTTGTTTTTTATTATTATGTTGTTTCAGTAGCCTTTCATATTTATCCAGAGATATTTTCAGTGCACTAGATAACTGCTTTGACAGTAACAAAATTCATATTAACTTTTAAGAAACTAAATATACAATTTTCACACAAAAAATAAGGTTTCAGACCTTTATATGGAATATGAAGGCAATGAAATCATAGAATCTAGTTACATAAAACTTCTTGGCCTAATAATTGATAATAATAATACGAATTGGAAAGACCATGTTGATTACACTTCACTCAAACTCAGCAAGCATTGCTTTGCAGTTAGATCATGAATTCTTTTTATATATAAAAGCACCTTCAGAATAGTATAAAATGCTTACTTCTGTTCCTTAATTTCAATGGAATAATGATCTGGGAAAATTCAGTGAAAGCTAAAAAATATTTATTATACAAAAAAAGGGTAATAAGAATAATGGGCAAAACGATCGACTCATTGTAAAACACTATTCATATATTTGGAATTTTATAATTGACTTGCAAGTACATTGTAGCATACAACATAACGAGAAATGTTTTTACAAAATAATAATCCTCACCCCATGATCATCAATAGTAAAAAAAAAAAAAATTACAAAAAACTTCACCACTATATCTTTGCATGCTCTGACGGCAGGAGATTGGTTTATTACATACCCGTACGGGTTTGCGACAGAACACCTGATGACGTCATGTGAAAGTTCCAACAGGTCTGCGCCATACATCTTGTGGAGGATTCGACTCGTCTAATGTATACCCTACAGCTCACATCTGTGAGTTTGTTGCCATCAAACACGTGATTTTCCACTACAACTCTGTATTAGTCACTCTCTTTCATGTTGCTCAGTAGGCATCAAGAAGCCGACCTCGAAGCAGCTCCGTTTCAGATCGTTTAAGGTAATATTTTTAAATGCTACTTTATATTTTTTCCTGGAAATTAGCATTGCTACATGTACACAGCGGAGACCTAAAAATTATATTTCGCACCGAAAACAAAATAATAACAATTTCATTTCCATAATTACAACATTTTGGCGCATAATTACATAATTTTAGTATAATTATACTTTTTTGGCTCAAGTACATAATTTTTGTATAATTACAATATTTTTTGCATATTAAAGGTCGTACACGAACTTTTTTACTACATACTTCCCAATCCGCTAAAATAATGTACAACCCCCCAAAAAACTCCTGAATATCGATATTAAATCAAAAAAACCGGAGGTCAACAAATTTTCGCCAGCATTTTTTTTTTTTTTTTTTTTTGCAGGTCGATATTACCACCATTTTGTATAGTTATGTGCGTAAAATAACACATTCCTAGCTGTCTGTTGTTGGCTGCTGTGTGCGAGACTCCCAGCCACTTTGTATAGTAAAGAATATAGTCTCTGCTTAGCTGTCTGTTGCTGACTGCGAGATGACCCACCACTTTGTATAATAAAGAAAATAAAGCATTCTTATCTGACTGTTGTTGGCTGCGAGATGGCCCACCATTTTTATATGTATAAAAACATTTTCGTATCCGCAATTTTGTATGCCTCTTCATGGTTAGCTAGCTGGCTACTGTGCAAGAATATACTTCTTGTTCACTAATGGTGTTAGCCGCAGAAGCCTCAGTTCTAGCGACCAAGAAGGGACATACACTACTGTAGTGACCTTGGAACTCGTTTAATTCCATTGGTCAATTGCTGTCGTGAGAGCAAGAGGGAGGTGCATGCGATGTTGCGCAACACGTGTTAATAAAATTTCTAGTCAACGAGAATGTTAATGCTCCTGATATTTACCGTCGGTTACTCGCACAGTTTGGGGAAAGGACACTTTCATGGGTCCAAGTGAAACATTGATGCCGCGAGTTTAAGGAAGAACGTGTTCGTTTTTAAACATGGTCCATCCACGCTGCCCCCGCACTAGCATCACGCCGCAGAGCATCCAAGCTGTTCGTGACCTCATTGAAGAGGATCGTCACATCACAGTGCTTGCAATTTTTCTAGAACTTCTCATAAGTTATGGGAGTATCCAATCAATAATTCGAAAAGAGTTGAGAATGCGAAACGTGTCATCTCGTTGTGTTCCACGGTTGCTCTCTGTAGAACATAAAGCTGTGCCAGTTCAAATTTCTCTTACGCTTCTCACAGATTATGAAAAGGAAGGTGACGCCTTTTGGGAAAAATCATCACGTGTGATGCGATTTGGGTGTACTATTACACCCGCCAATCAAAGAGGGTCAATATGGCATGGAGGAGTGGTTAGCTACCGCTGGTGAAAGCCAAGACACGGCTGGTTCTATGGGAAGGTTTTAGTCACGGTGTTCTTGGACTCGAAAAGTGTCCTGCTAATTGATTTCCTGCAAGAACGACGGACCATTATTGCTGCCTACTACTGTGACCTCGATCAAGCTGGAGCCGCCTTCCGGTCAAAAAGATGCAGTAGCCCAATCAGAAATGTATTTCTGCAAGACAATGCCAAACCTCACAGCGTATCAGCAACACAACGAACATTGGTTAATATGCATTGGGCTGCCCTTCCGCATCTACCCTACAGTCCAGATCTCTCACCATGCGAATTCTTTATGTTCGGTTCGCCCAAAAAAACTATTGGAGGACAGCGCTTCACAACCAACGAAGAGGTAAAAGACTTCGTGCGCTACTGGCTCCACAACCGTCCTCGTACTTTCTTTGAAAGTGGCGTTAAAATTGCTTATTGTTTGGAACAAATACATAGATAAGGTGGGGAACTATGTAGAAAAATAAAGAAAATGTTATTTTCAATTAACATTCATTAATAAAATATTTGTAGCATAAGGCTTGTTTATATTTGATCTACCTAAGTATCTTATTGGTTCTGAAGCTACCACCCATAATAGGGTGTTATGTATATCTCTTGTCGATTATGAAAAATGGTTTAATATTCTAGGTAAACCCAGTTGAAAGTAAATGTGTTTTATGTTACAAAAGAATAACATATATTTGGCACGAATAATAGAAAATCTTGTAGAGATTAAAACTTATAACACTTCCTCGTTAGTGTATCCCTTTCTCTTATGAACTTTCACATAGTAAATTAAAACCAATTGATTCAAAATATTCAAATATATACCATGAACACTAAACAAAAAAGTAGTCTGTATAGGCCCATAGCAAATTTATCTTGTATCAAAGAGGAGTTTATTATAAATGCAACACCGTGTTCAAGGGAACTTGCTCTGTACTAAGCTGCTGCTTAAAATCGTATTTAAGTTGACTGCATCCGCTAGATAGAGGTGGTTTGTGCATTCTTCAGTGGGCAAAGATAAACTGAAGTGTACTGTGCAGTGGTATTTTTAGGGCGGTCACTGTATATTGTATTGTGCGTGCTTTTAGACAGAATATTGTGCAACAGTATACTGGTGATAATGTTCGGTATTGAAGAGAGTGTGATTCTGGTAGATCACTTTTTGGCGAAGACCACCGGTTTACGGAAAATGTAAAACGAAAATGTAGTGCACGTTTTCCTAATTCCAAGTGTCCAAATCACGATACTGTACGTAAAATGATAAATCAATTTCGTGTGACCGGCTAATTTCACGATGCACTGAGAACAGGCAGTCTTTATTATTTTAAGGACGTAAACTTGATCAAATCTTGGATCTGCGTATTCCTACAAAATCAACGCGTAAATTGGCTCAAGATACCCGAATGTCTAAGTGTACAGCACGCAAAGCTTTAAATGAAGAACTTCAATTGTGCCATTATAAAATTGCCGTAGTTCATGAATTAAAACAAAGTGATTAGAGAAGAGATTCATAAATCGATGTGGACATGAAGATTGAAATAAACTTTCTTTACAGATGAAGCATAATTTCATTTATCCAGTTATGTAAATTCTCAAAATTCACGAATTTGGTCTTCAGACAATCCCAGTGCAATAACACATTGCATTTGCAAAAAATTGGTGTGTGGGTTGATATATTACCAGAATGAATAATACGGCCGATCATTTTTGAAAGTTTTTTAATACTAATATCTATTGTTCCGAGAAAATTTACACTTTTGTCACTCAGCTGAATGAAGATGAAATTGAGTTTCTTTCAACAGGATAATTCTACAGCAAATACATCAAACCAATCCCTTGAACTTTTAACCAAGTTTATGGGGGGGGGGGGAGAATAATAAATAAAGATTCTTTGGCCGCAGTAGTCCCCTGATTTGAATCCAACAGATAATTTCTTTTGGGGTGCTGCAAAATATGCCATATATAAAAATTATCCAAAAATGTTCAATGAATATGAGTGAATATCATTAATTATGCACAGTCAATTACCAAGAAATTTCAGTGAAAGTCTTTGACAGTATCTGTAAACGAATTGAAGTATGCCTTCAATGATGAGAACAACGCTTCCAGCATCTGTTATGATTGTGGTGAGTACTCAATTTACATTTTATACAAGTGGAAGGTTGTGCTGCCAACAAAACTGTTGTTATTAGTACCCTTTTCAACATGGAGTCGCCGAAGAGAATGTTCCCTTGCGCACTGTATAATGCTCTCCCAATTACTCTTGAAATGATTATCATCCAATAATAGGAAATGATTCAAATCTGCTCTTACACAATATCTGTGTGATAAGACCTGTTATTCAGTTGAATTCACAGATGAATAATGTATAATGTCAAAATTGTCATAAGACAACATATAATGTGGCAAACGATCACTTTATAGCATATCATAACATATGAAACATACCGCTCTCTTTTTCCGTGCATTCCAGTTTAAACATTTTTTGTTATGTGTATGAGATGAGCACATGTATTTATGTATTTAAAATATATTTCATCCCCATATAGATATCATTAATATTATTTTGTAAATCTCGACTTGTTCCATGTTCTACAGTATTTAAATTGTACAAAACCTCAAAGGAATGTAAATTAATCTTATCTTAATGAAAAAATGTTTTTATAATTGGAAACACAAATATTGATAATTTTGCAAATTATGCAGATAAAGAAAGCTTAATGAATTACTTCACACTTATGGGTATGAAGGCTGTAACAGACATGTCTACTGGGATAATAAAAACCAGTAAATCTGCAGTTAACCAATTGATGAAACACCCTCAAATTTAAATCATAAATAGTGAAATACCAGAAAATAATGGGCAAAAGTTCACAATTTTCAGCAATGATAGAAGAGAAAAAGGAAATTTTTATCAATATATGTTATTTAAATTGCATGCTTTCAAAAGATAGTTGGGAAAATGTTTATTGTGAAAGAAAGTTGGAGACTATGAATACTATAATGAGTTGAACCAGTTCTAAAAAGAGTCAGTCTAACTATAGGGTATAGATTTGGTTGGAAATTACATACATTTGATGACATTGTCACACTCTTCATTTTACAATTTTAACTCTGGTGTAAAGTTGGTCAGATATAGTAATTTTTACATGGTTTACATTAAAATGTCATGTTATAGAAAAAGTAAAATAGGAATCATATTAATGGTAACTTAAATTATTTCATCTAGACCATATACAAAATGGTAGCTTAAAATATTTAAATTTAGTGTATTTACAAAACTAAATTAATTCATTGGAGAAAAATTAGTACATTTATATTTTTATTTCATGAAATCCTCCTCCATATAGAAGGTATCTTTATATCCTGAATTTATTTTTATTAGTATGCATTTCCTTTATAGATGATGGAAATGAATTAAATACTATGCACAATACAGTTGTAGTAAGCACCATTTTAGAGTGCCTGCTACTTGTTATTTTGTCTGTGTAAGTCCTGCTTGTGACTGGTTTCTTTGCCGTGTACATCTGAGTTTTTATGAACACTTCTGAGTTGCCTAGAATACAGCTACAATGTACTTGCAAGCCAATGATAAAATTCCAAATGTTTTGAATAGTGTTTTACAGCAAGTTTAGTCGGTCCTGGTGGTGTAGTGGTTACCGTACTTGCCTTCTAAACCCAAGATCGTGGGTTCGAACCCGGCCAGGACCGATGTATTTTTATGGGCGTAAAAATCTTAAGTATGGCTTCCTTCGGAAGGGAAGTAAAGCTGTGGGTCCTGTGTCTTACATTTACGGCACGAAAAAGAATCTCAAGCCTGAAAGAGAGGCCTCTGAGAAAAATTTGTCAGCCATTTCGCGCCCTGAGTTGAATGGGATGCTGTAATGACCTGAGATGTTAAAGAGCATCCATAAATAAATCAATAAAAAAAATAAAACAGCAAGTTGACCGTTTTGCCCCATTATTCTTATTACACTTTTTTGTATAATAAATATTTTTTTAGCTTTTACTGAATTTTCCCAGAACAATATTCCACTGAAATTAAGGAATATTAATTTCTAATTAACTGTTCTGAAGGTGCTCTTATAAAAAGAATTCATGATCTAACTGCAAAGCAATGAGAGCTGAGTTTAGGTGAAGTGTAATCAATATGTTCTTTCCAATTCGTATTATTATCAATTATAAGGCCAAGTTTTATGTAACTAGATTCTATGATTTCATTGCCTTCATATTCCATATATAGGTCTGCAACATTTTTATTTTTTGTTTGAAAATTGTATATTTAGTTTCTTAAAAGTTAATATGAATTTTGTTACCGTCAAAGCAGTTATTTAGTGCACTGAGAATATCTCTGGATAAATATGAAAGGTATTGAAACAACATAATAATAAAAAACAAAGATCTGCAACCAGAAAACTACGAGGAAATGACCAACAAAAAAAAGAAATAACTAAAATAGAATGTCATAAACCATACACCAGACCCATGTACATATGCAAAAATAGTTTAGGCAGAGGATTAGTCAGAGTAGAACTGACCTACTTGGAAGACACAATAGACATAATGGGGAATCGAACACAAATTAGCGAGGATGCTACATCAATAATGATATGACTGCCAAAGAAAGGCTGATACAGAACCAACTAATGAAGTTAGCAAGGGAGGAGAGAGCAAAAGGCAACAATATGAAGGTGGGATATAAGAAAATCATGCTAAAGGGCCAGTCGGTAAACTGGAATATGCTACCTCAAGTACCAAAATTATAATGACCCCAATAACAACAAATCACTTGCTCATAACTATGAATAAGAACTTCAAACAAACAACAGACCGAAAGCAGGAATTTATAATAGGAACATTAAATATACACTCAGAACAGAGGAAAGAGAAGAAGAAAGAAAGTGCACTGCAGTTTATGAAATTCGATATTTTAGGTCTAAGTGATGTAAGAAGACTGGGGAAGCCATGATTTAAAAAGCAAATGGCGACCTATTTTATTATAAAGGAGAAACAGCTGGCCAGAAGGAAGTGCTTGGAATTTAGGAAAGAATTGCAGAAGTAAAACTAACCATGAAGCACTTCACAATAACAATCATATAAACATATGCTCTAACAGGGGGGCCAGCAGTGAAGAGGAACTGGAAGAGTACTACAACAACTTAGAGGTGGTACTGAATGAATACGTGTCACAAAAAAACTTCATTGTGCGAGATGTGAAGAGGAAAGTGGGTAAGAGAAGCCATGAAGATGAAGAACATGTTAGAACACGTGACTTAGGGATTAGAAACAAGAGGAGAGAAATATTGATCCATTTCGCAAAAGGGCATAGATTGGTAATAGCAAATGTGTTCTTCAGAAAACCGTCTCACTGTGACTTGGCGATCACCAGACTGCAAGATAAAAAATGCAATAGATTACATTTTATGAGAAAAAATTGGAGATGTTACAGATGTTCAGGTGGTGAACAACCTGAAATTTAGCATGGACCCCAGGATGGTATGGACAAAAATAAGAATGAAATAAAAGAAGAATAAATATACAAACACATAAAATAAGTATAGAAAACACAGACAAGGAAGATCTCAAACACAAGCTGCAAGAACTATTAATACAGGCTATTTGAACACAAAGGTGTCCAAACTATAGAATACCCGATAGAATTGCAAAAAACAAGCCTGCAGCAAGGCCTGCAAGATAGCCTCCAACATGAAAAATGGGGAGAAACTGAGCATATACAGCTGATCAAATGCAGGACACAATTACAACTGACAAGAGACACATCAGAACAAAACAGATTCGAGTATGCAGAACTGGATCAAAGAACAAAAAAAAAAGAAATAAAGAAAAAAATTTGCAATTACCTCACAAAGCAAACAAAACTAATTATGAAATCATCAAAATCATTCAAGAAAGCAAAGGGCAATTGAACAAGGGAAAGAAATGGATACTTGGAACAAAAAGTCCAGAGGGGAAAAGCATAGCATCAAGAAAAGACATAATCAATTCAGTTACAGACTACTACAAACACCTATACTAAAGCTCTATCCCAATTCAGTCGAGGAACCAGATACCAAATATCCCAAACACACAATCTCTATCTATCCTGCACAGCAAAGTTTGAACTACCATAAAGGAACTCAATAACTGGAAGACCCCAGGCGAAGATGGAATACAAAATGAATTGCTAAAGCTTGCAGAAGACCAGTTAACATTCCAAATCACCAAATCTTAAATGCAATCCTAGAAACAGAAGACACCTAAAGAATGGAAAACCAGCACAATTGTTCTTCAACACAAAAGAAGGCACTAGAGATGATATTGGGAACTACAGGCCTACAAGCCTGATGTCAAATATGTACAAACTGCTTATAAAAATCTAAACTAGAAGAATAGCGAAGATTCTGGATGAAAATCAACAACCAGAACAAGTGGGTTTCCAACACAATAGACCATCTGCAAACTATAAACCAGCTGATGGAGAAAGCAGAGAAATTCCATCTTAACAGTATATCTCGCCTTTATTGACTCTAGCAAGGCCTTCAAACATACAAGCGTATTACATGCTCTGGCAACTCAAGGAATAGAGACAAAGTACATTTGTATCCTACACAAAATCTGTAATCAAAGTTTCCCAAAAGTAGAAACAGAGAAGAAGAACAATCATTCCGACTAGAAAGAGGAGTTGTCCAAGGCAATCCAATCTCTCCAAACTCTTCACTTGTGTAATGGAGCATATATTCAGGAAAATAAACTGGCATAATAAATTCAGAATCAACATAAACAGCAATCAACTAACCAATCTAAGATTTGCCGAAAATGTGGTCTTGTTCACACTGAAAGCACTACAAACTATGCTGGAATGCAGAGCTGTCACTAAACAAACTGAAGACACAGATACTTTCATACAGACCTCAGACCCTGATAATAAAAAAAAATTGGAACTGTTATCACATATGTGAGTGATTGTACATACAGATTTCCTTACATGGTAAAATGGAAAAAGATCTCATTAACCTAGAGAGCATTTGGGCTCTTAAGTTTATATTATTAGACCAAACACACTAAGAAAATCAGATTGCAGATACTTGAATCCTGTGTATACCCTGTATTACTATATAGGTGCCAGACATGGTCAATAATAGAAAAACAAAAGAACAAAATTCAAATATGCCAAAGAAAAATGCAACACAAGATCCTGGGAATAACTTTGAAGGACAAAATACATATAGTATTAATAAACCAGTTATCTCAGACAATGGACATTGCACAAATAGCTAACAGAAGCAAATATCAATGGAGCGGTCACATCACAAAAATGCAGGACCTGCAAGATCTTCATATGGGACCCCGGATATGAAAAAGGACACAAGGCAGACCCAGAAGAAGGTGGACAGACCTCTTCAAGGAACTTGCAGGTCCAGATTGGTCAAGAGTAGGAAGAGGAAGAGGAAAATGAAAGTTTCTCGAAAAGCAACTAGTGCAGTGAGAATGAAGTAGCCAAAGAACAAATCAGTCAGAGTGTCTTAAACAGCATATGAACAACTAGTGTGGAATAGTTTACCATGTTAGGAAAAAGCAAGCTTTCTATACTTGTTAGGAGGCCTTTGCTCTTAAGAGACACAATAGGCTATCTTTATTTTTTTTACTGATTTTGTTTCCTCTTATGAGAATACTAGTATCATCTGCAAAATGATTTGGATAAGCGTGTTTGTTTATTACTGAAGGTGAAGTCATTGATATATAGTAAAAATAATAATAAATCCAAAATAGAACCTTATGGAACACCATGCTTTACTACTGACCATTCCGAGTACACATTATAATTATCTGAAGAATGTATTATAGCTGTTTGCTTTCTATTTGATAAGAATGATGCAATTCATTTGTAACCTTTGCCCTTAATACCATAATAGGATAATTTAATTATTGAAGAATGTATTGTAGTTTTTTGCTTTTTATTTGATAAGAATGATGCAATCCATTGATAATCTCGGCCTTTAATACCACGATATGAAAATTTTGATAAGAATGTGTTATGATTTGCACAGTCTAAATCTTTGGATAGATCTCAGAATATTCGTGATATATTAAATTTATTATCAAGGCATTTGAGAACTTCATTAGTTTACTTGAAAGTGGTATCATTAACAATTTTTCCTAAATCCAAATGTTCCCTTGCTAAAATATTAGTTTAACTAGATGATGATAAATTCTTTTAAACATTAGTTTTCAAATACTTTAGAGAAAGCTGTCAGTAGTGGTACTGGTCTATAGTTCAACATTAGTGATTTTTGCCCATCCAAAAATATCCCTGTTAAAAAGCAGAATTTACATATATGACTTAGGGATTGGTAATGTTGTCAGCATATATTTTTAATATTTTTGTATTTGTTTTGTCATATCCTGATGAATTCTTGCTTTTGAGGGATTGTATTGCTTTTTATTTTAGTTGCACTTCTGGGTAATATCTCTTGAAAAGTAAAATTTTCCAATCACGTTTCATTTAAATATGAAATTGGGTTTTTTTTTTGTGTTGTTTCTTTATCAGTAAAGTTTCTGCTACTAAATGAAGTATTGATTACATAAAGTTATTATTTGTTGCAGATATTTAGTGATAATTTGATTTACTGTAATTTATTTTATTTTATCTTTTGTGTTATATTTACCATTCTCTCTCTCTCTTGTAAGTAATATTCCACATGGTCTTAGGTTTGTTATGTGATGACTGTATTTGTCTTTCATATCAAATTTTTATAGAAGTTTGCAGTAATTTTTATAGAGCTGTCTATATTATTTTATCTTTTGAGTTATATTTTCCAGTCACTATTTTATAATATTTCACATGGTTATAGGTTTATTATTTATGACTGTATTTGTCTTTTGTGTCAAAGATTTTAGCTGTATTTATAACCTATTATAGAAGTTTGAATTTTTATAGTTCTTTCTGTGTAGCAGAGTTATTTCTGTAGCAGCTATGTAAAGTTCTCTTTTGTGTTTGCAAGATATTTTGTTACCTTGTGTTAGCCACTTATTTCTAGAGATGATATTACTTTTCTTTACATAAGATGGAAAGCTTGAGTTGTAGACTCTTATGAAAGTATTTGAGGAGTTAAACTTGTCATTTTCATTGTTAACCTTGTATATTTCTTCCCATGATTGTTCTGTAAGCTGATCATTAAAAAGTTTTACGCTTTCATCGTTAATTATGCTATAGCTGGTTATACAGTTTGCTATTCTCCAATGGGGAGCAAAATAATTTTCAGTTCATCATGATCTGAAAGTCCATTAACTAGGGGTTGGATTTCATGATACTTCTTTTTAGACATATCTTTGAAAATATTACTAGTAATTTGGAATTGCTTTGGATTCCGTTTGGAAAATTGACTGTGTGCATATGACAATATGTTCTCAATATTGAAGAAATGTTTTTCTTTATATTGATCTCTATCATGAAGTCTGTATTTAAATCACCACAGAAAATAATTTAATCTTTGGTTTTAAGAGGTATTTAAGACAGCATCTAGATTATGTATAAAATTTTAAAAAATTTCCTGTGTGAGCTCTATATACTGCTAACATAATTAGTTCTTCATTTTTTAAATTAGTAATATGAACAGCACAATAGTCAAAAGTTTGTTCCAGACAGCACTTTTGCAGATCATTTGTGTCAAATTAAATTTATTGCTGACAAAGATACACACACCTCCTTTAGAGAGTGTTTATCTAAAGAAATAAGTTCTTCTCTAATAGGTGATATTTCCTGTTTACTCATGTGATGTTCTGTTAGACATTAGATTTTGAGATTCTTAATGTTAGATTTTGTCTTATTTTGATAAAATATTGTTATTGAACCATGTTTATTTGTTGCTTTGTTTCAATGACTTTTCAACTTTTAATGTCCTTGCATATCTCTGATTTAGCCCAAAGAGAGAGATCCCACTGGTAATGATTACAGATCCACTAGAACCACCAATGAATGTACAGGAGAACTCTCAGCAATGGAATGTATCAGTATATTCTTACCTGGAGAGTTCAGACACAATCAAGAGTAATGTAATGTATCTCTCAATGGATGACATGTCAACAATTCTAATATGGCTTGTTCCCTTAGACCAAGAAGCCAATCAAGGCTCTGATTAACCATCCTAACCTTGTTAAATCAATGCTTGCCCAATTGAGTAATTAAGATTCCTATTCATGCTATTTCCAGATACCCCCACTATATACTATTTCCAGGTACCCCCATGATATACAAGATCCTTTGACATATGCTAATGATTCCCCATTACATGAGTAAGACTAGCATTGGAATTGAAAATACTGGTGACAGTATATTTCTCCCCCAATTTTGACTGGAGTATTTGTATAATGTCCCTAGCATGACCACTACCTAAGACTAAAACCTACATTTGGCATCAGAGGACCCCTATATAGGAAGCAGATCCAATGATGTAGCAGGCACTTCTTCTGTCAAAGCCAGGAAAGACCCCATTTCCGGCACTGCCAAAGCCAACAAACTATTGCTCACTTTCAACTCAGATAATTAGTGGCAAGTTCAACCAAAACTTGCAAGGTTAGAAATTAAGCTCTTGAAATTGGCTGGTAAGAGTAGAAGTAAATCACCGTAATTTCAGGTATATTTCACTCTGATACATATGTGTAGAAGTTTTGGTTGTTCTCATAACAAATTTCTTGAGTTGGAGGTGAGCACAAATTTACTATTTGTCCTATTTTCTTGGATCACATGAAACAAACATGAAAAAAATGAAAACTCTTAACACAAAGCAATCCAATATGGCAGAGGTAAACAACTAATTTTTGCAGTGCATTGATAGTTGTTCTATCTTTTGTTTATTTACTCCAAATAAATATAAGCTTAAATTTCCTTCTATAAGCTTTAACTTCACGAAAAATGAAAGTTTGTAAGAAAAATCTCTAGATTATGCAAGCTCACTAACATTTACATTACTACTCAGAAGCCACCTATTGACCTATGAGGCCTTTAGCCTGTTGCTAAAAATGTTAAGTTAGATGAAATTATGAAAAAAAATTGTTTCAGTAAACATGTTTGTATATAAAGGTAATTATTAAGACCTTAAAGTAAAATGGTAGAGGAAACTGCAATTTTGGAAGATCTTAGATTATGTTATTTAACATAAATATTGTACTTACGAAGTTGTTGACAATGGAGTGATAATATATCCTAAACTTAGGTATTCATTTTTTATACTAAACTCCACTTACTTACATAAAAATAAGACACGTTTCAGGAGAATCTCGCCCATCTTCAGTTGCGCACTGAACCACTGTTACTCGAAACGATGGCTAGACACCCAAATATTCTTGTGGTGGCCTCTGTTGGTTGAAGTAGGAAATTGCCGAGTTCATTCATAGGAGGAAACCTGAAGTTCATTAGGCTTTCTCTATTTTTTAATATGAAAATTTTTTTGCAAATGGATAACTCCAATGGGTTGTGAAGATGTTTCAGCAATTTAATTTCCAGCTTTATTTTGTAATTTTTGGTCCAAAAGTGCAAATTAAACTACTGAAACATCTTCACAACACATTGGAGTTATCCACTTGGGAAAAAATTATCATATTAAAAAATAGAGAAAACCTAATGAACTTCATGTTTCCTCCTATGAATGAACTCGGCAATTTCCTACTTCAACCAACAGAGGCCACCATAAGAACATTCTGGTGTCTAGCCATCGTTTCCAGTAATGGTGGTTCAGTGAGCAACTGAAGATTGGAGAGATTCTCCCGAAATGCATCTTATTTTTATGTAAGTGGAGTTTAGTGTAAAAAATGAATACCTAAGTTTAGGATTATTTAACATGTTATAAAAATTGTAATAAAGTTATTAGAATAGCAACAGAAAACCTTCTAATGATAAATTAATATCATTAACTCAAACAAATCAAAAGTCGTATGGAGCATTATAAAACAAGAGTTACAAATTAAAAGAGAAGACAATTCAGAGTATACTTTGAATAATGATGGAAAAGTTGTATTAAAGCCTAGTTTAGTTAAATCATTTTTTTTTTTAAAATAATAATTGGTTTGCTGATGTGACTTAAAATGTTAATAATAGCCTCTAAAATTAAATTGAAGTGTAATAAATTTTATTCTGCTATCTTTCTCATTTATAAAACAGAAGTTGGATTTTTGAGCATATTTAAAAATATGAAGAATGAAAAATCAATTGACCTAGAAGGCTGTTTATAATGTGCTACTTAAAGAATGCTCTGCAGATAGTCGGGCCATTATGACATATTTATCTGTTGAGTGAAGGTCTTTTTCCAGAACATTATAGGACCAAAAATAAAACTGGTGCATAAAAAAGGTTCAAAATCAGTGGTAAAAATTATAAACCAATTTCATTATTATAAGTTTTTCCACATTATTTGAAAGAGTTATATGTATTAGCTTTACCTTTCTATCAATAGTTAATATACTACTTGATGGACAACATGATTTTGAAAGGAATGTTAAACACAACATGATTAATTAGGTTTTTAAATATCTAATACAAGGGAATCAGAAAAATATATTGGTATATTTCTTGAACTATTCAAAGCATTTCACCTTCTTGATCATGATATTTTACAAGTGCAATTGTCTTAATATGGTATAAGAGAAGTAGCATATAACTGATTTTCTTCATATTTAAAAAAGAATGGGGTGAAAATAGAATATTATGATAGTAAAATTAATGTAATAATTTCAAAGAAATTGTATACAAATAATATGACTTTTGGAGTGCCACGAGCTCAGTTTTAGGACCAAATAACCCCATGGAATATAAGGATTATATTATGTATGTATAACTGAACTAAATGCTATAAAAGTGTAGACAATGCAATTAGTTTAATAAGTCTATTCTCAATAGCATTTTATTTTACAAATCTTATTTACAGTCTATATTTCTAGACCTATAAGAAAATTTAATTTACTTGAATCTTTCTTATTAATTTGTATTTTATTTTCCTATAGCCTTTTAATTTAAGTAGCTACAGCATACAGTTCCATTACTCTTTGTTTTTATTATTGTATTTATGTGTTAATATAATGTACTTCCGATCAGTTGATGCACTGAATGTATAATGTGTATGTATATAAGAAATTATTTCTGGATTTAAGAAAATTATGAATTAGTAAGATTCTCTAATATTGCCTCATAAGAACTTTTATTTGTTATTTTAATCTTTATTTATAACATGGCATGCCCTTCATCACTTTTATATGACACAAAGAATTAAATAAAATTGAAATTGAACAATGTCTAAAGTAGCAAATCTGTACAGTATGAAACTGTCATATGTTAGAATTAAGATATATAACTGTGAAGTACTATTTAGGAAGTATAGTATAGATGCAATGTATTTTTAAGTGTTTAACATTAACTGCAGCCTTATGCTAGTGAAATTATTTGCAGATGGTACCCTACAATGCTCCATTCTTTACAACATGGTTTTGTGCAAATTGGACAGTTTTGTTCTTCCCTCTTTACTTTGTTTGTCGATCCATATCAACAAAATGCAAATCACCTGGAAACATACTGAGGGAGAGTATTAGAAACTTCAGAGATAAAGGCTTTACTGCAGGTAATGTATAGATTACTAATTAATTATAGGATTATTTTAAACAAGTTGCTTCTCTTCACTTACAAAGAATTTTTTTTGATTACAGCTCGATTTCTCACCAGATGCAGTCTTTTTTGTCTTTTGTGGGTGGCTACCAATTATATGTACATCCACTCTCTTCGGATTCTTTTGGCTACAGATGTGATGGCACTGTTTGCCACCAATGTATCATGTGTGTATTTACTTTCATGGGTTATTCTCCATGAGCAGTTTGTGGGTGTAAGGGTAAGAATCAATTGTTTTTATACAGCATATAGCAAATATTTTATACATTTTACTTATAAACATAATCTTAAGGTTTTAGTGTAGAATTAAATATAGGAGTGTTCCTTTTTGTTGGAAATTAAGAATTATATGAGGAATTATGCATTTAAAAAGTCTTGTCACTCTAATCACAGTAGTATACAAGATAAAAACCAAAGAAGCTTGACTGTATGTTTTGGAAAGGAATAGAGTTCACTGCATACAATTATGAAAGGAGGTATGATGGTGATTAATTGAGAATAGAAACACCTGCATGTGTACAGCAAGAATTAAAAGAGTTGACAAATAGAGTAAACTTAGGTGAATGGGCAAATGAACTGGTATTTCTAGGCAATTAATGTGCACATTGTGGTAGCATATAGCAGGAAAGTTGAAAGCAGCTTCCTTCCTAGAGGCATGCTGCTACATGGTGAGGAATGCTTCTTATTTATCAGCATTATGCTTAAATCTTGTAACTGCTATCTTAGGGCCACTGATGTGCTAACAAGCTGTTTAAAATGTTTGAGAACCTCAGGCAATCATCAATCTGTAGGAGTTATTGTCTGCTATAGATATCAAGAGTATATCTTGCTAGGAGACTATATCTCAAAGGAAAGGTGCATAATGTGAAACTTCTTTGGAAACTTACCAGTATAAAATTGTCAGTCTGAGCTATTATAGTGGGAGGGAGAGTCATTAGTATGAGTCACCAAGGTTTTCAGAACAAACTGTAAGGACACAGTGCATTTATCATTCAGCTGTGATTGAAAACATTTTATGATACAGTCGAACTACACACTCTTATGCTTCACTTACTTGTCATTATTGCAGACCGGTTTCGAGAACAGGTTGTTCACATCATCAGTTCAAATCTCCGACTGTTGGATAATTCGTTGTGTTGTGGGTATTCTGCTCTGGCGGAGGTGTAATGAACTTAAAGTTTATATTTTCATCGCCGGAAGTGTCTAAAGTTCATTAAACTGTCTCTGTATTTGTAAATGTATATTTTTTCCCCTGTTGCTAATTCTGTAGGTCCTTGCACTGATTTTAATAATTTTGCTTTATTCATATATCGTGGTTTTCTGTCCAAAAATGAAATGCTACTGCTGATTGCTCAATTTGCTTGTATTTTATGTTCTTGAAATGTTCTTTTAACTGTGTGCCTATGTTTCTCTTTGTTTTTCCTAGGTAGATTTTTTCACATTCTTCACTACTTATTTTGTAAATACCTGATTTTTTTCTCATGTGGAATACTGTCATTAACATTGTCTGTGAGAAGATGTTTAACATTAAACTTGTTAATCGGTGCCAACCTGATATTAAAATCTTTAAGAATTTTCTGAAATTTTTTTGTAGCCCATGGATGATATGTGAATTTTTTAAAAATTTGTTTTTCTTTCTTTGCTGAAAGTGTTGTGATTTCTTTTATAAGCTTTTGTCTCTTGAATTTCTGTACCTTTTTGTATACTAGATCTTTTTAAAACCATTTTTAACTACTGTTTGTTCTATTTGTTTTTATTCTTTAAAGAATTCATCCTTGCTAATTTGTAGGTTAACTAGCCTGTGTGTTAAACTGTTGATAACTACATCTTTGTGAGAAGTGGGGTTAAAACTGTCAGCTTTTATGTGATTGTCTGCATGTGTATCTTTTCTGTAAATTCTGTAAATTTTTTAAAAAAGAAAAAAAAAATGGGCTACAAAAAAATTTCAGAAAATTCTTATAGATTTTAATATCAGGTTGGCACTGATTAACAAATTTAATGTTAAACATCTTCTCACAGACAATGTTAATGACAGTATTCCACATGAGAAAAAATCAGGCATTTACAAAATAAGTAGTGAAGAATGTTAAAAAAATCTACCTAGGAAAAACAAAGAGAAACATAGGCACACAGTTAAAAGAATATTTCAGGAAAATAAAATACAAGCAAATTGAGAAATCAGCAGTAGCATTTCATTTTTGGACAGAAAACCACGATATAGTGAATAAAGCAAAATTATTAAAATCAGTGCAAGGACCTACAGAATTAGCAACAGGGGAAAAAATATACATTTACAAATACAGAGACAGTTTAATGAACTTTAGACACTTCCGGCGATGAAACCTCCGCCAGAGCAGAATACCCACAACACAATGAATTGTCCAACAGTCGGAGATTTGAACTGATGATGAGAACAACCTGTTCTCGAAACCGGTCTGCAATAATGACAAGTAAGTGAAGCATAAGAGTGTGTAGTTCGACTGTATCATAAAATGTTTTCAATTATATGATTGGCTTCACTGTGAATGTTCCAATTAACATTTTAGTTCAGCTGTGTTGTTTGGTTTCTTTGTTTCAAACCAAGGTAACTCTTATCATTTTTGGGATAGTGAATAAAAAAAGTTATTGATGAAATAACTGAACATATAGTCCATTTGCACAACATATGTTTGGCTTTTGTCTTTTGGAAGGTAAGAGAAAACTCCAAAGAAATATTCACCCAGAAAATTTGTCCCAAATGCGAATTAAATCAAAATATATTAATAACCAGCTTGTACTCTGCAGCTTAAGTGACTACTGATATGACAATAAAGTACTGCATAAATTGTTTAGATATGCAAATGGATTGTCAACAGTCACCAGTTAAAACCAGTTTTTCTAGTGGTCCTTAAACATATATTCACTATTACCATAAAAAAGAATAAGAGTTGGACTTTAGCCTGGCTGATGATGAGAACTAAATGTTCTCAAAACCGGTTCCAAACGTTATGACAAGTAAGTGAAGCATTATGATTGTGTGGTTCAACTAAATCATACAATGATATCAATTATATGATTAGCTTCACTGTGCAAGTTCCAATTTACATTTTAATTAAGAATAAGCTGTTTAGAAATTCAAAGTAAAATACAAAGGACTGTGTATGTGCAATAAACAAAAATGCCTGTTTATAGGCTAAATTGTGGACATTAATGCAAACTCTCTAAGAGCTTTATTTAAATTGTTCTTAGAAAGCTATGGACAATATTAAAATTTATTTTATATGTTCACATTAATTCCATTTGCTTATACAACATTAGGACATTTTTCGAGGGATTCATTCCAATCATCAGCACTTGACTGACTATGCTGACTCTCTTAAAATTTGTTTGAAAAAAATTCAAAAAATGCCAATTTTGTTTGCCAACAATCTATTAAATTGTAAATCACCAGAATTTAATTTAGAAGCAGCTAAATCTAATGGGTTCAACAAGCAAATGATTAACCAACAAATCAAAAGATTCCAAAAGCAAAAATGAATTAAACAAATAATAACTTTGAGTGATTCAACAAAGGAAAAAACTTTTAAAAAGTTCACTTACCATCTGTCAGCTAATAGGAAATTTAAAAAAAAAAATTAAGTAGAACAATATTATCTTAGCACTTCAAAATAGATACAGTATAAAAAATTTATTGAAATTAAAGAAAATCGATTCCAGGCCCAAAGAGGAAAATTTCTTGTATCTACCAAATTAATTGTAAGGATTGTGAAAAGATATACGTAGGAAAGACAAAGAGAAATATGGGTATTAGGCTGAAGGAACATTGGAGAAACATCTGTTACAAACAAACAGATAAATCAGCTGTGGCAGCACATTTTTGGAATGAAAACCATGAAATAGAAAAAGGCTTCAAGTTATTAAAAACTGTTGCAACAACCAAAAGAACTAAATATATGGGAAAGGATTTATATTAAAAACCATGAACATAACCTTATGAATTTTGATATCCCAGAAGCAGACAACACTTTATTTAAGTTCACCACAAGACCACCAGAGTCCACCCAGATTCCTACCTACCCATCTTCTACGAATGATCCATTAGTCGTGAACAGCTGATGATGTGGACATATGTCCTGAGTAAATCTCATTTAAGTGAAACCATAAAGAGTGTTCTAATATTCCGACTCAGAAGAGATTATTAGTGTGTGCTTCACTGTGTTTGATTCCAAATTGAATTAATATTGCAATCTGTATAAGTTAGCATACATCTTAATAACCTTGTGGTCAAAGCAGAAAGAGAAAATATGGTTGCATGAAAGTGGTGGGTAGCTAGTGGCCTTTGAGAATGTAAATACTTATTATTTTTTCCCTAGCTTCCCAATAAAGAGCTTCCAAATTATTATCATTTGTTTATTGCTATCAAGTTGGGCGCATTTCAGTAGATGTTCTTTATTTAGAATGTATTCACTTCCATACACAATGGGCAGTAACTGTTTTTGACTAATTTCATCCTAAAGAGATGTTCTGACAAGCAATCATACCCAACAATTAAGCAAAATTGAGCAACTCCAATTTTTCTTGGTTTCAATAAAAGATGTTTGAAAGTATTTAGATCTTCATATGGATTTCCTCTAAGTTTTTGTTAGATATTTTGTTTTTGTTGTTCAGTTATTAATCTTTTTATGGGTTTCAATTCAGAGGGAAGTTCTAGTTCAAAAGAAGGTTAATTTTATGCTAAAGTATCAGCAATCTCATTCCCCTTTAATCCCATATGGCTCAGATCCATTTTAAAAACTATTTCTGCTTTCTGATTTGGATTGTAGGTATAGTTTTCTTATTTAATTTATAGTGTATGTTTGCAATTCATTATACTTTGTAATGCTGCTTTGGAGTCACTTAAGATAACAATTTTTTTCTATATTTATTCAATTTGGAATTGAACACAGTGAACATGAATTAATAATCTCTTCTAAGTTGAAATATTTAGAACACTCTTTATGGTTTCACTTACATGTCCTGAGTAAATCTCATGTAAGTGAAATCAAAAAGAGATTCTAAATATTTCAACTCATAAGAGATTAATAATTCTTTTATTTATGTTAAGTTTATACAGTAGAATTTCTAAAGCTGTTCTAATAGTAATAATTTGGCATCAAAATTGTTTGCATACTGTCCCAAAGGTGTATATTGAGATAATTCTTCACAGTATATTCCAAAGTCAGCTTCTCCATTTTTAAGAGATCCATCCGTGTACACCGTATCAGTCGGATAATAGTTGTTTAGTGTACTAAGTGCTATCAATCTTTATACCTCAGATAGGTCGTTGTTCTTGGAGACCATTGTGTCCAGATTTAGTTTCACGCTGGTATCTATATATTGTAATGGATCAGTTGCTATATTGGCAGATTTAGTGCTTATTTTTAAAATTGTCTAAATCTTCATTGTATGAAATTTTTGAAAGTCTGTTGTGTTTTTAATGATTGTGTACTCCCAGGAATATGAAACCATTTATTCCTACGCTGATTACTTTTTAATTTCTGTCCCAGTATTGCCATTTTAATATTTCTGTTTTCATTTACAGGTTGTTAGCTATGCTCTGCATTGCAGCAAATGGTGTTGTTCTTATGGCTCCTGTTATTATTCTTAAGGACCTGGATTGTGTTGTATCCAATGTTAGTTTTAAGTTGGTTGTTAATTGTGGATATTATTTCACTTCAATAGAGTATGTATCTTTTGTATATGTCATTAAGGAGATCTATGCATCCTCTCCATTTGACACCTGCTAGTCTTCTTAATATGTTATTCTTCTTGTTCACTTTTTAGTTATATTGTTGATCTGTTCAGAGAAGGAAAGTTTTTTGTGAAGTGTTATTCCAAGGTATTTAGTATATTCTTTCTCTTGTAGTAGTTCATTATTGATTTTAAGTTGCAAATCATTATGGTATCATCTGCAAACAATTGCATATTTGCCTTTGGGAAGTCAGCTAATATTTGTTGATGTCATCTATGAAAATATTAAAAAGTATTGTACTGGAAACAGCACCTTGAGGAAGGTCTACTTTAGTCGTATATCATTTAGACAGTACATTATTCCATTTTACAGCTGTGCCTTTATGATGATAAATGCATGAACCATCTCAACATTTCCAAATATTACTCATCTTGTAAATAAGCTTCTGTGCAAAAAGAGTTCAAATCAATATTGATCTATATTTATTTCAAACATGCAATTAAAAATTCTGCATTATTCCATAAAATATAGCTAATTGAAAGTTTCATTACATCTTGATTATAAAACATCTTACTCTAAAGCTAATAATATATGAATTTTATTTTAAAGCTATTAAATTTTATATAATCCTGTCATGATGCTCAGAAACCTTATAACATTTAAAAGTTAGGTTTCACATACATGTCATTTATATATGAGTATATTTTAAGTATTTTAACAGATATACCAGGTACCACATCAGACTCTAATTTTGACATGAGCTCTCATAAGTTTTCTGGTAATAAATAAAGTCTGGAACATTACTGATTTCATTATATTTAAATAACACAAGCAAAATAGAAAAGAATTTTTCTGTTTTTGAGAGAGGAATGGGGGGATTGGTTACTTCCATCTGCCTTGTGGTGGTTAATGGCTGAGGTAGCAATGAGCAAAACTGCATTTTGTAAATTGTTTGTCAATAGTTAATTAATGTACACTTACCTTTTTCAGAGCTAAAATCTATATTTTGTAAAAACATTGTTAAATATTATTTTAAATTATAAATTAAGGGTGTAAAAGATTAAGTACAGTTCTATTCCACAGATTGTTGCTGTTATTCTTTGTGACACCGGTATAGCATTATTTGCTTACATGGATGGTATTACTGGTAGTCCTACGCTGGGTGGTGTAGTCTTGGCAGCATCTGCAGCTGCGGGGTCTGCAGTATATAAGGTAAGAAGTAAATCTACCAACATCAACCTTTAAACTACAGTTCTCATTTAATGAACATTAATTAGTTAATTCTGTCTTTTGGTTGTGCATCATAGCATCTTTAAAAGTATATTACCATTAGGACATTTCAACCCTTTTCATTCTGTTTATCAATCCTTAAAGTGTCACATATCTGAGATATTTTTTACTCTTCCCTAAATCATGTTTGCCTAATTGCATAAAATATTGTACTAGTCTAGAAATTGTACAAAAAACAATTTTTAACTGTCTGCCTTAAAGGACAGGAGCATCATTTTAACCCAGTGAAGAAAACCATTGAAAGAAATGTTCATATATTATTGCATCTATTAACACCATATGTCAACCAGATGTTCAGACATCTCTACAATGACTTCCTGGTTTCATATTGTTTCTAAGAAAAAAGAAAAGGAGTGGACGTCTGGTGTTTGTGTATTCTTATAATATAGAGTTTTGTAGTTGAAACTGTGAACAATCAGAAGAAGGTGTTGCTGAGTGCTTATTATTATTTTCTTCACTACACAGTATACACTATTAATTTATAACATGGCTAAATGTCTGTGCCTCTGAACTAGAAAATGATTGTTAAAATCATACTGTGAGATAATAGGTGATAAGTCTGGCAGCATTGACAGGATTCCAAAAATTATGAAGATTTTGTAATGAGTGACAGGATCACAATAGAATCATAATAGAAATATTTCAAATACTAGATGAAAGTAAGAAAATAAAGGAACATCTCTGAATATAATGTATCCATGCTTGGGATATTAAATTTAGTGAAAACATTTTAGGATGCTTAAAAAAATCTACAGATGACGGCTCATATGAAATTAGAGGATAATACTTAGTCAACATATTGGAGAACTGGGTGCATTTCATGGAATCATAATATGCTTATAGAGCATACAAAACCAGATAATTAATTTAAAAAAAAAAAAAAAGCTAATGCAATAAGACATGGAGTTCACCTTTTTTTGCAGAAACCATAACAAGAAATTGATTTACAGAAGTCATGAAATATCACAGATTTGACTTCAAAGCTACATGTAGCCAGTGTTTTGATTTCTGACAAGTTTGATGTAGCATTCCAAATCTGAAAACCATTTATAGAAAATTTTATTACGTGTTTTCAACAAGAAACCTCTCTTACATGATGGACAACTATTTTGATTGAAATGTGAGTACCTATTTTTTCAATATAATACTAGTAAACTGAACAATTTTGGAATAAATTTTGGCTTGCATTAGATGTGGAAACGAAATATGTCTACATTAGTTTAACAAAAACTGTATGATTGGTTAATGGAATTTTAGGTGAAAATGTGGTTCTGAGATTGTCTGCATTCTCAGGAAAACTTTTTCACATCATCATGACTTGTCAAAAAACTAAAGGCTAAATCAACAAGCTTAGTAAGAACTATGAATCATGTGAAATGAGAAGTACCAACTTTTGCCTTAAAAGGTCAACAACCCCATTCTACAGCTGCATTGTTGAAAAAAGATGCCATGAATACAACACTGATGGTATATTAGTGCAAATCACAAAAAGATCACAAGTACTCTGTACAAAGTACAAACTAATGACATTGCTAATAATAGTAAGTAGACTCCAGAGGCTGTGTTTCTATAGAAATAAATGTGGAATAGATGTGATGGACCAAATTACACATCTGTACACAGCAATCTGGTTTTTCTTCTTTTATGCAACTTTGACTTGACTGTAATAAATGTGCATTCTGCACAGACTGATAACTAAAAGAAGAATAAGATGTAGAAATTTCATTTCAGAATTGGCCACAGAACTGCAAGCTGCATACCTGTCTCAGAGTTTATGTTGCTCAACAATCACAGTTCTTCCCGAAAATTCAGATTGCTAAAAGTTCTTACTTAACAAATGTTTTTATTCCTTAGATTAATCTTTATCTCATTAAATAAGGGTCCATGTGCCTATGTTTGTGTATAGGTGAAATACATATTAATACCATTAGTAGGTACAAATTTTCTATGGTGTGAATGCACACTTGATATGTAACATAGACTTTATTATGTTAGGGTTTTTGCTATTAATAATAAACAGTAAACATTAGACCTAGAAAGAAATTAATTGCTATTGTAATAATTATGTATATTTTGACATTTCCACATATTAATTATTTATTATTATTTATTTAATGCGGATACAATTGAGCCCTATTCCACCTCATGGTATGTTAGGGCTTTGGTTTTACACTACTATACATAATATTAACAATAGTATAAACAAATGATATAATGAAATGAAATAATATAAAATGATTTATATATTTTTAGTTTACAATGTTTTATAAATATAAGCTATAAATTTCTCAAAAACTATAGTGCAGAAGGAAGGAAACGTTCCAGGGCTAAGTTTAAGGTACTTTCCTGGCATTTGCCATTTATGAGGACTGAGGAAAACCTGGAAAAAACCTCACTCAGGGAGGACGGTCCTGGCGGGATTCGAACTCCAGACCTCGCGCTCACAAGTCTGCACCTTAACGACCTCGGCCACCCATGGCGATTCGATTCCAAATTGAATTAATATTGAAATTACATTACTATGTCCAATAAAAATATATCTTTTTATCTGGTGAAAGTCATAATTGAACCATAAATGAAACACTGTTTATTATGATGTAGATACTGAATCTTTGAAAATAGCTTTTAAATATAAGTTAAAATTTATGCTGGTATGAGAACTTTGTGTTCAATTGATGTACGACAGTGAGGAAAAAGAAATCAATGGTAAAAGTTCCTTTTGCACTGCTGTCCATGCTGCATTCTATTTATTTATGATGTCTTTTTTGATGGTGACTTTTATGTATGTGATTGAGCAGATTGTATACGAAACATGTTTTCACATAATATATGAAGGGTCTAGTACTAAGTTAAATTATGTGGAAAACGTAAATATTAATAGAAAGTAATTTCTTTTATAATTAGATGTATCTTGATTGATCCACATCAATT
The DNA here is from genome assembly GCA_030762175.1 of Metallyticus violacea. Classification (NCBI taxonomy): domain Eukaryota; kingdom Metazoa; phylum Arthropoda; class Insecta; order Mantodea; family Metallyticidae; genus Metallyticus; species Metallyticus violacea. Next base: position 310,401 of record CM060846.1, on the reverse strand, counting down.
ATATGATATGAAGAATGAAATAAAATGAATTTGAATATGAATCACATCAGAAATTCCCATAACAAATGAAAACAATAACCCAAGCAGCATATCGTCTTTAGTGAGGTGCTATGTTAAATACTGTAAGAAAAACAAAACAAATTTTTATCATTTATGCAAAGGGCATCAGAGACCTGGTTGTTCCAAATGCATAAAAGTGACAAAAAATGTGGTATATTCAATGCAATTCATGATCAAAATATCTTAGATATTGACAATAATGTGCCATTATCTGTGAATACCTACGTTTGGAAGATTTCTCTGTTATATATAATTTGTTATATATTTATTGTACCTTTATATTGCAAATTTGATATGTATAATGTTAAAATTAAAAACTTCCGAACTGTTGTGTAATGATATTTGTTTTAAAAACTTCAACAAAGCTTTCGCTATATACATCTAGCACCATCAGTGTAGTGAGAAGTATGTTGTGTTGAGCCTAGCCAGACATGAAATGATCAGTATCAATACAGATGGGAGGGAAGGCCAGAAGGTGGAACTGTTTGTTATGAAAGACAGGTTTCCATATGTTGCTCATACAAAACTACTATCTATATTTGTATTATAAGGATGCTGTTACATTTCAACACTTTCCCTTCTGACCAAAGTAAAATAAACTTTTGTTTTTAGCAACCACTTCTGTCTTGTCAAAATATATCCCATAGCATTCATTAACTCAAAATTGTATATAACAAAAAAGTCAGCAATCAGAAAAGAAAATTTAGTAATCTTAATCATAAACCAAAGAAAAATCCAGAACATAAACAGAATCATGTGGAAAATCTATGTAATGAAAGTTTCAAAACAGAAGAATTAGCATTTCTAAATAAAGGCTTAAAAACTTGTGTACAATACTCCACTAAAATAGAAGGTAATTTGGTAGATTTGGAAGTGGCCATTGAAGGATTAAAGAACAAAGAAAAAGAAATAGAATAAAATCAGAAAAAGATTTTAAAGACATGGTTAAAAAGAAAACAGCAGCATACAAGACATATAAGAATACAATAAAATCCTTAAATGATAAAGATGTTGTTTATACAAAAGCACACAAAGGAAACAGAATAATAATATTAGATAAAGAAGATTATAATTAAGAATGCAGAATTTGTTAAATAAAAAAGAATATGTTCAGATCCAGTCAGACGCATTGAAAGGGTGTATTAATTCAATCAATGAGGTTCTAAAACAAAATAAAACAAAGCAACCCTACAATAACTAAGGTATATGGTTTACCTAAAATTCACAAGACTGGAAATGGTATACGTCCCATCATTAACAATATCAATACTCCTTACTATTTAGCAAAATGGTTAGCTGATAGATTCAAGACATTACCTAAATTTCAAAGCAGGACTATAAACAATTCATATCAGTTAATAGAAAAAATTAAGGACATAAAAGTACATCCCTCTGACACTCTGATATCTTTCAATGTAGAATCTCTGTTTCCAAACATACCAAAAGAAAAATTCCTAATTTACCTACATGATTGGCTTAAAACAAGTGGAATTAAGGATACACATATAAAAGAATACATCAAACTTACAGAAATTTGCATAAACCAAGCCTATTTTATTTTCAAAGGAAATTTTATAAACAACAAGCAGGACTTATAATGGACAGCCCCTTCTCTCCATTTCTAGCTAACCTCTTCATGAGCAGATTTGAAACACACATCAATACAACTTTTCCATAAATATTTATGGTACAGATATGTCGGCAATATATTTGCTCTAGTTAACAAAAAACTCATTGATGATGCCTTAAAACTTTTGAATATACAATAGAGAAACATATCGTTTACATATGAATCAGAAACAGATAACATGTTGCCATTCTTAAATACTAAAATAATGAAACGTCAAGGAAATCTGGAATTTGGAATATACAGAAAGAATATACATGCAAATAATCACATCAAAGCTGACAGTTTTAACCCCACAGCACACAAACATGCAGTTATCAACAGTTTAACACACTGGCTAGTTAATCTTCAAATTAGCAAAGAAGAATATTTTAATGAATACAGACAAATAGAAAAAACACCAGTTAAAAATAGTTTTAAAAAAGAACTAGTACACAAAATGGTGCAGAAATTCAAGAGACAAAAATGTATCAAAGAAACCACAACACTTTCAGCAAGAAAAGATAAGCTAATTTTTAAAGAAATCACATATCATCTATGGGCTACAAAAAAATTTCAGAATATTCTTAAAGATTTTAATATCAGGTTGGCACCAGTCAATAGATTTAATGTTAAAAACTTACTGATAGAACAATGATAATGACAGTATTCCACAAGAGAAAAAATCAGGTATTTAAAAAATAAATTATGCAGAATGTGAAAAAATCTACATTGGAAAAACAAAGAAAAACATAGGCACACGGTTAAAGGAACATTTCAGAAACATAAAGTGCAAGCAAATAGAGAAATCAGCAGTAGCATATCATTTTTGGACACAAAATCATGACATAGTGAATAAAGCAAAATTATTAAAATCAGTACAAGGACATACGGAACTAGCAACAACCTGGGAGAAAATCTACATCTACAAGTATAAAGACAGTCTAATGAACTTTGACACTGCCAGGAATGAAAACATAAACTACAAGTTTATCACACGGCAGAGGAGAATACACATTCCCACAGCTAAACGAATTATCCGACAGTTTAATTTTAGCTGATGATGGGAACCAAATGTTCTCAAAACCGGTTCTCTACATTATGACAAGTAAGTGAAGCATTAAGAGTGTGTAGCTCAACTAAATCATACAATAATATCAATTATGTATAATTATGTTTGTAGGTTTTAATGTTATGTTTTATATTTCTTACACTTATGTGTTTATTTATAATTATAGTTTACCATGTTCTGTTGGTGTATATTGCATGTATAATCTTTATTGATATTGACCACATTTTTATCAATTTTATTTTTATGATCATTTATAGTTAATTATGTCTGTTTTTTCATTATTTTTTGTATATTTTATGAAAACCTGATGATGTCCTTTTCACCCTGAGTGATTTTGGACAGATTATTGTAAATAGCTATCAGAATTGTGTTATCTCACAATGATTATATTTAATTTATTTTTAATTTGTTACTTTCAACAGTAATAATATTGACATATCTAAGACTTTCACGGCCGGTGTCCATATTGTTAAAAATAGAATTTCCGGGCTGTTGTGCCATGGTCTGCGTTTTAAAAACTAAAACAGAGCTTTCGCCGGACGTAGTCTTCCAGTGAAACCTCTGTTTTAGTTTTTAAAATGCAGACCACGGCACAACAGCCAGGAAATTCTATTTTTAACAGTAATAATATTATTTAAATTTCAAATTACCAAATAAATAAAGGAAAATTTCTCTAAGCAAATCTGTGATGAAAACATGTGGTGTAGTATCTTATCTCCTTATACAAGTAAAGTTCTCCATGGGTCAAATTGACCCACCCACCCTTCCAGGCATTTCTTATATATCAATTTTTCAAATGTTAGTAAAAGAAAATAAAAATATGCATTCACACAAACACACTTGTATATATGCATTTTCTGTCTTCTATTTATCTATAGAGAAAATTTTAGTTTATTCACTTGAGTTAAAGTAAAGAAAGAAATTAGAAATTTAAAATGAAATGCACACATGGAGAGGAAAATGCCATGTTCATAGATGTCCAAAGAAAGACTTCATCCATTGCAGCTTAAACTGGCTCAACTGAAAATAGGTAATTATAATTTTATGCTTACTTACATTATCAAAGTAAGTAAATAGAAGTGCAATGTTTAGGATTAGAACCTGCTACAGCTATCTGCAGAATCCAAGCTAATAAGATTTAGGGCTTAGCATACCAAATTTTTTTGAGAAAGCACACAATGTAACTTTTTTCTGTATTATTTTACACAGGTATATGTAATTTTCTCATTACATGTACACAAATCTACTGACAGCAAATAAATCATCATCATCATAATATTCAAGGTTCAAATTTTTTATTCATCGATGTATATTTTCCACATTTGGTTTCATCAATTAATATTAATACATAACTGCAAATTAATTATATACATATCTAACTCTATAACTTAGTTTCCAAGAATTCCTCCACAGCATAAAAATTGTGTTTTTACAATAGATTTTTAACACATTTTTTAATTTTTGTTCTTGAAGTTCTTTTAAATGATTGTGGTATTTTATTATGCAGGATTGCATCTCTATGTGATACATAATTGATGCTTTTTGTTAAGCCTGTGATATTGTAAGTTAATTAGCCCAGCTGTTTCTAGTATGATGAAATGATAATCTTTGTTATTCTTAAAAAGCTATTTATTATTATACAAAGATACAGTTTGTTTGAAGGTTATGTTGAAATCCACACAGTGAAATTATCATGAATCTTGATTTGATCTAAAGTAAAACACTAAAAATCATGTCAACACATTAAAACACTCTCACATTAAAACACACAAACATTTTCACAATTAAACTCATTAAAAGTCATTTTTGGGACATGTTTCTTGAGACAAATTGCTAAAACCTGAAAATAATAAAAAAAAAAATAAGAAACTGGAATTTGGTACACATAGGAAGGATACACATACTGACAATTACATAAAAGCTAAAGGTTTTAACCCCAGACCCCACAAGGAAGCAGTATTTAATAGTAATAGTATGACTTACAGATTGGTTAATGTACCACTTGGTAAAAAGAGAGTACATTTTTTTTTTTTTTTTTTTTTTTTTTTTTGATTGATTTATTTATGGACGCTCTTTAACATCTCGGGTCATCAGCATCCCATTCAACTCAGGGCGTGAAATGGCCAACAAATTTTGCTCAGAGGCCTCTCTTTCAGGCTTGAGGTTCTTTTTCATGCCGTAAATGTACGACACGGGACCCACGGCTTTACTTCCCTTCCAAAGGAAGCCATACTTAGGATTTTTATGCCCGAAAAAATCCATCGGTCCTGGCCGGGTTCGAACCCGCGTTTTGGGTTTAGGAAAAGAGAATACAGGAGGGAGTACACACATATAATACACACAGCAGAAATTAATGAATTTAATAAACAAATGGTAGATAAAAAAATAAAAAGATTTGGGGAAAAAAAGAAAATTAAACAAATCACCACACTCAGTACTTAATGTAAAGAAAATATATATCACAAATTCACCTATTACTCTTATGTCAACCATAAATTTCAGAAAGTACACCAACAGTATAACATTACTCTGGCACCCACAAACAGATATAGTGTTAATGGATATCATTGTATGATTAGTTGAACTACACACTCTTAAAGCTTCACTTACTTTTTATAAATGTATGGAACCGGTTTCGAGAACATTTGTTCCCATCTTCTGCCATGCTAAGGTTCAACTGTCGGATCATTCGTTGAGCTGTGGGAATGTATATTCTGCTCTGGTGGCGGTGTGATAAACTTGTAGTTTATGTTTTCATCCCCGACAATGTCGAAGTTCATTATGCTGTTTTTGTATTTGTAGATGTAGATTTTCTCCCAGGTTGCTAATTCCGTAGGTCCTTGTACTGATTTTAATAATTTTGTTTTATTTATTATGTCGTGATTTTGTGTCCAAAAATGATATGCTACTGCTGATTTCTCTATTTGCTTGTACTTTATGTTCCTGAAATGTTCCTTTAACCGTGTGCCAATGTTTCTCTTTGTTTTCCCTATGTAGATTTTTTCACATTCTGTACAGTTTATTTTGTAAATACCTGATTTTTCTTCTTGTGGAATACTGTCATTAACATTATCTATCAGCAAATTTTGAACATTAAATCTATTAATCGGTGCCAACCTGATATTAAAATCTTTAAGAATATTCTGAAATTTTTTTGTGGCCCATGGATGATATGTGAATTTTTTAAAAATAAGTTTATCTTTTTTTGCTGAAAGTGTTGTGGTTTCTTTGATATGTTTTTGTCTCTTGAATTTCTGCACCTTTTTATGTACTAGTTCTTTTTTAAAACCATTTTTAACTGCTGTTTCTTCTATTTGTTTGTATTCTTTAAAATATTCTTCTTTGCTAATTTGTAGGTTAACTAGCCGGTGTGTTAAACTGTTAATTACTGCATGTTTGTGTGCTGTAGGGTTTAAACTGTCAGCTTTGATGTGATTATCTGCATGTGTATTCTTTCTGTATATTCCAAATTTAAGTTTTTCTTGGCATTTCATTATTTTAATATCCAGGAATGGCAGCATGTTATCTGTTTCTATTTCGTATGTAAATGAAATGTTTTTATCTTGAATATTTATAAGTTTTAAGGCATCGTCAATGAGTTTTCTGTCAACTATGGCAAATATATCATCCACATATCTGTACCATACCTTAAATATGAATGGAAACGCTGTGTTGATGTGTGTTTCAAATCTACTCATGAAGAGGTTAGCTAGAAATGGAGATAAGGGGCTGCCCATTGTAAGTCCTGCTTCTTGTTTATAAAATTTTCCTTTGAAAGTGAAAAAGGCTTGGTTTATGCAAATTTCTGTCAGTTTGATGTATTCTTTAATGTGTATATCATTAATTCCACTTGTTTTTAGCCAATCATGTAGATAAATCAGGAGTTTTTCTTTTGGTATGCTAGGAAACAGAGATTCTACATCGAAAGATATAAGAGTGTCAGAGGGGTGCAATTTTATGTCTTTAATTTTTTCTATTAACTGATATGAATTATCAATAGAAAAAATTAAAGACATAAAAAGACATAAAATTGCACCCCTCTGACACTCTTATATCTTTCGATGTAGAATCTCTGTTTCCTAGCATACCAAAAGAAAAACTCCTGATTTATCTACATGATTGGCTAAAAACAAGTGGAATTAATGATATACACATTAAAGAATACATCAAACTGACAGAAATTTGCATAAACCAAGCCTTTTTCACTTTCAAAGGAAAATTTTATAAACAAGAAGCAGGACTTACAATGGGCAGCCCCTTATCTCCATTTCTAGCTAACCTCTTCATGAGTAGATTTGAAACACACATCAACACAGCGTTTCCATTCATATTTAAGGTATGGTACAGATATGTGGATGATATATTTGCCATAGTTGACAGAAAACTCATTGACGATGCCTTAAAACTTATAAATATTCAAGATAAAAACATTTCATTTACATACGAAATAGAAACAGATAACATGCTGCCATTCCTGGATATTAAAATAATGAAATGCCAAGAAAAACTTAAATTTGGAATATACAGAAAGAATACACATGCAGATAATCACATCAAAGCTGACAGTTTAAACCCTACAGCACACAAACATGCAGTAATTAACAGTTTAACACACCGGCTAGTTAACCTACAAATTAGCAAAGAAGAATATTTTAAAGAATACAAACAAATAGAAGAAACAGCAGTTAAAAATGGTTTTAAAAAAGAACTAGTACATAAAAAGGTGCAGAAATTCAAGAGACAAAAACATATCAAAGAAACCACAACACTTTCAGCAAAAAAAGATAAACTTATTTTTAAAAAATTCACATATCATCCATGGGCCACAAAAAAATTTCAGAATATTCTTAAAGATTTTAATATCAGGTTGGCACCGATTAATAGATTTAATGTTCAAAATTTGCTGATAGATAATGTTAATGACAGTATTCCACAAGAAGAAAAATCAGGTATTTACAAAATAAACTGTGCAGAATGTGAAAAAATCTACATAGGGAAAACAAAGAGAAACATTGGCACACGGTTAAAGGAACATTTCAGGAACATAAAGTACAAGCAAATAGAGAAATCAGCAGTAGCATATCATTTTTGGACACAAAATCACGACATAATAAATAAAACAAAATTATTAAAATCAGTACAAGGACCTACGGAATTAGCAACCTGGGAGAAAATCTACATCTACAAATACAAAAACAGCATAATGAACTTCGACATTGTCGGGGATGAAAACATAAACTACAAGTTTATCACACCGCCACCAGAGCAGAATATACATTCCCACAGCTCAACGAATGATCCGACAGTTGAACCTTAGCATGGCTGAAGATGGGAACAAATGTTCTCGAAACCGGTTCCATACATTTATAAAAAGTAAGTGAAGCTTTAAGAGTGTGTAGTTCAACTAATCATACAATGATATCCATTAATATGATTGGCTTCACTGTGTTTAAGTTCCAATTTTACATTTAAGATATAGTGTTGATAAATTATTGAATCTAAACAAAAGTAAACAAAAGAAGAAAAAAGAAGAAAGTTTGGGTATATCTAGAATCTATTGCAATGATTGTGAAAAAATATACATAGGAAAAACAAAGAGAAATCTTGGGATAAGATTAAAAGAACATTGGAGAAATATTAGACACAAACAAATAGAAAAATCAGCAGTGGCACCGCATTTTGGGAATGAAAATCATGAGATAGAAAAGGATATAACATTACTAAAAGCAATTCAACATCCAAAAGAACTTAGTATATGAGAAAAATCTACATAAAGAAATAGCACAAGCTTATGAATTTTGATATACCTGAGGCAGACAATATATTATACAAGGTCGGTAATAGACCGCCAGAGCAAGCACAGTCGCATACATACCCTACCTAAATTGACTCAGTCATCCATTGGTTGATAATGTGAGGAATTAGTCTCATGAAACATGTCCCAAAAATTACTTTTAATAAGTTTAATTGTGAAACTTCAAGAGTATTTTAATGTGTTGACATGATTTTTAGTGTTTTACTTTAGATCAAATCAAGATTAAATATACAGTTTCTTATGTATATATGTGGACAGTAATAATAGAACATATAATTCCTTAAAAATTGGTTTACTGAGAGCATGAGATACATTATTCTGAATATTTTCTTTTGCCATTTAAAATCTTAGATGATGAACTTGCTGCTCCCAAGAAAGGTATACCATAAGCTAATATAGAATATCTCTGAAGCCTTTTTACAGCCCCATGTGGGCCTGAGCTTTACAGAGATAATCACTGTGTCTTATATCTCCATCACATGATTTCATTGATAGAATGGAGTATTATAAGGGGGCATGTGTGCAGCCCACCACATCCAGCTGATCGGTATAGGCTTAATAGGTCGGAGATCGCCACCTCTCCATCAAGCAGCTTCCCAATTGTCCTGATGAGGCTGGGTGGACTCTGTTCCAGACCTTCCTATCTTAGAAAAATTCCTATGTAGGTGCCGGGAATTGAACCCAATCCTCCCAGGCAGAAGTTAGCAACGCTAACCACCAGACCAAGGAGGTGGTCAATATAGAATATACATAACCAAAATATACTATTATCAAAAAATTTTAGTACAACTACTTAATATGCACATTGTATAGGATATTTGACTTAATTTATTATATAAGGTAAAAATGTGTTCATTGAAAGATAAGTCTGAGTTAATTACAACACCTAAAAATTTTGTACTATTAAGATTTTTATAGGTGCATGTTCATTTTACACTTTAAGAATTATCAAGAAGAGTATGATTATTAAAATTTATCTAGTTCGGCTTGTTGATATTTAATATCAATGTGTTAGATTTTAACCAATTATTTCAATCTTGCAGTGCATTACTGATGTAAGATTGCAAAGTAACATTACTTATGTTGCCAAAAATAAGATTGACATCATCAACAAACAGAACCATATTTGCAAGTGAAGTTAATGCTGGGAGATCATTAATATAGATTATAAATAAAACTGGTCCTAATATTCAGCCTTTTGGTATACCAAACTTAGTTAAAAGAGGAGCAGATTGCATTCTATCTAATTGTACAAATTGGGTTTAAAGTTTAAGATATGTACCAAACACTCATTTACGGTACCTCTTATACCATAAGCTTCCAGTTTTTTTAACAAGATGTCATGGTCCATCACATCAAAGGTTTTAGTTAAGATCTACAAATACCAAGGGTGCCAAAAAATATATACACACTTTCACAGTATATATCTATTTAATATATTTCAAAGTTGAACCGAAAAACAACAGTAATGTGTAGTATGATGTTCTTTAAACAGATGTGATTCACATACATTATAATAGTGTTGCTACGTGACAGGTAAATCAACATTGAACAAATGAAGCCAAGATTTTCGTATGATGTTCTGTGTGATTCACATTATGTTATGCTAGCATTGCTACAACAAAATGGAGCCAAGTTTGTACAGCAGAAAGCAATTTTGAACTGGTGTTGGAAAACCGAAAATGTTGTTGAAGTTCAAAGGCAATACATGTGTTCAGAACAGAACCGCCAATATGAGTAACAATAACATACATGCAAGACATCTTTGAGACTAATGGTACCTACCATATGCAATGTTCACAAGGGCAGATCTTGAACAGTAACAAGCCCCACGTCCTCAGCAATGGTTTTGAAATGTTTTGAGCACTCACTGCAGAAATCTACAAAGCAATGTGCATGTGAGACCAGGATTAGCTGAACCAGCGTATGTCATATTATTAAAACAGCAAAGTTCAAAGTTTTCATCCCAAGACTTTTGCATGCATTAAATGAAGATAACCCTCATTGGAGAATGCAGTACTGTGAGTGGTTTCAGAACTTGGTGAAATAGGATGAGGACTTCGTAGGGAAAGTTGTTTGGTCCGATGAGGCAAAATTTAAGTTGAATGAAACTTTTAACCGGCTTTTGCATGCATTAAATGAAGATAACCCTGATTGGAGAATGCAGTACTGTGAGTGGTTTCAGAACTTGGTGAAATAGGATGAGGACTTCGTAGGGAAAGTTGTTTGGTCCGATGAGGCAAAATTTAAGTTGAATGAAACTTTTAACTGGCATAACTGTGCCTACTGGTGTGCAAACAATCCACATGTAATTTTGAGAAAGTCTGTTAATTTACCTGAGATTAACGTTTGGTGTGGGTTGTCATCTAGGGGTCTAATTTGGCTATTCTTTTTTGAAGGAACAGTAATTGCCCGACTGTACCCGAATATAATATGCACATCTGTCTTACCCACCATTCATACACTCTATGGAAATGAAGAATTTTACTTCCAACAGGATGGTGCACCACCACATCACTACCGATAGGTACGTGTGTACCTTATGACAATCTTCCAAGGCGCTGGATAGGACGAAGAGGTCTGATTGAGTTTCCACCACATTCTCCAGATCTAACTCCGTTAGACTTCTACCTATGGGGAACTCTTAAGGATGTTGTATACCATAGTAAACCAGCTACACTAGCAGCACTTTGGGGAGAAATTGAAACGGCATGTGCTGCAATCGCTGAGGACACTTTCACAAATGTTGCTGAACAAGTAGTTCAATGTACTCAGAAGTGTCAATGCCAAGGGTGAGCATTTTGAGCAACTGTTGTAACTGTAAAAGTCTAAGATGATTAGTGCTCATCATTTTCTCTTTGTGTGAATTCAGTTTTATCATGTTAACACAAGTTTTTTCTTTGCTTGAAGTGTGTATACATTTTTTGGCACCCTCTGTTAACCTAGAACTTAAAAAAAAATTATATCAAAGTTATCAAAGTCACCACATATGATTATGCTCATTTTTTATAATTTTTAATAATGTATCAAAATTCTTAAGACACACACACACACAAATAAGGATATTGGTATGTGCAAGAGATGGAGGGTACTCAAATTTTTTAATCATAATTGCATAGCATAGGCTCCAGAAATTAGTCAGAATTGCTTTGATATTCTGAACACAGAGGGAACTCGAATAGGAGTAAAGATAATGAAACAACAAAGGAAGCTGTATGGAAATATTTGGATAACGGCTGACGGCCATGGATTCAGAATGGCAAAGAATATGGAGTGCAATTGTAAAACCTAGAACAAACTTTCAGGAAGTCATGAGAAATATTAAAACAAGAGCTCAAATTTGACAAAATAACATAGTGTGGCTATTATTGGATGAATAAATGATGATGCTGTAAGTCAATCAGTGAACCAGCTGAATGGTGTGTAAAGCTAGCAAATCACACTAACATAATGGCAGTAAAACTCCCTCATAGACACAATCTACTACCAAATTCCTGGATACCTAAACAAACTTTAAAGGTGCATGTTGATATCAGTGGTTTATGTAGTAAATATGATAACATGATAATTATAAATAGAAATAGAAATAATGCACAGAAATCCACACACGTGTCATGGAAATCAATAAAACTCAGCAGAAATAAAGGAAATAAGGACTTAAATTATACTTTATGTGGTATTATTAGTGAAAACAGTTAGCAGGCAAAGCTTTACAAGTTAAATCAATGAATAATGCACCACTGATAATACGAGGGGAAAAATGAATCCAAAAAACTAAGCTCTCAGTTTTCAGACAAATTTGGTAAAAGCTTTAAAATCATGCATAACATTGTTAAAAGTATTTAAAATAAAACTGCTCTAATAGCTGTTTTATATGAGGATATGAGGAAAATAAAGATGTTCTGGTTGTATTTGAGCAGGGCATGAAACCAAATTAGTTACAATGCACTATTATCCCTTGCATGTCCTTAACTACTTGTGTTTGTAGGTCTAACACTATTTATTTATTAAATTATTTATTTACTTATTTAGCCATCGCCTGTCAGTGGCTGTTTGGCCATTTGACGTCGAATCTCCCAGTAGGCAGGGTAATATCATCAGGCAGATGTTCCAGCCTTGGACATGTGGATAGATGATCGCTGTCCATCCTTGACTTTCGACAAAGAGGGTACAGATCGTCGTCAGCCAAGTCTATGCCATGTAGGTGGGCTTGTAGAAGTCATGTCCTATCATGATGCGGAACTAAGCAATGGTTATAGATCTTTCTATTGTTCTTGGGATTGGTTCCCTCAGTAGCGAGACGTTCCCATTGTTTTCCACTGCTTTGGTTCCTTAGAGTGTTCTTAATAGAGTTGTTGATAGTGACCGATACACGATTTCGGTCGGCTCTGAGTGTGATTGGTATTGAGGGCTGTTCTGATGCTGCTCCCTGTTTTGGCAAATTATCGGCTTTTTCATTGCCTGGAATACCTATGTGACTGGGGGCCCATTAAAGATGCAGAACCCAGCCACTTTCTATTAACTCTGCCGGCTTGCTGCGATAAGGAATAGTATGGGGGCTGTTTGTTGGACAGTTGTTGCTCAGAACGGATATATCAGCTGGAGAGTTGATTAAGAATACTGCTTTGCTGGTAGAGATGGATAAAGCTTTTGGTTTGTAGCGGCTTCAAATATGTGCATACTTCACCATCGTAGTTGCTAGCATTCCTGTCTACTGTTCTGTAGTCTTCTAACAGATTGTTGTACCAGCCTGCTCCGGCCGTCTTTGACTGTGGTATGTTGGAGCCATTGTAGATGTATATAACTCTGATACAGGATATATGTTGTATATAGTTGCTAGAGCATTTTGCTGTAGTTCAAGAGGATTTGATTCGCTCTTAGTCCAGTTTTAATTTTGAAGGTTAAACTGGATTGTGGGCAGGGCAGATACAACTTCTGTCAAATATTGAAGAGGGGCAGGTGTGTCCATAGTTAGTTGGTAATTCTGTAGAAGCAAAGTAGCAATTTAGCTCTACGGGCATCTAAGGGTTCGATGCCCATTTGTAGCTGCATGGATGTTATTGGAGTTGATTTCACTCCTCTGGTGATGATTTTTAGGAAATTGTTTTGAACTACGCCGTACCTCGCTAGGTTAGTTTGTGAGAATGTAGATAAGACCTCGCTGCTATATTCCATCATGGGTCGAACATAATTGTTGTATGCCGTAACTAGGACGTCCTGAGTAGCACCCCATTTTACTCCTGTGAGTCTTGTCATGTTTCTGGGCCTTATCGGCAGAAGACTTGATATGGTCTTTCCAGGAGAGTCTAGTGTCCAGGGAGATCCCAGGATATTTGGATAATGAACTTCGCTTGAGGGTTATGCTTTTATATGTCAGGTTAAAGCATCGGGGCTTAGTGGACATGGTGAAGAGTTGAGTGACTCGTTTTTTCAGTACTGACTTCCATTTTGTTTTGGTCCGCCCATTGCTCCAGGTGGCCAAGTGCTATGTTCATGGTCTCAGCAAGGGCCTCAATATGACTGCTGGTGGCCCACTTGATGACGTCGTCAGCAAAAATTAAATATGACTCACCTATTTTTATTTCTGAATGGCTTCTCTTAGGTTGTCTATCATCATGTTGAAAAGCAGGCAGCTGGCAATGGCTCCTTGAGTGAGTAGTGTTTAACGCCCGTTTTTACTACTGAGGCACCACAGGCGGTGGACACTGGTGATACATGAAATGAAATGATAAATTGGGAAAGGATATTTTTTTTTTTTTTTTAAGGAAGGAAGCGTTCCAGGCCTAAGTTTAGGTACCTCCCCGGCATTTGCCAGTTATGAAGACTGAGGAAAACCTGGAAAAAACCCCAGTCAGGGAGGACGGTCCTGGCGGGATTCGAACCGCAGACCTCCCGCTCACGAGTCCGTGCCTTAACGACCTCGGCCACCCGTGGCGGTAATGGCTCCTTGAGGGAAGCTCTGGCTGAGCTGATAGTAAAGGTATACGGTGTTCAGGAACCTGCCTCGGATGAAGCATTGGGATAGAAAGATGTTAATCCATTTTAACATTTTGCCGCTTATACCTTGTGTTTTTAGATTTCGTGGGAATTTTGATCTCCATACTTTGTCGTAGGCCACCTTGAAGTTCACAAGGACAGTTAATGTTGATTGTTTGTTATGGAACCTATCTTTGACCGCTTGAGTGAATTTGACAACTTGGTCATTGGTGGACCGATGTTTGTGAAATCCAGCTTGGCAGTCACTAATGCCACCGCTGGATTCGAGGTATACTTTGAGTCAGCGTTCTACAATTTTTTCAACAATTTTTGAACATACATTAGTAAGAGAAATAGGTCGATAGCTATTTGGATTATTGGCTGATTTATCCTATTTTAGCACAGGTATTACCTCAGCTTTCTTGGTTGATGAGGAACTCTAGTTTCTCATGTAAGGTATATGAGCTTTAAAAAGGTGGATTTGGCGCTCGGCCCTAGATGGTGAATAAATTTTTGGGAACACCTCATCGGGTCCGGCGGACTTTCCCTGGCCCAAGGTGGAAATTACCAGTTCCAGTTCATCTGGTGAAATTAATTTGTGAAAGAAGAGATGACCTTGTACAGTTTGGCACATGTGTACTTTTCGATTGACAGTTTCACGTCTTTCATCTGATGTAATATTTATTCTGTCCACGACTGCATAATACCTACAGAAAGCGTTGGCGACGTCTTGGGGCATAGAGAGCTCCCTGCCATTGGTGGTGATGGGCTCCCATAAGCGGCTATTTTTTTGTCATTATCCAGGCTTGAAATGAATCCATGGGTTTTTTGCGGAACTTTACTAAAATCCAATTTTTAACTAATTATCTGTAAGTTGCTTTTTTTTTTCTTCTTCTTCATCGTCCTGAGGTTATTTTTCAAGAGCAGCCTGGGCTCTCCGTAGTTGTGCACAGTCTTCCTGCTTCTTGGTGGATTCGGCTTTTTTGTTTCGCCCTATTTCGTTCTCGTTTGAGTGCGTCAAGGGTAGAGTTCCAGAAAGGCTAATATTTGCGAACTTGGTCTCTAGGGATACTTTCTCATGCTGCTAGGAGAATGCTCTCTGTAAACCTATCCGTTGGCTGGTCGGGGTTGGCGTCAATCAAGTTGTCGGCGATATATTTATCAGTTAACAAAGAGAATCGCTCCCAGTTTGCCTTCTTGAAGTTCCAGAGAGAGAGCTTTGGGCCCTCCGCTGCTCGCTTTTTAGATTTTATGCTTAAATTTAACACCCTATGTCCACATCCATCCATAGCATCCTCAAGAATGAGCTTTGTTCCTGCTATTAAGTTAGCATGTACAAATGTAAGGTCAGGGGAGCTTGTGATCCAGGCATTATAAGAAGGTAGGATCCGACGGCAGTTGAATCAGCGCAGACTGGTCTATAAAGTCTTCGATATTTCCCTGCGGGGTTGGTGTTAGTATAGCCCCAGCGAGTTGAATGGGCATTGAAGTCGCCGATGACTATGCTGTTTTGATGTTAGACCAGGTTGGAGATAACCTCTAAGTTTGGAACATTATTCGAAGGATTATACAGTCCTACTATTTTGTAGCGTGTGCCATTTAACCAGGCATTAATGCTTACTGCCACCAATTTGTCCGCATTGTTCATTTCATGTACGATGGTTATCTTGCTACATATCTTTTTCTTCACACCGACAATGATGCCGGAGGCAACCTGTTTTGATCGTCGTAGGATAAAATTTGAATAATTCCTCATTTCATAAAAACATCGGACTTCCGTAGAGGCGCCGGCTTGGACAATAATGTATATGTCAGCGTCAATTTTAAATATTAAAAACTATAGTTCAGAAAATTTTGAAGAGTTCAACCCACCGTTCCAAAAGATCATTCAGAGGTCGTCGTTCTCGCACCTAAAAGGGCGTGTTCTTCCGGGTTTTCTTTCCTTCCTTTCTTTTGTTGCGACCATATTCTTGCGACATAAGAGGCTCTTGGCGGCCACTGTAGCATATTTAGCATTACCCAGAGTGCACCGCATGGAAGCCTGCTACTCTGCACCCCAAGTAGGTCTAACAAAAAATGGGGAGATGTAGGAGCTTGTAATGTAAAGGAGGAGCTTCAAAAATATCATAAATATTGTGTCGAAGAGCATACTGAATTAGTAACTATAGCTATAAAAACAAATACTAACCTTAATTTTTAAATTTTGGTGTTTGTATCCTTCAAAGGAAATATTGGTCTTTTCTTTAAACAAATACATCAGCTGTTGCAACAAATATAGTAATTCTGAGTGATTCAATTTTGTTTTTCTTTTAGATAATAGTCATTGGGGTAGTTTTTAAAAATTATAAGTGAATTATATCTAAATTAAGCAATTGCAGATCAAAATAGAAAGGTACAATAATATTGATCATGTATATATAATGTTACCATTTTTATAATTTTATTAAAATATATGCACAATCTTCAGGTGTGTAAACATGTCATTTGAAAAGCACAAGGTAGGCTCTTCTTCCACCATGTCCCAATAAATAAAACATAAACAAAATGCAGGATTAGCATCCTAACTAAGAATTATTGACTTTAAAGTAATTTAGTATTTAAAACATTAGTTACAAATACAGAGTTTTCACATAAGAACTATTCTGCTTATAGAGGAAAGAGTGGGGAACACCACTCACAGCTGATAGGATTCAAAACACAACATCGCATATGAAGGACAGTTTTTACATGAAAACTCTGTATTCACTGATACAGGATGGTATATAAATTAGCAGAATTTGTTTTATATCCAACAGTAATGTATTCAATATGTTCAGACTAACTCCACTTACTTACATAACACTAGGATATATTTCGGAAGCAATCACTTCCATCATCAGCTGTTGACCGAATACTCGAATTGGTAGCTGGATCCCAAGATGCTTTTGTGGCAGTCTCTGTGGTTCTAATAGGAATTTGCTGAGTTCATCCATGAGAGGAAAATCTAAATTCATTGAGCTCGTGTAATTTTTTGAGATGGAAATTTTTTCCCAAGCAGAGAGTTCCAATGAGTTGTAAAGTTCTTTCAGTAGCTAAACCTCTGGTTTAATTTCATAATTTTTGGCCCAAAAGTGAGCTGCTACTGCTGATTTTTCAACCCCCCTAAAACAAATATTCCTAAAGTGCTTTTTTCTCCAAATTTCTCTTCATTTTTCCGATGTATCTCTGATCAGAATCTGCACATTTCATTTCATAAATTAAGATCAGAGATATATTGACAAAATAAAGAGAAATTTGGAAATTCAAATAAATGAACACTTTAGGAATATTCATTTTAAGCAGGTTGATAAATCAGCGTCCAAAAATCATGAAATTAAACCGGAGGCTAAGCTGAAAGTACTTCGTAACCCAAGGAGCTATCCATGTGGTAAAAGATTTTCATCTTAAAAAAATAAGAAAAACTTAATGAATTTTGATTTTCCTCCCATGGATGAGCTCAGCAAGTTTCTATAAGAACCATGAGAGACGACCACAGAAGCATCTTGGGATCCAGCTACCACACAGCTGATAATGGAAGCAAGAGCTTCCGAATTCCCTTCCAAAATATGTCCTAGTGTTATGTAACTAATTATAGTTAGTGCGAACATGTTGAATGCATTAATGCAGGATATATTATCGCTCCATTGTCTACAGCTTCATAAGTACATATTTAAAAATTTGTTTTACTTAATTTTTAAATTGTTTATGACCAAAATGTTTGAAGTGATGTGGTAGATGACTAAAACTGGCTACCAAGATGAGAATCCCATGAAGATTTCTGGTAATTTTATAAAAATTAAAGTGTATGTTGTTGGATGTTCCTCTATTGTACTCTTATTACACTGCCCAAAGTATTACTTTTATAAATATTCTTAATACCTCTATTAATAAATATCAATGCGAAGGAAGCATAATTATAACTATACCAACCTAGTGTAATTAATAAATGTTCTCATTAATGAAAACTGGCATACTGTCTTAAAAGAGAATGATTCATGTGATAAAATTATAAGTTTTCCAAATATTAAAACACTGAAACTAAGCCAGTGTCTTTCTGTGGTAGATCAAATCTATTAGCCAGGAGATCATGCTTCCTGTTCTTGCCATTAGTAATGTTCACTTAAATGAGGTACCACATTGATATGTATTGCCCACTGACTAAACACAGGAAATAATTAGAATCAAATAAAGTAAAACTATATTAGATCACTCCTAAAATATACAAAATGAGAGCTGCACTAATCATTGAATGTTCAATGGTCAAATATAATACAAATAATCACTGTTAGACTAAATTGAAAACGTTCAAGAAACTACATGATAACACTGTTTTTAGAACTAAACAGAAATTTATGAGTAACATGGTTTTGAATGGAGATTAAGATTGATGTACATTCCACAGGGTTCTTGTGCAATATATATGTACTGGAGAACATGGAACAAGTCAAGATGTAAAAAATTGCATTAATGATAGCTATATGGGGATAAAAGATGTATTAAGTCTACATATGCACATGCTCAGTCTCATACATGTAACAAATAACATTTAAGCTTAAATACAAACAAACAAAAAAAATATATATATATATATATATATATATTTTGTACATTCACACACACACCAACACAAACAATGAAGTGTTATTTTTATATTTTCATATATAAAATTCATCTATGCTCTTCTACATTGCACATACTGCTATAAGCTGTAGTTGCAAAAATTTTGACAAGTAAATCACTTGATTATATTTCTGGGAGGAAAAAAAGTGGGGGGAAGGGAATTTCAGTTACTGTTATGCACTGAGTTCTACATTAATTACAAAGCACTGTATATTGTAACAAGTAACATAATGCAAAGGTTGTCATTGTTAAAATTTGGAAGGTTACATCCATGTGTTAATATAAATATTACTTCTAGCATGTTGTCAGTGTGATAACTCAGAATATTATCTTCAATTAAAGACATACCAAAATAAAAAAATATTTATAAATTCATATAAATAAGATGGTTTTGTAGCAGCAGTATTGTATCTACCAGTTTCATTAGCATCCCTTAAGAGCTATTGTTATTGTGTGTTCGTTTATTCATGATGTAGCACATGTTAAAGCATAACATACATAAAAAATTACTGTAGAAATTGTGACAAGCTGTGGAAGTTAGAACAGCAAATGAAATATGAAATATTACTGAAGTGAATGAATCTTAATATGTTCGGGGGTCAGTACAATAGTTTTGAGATATGCAACATTAAACAATAAGAAGTTGCCATAATATTAGATTTTCACAGAACTCTACAGCAAGTTTTATGCACCAGTGCCTCTGCCACTGGGACTAATAATGGAAGTAGTAGTAAGCATGCCATTCATTCTTTGGCATAGCATTCATCTTCTCTTCATCAGCAGCAACACCTTCTTCCTGACTGAAATATCAATGTCTATATAGGTGATTCTTCACATTTTGTGATGGGAAGAAATTGCATGATATCAAGTTGAGACTGTAGGCATAATGAAATTGTTAATTACTAAACTGAGTACCACCACCACCACAGTCAGTCCTGGTGGTATAGTGGTAACCATACTTGCCTACTAAACCCAAGATCGCGGGTTCAAACCTGGCTAGAATAGATGGATTTTTTTTGAGTAAATATCCTAAGTATGGCTTCCTTCGGAAGGCAAGTAAAATTGTGGGTCCCCTGTCGTAGATTTACGGCACAAAAAAGAACCTCAAACCTGAAAGAAGAGGCCTCTCGGCTGTTTCACACCCTGAATTGAGTGGAATGCTGATGACCTGAGATGTTAAAGAGCGTTCATAAATAAACCAAATCAACAATATTTGGCTTTATCGTAAACTTCTTATGAATTAGCATGATATTTCTGTTGAATAATTACTGTGAATTTTTTTGTTTTCATTTAACGCATTTTGTACATAATGACATAAAGTAGCTCATGCAATGTGTATTTCTATCTTCGTAATGCAAAAAACCATAAATAAACATGTTGACTTACTTGCGGCTCAGGAGTGTTCAGCAAACTAAACAATTTTATTTCCTTTTGGGCACCATTAGTGTCACAGCGCACCATGGCCCACATATATACATGGTGGTGAATTTTACGCCATAGTCTGTTGCTCCTGTAATATTGCGTCTGTTCCTAACATACCGCGATCACAGATACGCGATAACACATGATGTAACAACGCACATTTCTTTGTTTCCGAAAATTAAGTGCAAATAACCATTTTCAAAGAGATTCCGCATAAAATTATTCATTCTTCTTTTGCCAAACCTCTAAAGCAGACATAAATGACAAGTATATTTTTATTAGGTGAAATAGGTTTAAAAATGCAGCCGTAGCGCCCTCATAGTAACTGAGGGACGTATGTTGGAGTCGTCAAAACAATGTTCTGTGCTTGCTGCGCCAAGTTTGTACCGTTCTTACCGGCAACTCTGGCTTGCAATGGGGCTCCAAGGTCGCCTGTTCAGTTGCATTACTCTGTCCGTGGTAATCCCCGAAGCATCTCCTGCCAGTATTTGCTATGGGCTATGCAGCAACATTGGCCATCTGCATACCGCTCCATTCAGATATACTCAAATAGTGGCCAGACACCACTCATCGGACTCTCATTTCTGGATTTCGAGGAATGCGATGCCAGCATTAGTGTTGTTATTGTTATTGTTATCATCATCATCATCATCATCATCATCATCATTATTATTATCATTATTTAAAGATTACTTGTAATAATTGACAACAATTTAACTTCAGAGGAATTGCAGATAGCCATTTTATACAATTTTCATTATGAAGCAAAGCACATTTAAGCCTTCCATTTGCAAGTAGCCTGCTTACCTGCATAAACCCCCATCAGCAATCGCCAGCATCTCACAGCACTGACATTTCAACTTTTTAAAACTTGGTACTACAAATAAAAACAAATGAATTCTGTACTCATGCTTCTTATAGAAGATGCTGAAAATGCTGCCCAGAAATTAGGTCCATTAGTGAAGTAAAACTGAAGGTGTAAATGATACTTTTATTTTAAGAAGATGTAACTTATCTGTCATACAAAATAGGCAACACCTCCAGCACTGCCTGTAATAAGGGGAAATACTAAATTAATTTGCTTTATTTTAAATACCCAAATTTTAAAAAGGGATGTGTTAACTTATCTGTCATACAAAATAGGCAAGACATCCAGCACTTCCTATAATAAGGGCAAATACTAAATTAATTTGCTTTATTTTAAATACCCAAATTTTAAAAAGTGATGTGTTACAGAGCCATGAGATGCTGGCAATAACTGAAGAGTAGCTCACTTGCAATTGGAAGATTTAAATGGTATGCAGAAGTTAAATAATGCCTCTAAGTGTTAGAAATATGCTTGCATTTTGTACTCGTGCATTTTAACTAGATATTCAAATAACATAGTTTATGTTGCAAAATATATGGTAATTTGCATGTTTAATGGTATTCCAAAAAAAGGAAAATATTTTAATCAAGTACCAATTTAGGAAGAAAAGCAAAATGGAATTGTTAAAGTAAATATTTGTATCAATGAAAACCTGAAATACACATCAGTGGAATCTGAAGTGAAACCAAAGTTTCTGGATTTAGTGTATATAAAAGAAAGAACAGTCACAGAAGAAGTTTATGAGATAATACTTTTTTCCAGGTTCTATTTAAAAAGGTGATTGGAGAAGCTAGCTATGGCCAGGTTTCACTTTTTTTCTCTCTTATTGGCCTATTCAATGCTGCACTGCTGTGGCCTCTTTGCCTAGCACTTTATTTTATGGGAGTTGAGACTTTGCACTGGGAAAGGCTCCCTTGGCCTGCGCTTCTTGCAGCAAGTGGACTGTCCTTAGGTAAAAAATGGAATATTTATTGATGAATACAAATTTCATAACATTGTGAATATTTGCAAATGGAGATTGATTAAATTTCTTTCTTTCTTCAGCTGCCAATCTTCTGGGAAATTTTAGTGTGGCATTAACATATGACTTATTCATCACATTGGGGCTTATTACAGCAGTTCCAGTATCTGCAGGCAAGTTTAAAATGCTGGTATTTACATAGCTTCATTACATTTAGAATATATACTATCATAAAAGTTAATTAAATGCAAAAAAATTACAGCTAAAAATAAACTGAAAAGTAAAAATGATGCATTTCATGTTATTAAAGCACATGATGTTGTCCAATTGCCACTTATAAAATATTGCTAATCAATTTATATATCACAGCCTGTGCTATTATTCTGACCAGGAAGTGTGCTAAATCTCTCTTTGCATTTCTTTTAAAATACCATAATGTCTGTATTCTATTTCTGCATGTGACATTGCTACCCATTCTTAATGCTTCTCAGACTCATTCATGTACCTGTAAATCCAACATAACATATAGATTAAGTTCTCAAAATCAGTAGCAAAGTTGTAGAATGTTGTAACATTTGTAAATAGCATAGCAGAAAGTAAGTTTTTTTTTTATATATAGTGTTTAATGCCCATTTTTACTACTGAGGCACCACAGGGGATGCTATGAACACTGATGATACATGAGATGAGATTATATATTGGGAAAGGAATTTGTTAAGGATGAAACGTTCCAGGTCTAAGTTTAGTGTACCTCGCATGCATTTGCCATTTATGAGGACTGAGGAAAACCTGGAAAAAAGCTCAGTCAAGGAGGATGGTCCTGGCGGGATTCAAACCCCAGTCTTTCCATTCAAAAGTCTGTGTTTTAACGACCTTGGCCACCTGTAACAGTGAAAGTAAACTGAGGAAGTACTGCTTTGGTAAACCACACAATTAGTTCATTAGTTGGTTTAGTATATGGCAGAATGTATATAAGGCACAGAGCAGAATAATAAATACCAGTCAGTCGTCGTTTTGGTTGACAATGTGAGGAATGTACCTCACGAAACATGTACTAAAATTACTTTTATAAGTGTGTTTGTGAAACTTAAAGAGAGTTTTAATGTGACGACATGATTTTTAGTGTTTTACTTTAAATCAAAATAAGATTAATAAATACCAAATTGACACATAAACAGTTTATCCCACACTAATGTATTAAACATGTTCACGCTAACTCCATTTACTTACATAATACTAGGACATGTTTCAAGATAGATGATTATGGCTTAAAGGGCACAAAACAGCTAAAGTCATTAGCACCCAATGTTTCAGGAGCAATCGCTTCCATCATCAACTGTTGACAGACTACTTGATTTGGTAGCTGGATCCCAAGGTGCTTCTGTGGCAGTCTCTGAAGGCTCTATTAGGAACTTACTGAGTTCATCCATGGGTGGAATTTTAAAATTCATTGAGGTTTTCTTATTTTTTACGATGAAAATTTTTTCCCAAATGGATAGGTCCATTGGGTAGTGTAGTTGTTTCAGCAGCTTAGCCTCTGGTTTAACTTCATGATTTTTGGTCCAAAACTAAGCTGCCACTGTCGATTTATCAATGTGTTAAAATGAATATTCCTAAAATGTTCTTTTCTTCGAATTTCCAAATTTTCTTTTTTTTTTTTTTCAGATGTATCTCTAATCAGAACTGCACATTTGATTTGACAAATTCCTGATTTCTGTTCTGTTCATATGGTATCTTTTACTGTGCAACATAATAAATATTATAATTGTACTTTGAAGCTAACATTAGGCCATCTTCTTTGAATATCCTTTTGAATTTGTTGTGGTAAGTTGGATGGTATGTGACACATTTATATTTGTATCTTTCCTTGATGTTCTTCAGTGTGGAAACCTCTCTTATAGATTTTTGTTTTTTGAATTTATTGATAATTTTTATTACTGTATCTCTGTTGAAACCATTGATTATTACTCTATTAATTATCTGTTGGTATTCCATTTTGTACTGCATTTCTGGAGTGGGATATTAATAATTCTGTGTGCCAAGCTGTAAAACACTGCATACATATGTGGAGTGGGGTTATAACTTACATTTTTATGTAATTTTCTGTGTGTGTCTCTTTTCTATGGATTCCAAAGTTCAGTCTTTCTCCAAAAATCATGAAATTAAATCAGAGGCTAAGCTGCTAAAAGAACTTTAATACCCAATGGAGCTATCCACTTGGGAAACCTTTTCATCCTAAAAAATAAGAAAATCTTAATGAATTTTGATTTTCTTCCGAAGTATGAACTCGGCAAGTTGTTACTAGAGCCATCAGAGACTACCACAGAAGTTCTCTGGGATCCAGCCACCAAATCAAGTAGTTAATCAACAGCTAATGATGTAAGTGATTGCTCTTGAAATATGTCTTAGTGTTATGTAAGTGGAGTTAGTTTAACAATCCATTGTCTACAGCTTCATTTATTTAACATAAATGGTTATTATTATACTCTGTAGTAAACATAATGACATGTAAATGTTTCAAACCCGAAGAAAGAAAATATTTATTTATTGTTAAAATAATGCAGAATTAATAATGCTAAAGCATTACTGTATATGCTGATAATTCAAATCTAGAATGTTTATAAAATAATGTATATGCTTTATAACAAAACTTTTGGCATTCTGGGTCACACAGGATATACAAAGTACTTGAGGAAACCTACATAGCTGTCAATATTTATGCTACAAATTTCACACCTTGCTACTTAGATTAAATCCAGAATATTTAAGTGGCTAAAGGAGAAGACGAGGAAAGAAAGATGGAGTATATAGAACCAAAAGTATGCACACCAAAATGTGTAAAATTTTACAGAATTATTAAATCATTTCAACATCATTTAATAAATTCACTTAAAGGAAAACCAAGGAAAGATCTAAAGACTTTCAAACATCTTTTACTAAAACTAAGAAAAATTGGAGTTGCCCAATACCACTTAATTTTCTAGCATGATTGATTGCCAGAACATCTCTTCAGAATGAAATGAATCAAGGACAGCTACTGTCCATTGTGTAAGGAAGTGAATACAATCCTAATCAAAGAACATTTACTAAAATGCAGCTAACTCGATAGCAACAAACAAATGGAAAATAATTTAGAAGCTCTTTATTGGAAAGCTAGAGAAAAAATTATAAATATGAACATCCCCAATGACCACTAGCAACCAACCAACCAACCATCATTTAATAAATTCATCAATGTGAAATAATAAGGAATATAATATAAAGGAAACATTACTCTTCATTCCCCATTTGCAAATGTTCATTCAGTCATTAATAAAGTAATTTCTCCCTTACACAGACAGTGATCTTTGTTTCTAGCACAGAAACTCATATTAATGACAGATAAAAGTCACTATTAATGAACAAAGCCACTTAACTGATTTTTAAGGGTTATATACTCCAGATTTTTTGAGTTATCTTGGCAAGTGGATGAAGGTATTTGAGGGAGGATTAGAAACCTGTAATCAAGTTTTTGACTGTTGTTCAACACAAAAGAAAGCAATATAAAGAGCACAAAGACAGCTGTGAATATAATTGTAAAATGTGTATATATTCAAGCAGAATATGCAGTAACTATCACAGCTTAGAGAATTGACATGGATGGTCAAGGTTGCTAGGGCATGAACCTGTGAATGGGAGATATTTGGTTTTAATTCTGTCAGAACAATGCTCACTGACTGAGAGTTATTATGGATTTTCCTCAGTTTCCATCAGTGGCAATGACAGGGAGGACTCTAAAAACTTAAGCCTAATATGCTTCCTTCACAAACATTTCTTTTCCAATTTATCATTTCATCTCATGTATCATGAGGTCCACCTCCTGTGATGCCACAATAGTGAAAACAAGCATCAGACACTATTAAAAACAGCATTGAAATTCAAATGAGGAAAGAGGATAAGGTCTTAAGAGCAAAACAAAAATAGGACTCTTCCTCCCACTCTAGTATGTAGGCAGTATTGGTTCTCAAATTGGATTTCTGAAGATATCAAGAAATGATGAAATCGCAGCTGTAATGATTCAAAAGTGGGTTTGGATTCTAACAACTGCTGGAGCTCCACTAAAGACAAAGATAAAGAAGGGATGGAAGGTGCAATTCTTAATGCTACTGCACACATGAACATGATATTGAATATATAAGAGAATAGGCATTGCTACCATCAATATTTAAGAGTACATAATTATATGCCAAGAAAGAATTCATAATTGTAGTATTCTTCTTGACAAGATTTTCGCATGACTGATGAATATATAGGAATTTTTATGGTTGTGAAGTTATCACTGGTAAATATGTGATGCAATTTTCTCAGTTAATCAGGATTTGAAATCGTTCCCATCTTATGAATACCTCTCACAATTGTACCACTCCATAACAGAGGACCTTATCAGATGTGTAGCAAGAGAATGTGTGACAACATCAATATATTTTTGCCAGTTGAAACAACATTATTACAGTGCTACAGAAGAAAATAAGATTAACCACAGAAAATTGCCTTTGGTATTATTATGTTGTGAGTATCATTAAAGATAGCAAAACTATACTTGATAAAGATTGAAAAGTATCAGATATTATGTGTAGTGATAAGCGGGAAATAAATGAAATAAGTAGCAGCAGCAGTATTTATTTCTCATGCATCAACATGCAGAATTTTTTTGACAAAATAAACACAAATAAAAAAACATTACTTTTAAATATAACAATTAGGAACAGTGCCTTTGGCAATTCCAGAAGGCACTAACTGCAATCAAAATTTATTCCAGTTTGATTGACTCAGCCCCCCAGTCCCTGGTTCATCAGCAGCTACATATTGGAATATCCTGGGGACCAGGCTCGAATCCAACCAAAAACAAAACACAACATTAAAAATAATTTATACATTCAATACAATATTAAGTTATTCTTCCTACAATACTAAACCTTCCTCCTCTTTTTTAATTAAACCCATTCAGCCACATTTCTATCCTTGAGAGTTGCTTATTCCTTATGACCTTATACACCTAACACCCTGGTTGTTAGTGTATAAGGGTCCTGTTTAACTAATACTAGATAACTGGTCCCATTTCCCTCCAGTACTCATTTTATCCTCCTTTCACTATCTAACAATACTATACCATTTCTCAAGCACCTTTCCTATGTATCCATTTTAGAGTTTATTAATAAAAGAACTTTGTAGACATACAACGATGTGACGTTTAGTATGTGATGTTTTCTAAATATTTTTTTCACAGATTGGCGACTAGTTAAATTGAATATGCATCTCAACTTCTTTTTTGTAATATAAATACTCTATTTAAATAAGAAAGGCTTGTCCCACCCCAGATTTCTATACCATATGTTATACAAGAGTGTACCAATCCATAGTAAACCATTTTAAGTGTCTCCTTCTAGCTGATAGGGGAGTTTTCTTAATAAATATATATTGACACACAATTTTTTACAAAGCATAGTTACATGATGGTTGTAATTATCAATATAAATTCCAAGGAATTTGTCACGAAGCTCAAATAGCATTAATTTAGTTTTATCAACATTGAGTCTCAATTGTAAATTTTGTAAGTACTGTGACAAGTGTAACAAAGATATTGAGGCCTTTTCTTCCACTTGTTTAAAAGTTTGTTCAGCACATAATAGTGAAGTATCATCAGCATATGATACAATACTATAGTCCTGTGAACATGGCATATTGTTTACATAAAGTATAAACATTAGGAGGCTCTAAACTGAGCCCTGTGGGACTCCAGCTCTCACATCATCATATTTGGTCTTGAAAAACCTTATACAGTTACCTTGCTTGCTTAAAATTTCTGTACATTGTAAACAATTTTTAAGGCAAGATCAGATGAGTTCTTGTATTTTACCTCTCACTCCATAATTCTGAAGTTTAGAGAGTAATAGTTCATGAGATACACAATCAAAAGCTTTTGATAAGTCTAGGAAAATACCTATTGTTTTTTTAATTTTTTTCTAAGTTAACCATTACTTTATGAATAAATTCAGATATTGCAGTGATAGTTGAAAAGCCTTTACGAAAACCATGCTTGGACTGTAAAAGTATATTTTTAGATTCTAGAAACTCCATTAACCTTCTATGTATTATCTTTTCATATAATTTGGCAAATATTGATGTAAGAGATATTGGTTTATAATTACCTGCCATTTTTTCGTCACCACTTTTATATACCGGTCTGACTGTACTTATTTTGAGTAATTCAGGGAATACTGAATTTTCCATTGAATTATTGATCAGTTGCACTAATATTTTTACCAGATAGTACTTACAGCTTTTTAAGATTTTAGGTGTTATTCCATACCACCGAGGAGCACTATCATTTTTAAAACTACAAATTATAGATTCTACTTCCTCTTCAGTTGTTACATACAAATGTACACTTTGAGATACATTTATATTGGATAGTTCCTGCCTCAAATCCCATGTGCTATCACATGCACCCATACTCAAGAAATAACTATTTAGCATGTCACAAACTTGCTTGGATCTGTAATATATTTCCCTTT
This sequence comes from Metallyticus violacea, assembly GCA_030762175.1. NCBI lineage: Eukaryota > Metazoa > Arthropoda > Insecta > Mantodea > Metallyticidae > Metallyticus > Metallyticus violacea. The sequence goes on along the minus strand of CM060846.1, from coordinate 281,429 downwards.
GTTATTTAGCTGAATGTTGTTTTTTCCATTTATGTCTGGTTAAGTTTGTTTATTTACAATGTTCCATGCTGTTTTAACTTCATTATTTGACTTAGTTATTTTCATGCTATTTTTAAGCTTTTTATATTTTATCAAAGATTCATTATATTGCTTTTTATATTTGTTTTGAGCTCTTTGTACACTTTTAACCCTGTCATTCTATAGAAATCATAATTGTCTTTATTTTATTTTGCAATGCAGTTATTGTCATTGATAGCTTTAATTTATTACATTTTTTTTATTCTAATAATCCTTTTCTTTACTGGACAAGTTGAGTTGAAGTGGTGTCTAATGATCATAAAGAAGGAATTCCATTGTTCATTTACAGTTTTGGCTGAATGTACTTCTGACCACTTTTCACAAGCTAACCTATCTTTTAGAATTTGTACATTTCTATCCCTTAGTTCCCTAGTATACATACAATTTATTTCTTCTTTTTCAATACAATAATTGTGTAGATCAACAATTTGTGCTGTATGATCTCACATATGAAAGTCATTATTTATTGTCATTGTCTCATGTCTATATTAGTTATAATATGATCTATTGCCTTACTTGAATACTTTCTACAAGGTAATTGCCCCTATCTGTTTCCTCTCCTGTTTGTCTCCCACATTTTAGTTTCCTCTATACCCTTGTTCTAAATGAAATAGAATGAAGTGTATGTCACATAGAGAGATCAGTACAGGAGGGATAAAATGGTAAGAATTTGTATCTCTTAAATTTCCTAAGAAGCTTATATTATCATCCATTTTTCATTCTTCTTCTTCTTGATAACACTATCACTAAACATATCAGACTGCACTAATATACCCTGGTACATTATTGTTTTATATTTAGTATATATTTTGTACCAGATAAATCATATACTTCTTTGAAATTTCCATTTACCTGTATTTATTTTGTAAAGTTAAAATATGGCCTGATAGTTAACTAAAACTAATAAATACATGGAAATAAACATGTAAATATTTTATTAAAGAAAAGCAGAAAAGAGCAGCATAAAAATTTAAAAGCACAACTAGTGGTTTAAAAGAATTGTGTACTGCCTTGCAGTTAGCTGAAAAAGTAAGAAAACAGAAAAATATAGACAATAATTTAAAAGTTAAAATTCAAATATACAATATAATTTTGTAATTTTCTATGAGGAAATCACACAAATTTCACTAGTTTTGTTCCACTTACTTGGACATATTTCAATGACTGTTGCCTTTATCATCAGCATGACTCCACTGTCAGCTTCCCAGCATAGTATAAAGATGTTGCTCTGCAGATTTTATGAATTTAGTGATGAGATTATGGTTGTTTAAAGATCAAAATTAACTATATTTTCTTTATTTTTGAAATTTTCCCACATAGTAATTAATTCTATGAGTTTTTGGACAACTTTTAAGAGTTTTGGTTCATTTCGGAATTTTGGTTTTTTAATCTTTTCTTTTTTTCTTCTAGAAATTATATGCTATTATGGATTTCTCTGTGTGTTTATATTATACATTTTCTGTGTTTTTTAAACCATAGGTAATGTTTCTTTTCATTTTGCCTATATATTTCATATTGCAGCCTTTACAACTGGTTTTATAAATGGCTTGTTTTTGGTGGAATTTATCTTTTCAGTTGGATTTTAGGAGAATTTTCAAGGCATTTATAAAAATGTAATTTAACTTTATTCACCATTTGGGTCATTTACATGATATGGGCTTCATCCAGAATATAATATAAGCAATATACAAGTTTACTAATTACACTAGATTTACAATATGCCTTATTTAAAGTTCATATATTCACTTACTGAATAAAAGGTATATTGTAAAAGAAAGACTTTAACTTCTTTATTAAATTGTTTTATATTGGCCATTTCTTTAATATTTATTGGTAGTTTGTTATATATTTTAATGCCTACATTTGTGAGATTATTTTTTAAAATATTTGTTCCATATATCTGAACATGAAGGTCATTTTTCCTTCTTGTATTATGAGAACGAATATCTGTATTTGTACATAATTCTCCCTGATGTCTCTTAATATAGTTTACGACCTATATTATAAAGAGGGTCAGGCTAATGCTAGTACATTATGTTTCTTAAAATAGGGTCTACAGGACAGTATGCTATCTATTCCACTTATAATTCTTATAGTTCTCTTCTGGATTTTAAATATTTTCTCTCTCTCTCTCTTTTGTCGGGCCTGGTGGTGTAGTGGCTACCATACTTGCCTCCTAAACCCAAATCGCGGGTTCGAACCCGGCCAGGACCGATGGATTTTTACGGGCGTAAAAATCCTAAGTATGGCTTCCTTCGGAATGGAAGTAAAGCCGTGGGTCCCGTGTCGTACATTTGCGGCACGAAAAAGAACCTCAAGCCTGAAAGAGAGGCCTCTGAGCAAAATTTGTCGGCCGTTTCACGCCCTGAGTTGAATGGGACGGTGATGACCTGAGATGTTTAATAGCGTCAATAAATCAATCAAAAAAAAATCTCATATTTTTCTCCCCAAAATTTTATTCTTAACTTTAATCGACTATGAAAATGAGCAAAATATACATTTTTCAATCCTGATAAATTCATTGTCCTTTTTAGACTTTTAAGCATATAACATACAGAACTAATAATATCAATTATATGATTGGCTTCACTGTGCAAGTTCCATTTTACATTTTAATTAGTAAACAGAACAAAGTTTAGTTGCTAAATGATGAGTGTAAGTATCCCATTTGTTACTGTAGCCAAAAAAATGTTTCCATCTTTTAAAATCCTCTGAAATTTATTATGTGCCCATGGATGGAATGTGAATTTCTTGTACATATGATTTGGTTTGTAGCCTTTTAGTATGATAATGTCTTTTACTCCTAGAGAAAGAAAATAAAAAAAAGACCATATCAGAATGTACTCAGATCTCTAAAAGAAAAAGGCATTTTTATAAATAGGGCTGACAGAGAAAACAAAATAATCATAAATAAGATATATTATGAAAACAGCATGCACAATGTACTAACCAGCCATGATTATGAAAAAATTAAAACTGATCATACTTGGAATTAATAGTTTGTAAACAAATTATTAAAAAAATTCTTTTTGACATTATCTAAATGATAATGTCAAAAAGAAGATTATACCAGACAAGACTGCCACACTCAGAATCAGTGGCCTACTAAAAATACATAAACCTGGTAATAAAGTGAGACCAGCAGTAAACACAATAAATTCACCTGCAATCAGTTTAGCCAATTATCTTTTAAAAAATGTAATACTTTACCAAAATACAAAAGCCAAAGCATAAAAAATGTTTAATAGAATCAGACATATAAAACTAGAAGACAGGGATTTACTAGTTTATTTTGATGCAGGCTCTCTGTTTCCGAGCATCCCCAAAGAAAAACTACTAAGTATCATAAAGAAATGGCTACCCTCAATAAATGTACCTCTAGAAGTAATAGAACAATATCTAAATCTCGCCAAAATTTGCATTAATCAAACCTACTTCACATTCAGATGCAATGTCTATAGAAAAAAATAGTCTAACAATGAGAAACCTACTGTCAGATATGTTCATGAGTTTCTGAGAAACAAAATTAGTTGATGCTTTCCCACATATATACAAATGTAGGTACCATTGTGTAGATGATATCTTTGTAACAATAAATGAAAAATGGGAGAGAATGCAGTAAAACTACTGAACCTATAAGACAACAACATTAAGTTTACAATGGAGAGCTAAGACAGCATTGGTACAGAGAGGTTGTGCATAAAGATAGCTTCTGGAGTTGTAGGAAAAATAGATTAAGTAACAATGGGAGTGAGTAATGGGAACCAAGTTATCATGGAAGAGATTTTATCTAGAGTAAAGGATATGGACGAGAGATTAGGAAACAAACTAAATGGAAATTAAAGATCATATAAGACATGAAGTGCAAGACATAAGAACAGAAGTATAGAATATCAGAAGAAGAGCAGAGGGTATGAAAGAGAGATATTGGAGGTTTAATTTAGTTATTGCAGGAGTTAAGGAAAGGAATTGAGTGTGGCCAATACAAGAAGTTAGAGAGATTTTGAAAGGAATATTAGGGATGGTGTTACAGGGATGGGAGATTGGTGATACTTACAGAGTTGGAAGATCAAGAGGAAAAAGAATTATAGTTGTGAGATTTACATCTGTGCAGTTCATGTAGGAAGTCCTAAGGAAAGCCAAGCAACTAAGAGGAACTGATATTTTTATCAATAAGGATTTATTGGTGGAACAACAAGCTCTTAAGAAGAAATTATTTCAACAAATAAGATAGCAAGATCAGAGGGGAAACACGCTTTCATTCTCAATCTACATTTGTGGATTGATGGGCCAATGATGGCTGTGCAGGAAAGTGATATAAGTGCCATAAGACTGTATCAAAAGGAAATGAATTAGCAGGATGCATCTATTGGCATGGGGCTGGAAACAACACTGACAGGAAGTCCAAAGGTTGCACAGAAAGCAGCTCTATCAGCTGAAGAGGATACACCATCTGAGTTTAGGGGAAGTATGCGAGAGGAAGGAGGTGGAGAGAAGATTACCTCAGACAAGAGGGTGGAAGATTACATAATGAAGGAATGATGTGAGAGAGGCAGAAACGAGGAAAGTAGTATCGCCAAGGAGGGAGGAAATACTGCTAGCAAATGGACTGACGGAGAGAGGGAAGAAGGTGTGGTTGGAGAACAGTGAGGGCGGGACGGAAGAGGATAGCATCATATCAACTCCAAATGGCAGCATACTCGTGCTAGACAAAGACAAGGCAGCATCTTCAAGAGAGGGAATCCAGCTATGGAACAAGAAAGTGTTAGAGAAATTCAGAAACAAAAAAGAATCGCAATAGGGTATGGGGGAAGCAAGGAGTTTGGGATTTTGGAACTGTTAGGGTTTAAAAAATAAAATGTATACAGGGAAGTTGAAACAATACTGGGAAAAATATATTATTTGAGAGTGGTAGAAGCATGGCTAATGAAAGTAATTGTATAGATGGATGATTTTACAGTTGGAATAAAAAGGAGAAATGGTGGCAAAGAAGGGAAGAGCCTCGGGAGGCTTGGGCTTTTTTTCTTAGGAAATTGTTGAGAAAAGTAATAAGAGAAACATGAGCAAGGTCAAAAAATGCTTTCTGAATTGTAATGGATGATAAATTGATAGATGAAAATGTCATATTCCTAGGAGTAGTGTATAATCCACCAGGATCCTCGCATAACCATAACCCTGATCTGCTTGAGCAAATGGAAAGTGATATAGAAAATTTAAGGGAAAAATATATTAATGCAGAGATTATAATAATGGGGAATTTCAACATCAGAGTAAGTGAGGAAGATTTGGAATTTGGGACTGATGTGGTGTGGGACAGTGAAATAATGATTGAAAAGATACAGTAAGGCATAGCAAAGTTAAGTATAGTGACAGAGGTAGTGAAAAATTTATTGAATTTTGTTAGTGAATGCAGTAGACATTCTGAATGATAAATATGGTGAAGATGTATTGGGGGAATTTACTTTTGTTAACAATAATGGTCAGAGTGTTATTGAATTACTATTATGACCAGTTAACCTCAGCTTTATTGTGATTAATTTTAAGATACTTAATTTTAACTCAAGTAGTGATCATTTTTTGCTGGTAGTGGATATAAAAATTCAATCAAACTATATAGTAGATAATTTAGGGGAAGGGAAGAATGAGACTAGCCAATATACTATATTTAAATGGAAGCAGGATCAGAGAAACAAATTTAAACACATTTTGGAATCAAAGTATGGTCAAATATACCAACATGGAGTAAGTTATATGTTATAAATTAATGAAGCAGAGAAGGCAACCATTAGCATAAATACATTAATGGAAAGAGCTGGAGACCAGATGAAAAATGGGATGGGAGTTGGGGAAAGGGACAAAGAGTGGTATGATGGTAAATGTAAAGTAACAAAAAAGGTGCTGAAACAAATGCTGATAAAATGGAGAAATGCAGGAGATAAGTTAAAGAAAGAATAGAAGGGAAAATATTTTATTACTTGTTGATAGAGAGCAAGAAACATGAGTGGAGAAGGAAAAATGAGAAGAATTTAATCAGAATATTTCAGTAAGGGAAATATTAGTAGGGTATGGAAAATATTAAAAGTAACTTATAACAAATATTGTACTTGTATATAAATATACATAACGCGTCTTACTTTTGTGTAAGTGAATGGAGTTTAGTGTAAAATAAATGAATACCTAAGTTGAGGAACTTATAACAAGTTTGTAACTAAATCTAACATAAATCCAGGAGAGTGGTTAAGCTATTTAAGCTTTTTGGTGAGCATACTGCTTTAAAAACAACTTAGAAGTAGGAATGGGCCATATAGAAATGCTGGATAGTGAGGTGAGGGTTGAAGAAGCAGTTAAAAGAGTAAAACTAATGAAAAAGAATAAAGCAACAGGAATAGAGGGTATCCCACCAGAATTTATAAAAGAATGGTGTTGTGATGTAAACAGAATTAAGTTACTCACAGGGCTGTTTAACTTAATTACGGCAAAGGAAAGTGTATCAGAAAGCTGGAGAAAAGTAATCATTTCCAATAGATAAAGGCAAGGTAAGTGCAGATATGCCAAAAATTACATAGGTATTGCATTATTATCAAATGTTAAAAAAGTTTTACAGGCATTTTGACAAATTGGTTGAGGAATATAAAATTATTTCGAAATTCCAAATGGGATTTCACCTGAGGAGATGCACAATGGATAATATATTCATTATAAAAACATTAATGGACAAATATTTAAAAGATAAGAGAGGAAAACTGACATGGCATTTGTTGACTTACAGAAAGCATATGGTAGTGTAGAGTCACAATTGTTATGGGATAAATTACTGAGTAAGGGAGTAAGTTTTCATATGGTGAATATTCTTAAAGCATTATACAAGAGAAATACCTTTTGTGTGAAAGCAGGAGAAAGAATGGTAACAAGAGAAATAATTCAAGAGAAGGGGTTAAGGCAAAAGTGTAAGTTAAGCCCAGTGCTATTTAATTTGTTTATTGATGACATTTTGACAGATAAAAAAGAGACAATTCAATGCCAGTTATTAATAATGTCACAATCCTGGGGTTATTATTTGCAGATGACTTAGTTGTTGTACACATCTCAACAATTGGCTTAAAATAATCCTTGCAGCAAATAGACAAATGCTGTAATGATTGGAGCTTGAAGGTAAAATCGGGAGAAGACTCAAATAGTAGTATTCAAGAATGAAGCAAAATTGAGTAAATATGAGAAGTGGAGGAAAGGAGATAAAGAATATAAGATTGCATTTATCTAGAAGTTAAAATAGATGGGGGTTGGCAAATGGAAAAAGCAGAAAAAATTAGAAGGTATAGAAATACTAAAACTGTTTAGCGAGATAGCAGGTGAAAGATTTTTAGTACTTTATATATCGATAAAAAATAAATGGGAAAGAGAGAAGTATACTGATAAATCAAATAAAGAACAGAGAGGGCATTGCATGGTTAAGAACAGGCGTGTGGAGGTTAGAAGGAATAAGGAAAGGGTTTCTTCAGAATCAGTGACCAATGTATGGGGGGAAAGGAAGATATGGAACATATAGTGTTTGAGTGCAAAGGGACGGGACTCTGGAGGAAAAAGTTTATAAACAAGAAATGGTTTAAATTAGATAGAAACATAGTCTTAATGAAAATCTTTAGTAAAGATGGCAGGAATGTAGGGTAGTTCCTGAGCAAAGTTAAAAATAAATGGAATTGGGTACTAAGAAGGGAAACAAAATCAAATAACTTAAAGGGTTGCATTTGATTAATTATAATAGGATGTAGATAAAGATGATTAAGGTTGGAAGTGGGTTACATTTATATTAAATTTGAAATGTAGCTCTAGTGTACATTTGAGAAATAAAGTCATTATTATTTTTAGAGGCGGTAGCTAGCTAACAAAATAATGATATTGGTAGAGTAATGGAAAAAAAATTTATTTACGACCTTGGATTGGGTTGGAACCTGGTCTCCTGGAATTCCAGTAGACTACTGCTGATGAACCTGGGACTGGGGACTGATGCAAACAAGGTGGGAATATTGTATTTGTCATATTAGAACTTGGATAAAGATGATAGAATAAAACCAATTATTGTATTTATATTTTTTTTGTAATTGTGAGCAGGCATACCATAAAATGGCATGGACCAGATAGGTGGATGCTCCCTGATAGTTCATATTTGTATTTCTTTGTATTTGTTCTTAGCATATTAATCAATTTCATTTCATTTCAAGTTCACAAATGGAAATTAAAAACAACAATGTTCTTCCTTTCCTGGATATAAAAATTATGAATTATGGCAATGCACCAGAATTTGACATATTCAGAAAAGATGCCCATAAAGAAAATAACATCAAAACCAACAGCTGTAACTGTAACCCAAAACAACATAAACGTACAATAAACAACATCCTCGCATTCAGATTAACAAACCTACAAATGAGCAAGACAGAACACAAATCTGAGTACCAAAAATTATAGATATAGTGCAAAAAAATGGCTACACAATAAGTCAAATCAACAAGAATATAGTAAATTTCCAAAAACAAATAAAATTCATCACCTCACTAAAAGACTAAAAAGGAGATCATGTGTACAAGAAGGTCACATTCTATTCTTTGTAACACCAACAAATTTCAGATTTTTAAAGATGCAAACATCATTTTGACTCCAGTAAACAAATGAAGTTTAGAAATCTCTTAAAAACAAATGGGCAATCTTAGCAAATGACAAAAAAGTTAAAAGGGACAAGAATATTTATTGAGCGAGATTACGGGAAGAGAGAAAGACAAATAAGAAATATTCTATTAATTGATATCATTGTATGATTCAGTTGAACTACACACTCTTAAAGCTTCACTTACTTTTCATAAATGTATGGAACCGGTTTCGAGAACATTTAGTTCCCATCTTCAGCCAGGCTAAAGCTCAACTGTCGGATCATTCATTGAGCTGTGCGAATGTGTATTCTGTATTTAATTTTAATTAAGAAATATTCTGTTAAGAGAAATGAAAAATGCAAGGGCTAGGGAAGGGAAAACTTATGTTTGAGGTTTGCAATTGTGGATTAATGACAGGAAACAGGATATTCATCAGCTAAATTCAAGACGCAGGTTGGAGAATACTCACAACATAACTGAACTTGGAGAAGAAGTAGAGCAGAGAAGGGGTAGCGGTGATGAACAGATGAGGAGGGGATGTAAAAAGTTGGCATCACTAGCAAAACGAGTGGTGTTGGAGGAAGAGCTGAGAGAAGACAATACAAGGGGGAAAGGATCAGGTGAAGCAAAGAGGGAAGGTAAGTGGAATACATCAAGTCACAGCAAAACTGGATGGAGAAGACTTTGGAGAAGCAGCTATTGGGAAATGGAAGGAGGGGAGGAGATTGGCACTGATCACTAAGCAAGAAAATTGTATCCAAGAAACAGCTGACAGAGGAAGTCGGAAGAATAGCATGGAGTGCAGCAGAAGGCTTAGATGTTTGGACAGCTACTGGACTTAGCATAGTATTAACACCTGGAGGAAGTATCTTGCAAGTACAAGACGATGAGGGGAAGAGGCAGGCAACTGATAGACTGACAAGAAGTAGGGCCAGGCTATAGCAATTTAGTTTCGAGAGAAAAGAGTCTTTATAGGGAAGGAAATTGGGGGTTATATTCAGAAATGTAGAAGGTTTATTTAAAAAAAAATTGGAAAGGGGAAATATCTGAATTTCTAAATATAGCGGATGTGATAAGTGTGGCAGAGACATGACTGGTAAAAGATATTCTTGTTGAAGTTAGCAAATTTGATTTTTATGCGAAGTGTGGTATAAAAATAAAAGGCAAAGGTCGAGTGTCAGGGGGTTTAGGTTTGTTTGTGATAAAAGACTTGAAAGTTGAAGTGAAACTGTGGGAGTTAGGTGGTAATTCAGTGCTGTTGCATATTCTGAGTGGTTTGTGATTTATGAGGAAGTGAAAGTGTATGTATGGCAACAATATATAGCCTCTCAAGTTCCTCCGAGTTTTATGATCCAAGCTTATTTAATAAGTTAGGCCAAGATATTGAAGGATTATTAAACAACCATATGTATCAAGTTTTTATAATAAAGGACGACTTTAATGCAAGAGTAAGAGAAAGTCAAATAAATCCTGAATGTGAGTTAATAGGAAAGCTAAGTGAGACTGAAAGAAGAATAAGTAAAGACAAAATTTTGAGTAGAGAAGGTAAGAGTTTTGTGAAGAATTTAATCTGGTGATGTGTAATGGGGTAAAAGGGAAAGATGATATGGGAGAATTTACATTTGCAAACAAAAACAACCAGAGTGTTATAGATTATATGTTATATTCAGCAGATTTAGATTCTCATCTTCAATTTTGAAGTGTTAAATGTAGTTTGTTCAAGTAATCATTTCCCAATAAGTGCTAAATTTCCAAGCACATTAAAGGGGGAACAAAAAGTCTCTGAAAACAAGAAGAACTTAAAATTCAAAAATACAGATGGAGGGAGGAGAAATCAGAAGCATTTCTGAAGGAATTAAGATTGCAGACAGGATCATTAAGGGTAGTAGGGGTAGAGGAACTGCTAAGGGGAAAGAGAATTGAGGAAGCTGTGTCAAGATTAGAGAAGATATTAAAACAGGCAAGAGCAAAAATGAGAGGTAAAGAGTATCCATTCAATAAGAAAAAGGGATGGTATGATGAAGGGTGCAGGAAGGCAAAGAGAACAGTTCTAAGGGAGTTGAGAAAATGGAGGTAAATGGGTGATCAGGAAAAAAGGGATAATTTTATGATTGAAAGTTGAGGATATAAATGTCTTATGGAAGTAAAGAAGAAAGAGTAACAAGGAAAGATGAGCCAGAAGTTATATGAGGCAGCAAAAGTTAAAGATAAAACAATTTGGGCGATAATTAAGGGAGCATACAAGGGTAGAGTAAGAGAAAATAACATAAGTGCGGAAGATTGGATAAGATATTTCCAAAGTATTTTAATAGAAGAACAGTTCAATAGCCAAAAGTTATGGTTAATGGAAAATGTATATTTTATTGAGCAATTAGGCAGGCAGGCAGGCAGGCAGGCGGGCGGGCGGGCGGGCAGATGAAATACAAGAGCAAATTGGAAGACTAAAATGGGATAAAGCAATTGGAGTCAATGGAACACCAAGGAAGTTTTGGAAAGCATGGAACTTAGATGAGAAGAGATTGTATTTATTAGTGAGGATATTAAATTCCATTTTTAAAGGAAGTAGTGTCCTAAGAAGTTGGAGAATAGCAATTGTGGTGCCAATATTTAAGAATAAGGGAGGCATGAACATCCCCTCTAATTACAGGGGAAATAGTTTCTTATCAGTACTAGGTAAGTTATCCACAGGGGTCTTAGCATAAAGAGTGCAAATGAGGGAAGAAGAAGAGAATAAGCTATCAAAATTTCACACAGGGTTTAGGAAGAATAAGAGAACAATTGATAATATCTTTGGTGTAGGTACATGGTAAATAAGTGTTTAGCAACAAGGAGGGGAAGATTATGTATGTTGTTAGTGAATTTAGAAAGAGCTTTTGACACAATAACCCGGGAAGTTATATGGGTAAAATTGAGTAAAAAGAGAATGAGTAATAGGTTCATAAAAATATTACAAAGAATATATACTGATAATAAGTTTTCTATAAAAATGTTGAGCAACAAAGTAACTCGCATTATTCCAAACAATATAGGGTTAAGGCAAGGCTGTAAATTTAGTCCCATACTATTCAATTTGTTCATTGATAATATCCTAGAGGAAATTAAATAGTTATGTTCCAAACCTCATAAAATCTACAGAGCGACATCTTAATACCATGCTGGGAAACTGGCAGTTGAATCATACTGATGGTGAAGGCAACAGCCTTGAAAATATGTCTAAGTAAATGGAACAAAACTAGTAAAATTTGAGTGATTTCCTCAAAAAAATTTAAAGAATGATAGTTTATTTCACTGTGAAAAATCCCTCAACTTAAAATTATACAATTTAATTCTGCATCTGATTTGAAGCTTTCTTGGTACTGAATGTGGGTAATGTCTTCATAGGATACTGGTCAAATTTAGTATAGTTTCATCCTTAGATGACAATTATCATGGTGCTGGATATGTCCAGATTAATACAATTATAAATTACATTAACATTTTATAATTATTTTTAAAGATTCAACCTGTTTAGATAGTGCACATACATATTAATAAAGCAATTAGGAGTTGAACAAATTAATTTTACAAATACATATTAGTAAACCAAAAAAACTAACAATAACAAAATAAAAGGTATCAAGGTAAAATTAATGACCAATCACAGGAGGCCGATGTATGATTGAAAGGTGTTAATATATTTTATTAACACAACTGTATTTAAGCAAGAATTCTATGGAATAATGAAATTTATCAATGAGGAATTCTAATTTTTTATTAAAATGAGTTTTGCATTCTATTTCTTACATATAATTGGGCAATTTATTAAAGAATTCTTGTTCTAACAGAAGATTGACTCTTGTATAATTGTAAACTATATGTATGGGTATGGAAGCTAGCTTTAGTTCTAGTATTATGGGTTTAGACTTAACTATTTAACATATATTTTTATGCTCTATTTTTTATATATGATCTTTTCTAATATGTATAAAGAATATATTGTTAACATTTTCATTTTATAAAAATTTACCTACAAGAATCAGTCAACAAGGAACTTACTTATGTGAGATAAGCATATAAATAAAATATGCAATAAAATTACTTCAGGGTTGTTTTCCTGGGAAAAATGTAAAAATTTAATGATACCCAAACATTAAAAATGACTATTATGAACCTATATATTTGCACATTTCCTATAGTATAACTGCCTGTAATACCCAAATAAAATATTCATGCTGCAAAAAGAACAGTTAGATATATTGGTAAACTAAAACTGAACTCCAAGCTTTCAGCCTCCTGGAGATTACTAAGAGATTATTGAACTGGTATCTATGAAGTCTTATCCACAATTCTACAACTTTGTTTTCTTTCTTTACCTATGACAAACCATTTAAGTATTTTTCATGTAAATCAAAAATTTATTTTTCTTCTATAAATATTTTAAAATGATTTCTCAAACTTTGTATCATTCCACAAAAAAATAAATATATCAGTTTATTCCCTTATCACATGTTCTTTAATCAATGTTTTTATACCCACAAGCCAATTTGAGTTTGCTACTGTAATCAGATCATAAAAAACAAAAATTCTTATGGAGTAGATGAGCTCTCCAGCTATGTTATTAAAAATGTTCAGTACATATATCTGACCATTTATCAAATTAGTAAATCTTTCATTTAAAACAGGGATTGTCCCAGAATATTTTAAGATTTTGAAGACAAAACCACTTTTCAAAAATGACTCCAAGGATAAAATAAAAAACTATCAAACAATTCCTCTCCTCTCAGCTCTTTCCAAAATTGTTAAAAAAATTATGTTCTAGCAAATATCCTTGTTTGTTATAAATATTTTATGTTACTAGGAAGCCAGCATGAATTCCAAAAAAGGCAAATCAACTAATACAGTTTTGGAGGAAGTTAACCAAAATCTCAACAGTAAAACAAAGTTATATGTGGGATAATGTCTTTACTTATAAGCTTTTGATTTGGTAAACTATGATATCTTATTATCCAAACTGCTCACATTTGATGTAAGAGGAAATGAGTATAGTTAGTTTACTTCTTATCTATATCTGGAAAATAGGAAACAGTATAAATTGACCCTTTAGACCCCCCACCCAAAGAAAGAGTTGTTGCAAAATATATAGAAACAAAAACTGTTCAAGGAGGGTTTCCTCAAGGTTCTGTCCTTCTTGATTTATATAAATGATATGAGCAGCAGTATAATAATAATAATAATAATAATAATAATAATAATAATAATAATAATAATAATAACAACAACAACAACAAATCAACCATTTTTGCAGATAATACTACTATTTTAGTTTATCTCAAATTAATGAAACCATATTGCCATAGTATGTTCAAAACAGGTTAGTTGTTAATAAGGATAAAACAATAAAAATAGGTTTTCATCATAAAATCAACAAAAATATCTCCTTTCCTGATATTGTAATTAGTAACACCAATATCACTTATGTACCTAGTACAACATTTTTAGGTTTATAGATAAGTCAAAATTGGGACTGGGCTTTGCATATTGAAAATCTGACAAAAATACAGTAAGCATTGTTATGCATTAAAAGTTTATTAAAAAAATCAGTGGATATAAGTATTGTCAAAATATTGTTGAATTAAACATAAAACTTCTAAAATCATGTCAATGTATTAAACTCTCTTGTAGTTTCACATTAAAACTTTTATTATTAAAAAGTAAGTTGAATTGGTTGACAATGTGAGCAAGTGAATCACGAAACTAGTCCCAACTTACTTTTTAATAAAAAAAGTTTTAATGTGAAACGTCAAGAGAGTTTAATATATTGGCATGATTTTAGAAGTTTTACATTTAATTCAACAAGATTATGATAGTTTCACTGTGTGGATTCCTACATTCATTTTTAATTGAATTGTCAGAATAGTTTATTTTCCTTATTTTTGCTGTAAAATATGGTTTTTATTTTCTGGAGAAGTTCAAATATGTCATGTAATGTTTTAAAGTTACAAAAGAGCATCGTTGGACTCATATTAAATATATCAAGCCATGTTAGCTGCAGATCATATTTCAAAGAACTAAAAATAATGAATGTTTCCATGTTTATACATTTTGTTCTATTGCATGTTAGATCTGCAATTAGTAATTTTAAATCTAAGCCAATGAACAATGAATACATTACAAGATGGAGCTCAAAATTATTGCAGTCAGACACAATACAGCACTTTATTAACACTCTCTTACATATAAAAGTCTACAGATTTATAATAAGCTTTTAAACCTTATCAAAAAGTCATAGTTTAATATCCAGTTCAAAAATTGTGTTTACATTTTTAATTGAAAAGTATTTTACTCCATAAAAGAATTTATAGACAGTGATTTTTATTTTATTTCTTTGTTTTAGTTTTGCTACTTTGTTTTCTCTGTTTCTTGTACATGTGTTTTATTGTATCTTTAATATCTATTTTGTATTCTTATTAATTTGTTATTTAATTATTTTTTTACATTTTGACATGTCTGTAACTCGGTAAAGGTAAATATGCATGAAATAAAGAGAGTGAAAATTAGCAATACATTGTATCTGATATCTGTGGGAGTTGGCAATTGAACACATCACATTGTCATTATGTAATAATTTTATTTTTCTTACAAATACCAAAGCTTAATTAATTATTATGTTCATAGCTTATTAGAAAATAGAAGTTAATACTACGATGCTTTTTGGGATAGTTCTGGTATTTAAATCAGAGTATCTTAACTTAATTTCTAAACATTTATTCATTCTTATCAAGTACTGAAGAGGTATTTCTTTTTTATCACACTTCAAATAAAAAGGGGAAAAAAACTATCACAGGAAAACTGCATCAGCCATTTGCCAGCACCTAACAAATGGCAACCATTCGCTTATTTGAAGTTACACTACGTTAAACCAATAAAAAATTGTAACTGCATTATGGAAAGGTTAGAGGAGAGGTATATTTATAAAGAATCTGTATCTATTCTGCAATTGATTCTTAGAATAGTATCAATAATTTCCTGTAATTTTATCATTTTATTGATTGTGCTAATAATTTATTCCAATTTTTGCACCTTAATTCACCATGTAAAATTATTAATACAGTGCTTTTAATCTTAATTTTTAATTTTATGATTAATTTGAAACATATAACCATGTATATTTATTATATTCTATGTTTATCAACAGCATTAGATGTGGTACTTTATGGGGCACATTTTGTTGGTATGAAGCTTGCTGGAATGATACTTATAGCAGTAGGATTTTTCTTGGTCATGTTCCCAGACAACTGGCCAGATTACATCACACGACTTCTTCGGTAAGTTTTATATATTTGTATTTTTGGCATCAAATATTTCAGTTTATCAGAGGCTGAAATTTATAAATTAATTTGTTATGTACATATATGTATAACTCTAAGATGTTAATTTATTAGTAAAATTAAAATTAACACATTGAGTGTCCTGGGTTGTGTGCATTTGAGTATTGCAATGTCACATAAAACTTGCAGTATGGAAATTTAAAATTTGGTAGGTTAAAACTTTTTAGAAGGATTGCTAGTGTAATACCTGTTAGTCCGTTCCCTTTAACTTAACCTGCTACTAAGGAGTCATTCTTAATATTTTTAAGTTTTGATAATGTATAGGGATTTCTAAAAATGAGATTATAAATATAGTGATTTATGGTAATTCCTTTTAGTCTTAAGACAAGCATCACAACTATATGCACAGTATTTTCTCACCAGAATAGACATAATGGATATTTTTCAAACTTTTACCAACATCTTCAAAGTATAAAACTTATGAACAGAATAATTTGCTGCCCAGCAAGATGAATTACAACTAAGTTCTCAAATTAACACAAGTAAAAAGCAAGAGCTACAACTGTTTCTCAGAGGAAGATGCACAGTTGCATTAATTCAGCAGCTTACCCTTAAGATTGTCAGGTAATTTGCTGCTTTTGTTTGTCCAGCATGCCTTAGGGGTAATATGAAACTACATTACTGTCAATATTTCACCAATGATCATATTCCTGATTTTGGAGCTCTGTGAGCAAAAATAATCTAAGCAGATATTATATTTTTAACCTAAAGTATGACCTACATTATATTTCATATTTATACTAAATGTGTAATTTCTTTCTGAAACCTTCAATATTAAAGGTATGAACTAGTATTTACTAAACTCTAAATACTACAAAGAACGTTCACGCAATATCTGACTCAGTATTAATGAGTGTTTATTTTATAGGATGAGCTATTTTTTATATTGTTTTGCATTTAGCTGATTGTTACAAATGAGGGATTCATTAATATAAGTATTTGTACTGATGAAGCATTTAATAAGTGAATAAAATCATCTAATGAATACTATTTGGCACCATGTAATCCACATTCCGCTTAAGAAACTGAATAGTCAGAATAGGCCCATCAAAGAGGAGAGCCAAAAATGTTTACCAATATGCATTGTTTCTTTGTCATTTTTGAGAGGAAGAGTTAAGTATATAAGCAAAAACCTTTTTGATTCATTCTTTTCAGTATATCTGGATTAGGCAGAAAGAACAACATTTATGCTATTTTTAAAATAAAAATTAGTTTCCACTTGTCATTATTTTATTAGATTTACCATGTTCCTGCTGCAGCTTGCTTGTGATATTTCAATGCTGAAAAACCTATTATTCTAGGGTTGCCCAAGTTACTTAGCTGCAAATAAGGGCATGTAATTTTCTGTGTATAAAATGGACATGTGCCAGTTTGTTTTTAGGTCTGAATAATTCAATATTGGATAGGCGTGATTTTTAATTGTAGGTAGTGAGGAACTTCCTACATTTGATTTTTGCTCATAGAAAAATTAAGTAATTTACAATAATTACAATATGAGAAAGTAGATATATATACTAGGTGGTATCCAGAATATTTGGGACTGGTGCTGCCATCTAGTCAAAAACTTACTTTGAGACTAATGATCGCCTTCACCCTCAAAGTAGTTCCCTTCCACATGTATACACCGCTCCCAGCAAATCTGCCATTTTCCAAGTGCATCTTGCAAGTTATGTTCTTTGAGGATGTTTAGCACAGACAGCGTTTCTTCTTGAATCCTCCCAATTCTGTCGAGCCGACGTCCTTTCAACTTCATTTTCAGTTTGAGGAATAGAGTGAAGTCGCAGGGTGCCAAATCAGACGAGTACGGTGGGTGAGGGACAAACGTCATGTTGTTTTTCGTCAAAAAGCTCCTGGTGAACAAGGAATTGTGGCAGAGCGCATTATCATGATGCAACAGCCAGTTCCCTTGTCGCCAAAGTTCGGGCCGTCGTCTCCGCACATTTTCACGGAGCCGTCGTTAACGTGGAATTCACTGTTTGATATGGTGGGACGAATTCTTTGTGCACAATCCCCTTGTTATCAAAGAAAACGAGGAGCATGCTCTTGACCTTGCTCTTCACTTGTCTCGCTGTTTTTGGTCTTGGTGAGTTCTGGCTCTTCCACTGGGAGGATTGTTGTTTTGTTTCAGGGTCATAAGCGTACATCCAGCTCTCCTCGCCGAAGATGACCCTGGACAAGAAGGTGGGTCATCGGATACGGCCTGACGAAACTCCGTGCAAACTTCAACACACTAGGCCTTCTGATCAGCGGTCAGGATCCTTGGCACAAATTTTGCGGCGACACGATGCATGTCCAATTCATCAGTTAAAATTCGTTGGCATATCCCATAACCAATTCCCACTTCATGAGCAAGGTCTTAAATGGTTCGACGTCGATCCTCACGAACGAGGTGTTGAACATTGGCAACAATGTCAGGCGTTGTGCAGCTCATGGGCCTACCGGTGTGAGCATCGCCTACAATAGCTGTACGGCCGGCCCTGAACCGAGCATGCCACTCAAACACACACGTATGGCTCATGCTTTGTCCCTCAAATACTTGTTGAATCATTGCAAGGGTCTCCGTAGCATTTCTCCCGAGATTTGCACAGAATCTGTTGCACACTCTATGTTCTAATCTTGTATCCATCGTAAAATCGCCACACACTACACACAGAGTATCATTTTTTTTTAATTGGTTTATTTACGGACGCTCTTTAACAACTCGGGTCATCAGCGTCCCATTCAAATCAGGGTATGAAACGGCCGACAAATTTTGCTCACAGGCCTCTTTTTTCAGGCTTGAGGTTCTTTATCGTGCCGTAAATGTGCAACACGGGACACGTGACTTTACTTCCCTTCCAAAGGAAGTCATACTTAGGATTTTTACGCCCGAAAAAATCCATCGGTCCTGGCCGGGATCGTAAACAGAGTATCATGAAAAGTACTATAGAATCTCAACACATCTACCCAGCTGCATTTAACTTTAAACACTCACTCATCAGATGTGCGTAGTGTTACCACCTAGTGGTACAAAACTCTACTGCAACTACTGTCGAGATGGCAGCACCAGTCCCGAATATTGTGGATACCACCTCATATTTCTATAATATATGAATCGTTTGATACTGTAGATGTTGGGAAGATGTCAGTCCTGGTAGTCTAGTGGTAACAATACTTGCCTTGTAGACCCAAGATTGTGATTCAATCTTGACCAGGGTCAATGGATTTTTGGGCTTAAAATTCCGAAGTATGGCTTCCTTTAGAAGGGAAGTAAAGCTGTTCCCATGCAATACATGTAAATGTATTACATGTTATATATGTTATGTATTAAAGTTTCGAGTAACGGCGATTCAGTGAGCAACTGAAGATGGGAGAGATTCTCCCGAAACGCGTCTTACTTTTGTGTAAGTGAATGGAGTTTAGTGTAAAAAATGAATACCTATGTTTGAGTTATATTGCCACTCCATTGTCAGCAGCTTTGTAAGTACAATATTTATTTAATTTGTTTAAATTTTCTTGTACCTTAAAATAAATTGCCTGAAGGTAGGATGTGACCTTGGTAAATTCTGGTCAGTACAATGGTTTGGCAATTTGGGTTAAAGGTCACTGCTCTCAAGCAATGCTCTATTATTCCCATCAATTAAATTTGGTGCTGTAGGATTGTATAAAATGAAATTGTTTTCCTACAATTTATGACTTTACATTGTATTTTGCATTGTCTTATAAAAATAAAATGCTTTTGTAGAAATTGTTAAAAGAGTCATTTCCCTTGTGTTGCCCCAACATGGTGGCTTTATAATAACCAACTTGTTGAAATATCTACAGTAATAAAGATTATCTATTTGAACTATTTGACTACATAATTTAGAATACTTTTTTATCTAGAAACTAGGTACTGTCAAAATGATATTAAAAGCACCTTAATGATTGATTGTTACATTTTGTTCTAGAGCTCTTTTATTCTATATTGCCAAGAACACACATACATACTTTTAAATGTTCTGATAAAGAAAACTTTGACATATTATATTGCCAAAAACAAATTAATAATGCAAAATGTCTGTAAATGCATTATGTCGTACTTTATTCTGGAAAGAGATGAACATGCACTAAGAATGATACAAAGAAATTATGGGTTAATGTTGTAGATTTTGATGTAAAAACAAAATACTGTCGTACATATAAATAACTTGATAATTTTCAATATGCTTGCAAGAATGATTTCCTGATGTACATAATTTAAAATTATTTGCTTTTCTAAATTCTAATGAATTTGCAAAATATTCCCATAATTTTTCCAATAGACTTCTATAAATTCTAACTTTGTTGCCCCATGGTCATTTGGATAGAAAATTACTTTTCTTTGGACTTTCTTTCGTTTTCAGTTCTCCATCATTTTAACAGAATTCTGTGTCAGAATTTTATGAGCACATAGTGTCTAATGATTTCTCTGTCACTTTTCAAGAATTATAAATACTTGACAACTTAACTGTCACATTTACAGCCACAGGTGCATCAATGGAAAAAAGTTTCTCTGCATTAAAATGAATCAAAACTTACTGTAAAAATTCAACCAGCAAGGACCTGGTTACCACTGCAAATGAAAAGTAATTATTCATGTTGTTGAAGCAATGTCAAAACTTTTATGAAACTGTGATCAACATTTTTGCCAGTAGAAAGGAGAATATAATTACATTACAAATTGATCCAGTGTGGTAATATATGTTTATTTACTATTAATTGGGTTAGATATTATTATTTTGTTAAAATTATATTTATTTATTTACACTGGCAAAAGTTAAGGTTATGGGGCCTTCTCTTCCACTCTACCAGGCAAAACATTCAGTGTACAATATATATAGTTATATAAAATACAGAAACAAAAAAGTCAAATTAAAGATATATACTGCATGTAAATAATACATACTTTTAATATAGTTAGAAAGTTCTTAAATATAGTGTTAGAATTCCACTAATTCTTCAATAATTTTTCTTGAGTACAAAGGGGGAGGAAAAGGAGTAGAAAGAGAAGAAGTGAGAAACTAATTGTTGTGATTTCTAAAGTTGAGATGATAATTTAATCTATGTTTTAGTTGCTTTATTGTCCAAAATTCTCTGACTTAAGGAGGAACAGAGTTCCAAATTCTGCAAACTGACATACTGAGTGAAGTTGAGTAGAGTGATATTTCCCTTTCATGAAATTATCGGTTGAATGTGATTTCACCTGTCCCAATCTGTTCACACAATAAATTATAACTGAGTAGTTCAGATTCAAAACCCTCTAAACACAATTTTTGTACATTTTCATGTTTTATATCATTTGAACCTGTAAAATGAACACAATACCAGCATAAATATTGATATTCAAAATCCACTCCATTGGGCTGAAATAGTGATGAATAGTTTCAAAATCTCCTTCAGAATGCAAAACTTAGATTAGAAAATCCTCTTATCAATTATTTGTTTATTGAAAAATGTCAGGAGTCACCACCAGTATCGGATTACATATAATATTTTAATGCACTTATTACAAGAGAAGTCAGTAGAAGCATAATAATAATAATAATAATAATAATAATAATAATAATAATAATAATAATAATTCCTGTAAGAGGAAAAAACTTATATAAAATAGCCATATAACAAATAACAAAGTCATTAGTTAAATATGGTGGACTTTTATAAGTGATGTTTAATACTAAGAATTTAAAAAGATTGAGTTAAATTTGTAGCACATACATCACTAATATTTTAAAAAAGAATAACTAAGTTGATCTGGAACTGATGATGAGAGCGATTAGCTCCAGAAACTTAGTTATCCTTTTTTAAAATATTAGTGATGTGTTACAAATTTGAATCAATCATTTTAAATTCTTAAAAACAATCATGATTAATGCAATATATTGTTAGGCATGTTTCACTTTAACCCAATTGTTTTACACATAACATATAACTGATCCATGTACATTCACACCCCTCTAAACACAATTTTTTTTACATTTTCTTGTTTTTATACTATTTGAATCCATTCAATGATTAATACCAGCATCAATATTTAGCATCAAAACCCACTCCAGTGGTGCTGAAATAGAAAAATGTAAAGTGACTAGTTTCAAAACGTTCTAGAGAATGTGAAAATTAGATTCAAAATCTTCTACCAATATTTGTTATGATGGCTACAAATAAAAAATATCAGAAGTCACCATTGGTATTGGATTATATTATATCATGCTCTGCTACCATTTTTATGCTGGGTCTTTTATATTTTAATAATTATAATACATGATCAACACACATTTTGCCCCTGAATTGAAAATTGAAATATTTACAAATGTTGAGGGGCTAAACATGAAAATGACAATAAAACCTACATGTTGGCCCTAGAGCAGCTGATTGATACCCTGATATTCAGTATACTCAGTCTACATTGCATATTCAGTTATAATTCATCAACTCTATTTTTTTTAACTTATACTGGTGAATTGTTTGTGATTGCACAATATTAAATAACTTAACGACTCATCCAGCCTTTATGAAGTAATGAATTGCATTTTACATTGATAAAAGATGAAGCATTGATAAAAAAATGATGCAATAGTTTAGTACTGGGTAATCTCTAGTATTGTCATCCAGTTTTTTGTGCATTTAGTATTGAGCAATTTCTTGTAGTGTCAGTAAGACCTTTGTGTACTTCTCGGGTTGAATTTCCATCTACTTCTTTTTATTTGCAAATGAACGTTGCTGTAGAAACCTAGCAGCTTTAATGTGTTGTAATTGCCTTAATAATTTCAATAACGTTTGTTATATTTTATTTGCTAAGCAGAAGAAGATTATAGCTCCATTGTGAAAAGGGCAAATAACCTTATTTTGGATTCAAGATTGTGGACCAGAACAAGCGGGTCCCACGCATTTTTGTCGGCACGTGTGCTATAAATCTTTCAAAATGGTTGAAAGGAGATAAAGTGTCGATGTCTTTTTCCGTTCCGATGGTATGAAGGGACCAAGTAATCATTTAAATAGCTGATACTTCTGTATTTTACCACCTCTTTCTGGAGACACTACAAGGAAAGAGAAAATGTATCCACATACACCATCTGCCCTTAGATCAGTTCCGCACAGCGAAGAACTTCCAGTTTTCTAACCCCCGAAATATTTAGCGTCGATTCAGAAAATAATGAGGGAGACGAACTAATGACTCCAGAATCTGGTGATAATGCGAGTATCGACCAGGGTGAATCATCTGCTCAACACAACAAGAAGAACTTAATTATCTTGTTTGCGATCTGGATCTGTCAAAAGAGAACGCAGAATTACTGGCATCGAGATTTCGATAGTGGAATATCTCGCAGAAAATGTCCGAGTGACTTCATTTCGAACTCGCCATATACAGTTTGCGCCATACTGTAAAAATAAACAAGACGACCCTAAGCTCTTTAACGATGTAGATGCCTATATGAATGCCCTTCAAATGAAGCACGATCCGCAAAAATGCCTACTACCTATTTCATAGACTCCCCCAAACCTCTAAAGCAGTGTTAGTACATAATAGAAGTTAGCATTCATCTATTCCAATCGGACATACTGTGTAAGAAAGAAATCTATGTGAAACTTATACATCTGTTGAACTTGTTTTCAACACAGCAAGTATGACTGGCATACCTGTGTTAACTTAAAGGTAGTGGCTGTGGAAATAGGTCTGCAACTGGGTTATACTAAGTTCTGCTGTTTTTGTGTGAATTTGAGAGTCGAGCAAAGTCATTGCACCATAAAAAGATAGATGGTTTATAAGGAAATCTATGAATGTTTAAAGGAAAATAAATAAAGCTAAACACACACACACCCACTGGTAGAGTCACAGAAAATTCTGCTGCCACCTCTGCACATAACACTCGGTTTGATGAATTTCTTTGTAAAAGCTATGGACCAGAGTGGGCCAGATTCTAAGTATATCCGTGACAAATTCCTTCGACTTAGTGAAGCTAAAATTCAAAAAGAAGTTTTGTGGGTCCTCAGATTCTAACTCTCTTCACTGCTGAAAAGTTTTATAGTTTGAAGCATAATGTCGAGAAATAAGCTTGAGACGCATTTCGTCTGCTGCCAGCTAACTTCCTCGGAAACTTAAGCAAGAAAACTACAAAAAACTGGTTGAGAATATATCTGCATATCGTAAATTAGGCTGCAGTTTGTCCCTAAAGAAGGCCCAGGCATCCCCGCCTAGCTATCCGTGTACCAACATGACACAATCAAATATTTCATTATATTTAATATAAAAGAGGTCAGCAGTGTATAATAGTACCAGTACGTGGAAAGAACTTATGTGACTCCCCCCAAAAGAGAGGAAGCCTTGCCGTTTTGGCATACCTAATCCAAATTAACGGTTTATTGGCCTTCCTGTGTTCTACTTCCTTGCGGCCAGCCTTGCCATCATATACACCTAAGTAGTATATATCCCTCCTCGCGTGATTTTAATATAAAAGTGATATCAAAAGTGGTGGGGGGTGATATCAAAAGTGGTGGGAGGTGGGGGTGGTGGTGGGGGTGGTGGTGGTGGTGGTTAGAGGTGTGGGTGTTGTGGGGGTGGGGGGTTGATATCAAAATCTCAATTTGAATTGATATCAAAATTTCTGTTTGATTAAGCGATAGGAAAATCTCTGGTTGATCGAGTGTTGGATTTAAATCTCCGAAAAAAGTGTGTGTGATCAATTAATTACGTTGTAAAAAAATGGAGAGCCCTTCCGCCACTGCGTTGGCAGTTCGCCACTGCTCGCTCCCCCACCGCTCTCGCCCCACCGCTCGCCTCGCCCACCGCTCGACCGCTTTTTGTTCCCTCACATGCCGCACAATGCTTTTGTTCATGCGTGTTTATAAAAGAATTCGGGGGATCTTTTTTCAATGGGTGGTTTCTTATTCGTTTGTATATATTCTTTTTAACAAAAACTCTGTATTTTCTCACACAGGGTTAGAAAAGTCAAAAACAATATGTGTGGGTTTTTCTTTTACAGAGCCAACTAAAAGTTCTTTCTTACTAAACACGTTGGCTCTCTCTGTATTTCTAAAAATCTATTATTTTCACAAGGAAACAAAAAACCTGTGTACATTCTTCTAAAATCCTATCTTCAGAGACATTTAAAAGTTCTTTCTTAGTATGTTTTTTAAAAGAATTCGGGGGGAAAAGACATTGTTAATAAAAGTACTTTCACATTGGCTCTCTCTGTATTTCTAAAAAATCTATCATTTTCACAAGGAAACAAAAAAAAAACCTGTGTACATTCTTCTAAAATCCTATCTTCAGAGACATTTAAAAGTTCTTTCTTAGTATGTTCGGGGAAAGGTGGTGGGGATGGTGAGGTGTAATTTTTGATATCAATTTTTTTAAAATCACGCAAGGAGGGATATATACAGAAAAAAATTAACATATACATTTTTTAATACAGTTAGATATTTTTTATTGTACACAAAATTAACTTGGAATGGCTGTCTACAAAATTTTAAACACAATTAGATTTTTTATTGTACACAAAATTATACAAAATGACGGTAAATGGTGCTCACTGATCACAAAAATTAACTTGGAATGGTGGTCTACAAAAAACATCACTTTTAAGAATTTGTTTTAAATACAATTAAAAATGCAATATTTTTAAAAAGTCTGTCTCACTGGTGAGGGTTTTCAAAAAATGTTTTTATCCCTTCACAAAAATTATTTTAAAATGTGTGGTATATGTTTTTTTGACAAACAACACTTCACAGTCTTCGTCGTTGCTGCTTTCCTCCTCCTCCTCCTCCTCGTATGGTGTGGTGACGCAGGTGAGCGACATGTGGGAAAAGTTGATGTTGAGAGGTTCCTGGGTCGACGGGGTGGCGATGGGGACGACGAAATCGTTGATCGATGGTGTTGTGAAGCATCCTGCCGATGTGACCTTGTACTCTAGGGCTGGTGTCTTGTCGATGGTGCCGAGGTAGATGGTGCAGCGTGCGTCTATGCCGTAGTGAAGTATTTTAGACGGGGTGCACTTGACTTCCACGACGTCGGAGTTGTTGGTTGCTAATTTGACGGTGACAGTTTTGTCATCGCCAAAGAAGGAGATTTCAGTTGAGATGAGTTTGATGTTTGCAGGGTGCTTGCCGCTTCTTGTGACGTGATTTTGGTTGTCAAAAACTAGTTTGACAAACACATTGTTGCCGATCCCCACCGGATCTGTTTGACAGGCCATGTTGATTTATTTCGGTGTAAACTTCAATACGTGTCTCCGGTAGCCGTTTCTGAGGACCTCTTCACCCTGGTACACGATGTAAAAATCGAACGAGTTGAGCTGGTTGATGAGTTCTGCGGAAAGATTGTTAAATCTAGTAGGTAGAAACACTTCTTTCCCGTTTTCGAGGCGAACAAGCGCCCTGGGTCCGTGCTTTGTTGATATGTTCCGGACCCCTACCACAACGTATGGTACGTTCGGTTGTAACGTTGACACTGACACGTACTCCGAGCTGCTCGCTACTGTAGATAGCTGGCGTAACGCGTCGTTGATCATGTTGACTTCTCTGTAGAACGTTTGCTACTGACACACATTGGGCAGTTTTTGGTGAGAGGGGGTGGACCATCGATGTGTGTGGTAGTGGAGGGGAGGTTGTAGTGCTGGTTGCAGCGGCGGTAAGGGGCGTAAATTATTTTAGTTTCAGGTGTAAGCACCGCCCATACAGCGTCCACTTCTTCTGGTGAATGATGTATAAAGATGGCGTTTCCCTCCACGGCAAGTAGATGACATTCATTTGGGTCCATCATTGTGAGGCGTCGACCATTTTTCAGAAACTTTATCACTAGGTCCATGTCCGTCGTGACGTCGTCGCAGGCGTGATTGAACTTGTCCATCGTGATCGCACCCTCCATAACTTGTGTTCGTGACGTCATCACGGGCCCCTGAACTTGTCCATCGTGATTGAACTTGTCTTCGTGACGTCATCACCCTCCGTGACGTCATCACGGCCCCTGAACTTGTCCATCGTGATTGAACTTGTCTTCGTGACGTCATCATGGTTGAACTTCGCCTTGTTTGGACTCCAGCTCTCTGATGAATATCGGTTTTAGAAAATGCTCCATCTCTAGGAACACTCTAAAGGTTGCGCAACGGATGTATCTTGTGTATTCGGTGTAGTTCATTTTCTCCCCGGAATCGTGGGCGTGAAGTAAATACATGCGATAGGCTGCTATTTGATTTTGTACTTCGAACTCTTCTTTCTTCTTGTGATAGATGATGTCGGTCACCATACGCTGTAGGCTTTCTAGCGTCCTCCATTCCTGCATACTCAACGATGTACAACGACCGTCCATTTTGATGATAATATTTTGTGTGCCAAATAAACGTTTAAAAATTATGGATAGTCGGTTGGTTATCTGCCACTCTCTTAGATGAAAGGTCAAGCTCTGTATAGTCGGCATCGTCTCTGAAAGCTTCTGCCACTCGGTCGAACCCAGGACCACAGTGTTGCGTCGCCCACCAATGGTCACCACGATCTTGTGTGGAGATTTAGGTGAAAACCCAACGGCTGCAAACTTGGACTGCTTGCTGTTCAGGAAGTAAACATCCGTTAGCGGCCCCATGTCACTGTAAAAACAAGAACACCCCTTATGTAGCACACTCTTTTTTCATTCGTCAATTAACCACACATACTGAATGCGACTTACCTGTTCAGCTCTCTCGGAACAACTGGTAGAGCGGATCATGTCAATGCGCCTTCTAAAAAAAAAATACAAGAATTAACAACATAAAATGTGTCAGAGTTATTCATGCATGATCATCCACAATTTGTATTAATACTAACCTTTAACGATATACATCTCTGATGTGTAGTTTGTGAGCACCCGCCAAGACTGTAGGTTCTTTTAATGATGTCATCGTTGTGATTAAAATCACTTATGCTGAATTTTGAAAAGAATTTCTCCTTGCGCAGACCTTGGAAGCGGTGGGATAGGTAAGCAACGACGTAATGGCCACAGGTAGTGCTGAAATCGCCTTGCAACCTTCTAGTGTTGTGAGTCCATCTTGTACCACAACATCGATTTAAAAAATTTAGAATTTCCCCCGAAAGAGGTTCTATACCATAGCTATCGAAATATTCCCCCCGGTCGTTCTTTGCAACAAAGATGCAGATCCAATGTTTCCCTGGTTTCGTGCTTGGGTCAGTGTTAATGACAACTGCTATGGGAAGCTGTCTATTATACAAATTTATCGACGACAATTGGTCGCAAGCGTACACGCCTAAAAAGTGTGGTGTACATTTAGACAGAAGTCGGTGTATTTGCAGCGTATTCATGATACCAAAATGGTCCTGTTAGCATCAATTTCTATAGTGCGATGTACTTCTGCCATCACCAACAGGTTGATAGGTTCTGGAGTTTGATCTTTAAATCCTACACTTATAGACACAGTACCGTGTCGTTGCCCTGAAATGTAAGACTCGTTAGCGCTCATATCGGCTGTAAGATCAAACACCATAATGGTGTAACCGTGTGAATATTGATGTCTGGAAATTGAATGCCCCTCGTCCTTAAAGTGTATTCCGAGACCATCATGAAGAGTTTGAAAACATTGGAGAAAGTGACCTGCATCAAAATCGGGCTGTAGGGGTTGTGAGGGAAAAGGCTGGCCGTTCACATACAGTTGAAACGAATTCATTTTAAAGTGTTGTAAATTGTATGGGTTTTTGTTAATGTTGCCGTTGTATGCCTGGTCTGCAACCATCGCCACTACCACTCTTCGAGGTATTTGCCCAATGAAAACGTCGTTGAAAGTCATATTACTAACCCCCTTTGGAATGTTGAGAGCGTGAAATCCTACATCTTTGAGATGGTACTTTGCATTGTTCTTTGTTAACACAGCCTGATGGGCAAGTTTGATGGTCGGGGACGGCCTCACAGCTTTCAAAATCAGTCTAGCAGACTGAATCTCTGTGTAGGCTTTAAAGTCCTTTATATCCGAAAAGAGATGAAAGTTGGGTGAAGAGGGGGAGAGTTTGATGGTGACGCTAACATTGTTCAAGAGCAGATTTTCCTGATTAAAGAGTGCATTGGAAAGATTGCCCATTAGCTGTACAACTTTGCTTCCTTTGGTATAGTCGTTACGCCACTTAATTCCATCATTTGTTACATACGTGTCCATCATTCCTCCCTTGTCCTTTTTCCAGAGTGTGGACTCTAGTCTGCTGTTCATGACATCTTCCGAATAATTGAGTAACGTTTCAATGTAAGTTCTATAGGGGTAGCCTGGTTGAGGCATGGAAACTGTGACATTGTTGAGTGATACTTCCAATTGTTGAAACAAGGAATTTAGGGAATTGTTTACAAAGGTAACCTGTTTGTCCTCTTTCAAGTCGTTTCCACCGTCATCCACTATTCGCACGAACAGCTCAAGTACTACATAAGTCATATCGAGGTAATCGTCAGCATTGCCAGAGTAATGAAATGTGATGGGGGCATTTTTCATAAGTGTATTTTGTGGATTTAGAGAAATGTAACGGTACTCCTCCACGTTCATTTGAACGGGTAAGTCTTTAAAGATGTCTAGTTCCGAACTCATGTGCACTAACGATTCGTCAGCCATTATGAAAATACGTCTAGCACCTTACGTCTTCGGCGTTTAGTCTTAAACTGATTATATATTTCACCCTTCCTGCGCTTTAATAGACCCGTGCCTATCATAGAGTCTATCTTTACATCAGCTTTCCTTTTCAAGTTAGTTCCCGCCTCCTTCAATCTAGTCTTTAAAGATTCTTTTGGCGGTACCCCCGAACTTGCAACATCTGCAAGCACGTTGGCACCCATTTTCAATGCTTCTTTACCTATAGCTTTCACTCCGCTCTTGAAAAACGGTAGCACAGTTCTGAAAAGACCGCCGAGAGCAGAGAACAAGCCGCTACCCTTTTGATAACGCTTGCCTCTATACAGGTGAAAATCTTGATTGTATAATCCTCCTCCTGCCTGGTTTAAGTAATATCTGGTGACAATATCCAGCTCCATTATGTCTGTTTCGGACGAAACGTTAGAACTATAGTAGAGGAAAGTCCGTCTACAAATGGCAAGAAATCTCCATAACCGTTCCTTAAATCTATATTCACGATTTTAAAGTCCTGTTGCATCAAAGGTACCCAGTTAAGTGGAATGAACGACTTTTCAATAGTCATGCAGGTGTTGTCACGTTTTTCATACTCTACAGAGACGCTTTCAATGACTTGCACAAACGTGTTGCCCACCACTTGTGGTACTATCAGATTACAGTAAATGAACATTTCGTAAGGGAAACCCATGTACGGATCTACAGGGTGTTTGCCAATTTCCTGTTCAACCACGTTTGTGTAAGGTTCGAACCCCATCATCTTGGCCAAAGATGGCGACAAAACCAGCACATGTATTAGGTTCTTTGACGTGGTTTTAGGAGGAATGTCAGGTTTTTCCTGCGTTTCTACCGTAGGAGAAGTGCCCGGTTTACGAGGGATTGGTGGTTTAGGATTGATAGGTTTTGGAGTTCTAGTAGGAGCAATATTTCTAGCTTTGTTTTTTAACGTTTGGTTCGCGCCTTCAGGGGATTTAGTTTCTGTTTTCGATCTCCTAGAGGACTCAGCATTTTCTATATATCCTACATATTTGCTGCTGGGGATATGACTGTTCTGTGCGACTTTGATGTTGATGCTGGCAGTATTTTTGTTCTCGTTATAAATGAAAAAGTCTTCGACTTGCAAATTTTCACGTATAACTGAGTTGACAGCATGTACCAAATCCTTAGAATTGTGCACGATGCCATGTGGCAATTGTAAGTTAAATTTTGAATGTGTCACTGGTGCTACCATATTATACATTGTACCAATGATTTGATTTTCGTGATTTGTTACGTTATAGAATTTCACAGGGTACCTAACCTTTTGCAGTGCGACTTCCCATTCTCCTTGCAATACTATTCTCTCGGGTAAGATGTTTGAAAATCTGGAAGTTGTATTGTCAGTGAAATGGTCCATAGAGGCGTTACTCACGAGCGTGAGGGAAAATGGTTTTGTTCTAATCATATCGAGCTGATACTCGAACCCGGTACCCACGAGTTAAACTTGGTCGGATAACCTCTCCACTTAACCAAAAACTGTTTATTTCGACCGCGGCCTTTAGTGTCGAGTATTTTGTCTATTTTGAATGATGCCGGGGGAGCTACCTTTTGTATCTCCTCGGAGTAAAAGATACCGTCTATGGCCTCCCCACCCAAGTCCTTTAATTTATACACAACGGGGGAGCCGTATACCACCTCGTCAATCTGTAAAATTTCGTCCGTCCAATTTTGCTCGTACCCCTTGGCAAACTTCATTTTCTCCTTAGATATACGCACATGGTCTCCCACGTTAAATTTAACTTTACGTGGTTTGTCTGCATTCCGACCATAAAGATTTTCGTAAACATGCAAAATGTTGTCTTCATTGACATCCTTTGGAGCCATCTTTATGGACCTATGAAAGGAACTATTGTAAGACTTTAAAAGTGCAGGAAGCACGTCCACGTATCTATATGTATTTTTATGTGTGAAATATTTCCACATTTTCGTCTTTAAGGTTCTATTGAAACGTTCTACAACACTGGCTTTGACATTATTTTTTGTAGTGTAATACTTTACACCATGTTTGGTTAAAAATGTTTGAAAGGTTTTGTTGGTGAACTCCGTTCCTTTATCTGTTTGCAATATCTTGGGGGTACGATGAGCGAATATAGTTTTAAACGCTTCTGTAATTTCACCCCCTACTTTTGATTTTAATGGTATAGCCCAAGCATATTTCGAGAAAACATCAATAACCGTCAAGATGTAAACGTATGGTTTATTGTGCTCCTTTACGCCACTCATAATATTTAAATCGGCCTCCCAAAGGTCGTCCATGTTAGTCACGTGATAATTTCTGGTGGGGAACCGTTTTCTTATCGGTCTATGAAATGTATAACTATCCTGTGTTTGAAGAAACGACTCGATCTTAGATTTCGGTATACCTGTGGCCTTGCGAAGTTTGTCTGCAGTGCCAAAACCAGCATAGTGTTCAGGATTGAAATAGATTTTCTTCAGTGCGTTCATAGTTGTTCCCACACTTGTCTGCGAAGGTTATAAGACTTTTTTACTGGTAATCGGCTTTTATTTACTTTCGTCTTTGTCGATTTCTCTTCCTCCTTTACCTCGACACCATTGGTTTCAAGGTATGGTTCCCTCACTTGTGACTCGATACCATTGGTTTCAAGGTATGGTTCCCTCACTTGTGACATAAGATCGAGATAGTTGGCCAACTTATATTTTATCAACTGCCATTTTTCAGGGTGTGGTAAATGTGTACGCTGTAATTTATTCATTTCTCTGATGAGTTGGTTAAGTGATTTGTCCACGAGGTGAAGCTTTTCGACAGCTTTTGGCCGTGAAGCTAGTATAATTTGCTTACCGTGCTTCATTTAACTCAAATTTGACACGAGTGCACTACCGAGTGAAGCCAATATCGGGAGTAGAAAAGCAGGTAAAAAACCTCCTCTCTGTACAAGAATCTTTTTCTTTTCCTTTAAGGAAAGTCGTTTGTTAATTAATTTTCTCCAGCTAGCTTTATGCTTCTTTAAGCGTTTTAAACAATTTATAGGTAAACTAACATGACCTCTGCACACGTTGAGTACACACTCGGAAATGGCTTTAATTAGCTGAGGGTTAGCACTTTTCAACAGTTTTTGTCGCAAAATAGGTTTAGCCTTGGCTAGCACTGACAAATTTGCATGTTGCCTTGCAATCAGTGGGCTACTCAGTCTGGCAATGCTCATCCTGTCTATGTCTGTGATTAAATGACTGAAGTGTGATCGTTGCTCGTTTATTTAAACTCTCTGGGAAGCACACAAATAAAACCTTCAGAAAAGTGGTCAACAATTGGGTATAAAATAAGCAGGCGTTTCCCCTGGTAGGACGCCGGTTCGATACCTGTATTGATTTGGCGTGTACTGAGTGCAATCCAACACTAGATACCCGTGTGGGTTTTCAGTAGCTTTTTCAAATGCCTCTAAAAGAAACCTAGAGTTCTTTGGTTCGATCTGTTGACAAAGCCTATGAATTTGCATTTTATCTCTATTGTTTTTAAACACGACAATGTAGTTTGCATTTAGAGATATAGTTCGAAATTTCTTTCCTTGTGGAAACACGTTTTGTAATATGTAAATAATCCCAAAGCGTTTGTGATGTGAATCTCTAGTGAAAAAATTTGACACGTTTTCCCCGGAGGCTTGATACATTAAATCATCCAAAATAACTAAATCCCCCTCGTTAACAGTGTCCAAATCTGGTATACCTGCATGGGTTGCGAAGAACGGGCTTGGTTTAGGAGAATATTCTAATGGATGACACCACAACACTTTTCTCGCGGGTCTGTCAAACATTCTGTCTGCATTACTAATTAAATTTTTCACAAATGTAGACTTACCACACCGCGACGGACCTGCAATTAGCATAGTGCACGGGAAATTAAATTTAAAGTGTTGGTTAGTAGACATTGTGGGCGACTGATGTGATCTCATTTAGACACGCCTTCTTTTATACCCATACGGGTAGGAATCAAAGTTTTCACACTGTACACGTTTGTTGACCACCATCCTATAGGTTTTCACTGAAGACTCAGTTACCACAGTTCCTAGAAATTTCCTAGAAATCTGTGTGCCTTCAAGTACTACCGACATTGAATTATCCCTCAGCACGGTGTTCCTGATAACGTCGGAGTTTACATTTTCCAAATTCCCCGAGTTGAGGGTGATGCCTTTAAATTTACAGACAGAGTGCGTCTTATCTCCACACTTAACCTCTATGGTGTAACTTTTTGGACCTGTAGATGCAAATCTACAAATATACGCTCCATCGCCGTACTTTTCTATTTCATCTGTCATACAGCCTAAAAATGGCCCCGTTGTTGGCATCCATTCCCCCGGTCTGTACGTGGCTATAACAGAATCTGTGTCGAAATAACACACGCGTTCGCCCAATCTCCTAAGGTAGGAATAGAGTTCGATTCTTGCATGGGCAGTTGTATATGCAGCTATGACTGTGTTACTAGTAAAATTCAATTTAGGATTCTGTTCGCAATGTTTCCACACCACATACATTACCTCCTCTGTAGCGGGCAGGTAAGACTGTACCTCTACACCTGGGTCATTAAGTAGGTCTATGAGCCTCGAATAATCTTTCACAAGCTCGCACGTGGACAAGTTATCTCTTTGGCCGTATTTTCCCCAAAAGGAGTTTAACATCAGTTTGGCCAACTCACGTCTGCCAGGATTGATTTCAATAGCGTCTTTATCCAGTGCCACGCCTTCTTTTTCCAAAAATCGTGCGATATACTCGTTTCTCATGGCAGGAGTGTCGCAGTCTTTGGGCCAACCGGAGGCTTCGGTTTTAATTTTCAGAAACTGATTCACATAGTCCTGAAAAAGCCCCTTTTCTCCAGTGATGGGGTTATAGCGTACCATGTCATATTCCCATATTTCATACACATGAATCACGCTATAACCTTCCTCTAATGCGACTTTAATCTCGTCCACTACCCAGGTTCCTGTCATACATCTTTCGTCCTCTGTATGCGTGCACTCTGTCTGATTCTCCATCTCTGCACATGTTCGGCATAGCGGAAACATAAGTTTACCGTTAATGCGCGACGGCAGGACGGGGTGGTACAGTCTTTCTGGGGGAAGAATTTTACACTTTACAATACCGCCCTCAACATCTTGCAAATTTGGTAAATTATTCACATGAATTTTTGGGTGTCCAACAGGGTAAGCCTTGGTCTTATTTACGAACGGGTACAAACTGCACACATCATAGTAAAACATTTTCATATCTCCAGAGGCTTCGCAGTAGGTTTTCGTACAATTTGTACGTCCACCAAAGAAGGCATCTCGTGGATTGAGAGGTTCGGGGTAGGGAAAACTTTTGACAAATTCAGCCAAAACCCTATTGGTCTTAATCAAACCATTGAACTCACACTCCCACATCTCGGTCACGTTATACCCAGCATGCCTCATCATCTTCGTGACCTTCACGGTGTCCTCGTATCTGGAACTCATGGTCTGGTTGCCAGTGTTGTATAACCTTGAATTCCTATTCGGGTAACAACGTGTGCAACCGTGGTAGAAGCATCCATGAAAGAAATAGACACATTTCCCTTCTTCTTTGTACCCGTCCACTTTATGCCCTAAAACTTTAATTTCCCGACACCGATAAGCATGCTGTATGATGGTTGATTGCTGCTGTTCCAACCAAGACAGCCAGATACACGCTACCCGCGATTGCTTATCAGCTAAACGGTATCCTCCTGCGGGAATAAGTGGTATTTTATTTCTTGGCATGAACCGTTTCCTATATACATTCATGCATGCCTGAGCTATGGTGACGCATTCTCTAAACGGGTCAATACCGTTCTCGTCAATAAATTGTTTCCTAAATTTGGAAACACCTTGACTCAAGAGATAAACGTCAGTTTTACAGTAAGTAACCATTTCTTTTTTCATGTCAAAGACATAATTTGAGGACAACTTTTCATTATACCACTGCTCGAAAGTCTTGCGGTCATCAACACTCATGCCATCTGGGCAGTAATATTTTTGCTCAGGTACAGGACCAACATACTTTTCGTTTTCCTTGGTGTTGAACAGGTAAGGAAAATAACCTTTACATTCAGGGAGTTGAAAGGTTTTTGAAAAGTGAGACAGTGGCATAGGAATGAAATTCAAAGAGTCTAGAAAAGTTACACTCTTATACTTCATTCTGTAAATTTTGCTTCCATTCATAATGAGTTCGGGGTCCCAATTTAGGGTGCCCACCATGTGTTTTAACAAAAACTGGCCATCATACGACCTCAAGTTGTGTGCTATGACAATAATGTCACGGGATTCGAACCCTGGTTGTGTGATGTGGTCAAACAATTCTTTTACAGGCTCCTTGTCGAATACCCATTCTTTAACACCACACTGTGTACAATAGGACATCTTATGAGACTTGTCCACACACAGACCACAACTTTTATGCATTATACATAGATTAGGAATGTGTTCAAACACGTGTGTGGAATAAAGCGTGTTCTGAGTACACTCGAAATCTATGAACATGAACACGAAATTCTTTCGCAAATTTGGTGAATTGTACGGCCGAATGTAGCACTCGTGGTTGGCATTCACATGGACCTTACAAGTAACACAATAAATTTCTCCGCACTGGTGAGGAGTTTTCCTAAGCCTCATATTCACAAGTTTGTTACACAACGGGCATACTTTTTCCACGTCGCATACTGACATGGATTTAGGGTAATATTTCCCCTTAATCAAATGATTATTAAAACAGGTCTCCCCGTTGAAATCGCGATGACATGAATCGCATTTCACATACCTATCAAATGATGTTGGACACCTCTGTCGACACTTGACACAGTTTAGATCACACCTGTGAGTTTCTTTTTTATTAAGTGAGGGAAAATTACAATGTCGGCAATACCACTTACATTTGAATGCCCCGTGTAAGTTTACAATTGCATTAAAATGGCTGTCGTGGAATATTACGTCGATGTGTTTATCGGTGTTAATTTCCGACTTGTAGAGGACATTTTTACCATTATGACCACCAAAAACAGTGATAGGATACTCCTTTAGCGCTATTTCAAAGAGTTTCACGTCGTCAAGTGTAAACGGGCCATCGGTTTTGCCTATTTTCTCACACAACTCTACAGGTTTTTGTTTTTGCAGACGGTCATATCGCGTAATAGAACCATAATGAACATCCCCGTCAATTTTGGATTTGCACACTGCGATGGCTCTAGGTAGACAAAGATTGTCTTTGTTTTTAATTTCTATAATACCTTTGTTTTTACTACAGTCGTCGCAGCGTTTGTAACATGAACCTGATATTTCATTTGTCCAAATACACGAAATTTTGATTGCCCCTCCCAACAAAAATTCTTTGTTACTTTGCATTATTTTCTCCATTGATTTCAATACGGTCTCGGGGTTTACCTGATCAAACCTACGTACACTCATGTTAAAAGGTCTAGCAGGATTTTTGGTATCATGAACGGTTATTCCTACGAACCCTGGTTGATTTTTTAGCAGATTGTCAT
The DNA here is from genome assembly GCA_030762175.1 of Metallyticus violacea. Classification (NCBI taxonomy): domain Eukaryota; kingdom Metazoa; phylum Arthropoda; class Insecta; order Mantodea; family Metallyticidae; genus Metallyticus; species Metallyticus violacea. The sequence continues at coordinate 244,228 of CM060846.1, read as the reverse complement.
CAACAAATGATAAATAATCATGAAACACTTTGGAAACCCATTGGTCAGGATCTGCATCTTTAGGCATCGAACTCACCATAATTTCAGTTTCAGAGTACCCAGAATAAAATTTTTTAGTTGCCCTCTGGCTATGGTTAATAATTTCGAAAGATGGTTGCAAGGTTGCACTTACCTGTGGCACAATGCTGTCAACAAGAGAAGGTGGTACACCATTTCCGGTAGAAGGCGAGCCAGCTCCGGTAGAAGACGAAGCAGCTCCGGTAGAAGACGAAGCAGCTCCGGTAGAAGACGAAGCAGCTCCGGTAGAAGGCGAGGCAGCTCCGGTAGAAGACGAAGCAGCTCCGGTAGAAGGCGAGGCAGCTCCGGTAGAAGACGAAGCAGCTCCGGTAGAAGACGAGGCAGCAGGACGGTATGGTTCACCGTTTCCGGTCTGATCACTTTTGCTGGCCACACCGCCCGAGAAGTCACGTGTTCTCTTAAGAGTGAGCTTGCCCCCATAACGTGTTCTCTTGCGATGATCACAACTTTTCTTTTTGTTGACGAACTGTTCTAAAACCGACGTGAACCCTTCAACTAGACTCCCAGTACCGGAGTTTCCGTTATTCCTCGAAGACTCGGGCCCCTGGTCACTGATGGAAGTGTTTGTAGAAGATTGATCGGCAGAAGATTCGTCTCCGTAGTTGACAACCTTGGCAGACATGATTACCACGTGATATAAGCATCTTTCGTCGCGATTGAACTTTTATAGACAACAAAAGACAACGCCCACACCCAATAGACAACAAAGACCACGCCCACAACCAATGAGAAGGTGAGGTTTCTACTGCGCATGCATAACCCTACAACCAATCGTCGTACAAATGGTGGGGGAAGGTATATTCATTTTTTTAATCTTCCATCGGGTACGCGGTGGGAGTTTGCTAGAAGAAGAAAAAAGAATCCCCTTGTTTTTGACTTTTTTCTGTCACTGTGTGTTAGTAAGAAACTTTTAGTTGGCTCTGTAAAGAAAAACCCACACATATTGTTTTTGACTTTTCTAACCCTGTGTGAGAAAATACAGAGTTTTTGTTAAAAAAGAATATATACAAGTTAAAAAGAATATATACAAACGAATAAGAAACAATCCATTGACTCGGTTTTTTAGAAGAAGAAAAGATGGCCCCCGAATTCTTTTATAAACACGCGTGAACAAAGCATGGAAATACAGAAAAAGAAACTTTTAGTTGGCTCTGTAAAGAAAAACCCTCACATATTGTTTTTGACTTTTCTAACCCTGTGTGAGAAAAACACAGAGTTTTTGTTAAAAAGAATATATACAAACGAATAAGAAACCACCCATGTCAATGTGAAAGAACTTTTATTAACAATGTCTTTTCCCCCCGAAAGAAAGAACTTTTAAATGTCTCTGAAGATAGGATTTTAGAAGAATGTTTTTTGTTTCCTTGTGAAAATAATAGATTTTTAGAAATACAGAGAGAGCCAACGTGAAAAGAAACTTTTAAAATACCCACATATTGTTTTCGACTTTTGAAAACACCGTGACAACTCCCATGTGAGGGAACAAAAAGCATTGTGTGGTGTACAGAGAGAGCCAACGTGTTTAGTGAGAAAAAGAACTTTTTAGTTTGGCTCTGTAAAGAAAAAAACCCCACACATATTGTTTTTGACTTTTCTAACCCTGTGTGAGAAAATACAGAGTTTTTGTTAAAAAGAATATATACAAACGAATAAGAAACCACCCATTGAAGAATAAAAGATGTCCCCGAATTCACGCAAAAGCATTGTGCGGGGGAACAAGGCGGGCGGCGAGAGCGGTGAAGTGCGGTCGAGCGGTGGGGGAGCGAGCAGTGGCGAACTGCCAACGCAGTGGCGGAAGGGCTCTCCATTTTTTTACAACGTAATTAATTGATCACACACACTTTTTTCGGAGATTTAAATCCAACACTCGATCAAACAGAGATTTTGCTATCGCTTAATCAAACAGAAATTTTGATATCAATTCAAATTGAGATTTTGATATCAACCCCCCACCCCCACAACACCCACACCTCTAACCACCACCACCACCCCCACCTCCCCCACCACCACCTCCCCCACCACCACCTCCCACCACCACCACCCCCACCTCCCACCACTTTTGATATCACCCCTCACCACTTTTGATATCACTTTTATATTAAAATCACGCGAGGAGGGATATATACTACTCACCTACACTGCTATATACTAAATACTATATATTAAAATCGATTGACCTCACCACCATCCATTGACCCGAGAGCTTAGAACTTCGAGATGGAGCTCAGAGAGATGGACGGACATTGACACTGAGAAATAGCACACGAACAGCGCGGCGAGATTTGCCTGGACTTTCTTCCTCTTCCGGGCAGGTTATTTTTCCCCGCGGTAGTAACTTTTTGGCTGTAGAAATTAATATGTGTATACTCGTTTAAATTTTGGTTCTGATTTTATGCCGTGCACGAGAATGCACGTAATGATATATTAATATATTTAATTAAATGAAACAATGTACTAATTTAAAATTCAGGAGGAAAGGCATATCTTGTAGTTTTCTAATTGTTGCCTTCTCCACGTTCTGTCGTTCTGAACATTAGTATTCCACTTTCAGTGGACTCCTTATATTATTGTAACGTAATTTTTCTTTTCCCAAATTCCTTTCATATTATGAATAGCAAAGCTTATTTCATCCCACATTTTCAATTTAATTATGCTGGGTGGTTTAAAACATCTATTGTAAGGAACCATTGCGAATTACTTGTTCTCAAGTTTTCTAAAGATTTGGTCATTAAGTCAATTAATCATTACTGATAAAGTAATTAATTATCCACATTTCCTAATTCAGATCCCCACCGAATATCACTATGATTATTTACTATAAATATTAAATTTAAAATGGCCCGGTACACTAATGGTAGCAGAGCTGGCAAAAAAAAAAAAAAAAAAAAAAAAACCTCCTCTTTCAAAACAAACTTTCCCACAGAAATGCCAGACCGTAAATCACATATAACAAGTGATAATTCTTGTCCACCTGATGTTAAGCTATATCACTGATAACTTCCGGAATAATAAGACAAGCAGAAAAAGACTCGTCGTGGTTCAATTTGTATTTCATGCCTCTGACTCAAACATACGAACACAACGGGCTAATCTACCCGTTTTCCTAGGTGAAGCTAAGGCCTGGTTATTATATTCCGAAGTAAATTGCTTATGTTCCAAATAAAAATTAAATGTCTCAACGCCAAAAAGAACGGTAAGAGCCTCCAATTCGTTAACAGAATATTTTCGTTCCAAAAGAAAGAGAAGACATGAAGAAGAGGTAATCATCTTACAACCTTCGGGAAAGTTTTGTAATAAGTTGGCTCCCAAAGCGCGACTCGAGAGTATATAACATAAACTCTTTGTCGAAATTAGATATGGCCAAAACCGGGGGTGACGTAACGGTTCTCTTTAAATCCTGAAAGGCAGCATCCTGAGCATCCCACGACACAAATGAATCGGTACATTTTCTATGCAGGTACTGCAGCGCTTTTGCTCTTTGGGCAAGATAAGGGATCAATTTCGCGAAATAATTGTCTGTTTCCAAAAAGCGAGCAAAGGCACGCTTATTTCATGGAAGTGGAAGATCGTTCAATATCAATTGCCACAAGGATGGGCGTAATTAGATAACCCAAAATTTTCGTATGTGAAGTAGCAATGATAGCAGTTAATCCCGCATTTTTCAATCTCTTAGAAACTTTCTGAAGGTGTTCTAAATGCGATTCATAATTATATTTTTTTAAAAATGGTGTTCAACGCCCGTTTTAACTACTAAGGCACCACAGGCGGTTGACACTGATGATACATGAAATGATAAATTGGGAAAGGATTTTTTAAGGGAGGAAACGTTCCAGGCCTAAGTTTAGGGTACTCCCTGGCATTTACCATTTGTAAGGACTGAGGAAAACCTGGGGGGGGGAACTCAGAGAGGACGGTCCTGGCGGGATTCGAACCCCAGACCTCCCGCTCACGAATCCGCGCTTTAACGATCTCTGCCACCCGTGGCGATGTGAGGGAGAGTAAATAGAGATCTAGACAATTATACACTTATTTTCAATTTATACTCTTCAAAATGATATCCATTAATTGCGTAAGGACTTGGGCTCCCGTGGCTATACCAAAAGATACACGGTTGAACTCATGCAAATTCCATTCCACGGGGTAGCAAAACTCAAATTTTTACAAAACTTGTGTAACGGAATCTAATAATACACATTATTTAAATCCAAGGTGGTAAAACTTGAGCATTAGCAAACCATGATTTGAATGCTCGGTAAAGAAACCGACTCAGTGTGACTTTTCTTATTCAAATCACGGAAATCCACCACTGGTCTAAACTCACCATGCGGCTTAGGCACCAAAAATATTGGCAAACTATAGTTAGAAACTGAAACATAATAATGCCTTGAGTCTGATCTATTTTAGCCTTCAAAATTGCTAATCGCGGAGGACTAAGACGACACGGAAGCAATTTAACTGGAGTATTATCCAGAAGTGGAATATGATAAGTACTTAAATTAATAACCCCTAACCATTTCGTAAACATATCCGGAAATTCACCTGTTAAGGCACGCAAAGAATCAACTACTGAAAGTAGTGAGAATTGTGGAACTCTGAAAATAATCTAGAAAATCGGGTTGTAATAAAGACTTGTTTAGCTTAACAGAGGAATAACAACTACCGATGCGAATTCATAGAAACTTTGCCAAAATCCACGATCGCTTCCGTTCGTTTAAAAAAATCTGCACCTAAAAGCACGCCAAATGGCAAGCGACATGCAACGTAAAATTGCACTCGCCAAGAAAAATCTACACGGGAGCTTCAACAGTCTGAAGAAAATTACACATTTGACCATGTGCTAAAGAATATAGCATATTCATGAAACGCACCATTTTCTTGAATCGCATAGAAAAGCGCGTGAATTCATCAGTGCTAAAAACAGAAAGAACGCTACCAGAAACAAGCAATCCATGATAAGGACGTTTATGAAATTGAATGGGGTATAATGGCATGATGTTCTGAGCTTAATAAGATTAAGCCGCTTGTTCCCGCGTTTTTTTACTAGCTGAGGACACGCTTAATTGTTAATTACTACGCGGACCAGCCGCATTTGACGGTAAACCTCGCCGATTCTACACTTCACGCATTCTGCACTAACAGCTAACTCGTATATGCCTAGCGTTGGCAATAATGGCAAATGACGTTAGATCGTAACTCACCCTGTTGTTGTAAATCAGAAGAAACATTGCCAGAGCCTGTTATCAACTCAGAAAACCGTAAATCGGGCAATTCGCTTGAAAAAGGCGGACGCATTTTCCGCCTATTCAGCCTTTGGAACATGGCGGTCGAAATCAGTTGCCTCCATCTCACGTACTTTAAGAGAAAGCTGCTTCAACTCTATAGAGGTAGAAGGGTGATTAGCTAAGATAAACATGGAGGAATTTCGGCATTAAGACCACTGAATATCGTGACACATAAGTCTTTTTCAGTTCAGGATGACTGAAAAATCTTGGCTTGTAACTGTAAATAGCTACTATAACGTGCCCAGAAAGTAAAGCAACACCATCATGCAAAATAACATTTCCCAGTACAGGGAAAAGTTCTGCTCGTACATAAAATTAAGTCAAGAAATGTAACAAAGATTGAGAAGTTTGTGTGACAAAAGGATGAACTCCCTCCAGCCATTGTCTGCAATGGATGCATTAACCTAAACGGTTTGAATCAGAACACTGCATCATGACTAGCATAACTTTGTTAAGTTTCAGATTCATATTGAGAATTATAGTCTTAACTAACTTGAGTTTTATATTCTGTCAAGCCCATAACTTGATTTAAGAATATAAAATATGCAATATTAAATTCACTTAAATTGTCAGATAGCTCTTTTATTAAAAATGGAGAATGGTCCAGTTTAATGTGTCTGATATAATAATGAAGAGTACTTTTGGTCCAGGTCACCCTATTAGCTTAAGGCCTGGGTTCTGATAACAAATCCTCTACTAACTCTAGTAACTCATCAGTCATGTTTTGCAACCTGACCACCCCGGCCTTAGAAGCTGCATGACCTTGAATCTGGTGAGGTGGGGAGCTTTCATGTATCTTTGATCCTGTGTGCTGTATTGGAGGTGGCAATCATCAGAAGAACTACTCATGCCAGGCAGGCCACAGGGGAGATACAAGAGAAAGAAATGGCTTACCAAGCCCAACCCCAAAGTATAGTGCAACCTGTGCTGAAAGTGTGTATGGCACAGGCAAATGTGTCTTATCAGGGCCTCTGGATACTAGGTGACCTCCAAAGTGTAAGCCTTACCCAGTTATTTGTAAATCACTAGCTTATCATGGGATCTACAGAAATACCTTAAAACCCAAAAACTTACTTCCAAGGACCACACAAGTGAGCCCTCAGCAACAGTAACCACTTCTCTCAATGAAGAAGTACTTTGAAGCAAACCTCAGACATAGAATGGGCTACAGACTTTTCTGAGAGGATCTGGGCAAAAGATCCTTTGGACCTCAGTAGAGTTTCAATTGTGACCAAAGATAGCCAAGGATAGCCCTAAAAGCCCACTAGATCAACCTCCAAAATAAGAAAGCGGCCTCAGCTGCCTTCTGTAAAACTTGGAATGAAAAAGGAATAGACCTAGCCCTAGATTAACAAGGGCCAAATCACAGGACTAGGAGAATGTGAAGGTAAGTTGATAACATTGCAGCAAGAGCAATCGACTTAGAATTGTATTCTTGTTCACAATGGAATTCAATGCTTACCTCTTCTAGAATTTTGCTGTAGTGATATCACCTCAGTGAAAATTGACTGCCATGCAGGGGAAGGAAAGAACGGCTACTGTTGAGCTCTGTGTATCTCTCCTACATTGGCAGCAATCTACCCACCAGGAAACTAGAACAGTTGGTCGCATATTAAACTCAGAGAAGGGATCAGACCATACTTGGATGTGAGTACCTTTTAGACTTTCTGTTCTCTAGCAATCTAAATATACTAATGTCGGTAACAAGCCTACCTTTGCCAATCACATAAGGCCGGAAGTTATTGACATTACTTTTATGCACAGAGTATATTACTATTCAGACTACTGCATGTAGTTTCTTAGATGATCCACAACTTTCGGAGCATAACCATATATCTTTAATGTTAATGTAGTAAAAGAGCTAGTCTCTGCAGAAATCCCAGGAGAACCTGGTGGGAGCTGTATATGCAGGATCTCTCAGGTAGGTTTGGTCAAATTGATAAGATTAGATCTTTCAATAATATTCACAAGGTTGCCTACTCTTTCCAAGAGGCTATACTTGACAGTTATCACGATAATTTCCCCATGCAATCATGGATAAAATCCAAGAAAGAAGTGTCATGGTGGACAAAAGAATTTGAATACAAGGAGGCAGAGTATGAAATCTCTTTAAAAAGGCAAAAGAAGGAATATCATATTGCCTTTACAGGATACAATAAATGCATATGTAAAGCAAAAGATCTTCTTGATTTGAATTGAATTGAATTGTCAAGCCTTCTGCAAAGAAACATGTAGCCTGCCAGAGGCAGCCATGTTACAGAGAGCCTTTGTCCATGGACAAACAAATCTTGTAGGAACAATATGTAGCACTACTGGTGGCTTTATGTGCTCAGCTGAAGAACACTCAAAGTTCCCTTTGAGGTACACTCCCTGGCTGCATATACGATAACAATACCTATGAATCCACAAACCACTATGAAAACTGTACACCAAGAGCATTGCAGAAGGACTGGGAATGCCAGGTTGTCATAACTCATAATGTTAAATGGGCAGTTAATAAATTTAACCCATTTAAGTCGCCAGGTGGAGACAGTATCATTCCTGCATTGTTATGAAAAGGACCTGATTCACTCCACATCGTCCTCTGCAACCTCTTCCAGGCTATTTTAGCCTTAAGCTTTAACTCCCAGGCCTGGGAAGCTACCAGAGTAGTGTTTATTTCTAAGTTAATTTGTAATAACTATACTGAAGCTAAGGCTTATTGATTAGTCTTGCATCACCCCTTTTAAAGGCTTTGGAAAGACTGATGAAAGATATATTTGAAGAAGGGTATTGTTAGACACTCACCTCCATCGAAATCATCATGACTGCTAACCACCTTGTTCGTACATAACAGCACTACACTGTCTAGTTAGCAGACTGGAGGACTTGATGACTAGGAAGGAGCCTTCCTAGACATAAAGGATGCTTTTGGTAACACCTCTTATAAGTCTGTGGTTCTGACTGCACAGAAATATGTAGTCATTGACACCATTTGCATTTGGATAAACTCCATGCTCAGGAGCAGAAATATTACTGGTAGCTTTCTGGGAAATAAAAGGGATCATCACCATGAGGGGTTGCCCACAGTGGGAGACTATCCCTCCCTCTGCTGTGGAGTCTCATGGTAGATGGTCTGCTTAAAGACATAACCTAGGAGGGATATAACATACAAGTCTATGACATAGCTCTGTTTATTTTTGGGAAATTCCCAAATATAGTCTCAGGCATGATGAGCTATGGATTGAGAAAAATTCACAGCTAGTGCATGCAGAAAGGTTTATCTGTTAATCCTATTAAAACAGTTATTGTTCCTTTTACTAACAGGAGAAAGCTTAAAGGCCTAGGAAATTTAAAACTGGGCAACTCAATCCTGGAATATTTTCTGAGTTAGCTAAATATCAAGAGGTCTTATACTAGATAAGAAACTGATCTGCAATGACCATATTGACAGCATTGTGCTTAGAGCCAGGTGGTCTATTGTAATCATCAAATGCACTATTGGAACAACCTGGGGCATGAAGCCATACATCAGTCATTGGCTGTATGGTGCAATAATGAGATGCCAGATATCTTATTGCACCTTTGTCTAGCAGCGAAAAACATTACAAACTACTATAGCATGTATGTTACCAAGCTACAGAGATTAGCATGTCTATGTGTTACAGAGGCCTTCAATCCAATTGCATTGGAGACTGTTAGGTTTTCCTTCCAAGGACATTTACTTACAAGCAGAAGCTAAGCTTACTGCATATCGCTTGGTGCAGACAGGGAATTGGAGAAGCAGTTGTACAACAACAACAACTGGATATAACTGCATTCGAATTTTCCTGGATATTTCAGTATTAAGCATGAGGTCTGACCTATTCAATACTCAATATTGTTCTTCCTCTCCATTTAAGCTAATTCTAGAATGTCAAGAAGATTGGGTGGAAGGAATCACACCTGAAAAAGGATGTGACCAACTTGCATGGTTCACCAATGGATGCTGTCTGTATAGGAACACATTTGGGTGCAGGCATTTATAACATATTTCCAAGGATCAGTATAAGCCTTAGGGAAGTATTGCACTGTTTTTCAGGCAGAAATGTTTGCTATTTTGAATTGTGCTTTTAGGGGACTTAAGAAAGGTTACCATGGTAAACAAATTCTTATCCTCACAGATAGCCAAAGTCCTTAAAAACACATTTTTCTGATCAGGTAAAATTTAAATTGGTTTGGGAATGCCTAAATGTCTTACTGCCCTGGCATCTCGCAACAGGCTTGAACTGTTGTCTTAATTACTGAACATGGCCACTTCAGGAAACAATTTTATAAAATGGGACTCTACAAAGATGGACCCATTTGAAGTTTTGCAAACAGGAGAGGAAACTGCCTCACACCTCCTGTTTAATTGCCTATTCCTGGTAAGAAAGATACTTACTCTTTCTAATACCAAGGAAAACCTGGGAATGGATGCTGACATTAGAACCAAAATACTACAACTTGTTCAAGGAACAGATTTTGGGAAACAGTGAGAGCATCTCTTCCTAGGGGGTTGCAAATTGAGCCTTTTAGGCTGACATGTGGAAGGTCGACAAAACTCCAACAAACCCCCCTGTTATCTAAATCTGAAGTAGCCAAATTTTCTTTAATAAATACATAATTCATTATTATCTTAAATTGCATAGGCAAGGCAGAAAAATCAAAATGAACATCTCATCTTTCATAATGCAAACTCAAATCTTGATCAATTCTGATTTATGTAACAAATCAGGCCTCATAATTAAGTGCAGGACAGACATAATGGAAAATCTACACATGGTAAAATGGAATAACGTAGTCACATCCTGTACTCATAATGAAATAGAAAGCACTGGATTGTCAGCCAACTTATTCAAATCTGCAAAAATTATTACCAATAACCATGGAATTCTACTTGCATTTGTTGTCATGCTTTGCTACCATTTTTGTACTCAGCTTTTTTATTTTAATAACACTGGTCAACATTGATTCTGCAATATAAAGGAAAATATTGACTTTAAGAAAATCAGTATCCTGATTTCAAAAATGAAGTCTGTTTTTGACTATTACATCTAGTTTTTATGATATGTACATATATATGTCTATGGTGCTAAATTCATTCAGCTTATGCAGCTTATTCCTACGTTTCATTATGTTATTCTAAATCTGTTGTGGATTTTCTTCCTAATCCACTCACTGTTTTCCTTTATCACCCAGATGTTTATGTTTATGTTCCCAGCACTTAACCAGTTTTGTTCTATGGGTCATGTCTATCTTCTTGTGAGGTATTTATGTTTACATTTACTGCTATATAGATCTCAACTTCAGTTCAGCTGAAAACTTTGTTAATGTGCATGTTCATCTTCTATATGTGTAGTGCTAAAATAAAAGTTTGAGTATGACTTCTACATCAGGATTATGCAGGAGACAGTGTTTACAAAGTACTCAGAAGTTTTATTACATTTGTGGGTGTTATGTGTTTGATGGAAAGGTATGTAAACACACTCAAAAACAAAGAAACTATATTACTCATATTTAGAGAAAATTGGTGATAAGGATAAATCATTTGCACCTCATATTGCATATAACAGTTGTGTTGAGGGATTACATTATTGGTACAAAGGAAAACGAAAGACAGTGCCATTTGCCAAACCAATGATATGGAGAGAGCAGTAGAATCACGATGGCAATTGTTATTTTTGCATGTGCAAAGTTGCTGGATTCAACAAAAAAATTAAGGCAGCAATTAAATATCTAAATCTGAACTCAGCTACACGGCCTATTCCTCATGGACTCGAACTATCCATACTTACATCACCAGCAGACCTCAATTTTAGTGAATCTGAAAGCAGCCGCATGACTTCTGACAATAAGTTGATTTCTGATCCAGAAGAATTTTACTTCACCACAACAGTTTAATCAATTAGAGTTAAATGATTTAGTGAGGGATTTAAACCTCACAAAACAAAAAAGTGAATTATCGGGCTCAAGACTACAGGAGAAGAATCTGTTATCACCTGACGTTACATTTTGGTGGTATAGGAATTGCAAAATACAATTCCAAGCACTATGCAGAAGAAGATCAAGTTGTGTTTTGTATTGATGTGTGTAATCTTATTCAACAGTTGGGCAAGGAAGCACATGAGCCATGTATTTGGTGTCTTTTTATTGGTTCTTCCAAATGAAGTCTTAAGGCAGTGTTACTTAATAATGGCAACAAGTTAGCTTCAATACCGCTTGCACATTCTACAAACCTAAGAGAGTCTTATGAAACTCTGAAGTGTGTTCTTGAGAAAATTAAGCACAGTGACCATGAGTGGCAAATATGTGGTTACTTGAAGGTCATTGGTCTGTTACTAGGACAACAGGGAGGATACACAAAATCCCTTGTTTTCTTTGCAAATGGGATAGCAGGACAAGGGATAAACATTGGGAAACTGACCAAAGTTTCCTGAGAGGCAGCAACTGGACCCTGAATCAAAAAGTGTTACAATATTACTAATGTGCCTCTTTTTGATCGTCAAAAAATTCTACTCCCTCCATAACACATTAAACATGGCATCATGAAACAATTCATGAAAGCACTTGACAAAAGTTGTCCTTACTTCCAGTACTTATGCAGAGAGTTTCCATCATTGTCACAGGATAAAATCAGAGAGGAAGTATTTGATGGACCACAGATAAGGAAATTGATGAAAGATGTTAATTTTACCAGCTCTATGAATGAAATTGAAAAGTGTACATGGAATGGATTTAGAGAGGTTTTTAAGAAATTTCTGGGCAATGTGAAAGACCCCGAATACAAAGAAATTGTCAGAAGTATGCTGGAAAATTTCAGACTGCTCGGCTGTAATATGAGTTTGAAGCTTCATTTCCTCAAGTCACATCTTGACTACTTCCCATTAAATTTAGGAACTGTCAGTGAAGAGCAAAGTGAAAAGTGTCTCCAAGGCTTAAAAGATGTTGAATGATGTTTTCGGGATGTTTGGATGTATACATATGATGGCCGATTACTGCTGGTATCTTGCACTGGATGAACCTACCAGAGAACACTCAAGAAAATCACATACATTGCAGTTCCATGGGAAAAGAAAAAGGGTTACACAAGATAAATAGCATACATTTTCAAATTCAGATACACTTTCATGTTGTAATTCATCTTTATTTTCTTTAAAAATTGTACATGAGTGTGTACTATTTTTTCTAATATATAAATATATCCATTGAACATTGTCATTTTGCCAAAACAAGATTTGCTACAGAAAGATGGAATGCATTTTTGAATTCTGCACACCAAAATTAGTAAAAGTCACCTATTTTTAATTGTACACAGAAAAAAAAAAGTTCATTTGCAACCTAGTATAATTATAATAAATAATCATACTAATATTCAGCGCGGATCTAAATAAGGAAATATGGACAATTAATGACAAGTAATGATTAATTGGCTTAATGAAGTATTTCAAATCTAATGGAATAAATTCTTAAAATTTTCAAATTTTAATCATATTTCAGATCCTGATTGCTCTCTGGATGACACCCTTCTCTTGAAACCAACTCTAAAAAAAGAGATCCCAACCAAGAAATTTATAAATATGATAAAGGCTTTGAAATGCAAGGTGATTACCTAAATTGTTTTTTAAATTAATCTCCTGATCTCTAAATAAACAGTGAAAGTTCATCTCTTTTAATTTAATCTAACTGTAAAAAACAAAACAGGGGTTTAAGATTACCAAGGCATATGTGAACTTTGATAGAACCAATATTGTTTTCTATCCTAAAGTAAATCTGCAATTCTTAGCATATTGGTGAACATGGATAATTCATTAAAAAATCTTTGAAATTCCACTTCTTGATTAAAAAACAGCCTTTTTGAACTGGAATTCTCATATTATGAAGTGGCTTATTTCTAAAGAGAACTCTGCTTGTACACTATAATTTTGTATATTATGAATTATATTTATATGATTAAATTTTTTTATTTTGGTTATCTTCTGTCTATAATGATTGGATTTTAGGTAACTAAATGTGTAAAACTATATATGTAGCAAAAAGGATCTATGAAAATAATGTCTGCAACTCATATATTGATTAATTATGAAAATATCAGTGAGCATTTAGAAATTCTAACACAAGGAAGGAAATACATGCTGACATTAGTTGAGACATATTTGTTGAGTAATCCGTTTTTGACTGTCAAGTCCTTAATTTTTATGAGCTATCTCACTCAAATGAGCTGAAACGTGGCATATTTAGCTTGCTCTCAGTTATGAACACTGTTTTGGAACATATGTATAAGTTTCATAGTAACTTGGTGTATTTTAGCAATTACTGTGACATGTTTAGGTTTTCTGTTGAACAAAGAATAGTATGTGTGATATTTGTACATTAATCAAGTCAGTAAATGATATTGAAAGACCATTAGAAGAAACATTTTCTGGTATCAAAGTTTCAGTCTTTCAATTTATCCATAATATAAGTATAGGCGCCAGAACTACCCAAACTACCCAGTCAATATTTTCAGAAACAAGTTTCTAATTTTGTTATATTTAATTAGGCATTTATGTTTACAACTTTGTTCCTAATAAAGGATTTATATATGTGTAACAAGAAATTATAATCTATAATATCCGCTCTTAAAGCATGCATACCTACATTATTACTCCCTGAAAATTAATTTTACATAACAATTCATTGTTTTACGTATGCAGACAGGTTACAAAATTGCTTTTAGTACCATACTTTTTCTTACAGCCCTCATTTGAAGGAGCACTTTTATAACTCTCTGATCATAGTATGCCAGCAATTCATACTTGGGAGGGATTTCCTGTTACTTATTTGCTGTGTCCTAATCTTAATTTTTTGTGTTATTGCTGGCACAGAATTTCATTTATTAATAAATTATGGAATAAATTTCTTTTTAATTGACTGGTTTTGAACAAATATGCAAGTTATAATGATATTTATGTATAGCAACTATTAATAATTTTTAAAAGAAACTCTGTAAATTAGAACACTGCCACTGAAAATAATATGAAGTTTTGATGGCAAATAGTGAATTTGTTTTTACCTTTGTCAATTGTTCCTGGTGTAGCAATAAGAACTGGTTGATAGTAATTCAGTATGAGTCTTAATTTAATAATATTCTTGTGATAATTACTGAATTGTTTTTAATGTTAAGTCAAAATAAAAAGGCAGTTATTTACATATTTTTTAATAAGATGTGATATGTATATATATATATATATTTCCTTCGACAATAAAATGACAAAAGAAGTACAAAGAAGGATCTCATTAACCTTGAGAACATTTTGGGCCCTTAAGTTTATATTGTTAGACCAAACACTAACTAAGAAAATCAGATTCCAGATACTTGAAACCTGTGTATACCCTGTATTACTAATGGGTACCAGATATGATCAATAACAGAAAAACAAAAGAACAAAATTCAAATATGCCACAGAAAAATGCTATGCAAGATCCTGGGAATAACTTTAAAGGACAAAACACCTATAGTATTAATAAACCAGTTACCTCAGACAATAGACATTGCACAAATAGCTACCAGAAAAAAATGGCAATGTGCGATCACATCACAAGAATGCAGGACAATAGGTGGTCCTACAAGATCTCCATGTGGGACCCCTAGATAGGAAAAAGGACACAATGCAGACCCAGAAAAAGATGGATAGACCTCTTCAAGGAACATGCAGGACCAGATTGGCTAAGAGTAGCAAGAGGAAGAGAAAATGGAAATCTCTGAAAAAAACTAGTGCAATGAGAAATGGAATAACCAAAGAGTAAATCAGTCAGAGTGTCTTAAACATCATACTAACAACTTATGTGGAATATCTCACCACATTAGGAAAAAGCAAGCTTTCCCTACTTGTTAGGAGGCCTTTGCCCTTAAGGGACATAATATGCTATATATATCACCCAAAAAATGGCTACACAACAAATTTGATCAATAAGAAAATACAGACATTCAAAAACTTACAAGAAATAAAAAGCAGTATCACCCTGAAGGGTTACAAAGAACAAAACATGTACAAATTTCCCACATTCCATCTGTGGGAAATCACAAATTTTAAATATATGTAAAATTAGGGGAATTATTTTAATTCAACAAATTCAACAAATGTAGCTGAAAAACCTCCTAAAACCCAATGCAAAGAACAGAAATTTCCCAATAAAAATCAGATACTTAGGCAATCAGTTGTAAAGACTGCAATATAATGTTAATTTCACTGTGAAAATTCCCAAGTTTTAAAACTACAATAAATTTAAAAATGTGCAGTGTGTTTTAAACTGATAATCTTTCTTGAGAACTGTGTGCATATTATGTTTGTATAATGATGAGTGTTTTACTCACTCTCAGCTGCAAATTTTCCCTTATAACTTTTAAATTAATAGATGCAGTTCAGTAAAATTTGACACAAACATGCCTTCATGTATTTTAGTGTAATTATGGAAAGATACAGGTGGCAGCACTATGCCTAACCCATGTACTACAATTACTCATGAGTTTTTTTGTTTTGTTTTGTTTTGTTTTGTTTTTTTTTTTTTTTTTTTTTTTTTTTTTTTTTTTTTTTTTTGGTTATGGTGGTTAATGCCCAGTTTTACTACTGAGTCATCATCACAGGCGGTGGGCAATGATGAAACATGAGATGAAATGATATATTGGGAAAGGATTTCTTTTTTTTAAAGGATAGAAGCGTTCCAGGCCTAAGTTTAGGGCACCTTCCTGGCATTTGCCATTTATGAGGTCTGAGGAAAACCTGGAAAAAACCTCAGTCAGGGAGAACGGCCCAAGTGGGGTTCGAACCCCAGACCTCCTGCTCACGAATCCGCACCTTAACGACCTCGGCCACCCATAGCAGTCTCATGAGGCATTTAAGATCCTAAGCAGTAAGTGTAATGCATCTGACCTTGTTTTACAATTAATACAGTATGTACAGTACAGTGTGAGCTGGTATACAGTATAATACCAATGTTTTTATTGTCTGCACATATGGAAAACTGTATTCTAATATAAATAATTAAACCAGCCTATTAAAAGTTTATATTATTTTGCCCTTCTTTCTTTCTTTTTTCATTTATAAATGAAAAACTAATTCACCTTTGCAATCATGAAAATTTATTGCTGTAATTCTTTACTGACTCCACCCTATTGTCTATGGGCTTCTTCCTGCCTGTCTAGTACTCTTGCCAGGCCCTAAAATCTAATTAAAATTGTATGTTATTGCTGGACCCCTCAAAATGAAACAGGTAACATAATTTTCTGTTATTTGTTAATGCAAAAAAATACAGATCACAACTTTCAGTCCTCAAGCCAGCCACCAGGAGCATTTAATATGAAGTTGATTATAGTCGTGTTATGAATAGTTAATAATATCAATGTCATATATTTCAAAGAACAATGTGACTATAATTGATATCTGGCCCTGAACATTTATGGTATCACCAATTGCAACAGGAGGGAATTTCTTACTGGAAGCACAAACTAATTTAATTTGTGGTGGTGGTGATGGTGATGATGATGATGATGATGATGATTGTTGTTTTTGTTTAATGGTGCAAAACAGCAAAAGCCATTAGCGCCCAATCAATTTAGAATGGCATGGCAATTTTTTTGATTCCATTTTAGAGTTTCTCTCTCTTTCTTCTTAGATGTAACTTTGTGCAAGTCTGCTTTTGCACACAAGTTACGTACAAGTCAACCATGATGCTCTTCCTGTATTGCATAAACTGAATTCCTAAAAGAGAACAATACAGTTTTCAAATGTAAATTTTTCTTTGGAAATTCGAACTTTATTGACAATCTGTAACTATCTTTATTTTCATGACATTCGCAATATATTGATTGCATCTTGCAGGAGTTTTAGGGATGGGCAAATTAAATATTAAGTATGATATTTTTGTTTCATATTCTCTATATTATTTTTATTATGAAACAAACCACAATACTAACATTTAATTCATGCACAGTTATTAGTATGTATTCTACTTGTGTACCTAAAATAAATATACTTTTTAGCTTTTGAATGAATGAATGAATGAATGAATGAATGGATTTATTTCCACAATTTCTTTACAATTATTACAACAATATGCCCTCAATTTACAATATCAACCATATCTTTACATACATTATTAACCTACTTTTTTTACTCTATATCTAGCAGCATCCTCCAAAATACAGTTTCCTACCTCATTAACCATGTGGTCGTCTGACTACAGGAAATTCCTTCTTTCGCATTCTTCCTGTTTCGTTCCCAATTCTTAACTTTACCCCAAAATCTCTCCCATTTCCTGGATATTTTTAGAGTTTTGTTCCCTTTGTTCTGACCATTCTCCATCTACTTAATTCCTTAAACACTTCATACTTAGCTAATTTGCACTCTTGATCATACCCTCCATAAACTTTCCTTTTTCCCTGTAATATACCTACATCTTTTTCCCTGCCCTTAGTGATCTAATCTACTGAATTCAATGTCAGTTCATATGGATAATGATAGTAAATGAAACAAACATAAACATTTTCAAAGAAAATGTATGTATGAAGTATCTGCAGCACGTTTTTGGTATTGAAGGTTATCAAATCACTTGCTGATTTACCCAACCCTTGTGCCATAATGAGGGTTGCATATTCCAATGTGGCAATTCCGGGACACCATGCATATATTGTAGTAATAATTATACTAGTAAGCAGCCATTTTGTAACCTAAACAAAAATATGTGATCTTAACTTTTTTTATATGCTGAATTCAAATATATTATCAAAAAGTTACTATTGGAGTTTGTTATTGAGTTACAAGCTACATTTGAATGAAATCAAGCATATAAAAGAAATTTTTGATAATGATACTTGGTCTCAAAAACTGCGACTTATTGTATGAACAAATGTCAAGGTTTCTTTTTTATTAACTCAATTAAGCTTCCTTTATTACTTACTGCTTCAATAAAAAAATGGAATAGAATTGTGCTATGATTTGTAATACAGTTCAGGTACTACCGCCACGGGTGGCCGAGGTCGTTAAGGCACGGACTCGTGAGCGGGAGGTCTGCGGTTCGAATCCCGCCAGGACCATCCTCCCTGATTGGGGTTTTTTCCAGGTTTTCCTCAGTCTTCATAACTGGCAAATGCCGGGGAGATACCTAAACTTAGGCCTGGAACGCTTCCTTCCTTAAAAAAAAAAAAAATATCCTTTCCCAATTTATCATTTCATCTCATGTATCACCAGTGTCCACCGCCTGTGGTGCCTCAGTAGTGAAAACGGGCGTTAAACACTACTCAAAAAAAAAAAAAGTTCTGGTACTGTTACTCTCCCCAAGGGAAATCTAGCCTTTAATGAACAGGGGGGTTTTGACATCTTTGATTTAATTTTAAATAAAAAAAGTTGCAATAAAATTCATAGTAAGTAAACACTGACATCATTTAATATTGAATTTAAAAGTGAATGTAGAGAAAACTCTTGTTTGTACTTTTAGCAATAAGAATTCACTTACTTTAACTTTTAATTCAAATAATTTTCACTTATATAGCATTATGTTAACTAAATTTAACTAAAGACATTATTTAGACAGTCATTTATCCTGGAAGATTCATATCAATTTTAAATAAACTAAATTAAATAAAGTATATTTTGCTATTAGATGTTTAAAAGCTGTCTTGATATTAATAACTTAATAATTATTTATTTTACTTTAGTGCAATATATCTTATCATTCAAGGTACTGAATTGGGGCACTGCTACTGATATTAATAGAGTGTTTATAATGCAAAAGAGAGCACTAAGGATAATTTTTTATCTTAAACCTAGAGACTTCCTGAGGAAGGTTTTGAAGTTATAATACCTTAACTAACTTATATATAATGCAGCTATTATTATAAATAGAAAACCGCATAATTCTTTTATGAGGCAAAAAAAATAATGAACACATTTGCAGTTACAACACAGTTAGATTTTCAAAGACACCCATGTCTTACAAGGAGAATTGTCAATGTTTTTAAAACAGCATTAAGATAATTTACGTAAGTTTTATTTTTACAATTTAATCAATGTCTTCAATTTTTATTGATATCTATCTGTACTATATATGGCAAACGGAATTCCTACCTTCCTACCCACCCACCTACCTACCTACCTACCTACCCACCCACCTACCTACCCACCCACCTACCTACCTACCTAGTTCTAAAATTCACAGGTGTGTAAGCCATTCAAATAATCTGTTATATGGGGGAAATTCACACCGAAATCACATAGGAAAAGCATTACACCTGCTACTACAAATGCCTACAAACTGTACTTTGGTTTTCTGCTGGGTGACAAAGATAAGTAAGCTTTGGACCCCCCTAGATATGCATGTATATGTTCTTGTTTTATAATTTTATCCAAATGCAGGTTGCCAACCATCTTGACGTTTTCCTGACCGTCTGGAATATACATGCCTCCGTCGGAAAAATCTTCTGTTTCTGGACTCCGTAATGTCCTAAAATTTTCAATTTATATGTTTTAAAATGCTGATACTAATTTTTTTATGGGTCTTACATTACAAAATGTATCTGAACTTTCAGGCCGGCTCAGCAGCTAATTTAAGTTAAGCTTGTATGCGCAAAAGGAATTCCTACCTACCTACTGCTACTACAAATGCTTACAAAATGTATCTGAACTTTCAGCCCCGCTCAGCAGCTAATTAAATTTAAGCTTGTATGCATTTGCGAGGCAATTTCTCTTCGGGAACTTCCGCTATCGAGTGGCAAGTAATCGCTCTGGTTTTTATCCTGTACAATACAGTCGACAGTTCTATTCAGTGGTGCAACCACCATTTGTTGAATACAATATGCGAAAGACACTTGAGCGACAAGGGAAACATACAAGACTTACGCAGAGCTGTACTTACACAAACGCAAGGATTAACCAATATTTCCAATACATCAGTCAGTCTTTGCCTTACAGTGCGAACTACTTATTCAGTTAGGGGGAACAAAAAAGGAAAGTAATCGTGATCTTTAAACGCCGGAAAAGAAGCGGAAACGTTTCTGTTCGTTATTTGACCAGTGGTTAAACATGCCGGAGTTCAAATCTTGGATAGCGATCAATTTTCTATGAGATGTAACTATGTAGAAGTGTTTTTATATGAAAACGGATGGTGTTCCGCAGTGGAAAAGCATGCCATTGGACAAGAACATAAACACAGAGAACAGTTCTGGTCAACGTCGGAAAACCTTCAGAAGTTCTTTGTTAATGTTACTACCTCAGAACAATACCAAATAACAGGGGCGGAGTTACAATGATATTTTACAGTGTTAAAAAGCAATGTCTCAAGAATATGAAAATAGGCTGACTAACAAAGTGTTTTCAGCTTATAAAATTAACAAGAAGTTTCGCTTTGGCCGCGCAAAGAGTGAGAGTATTAGTAGAGAAAGTGCTGAGCCACCATCTGTAGAAACTGCTTTAAAAGAAGTACTAATTAGAGCATTTTCCATATCGATAGACACTTCCATCAAGACCATCTAAAAATTTACCCCATATGCATTAAAATGTTCGCATCCTCGAAGTGAAATGACTACTTATGTAATTATTTTTATGAACACTTCGACCAAACATTAGACAGCATTTCCTCCAAACTCAGGAAACTTGAAAATGAATAATTTAGTCAGCTACAATACTGATAATGCCTAAGTGAACTATGGCAAACGTATTTGTGAATTAAAAATAATCTCAACAAGTCAACTGTCACTGTCACATTCTACACGACACTGCTAAAAATGCCTGCAAAAACTATTGCATGACATCAAAATGTGCAACGACTTTTCTTCTTCTGCAAGAAAACTTAAAGAACTGAAATTCCGCTTATAGTGTGTAGAAGTAGAGTTTTTCACTTTACTTGGACACCTACCCACTAGTGACTAAATTGTTCGTTGTCATTTAGCACTCTCTTATATGGAACTTTGTGAAAAGTTAGGAGGATGAGTCTTAAATGACGGAGTGCTTATTAACTGATAGCTACATACCTTTCATTTAATCATTCATGTTTATTTTCACGTCAGCTACTAAAACGCTGTAACTGTGGGAGATATATTTCCTGCAGTGTTTCAGGTTCGAAGTTAGCTAGAAATCCGAATAAATGTAAATATTACTTTAGTGAATAACAATTTGGAAAATTGTATCAGAAATGAACAAACCAGACTGGGAAAAGAAGGGGGGGGGTTGGCCATATATCACAAACACAAAGCTCTGGATAATTTTGATTAAGCTTTTCTTTTTAAAAAAATCTTATTTTGAACCTTAAGAATACATTTTATTTGTGAACTGGTTGAGTTAGTGAATTTGTTCAGTGAAAAATATAAGATAGATGAGGAAAAACGTTATAGTGAATATTGTGTTCTAAACTGGGTTATAAATAATCTTAATGTTAAAACATGATGAGGGTTTAGTTGACCTCTTTTCCAAATCAGAAGCACCAAATTAATTTATTAATTATGAGACATGTTCTTTCTATACCTGCAATTAAAGGTCATGCAGCGAAAATTTTCTTCTTGACTAAGAACCTGTGGACTAATAAAAAACGCCTAAGGCCCGAAATGGCCAAAGCATAAGAGTGCGCTAAACTTAACTACAAGTTCACTTGTTTGTTTCACTTTATTGCATTGTTGTTGGAAGAGAAGACCTTGCTAAACACCTGTAGATCAGGAGAAATACAGCTTTAAGCAAAAAGTGTGGGAAAAGTTTCCAGACTCCCCAATTGTTTTAATCATCTGCACCTGATAATCATTGTATCGAAAATAACATTTTGCTCTTTTTCAGAAGAAAGGAAAGTGGCATTGATTTTGAAGTTTTATTTTATTAGTTTACTGTTCCAAAATGTGTCACATTAGTGAAATTCAGCATATCTTTTAATGCTTTATGTATTAAAAAAAACATTCTTTTAACCAAGATGCAATAAAACGGTCTTCTTAGAACTGAGAACAGGTGTGTAAGATGATGTTTAACGCCCGTTTTTTGCTACAGAGGCACCACAAGCGATGGATACTGATGACACATGAAATGAAATGATATATTAGGAAAGGATTTATTTTTAAGGAAGGAAAAGTTCCAGGCCTAAGTTTAGGGTACGTCCTCGGCATTTGCCATTTATGAACACTGAGGAAAACCTGGAAAAAACCTCACTCAGAGAGGACGGTCCTGGCGGGATTCGAACCCAATACCTCCCTCTCACGAGTCCGCGCCTTAACGACCTCGGCCACCCGTGGCGGTTGGTGTGTAAGATCTATGAACTTACGTTAGTATGGTTCTCAGGTACAGAAATGTATTTTAAAGTGCACATGCTCTATATTTAGCATTAAAAATTTCGTTGATTGCATTTCAGTTAAATGTCTCGTGATTTATGTTTATTTATTGGATACTCTAGCAACCTCAGCACAAAACCTGTGGACTTCGATCAGTACACATGTGGCAAAATGTCCGAAATATTTTGTGACATTTGGTTACCTTATCCGAATGCGAGAAAGGAAATGCGAGAACCTAAAGATCATGTTACCAATTGTTACTTTTGCTTGATGAAAAATTTGGAATTTACTGCAAATAACAATTATTTACAAAAATTAGAAGCGACTTTATAGCATGTGCCTGATCCTGTGATGAAGTAAAAGTACTGATACATCCTTACCTTCAATGATTCTATTCTGAATAATGTATATAGTTAACAGGAGAGCTCCATATTTTATCCAGCATTACGAGCTAAATTATTTAGTGTGCGATCTTAACTTTTTGAAGTAAGATGCAGAATTACTTGTTTCAAGATTGCAACAATGAAACTTATTAGCCCATGCTACATGCGTTACTGTGTTTAGAGATGGTAATAGATAAACTTCCTCTTTTAAATGAATTGGTGATTGTAAATACATAAATGGCCTAATGATTTCTCTTGGATATAATCATAAACCTCAGGTATGGCGCCTTTTCATGGACGCATCAATATTTAGTATGAAAGCAGTGCTTATAAAAAGTTAGTGAGATGTCATCTATTCCTGTTGCACACACGGTCGAATTAAAACAATCTTACAAAAATATGACCACCCTTTTGAACGCTATACAGTATGAGAAATATCTGTGAAACTGTTGTGATTTGAAGATAGTGGCCTTACTTCTTGGTTTGCAGGGTGGGTTTAATAAATGTTTGTTTCTTGTGTTTATGGAACGGATGAGACACAAAGAACCACTATGAAAGACGGTCTAGCCTTAGAGACACATCACAGCTAGTAAAAACAATATGAAATATGTCCCACTGATTAACCTGGCTAAGATAATCTTACCACCGTGGCACATAAAATTATTACTTAATAAGATGTTTAAGTCTAGACAAAACTGAAGCTGTATTTCTGTATCTAAGAGAAATGTTTCCGGGCATCAATGACGCCAGTTGAAGGAGTCTTCGCCGATCATCAAATAAGGAAGCTCTTAAAGAATTAGGCATTTAATACGAAAGTGAATTAATAGAATTGTCTGCTTGGAATTATTTCAAAGTCCTAACTGCTAGATTTCTTGGGAACGCAAAAGCTTTTTGGCTCTTGTACCAAGATTGTGCTAGGAAAGCAGGTGCGTTAAGCGATAGACAAAATACTTTGATGTGAATTTGTTGATAATTTAATACAACGGACAAAGACAGTGCAGTAATTGCCTCCTCTTTAAACGAAAGCAAGAACGTTGTTTGAAGTATTTCACTAAGATTTTTTAATGTGTAACTGAAAGGAATTGTTTTGTCATTGACAGTTTCTGGTTTGAGCACAGTTTTGCTAACCCAATAAAATAGCTTGGGTTTTATCTTGATTCAGGCGTAATCCATGTTTTCTTGCCTAATCAAAACTGATTCAAAATCGTCGTTAAGTATTTACTGATTTGGTTCATTTACAGGCGCTCTTTAACATCACAGTTCTTCAGCGTCCCATTCAATTCAGGGTGCGAAACGGCCGATAAATTTTGTTCAGAGGCCTCTTCTTTCAGGGTTGAGGTTCCTTTCCTTGCCGTAAATCTACACACATGATCCACGGCTTTACTAACCTTGCGAAAGAAACCATACCTGGTATTTTAACGCCCAAAAATCCTTCGACCCTGGCCGGGATTGAACCCGCGATTTTGGGTCTATGTTTACCAGGTCTTTAAGTAGGGATTAATATTCATTGAGCATTGCGGGCCAAGAGTGTATGTAGATTTGAAAATTGTCTGTGTACAAGTGATATTGACAGTGAATGAGGACAGTACAAATGTCATACATGCAAATGATGAATAATAATGGGCCTAGAATAGGGCCTTGGTGAAACACCTGCCTTTACGCAACGCTGGATAGAAAATCGATTGTCGTGTAAAACACATTGCTGGCAGTTGCGAAGGTAAGAGTCCATCTAGGTTACTGCGCATTTCCCTTCATTTAGCACAATTAGCGAATAAGTGTCTGTAGTATCGTAGGCTCTACAGTAATCTTCAGCAGACCGGTAATTGTGCTGTGGCTACTTCTTAAACCTGATTTAAAGTTTTCTAGAAGACTATGAGTATCTAGATGGTCAATTGTTTAAAGACAATACTATCTGGAGCCCTCAGGAGTGTGGAAGAATACTAATCGGTATGTAGTCGCAGGAAGAGGTGGATCCGGCGATCAGAGCAATGCGTGTTTCCAATTATGAGTGTTTTTCGATGTTATGAGCGAGGCATTGAATATTTTAGTCAGGGTTTGTACTGTTATATCTATGATTTTGTTTAACATCGTTGTAGTATGTGGTTTACACTATGTGCCTTAGTTTTAACTCTTTTCAGAACTTTCCTCGTCAGAATCGGTCACAGGAGAGAAATAAACTTCTTCGCGGTCTGGAGTTGGAGAGGAACGGAGTTCATGAATTAGTTGTTGTTTAATGATAGATTTAGGATTGGAGGAGGAAACAAACATGAAGTGCTCATTCAGAGTATCTAATGGGATGTTGATAAGGTCTATTGATTTTATCTGTCCTATTTCTATTAAGCCTGATTTTTTCATAAATAATTAAAAGTTTGCAGGTGCGTATCATTTATTTAGCTTGTTTCTAGGTTGTTTGCAGGTGGTCCAGTTGTCTTATGCTTTATTACTTCTATAAATGCGGAAAACTGTGTCTCTCTTTCCCACAAGCTCGCGGATTGTCTCATGGGGTAGGAGGTCGTTTCATTCGTTTTGTCTTTATAGGTACATGTTTGTCATTCAACTGTAGTACCAGGTTGAAAGCGCCCACCTTTTCATTCACCGTGTGTAAGTTCTAGATACACAGCCACGGAAGTTGCA
This sequence comes from Metallyticus violacea, assembly GCA_030762175.1. NCBI lineage: Eukaryota > Metazoa > Arthropoda > Insecta > Mantodea > Metallyticidae > Metallyticus > Metallyticus violacea. The sequence continues at coordinate 218,573 of CM060846.1, read as the reverse complement.
CATCGTCAATCATAAACTATGTCATGTCAATAATTTAAGGCTATATGTTAAAGCTCTAGGAACATGTTTAGGGCATTGAAAAAAAGTATTTTAAGTATTCTTCAAAAATACATATATAATTTGTGGACGTGTCAAGAGTCTGTATTTGTTCATGTTTCAGTTTTCTTTGTCACTGTGACGTCACAAATAAGTCTAATAACATTTCTAAACAACTGGTGTGGTGTATGAAAAGAAAGGGAAAAATGTACAAGTTCTGAAGTAAAATGAGACATGGTTTTAGGCTGGAGTTCATTTTTCACACCAGGTGTCTCAAAATTTGACCGACAAACTTTGAGATAGGACAGATTGTGGTTTTTAAAGCACTTTTGGTTAAGGAATCCAAGGGCTACGACGTTTCATTTCAGTGTAATAATGTTATTCATTATTTGGACGATTTTATAGAAAGAGTGGGGTAATCCGGAATGTGAAAATTAATAAATAAATCAAACAAGAATTAATAAAGTATTCTTTTGACTCGTAGAATACGCGATAACAGAAACAAAACAAGCCAAATAAAATTGATAATTGCTTACTGAAGTGTTAAATTAACATTCTCAAACAAATAGGTACATGATTCTCATCTGAAGGCAGATGCTGTAATAGCCATTCATTTCCAGACAAAGCGCGCGTTGACGTTTAATTACTCTCTCTCTCTCTCTCTCTCAAGACGCCAGGAATGTCGCTGATTACATCAGCTGCGCTAGCTATGCATGAACAAGATCTACGGAATCAACAGGAGAGTTTCGTAAACAAGGGACTTCATATGCCCCACAAGTAGAAATCAAGATGATAAGGTCAGGTGAAAGCGCCGGCCAAGCAACGACCCCACCCCGACCTATCCAGTGATTTGCGTGTGTAGATGTCAGATGATGTACTCCATTGCCAAAGTGAGTTGGTGCCCCGTCCTGTTGAAACCACATTTTATTTCTGATATTGAGAGGAACTATTTCCAGTAACTCAGGCAGAACTTCTCTAAAAACACCAGTGGACGCTGAGTTGTCGGGATAAAATGTATGACCCTATCAGAAATTAATTTATAATCCCTACCCACATATTGACACCAAAATCTGAATTGATGTGACTACAAAAATGTGTCATGGAATTTTTCAAAGGCCGAAACATGTGAATTATGAGAATTAAAAAACCCTTCAAGTGTGAAGCATGCTTCATCCGTGAACATCATATGTTTTGAAAAGTCTTGTCGCTGCTCAGTTTGGTGCGAATATCATGCACAAAATTGCTCTCGCAATGGGTGGTCACCTGGCATAGTAGTATGAAGCTTTTGAAAACGAAACATTTGCAACAGCTGTTCCTGCAAAATTCTACTGACTGTGGAGCAAATTAAGTTCATTTGTCGAGCTATAGCGTGAATACTCGCAGTATTGTCCTCGACGCATCTCAGTACTGCTTAATCGGCTGCAATATCGCCGCCGTCCTTGATATTTTGCTCGTATATCTAATGCGCTCCGTTCGCCTAATCTGCGATTAATGCTGGCAAATGTAGTGCGGTGCAGAACTCGTCATTTTGAAAATTGTTCCTGGTAAAGCTTCTGAACCGCACGACCAAAACCATTAGTTGCTCCGTATGTCAAATGCATTCATTTCAATGATAATGTTCCATGTCTGTATCGTAGAAATGAACAAACTAAGTTTCTACCCAATGCTAGACCTATATTGAGAGCAAATTAACCATTATGCTGTCTGGAAGTACACACTGTTGGGAGCTGGAGAGATGGCCAGCGACGTATGCGGGTAGATGAGGGCTTTATCTTCCAAGCAAAATGTACGCACTACATGTGTATCATCTATTCAAACGTCCTCATTACGTTAACTAAAGCTGAATATTTATAGTGAACATTTTGACGTTTTAAATGACATATTTTAGTTAAGTTATTTTTTTATTCTTTTTATTTAAAGACGCTCTTTATCATCTCAGGTCATCAGCGTCCCATTCAATTCCGGGAGTGAAACGACCGACAAATTTTGCTCAGAGGCTTCTTCTTTCAGGCTTGAGGCTCTTTTTCGTGCCGTAAATGTGCGATACGGGACCCACGGCTTTACTTCCATTCCGAAGGAAGCCCATACCTAGGATTTTTACGCCCGAAAAAATCCATCGATCCTATCCGGGTTTGAACCCGCGACCTTGGGTTTAGAAGACAAGTATGGTTACCACTACACCACCAGGACCGATTTTTTTTCTTTAAGTTAGGTATTAATGTGTAGTGTAACGTATATATTGGCTTACTAATTATATATATATACATACATACATACATACATACAAATAATGGATGTACCACAACAGCGAAAGTAAGGAGAATTATGCACAGTAAAGCTCGAGAAATTGAAAATGTTGGTAGCTGCATGTGATGAGTCGAGGCAATAAAATTTTAGATTAAAACAATTACGTGTATCCCACTATACCGGTGTTCCAATGATAACTAATATCAGAGTAAGAAGAGAAGGGATTGAAGCCGGTGAGTCTTCTCTGTCTACTCTAGGAAATAGATAGGAGCTTACAAAAGTGAATTCGAATGTTTTTGACAGGAATGGGATGCATCAACAAATTTTATTTAGTGAGAAAGGAAGTTCCTACGTGTCCAGAATGTTATATGATATTCGACTAAGAAAGATTTGCATTTACTTAAGCATTCACTCTCTGAGAGGAGTTCTTAAAGAAATGAGCTACAAGTGGAAAAAGGGCCAAAATTTAAAGAAAATATTCATTGAAAAGCGTGAAAAATCTGAAAGCAATACGCAGCTTTAGGGAATATAATCGTACTATGAGATATATTGGAACGGTATTTCGTGGTGCGATGTGAGAAGCAGCCTCTGACGTAGGTAGCCCGTGGGGTGCCAAATTTATGAAGCAGCTAGATATGGCTTTGGAGTAGCTTCTCAGTTGGGTATGGGATGCGTCGATGTTGTCGTCAACACTCCTGTGACGATAGTTTCCCAGGGTAATTTCGCTTTTTTGTTGAGTTGGGCTCAACGGGACTTGGAGGAAAATTCGCAGGAGTAAACGAACGTATAATGCATCTTAATATGTTTCCGTAGTTCTGTTTTAGTCCTTTGGTGTTCTTTCGTCTGGTAGGCTGAACTTTTCTGAGTATGAATTTAGATGCCGCATATAACTCTTTCAAACGAGTACCATGACCTGTTCAACTGAAGCGCGCTGAAATAAACTGCGTGATTTAAGATAAATAATGTCGAATTAATTCTACGTCACGATTTTCTTAAACAGCTGAGTGCTAAGTGGCTACACGGCCTGTGCGAACTTCGAACTGACAACATGCTTGCCGCCTCTTTATATATATTAAATTCAAATCCGAACGCGTTAGACAGGAGACGCTGGGAAAGCGACGCATATCTTCGTGCCTCACCTTAAAATTTCAAATAAATACTTTTCATTAGATGGTTCAATATTATTTAACTTACATTTCATTCGTTTCATTTGTACGTGTGTGAGACGGATCTGGCAATTGGATCCGTTTGAATGTTTAACGGACCATCAGCCGGTAGGGATCAGCGCAACTTCCCCTGGTCGGTCAAAGTCCCACACTTTTTTCCTTTCTAGTGAAAGTTTCTTTCCCTTTAAACTCGAGCGAGGCCGAGTTGACCGTCATAATAGTCTTTTGAAAAGGTTTATCACTGTTGTTCCTATTCCAGCTTCCTCAAAGGAAAAACACCAAAGAAGGTTTTTACTTACAATTCTTACATCTTTATAACGTACAAACATATGTGAATCATATTTATATTATTAATTATACTGTCAAAGTACAATTATATGGCTGCAAATATAATATAATATATATATACAATAACACAATATTAATAATAAATTTCTGCTTCTCTAGTTCTTGTTATTTTACTTACATTGTTCAAAGAGTTTATTTTAAAGTTTAATATATATTTTAAGACTTTGGGGGATAATTTAACAATTTAGCAATTAGAAAATCCTGGCAAATGAAAGTCAACCAGGCTTATTGACTAAGCCGAATTTCGGCAACCGTCTCATTGTCGTCCTTCAGGATCCAAAATGGTGTTTGTGAAGAATTCATTATTAATTTTTCAAGCATGCTAAAGCTCGGGACATTATCATGCTCAAATGAATTTCAGAAGCTTTGAGCTTTGGATTAACAATCAGCTTTTTTCCAACTTTCTAGAGGAGAGTGTTGTGGTTATGTATAATGCTCCTCAATATTCAGGAAAACAACCCATTTCAAAATATGCCGCAAAAGAAGAGGTGAAATTATGGCTGCAAAATAACATTCCTCGTTCGTCAAGAGACGTGAGAAAACCTAAACTGTGCATATTGATAGAGATACATAAATGCAAAGAAAAAATGTTCCGCATTGACGAAATATTAAAATTACATGGCCATGAAACATTAAGTTTACCCACATACATATGTGAATTGAACCCCATTGAGCTTGCGTGTCCAAAGTAAAATTCTTGTTAAGAGAGAGAAAACGTTAGGAGAAATTAATATGCAAGCTTTACTGAAACATACACATGGCTTTTTCTTCCTTCACTTCTGAACATGGGCGCTTATATTTTATTAATTCGTAATTAAGGTAGAAAATGTTGAACATTAACTTCAGCCTGTAAGAGGTCAATGTTTTCTAAACGCATCATAGCACAAGCACAGGCTCTGTTTACGATACGTGCTCTTCTTGTGAACAATGCAATCCTCTGACACATTGCGTAATCAGTACATTCATCTTGACTAGCCATTTCTCCACCTACCAACAGCATGACACTGAACTTCCGTATAAACAAATGAGGAGGAAGCATGATAACGACTTCAAGTAAACAAATTGAATGCAAGCATGATACTGAGCTGAAGGAGTAATCAAATTGGGTGGAAGGATGAAACTGAGCTGCTGTTGTTGATTTGTTTTATTTAGGACGCTATATATCATCTCAGGCCATTAGCGTCCCATGCAATTCAGGGGTGAAATGGCCGCTAAATTTTGCTCATTGGCCTCTTCTTTCAGGGTTAAGGTCCTTTTTCGTGCCGTAAATCTATGACACGGGGCACACAGCTTTACTTCCCTTCCGAAGGAAACCATACAGGATTTTTACTCCCGAAAAAACCCATCGACCCTGGCCGCAATTTTGGGTTTACTATGCAAGTGTGACTCCTCTTACCAGTTTTACCATTTTTGAAAATAGTGTATTCATCCATATCCCCATAGTGTGTGTATATGAGAATATGTATATCAGACGATTCTGATACTAAAATAACAGAAATCTGGAGAGATGAGTTAATTGAACGGAATTCATGAAAATCAATCAATAATCTTTGTGCATGACATCAGTAACTTTTAATGTGGTGCAAAAATAAACGTTTTAGTAGTCCAAGGTTAAGGCGATGAGGAAAGTGCACTGTTTTTACCGCTGGTGGGGGGAGGGGGATCAGGAGAACCGCTAGAAAGGAAATGATAAGATATAATTGTTGGGGCTTTCAACATTGTTTCAGGGGTAATCGAAACGTTCCATTGACTTAAACGGATGTTGGGAATAGAAATTGTACTGGAATAAAAAGAACCAAGAACTAAGCTAGAGTACTTAGATAAGTAGCTGTCAAGTTAGAACTAATTTTATATAGGTAGGTTTTCTAAATTAGAAATTTGTTTTAATATTAAATTGTATATATAACTGTTATTTTTATATGCTTTTTATAAACTCTTCGGTCATTTACTGTTTCATTACATCCGAAGACCAGCAACTGTGAATGTTCAAACAATGCACATTTATTGTTGCAACGGTCTTACACTTAATAGCCTTTCATCATTCATCATTATGGGCATGGTGAAAGAGTTCACATGCTTAAAAGTACAGGTATATACACATCAGAGTGACACTGTGACACATGTTAATGAAAGTACAAATAACTTTATACCAGCGGCGAAGCTCGTCTTCTTTTTCTTCTTCTGCGTTCTGGGCCGTGGCCTGCCGCAGTGACCTCTGCTTCCTCTAGCTCCATCATTCGACTTCACTAATAGATTGCAGTGTTGTAAGGGGGCATGTAATCAACATGTCGACACTCCGCCAGTCGCCTGTCATGCAGTTTTCGTGATCGAAAAACGTCACATCAGGCAGCTTCCCAATTATCCTCATGAGGCTGGGTGGACTCCGTTTCAGATCTCCCAGCAAGCAACGCTACCCGCTAGACCAAGGAGGCGGTCAGTGGCAAAGCTACTTGGAGGCAATTGAGGAATGCCCACCCAAAAATTTATACTAAAACGTTCCAGATAAAAAATGGAATGGATAAAAATTCTTTCCTTTTTGTTCTGTTTTATGTTAATCGTTTCAGCTTCAGTAATGCATTCTATTTCTTAACTAGTTCAATATTGTGATTTCGATAGGGTCAGAATCACAGGCGCTAGTGGTTACAGCAGAGTTGACACTGTGGAATGAATGAACATTTTTGCATAATAGATATACAGAAATCCGGCTTTGCAAAGGGCAACGGCCGGCAGTGAGGAAAGATCTTTCGTTCCTGCTCTTAGAAGCTAACTGAGCAAAACTCTACAATCCCAAGAATGTTGCTGAATTTTTTTTAAATAGTATTTAGCGCCCGTTTTTACTACTGAGGCAACACAGGTGGTGGAGACTGGTGATACGTGAAATGAAATGAAATGAAATGAAATGATAAATATTGGGATAGGATTTTTTTTAAAGGAAAGAAATGTTCCAGGCCCAAGTTTAGGGTACCTCCCTGGCATTTGCCATTTATGAGGACTGAGGAAAACATGGAAAAAACCTCAGGAATCGAACCCCAGACCTCCCGGGCCTTAACGACCTCGGTCACCCGTGGCGCTTGAAATGTGCTAGTAGAGTAATGGAACCTGCTGTGGAAGGAGAAAGAGGTTAAGCAGTTTCCTCTTGGGTCAGCTGTCAATGTTTGTAAACATTGCTGTTGAAGTTCATCTTTCATTAATAGTTTAATTCAAAATAAATAACTGTAATAAACTCTACTGCTGATTGTGAATTTCTGAGCATAAATTATTTACTATTGTGTTTCTGTTAATTGTAGTGTCAAATACATGAACCTGGTGTGAAATCAGCTATTTTAAAGTGAAAATAAAAACTGTATTAGTTGGTATGAGTAAAACTGGCTCTTTTAGAAATTTGTTAAGTCTTCTGAACTTATTAAAAAATAAGCCTTTCTCTTCGTAGAATTAAAAAAAATGCTAAAGATAAAAGGTTTACACCTAACTTAGATATAAAAAAAATGGACGGCAAGTATCCAGAACATTCCGACTTTCCTAATATACATGATACTTGTGGTAGACCAGTTGTTCCAAAATCAACAAACTTTTCTGCTATGTATGTGTTTTATATGGTGGTGAAAAAGAATGAACATTGCATAGGATAGCAGTTACAAAAATTTACTAAGAAAAGCAGAGAAGCATCATAATTCAAATGCATACAGATTGAAGAGGCATTCCTTTAATGGGATGCAGGAGGATAGAACATGCTCTCTCTGAAGATGCAAAAATTCAAGCTATTAAGCATAATGAAGCTGTAAAACAAAACATGCTCAATGTTGAGAGACTTGTTGACATTGTGTGATTTCTTGGGGAACAAGAACCGGTATTTAGGGGTCATTTTAAATGTGAAGACTCCGCTAATTATTTGGAATTGTTAGATCTTCTTTCCAAGCAGGAGCAGTGTATTTGAGATCATCTTCCGTACATATCAGGTTTCAGTGGTACCTCAAACAATATACAGAATGAATTAATTGAATCTATAAATGCTGTAATTCAAGAACATATCTCTCAAGAGCATCTTGTGAATGCATCAAGATTCATTCAGACTGCTCACAAGAGGGTACCATATAAAAAACCACAGGTTTTATATTTCAGCTAATAAGACTCATTAGGCTTATCAGAAATGATCGTTAATGTTTGAAACATTGGGGAGTAGGCAAAGTAGTCTATCAAACATATACTAGGGCCTCTCTTATATCAGGAAAGAATGGCAGTGTTCAGCAATTAAAAGAGAGCTCAGCTATCGGCATCTAAAGGATTCTGACTTGCACAAGTGTGTACTACCGCCTAAAACTTTCATTTAAGAGCAGTTCTTCATACAATTTTTTCTCACTTTGGTGCTCTAAGATAGGTTTTCCGAGACATTACTAAGAATGATGGTTTGGATAGTGAGTCTTATAGTTCTGCTGTTGGGTTTCTCAACATACTAAAGCACACCAATTTCATTTATTCCCTTTGATTTTATAGGGAAGCATTCATATACACTGACCACCTCTTTGCTCTACAGCAATACAAGACATTTTGGATATAGTTCTATGCAAAAATGAAATTAAGAAAACAATATTTTGAAAGACACGAGATCTGAAAACACTTTTTTCCCTTTATTGAAAAATGCTGTCAAATATAAAGTGAAATATATACAAATGACAGGACATCCTAAACTCTGAAAATTACCACTTTTCAAATCCTTGGCACTATGATTACACAGATGGAACTGCTTTTTGGTGATTTTGAAAGTACCCAATTTGAGAAAATAAATATACATTTTAATAAAGAGAGGTTAGAAAATCAATTGACAAATATTTGTTCTCATGTAAATAAGCTCTCAAAGACTTCTATAGTACTTAGTTTTAATGATCCGAAACCATGGTATATGGATTGGTAAATTGATTCATGAGGTTTTAAAATTTCTTGTGACTACAGTTTCTTCAGAAGGAAGTATTAATGCTGTAAATAGGGTAAAATACTTATTCAGCACATTATCCAATGAAAGATTCAGTTGTCTTAACACCATTGCCATTGAGAACAGGCTTGTAAAGGAACTCATGAATAGCTAGTTTTTTAAGGACTGTGTGATTGACACTTTTGTAATTAAGAAAACTTGGCATTTAAAGCTAATTTACAAAAAACTTTGAAGAAACATTTTCTTGCCTACCCATTCATTAGTAAATATCTTCGCCACTTCTTTATAGACAGGGCTGTAATACATGATCATAATACAAGTGAAAAATAATCACGAAACCATCTATGCAAGGCTAAGACAGCAAGTCAATTAATAGCCTTAGATACATGCAATTAAATATGTGCAACAAACCTTTTCTAGTATATCATCTCAAAATATAAATAAATTAAAATTACCAAGCAAATTGGATTAAATGTTTGGCTTTTTATACAATTGAGGAGATTTTCACAAACAGTTGTACATAATTGTATTTGCAGTACATTATAACACTAAAACAAATAAATTTTCTGTATATAGTGTTCATAAATAGTGTTTATATGTATTATTATATTTGTATCATATGTAAACAAAAATATAGTTTGTATATACCTGCATAAATAGAATCAATTACATATAAGATTTTATTTGATTAGAGGAGAAGAAGTTTATTCACTAATTTCTTTTAATTCACAGCTACTCTGCAATAATCAGTGCTTCAGCATAATGGTTTGTTATCTGTTGGTAAAGTGATACTTGTTATTCACAATGTAGCCCAACATTTTCATTGTGATCAGAGCCAGGAATCTACTACTGTCACTCAAGCAGTTTACTTGCTAAGTGACAGGCAAAGATTCAGTTCTTGGTGGGGCAAGTTGCCTAGGTGCAATATTTTGCAAACCTTTAGAAGATAAATGCAAGTTACTTCAATGGCCAGTGGACTCCAAGCTTATTTGCATCATCATCAATTCATATTGTCCATTGTCTTAAATACCTATAACAATCAGCTGGGATGTTAATTGCTTACAAAAAATATTGTTGGTGTTTAATATATAACTTTATAACCATATTTAACTAAGAGAAGTTTGCGACCATAAACTATAAGCACAGATACTGACTCAGAAGTGCTTTAGTATGTAAGAATTTCCTTATGTTTGCATCACCATATAGTGTGCTATAGTATATCTAGAATTCAGTTATTGTTATTTTATTCCAGATGCTTCAGAATTATAATTAATTAATCTTATTGAACTAAATATTTATAGTATTATATTTAATTTATATACCAGCTTAAACAAAATTCATTATTATTAAAAATAAGAGCTTCCATTAAAGTAGAGGATAAGAGAAGCTCAATACTACAATTTTCTATGAATTGTAATTTTAAAAATTTCAGAGGTTCTAGTGTGATTTAATTAATTATTGTTTACTTATGTAATTCAGCTATTTAGCTCCACGTTGTGTAGTGCATAATGTGTTTAATATTAAAAATGCAGTCTTAATGTAAAGTATTTTACGAGTTCAATTAGCATGAATAAACAGAGAGTATAATTATAGCATATTGCTCTCTAGAAACCTGCTTATAAATATTTATATTTATAAAAAAAAACATTATATTTGTAGCATTGGTAATTACATATGACTGAAAATAGCTTTTAATTTGCTTTATTACTTCAGTAAGTAGTAATTCATTTCTTTAAAAAATGTAATTAATAGTTATGTCTTATTTGCTAGAATTAAATGGATGCTGTACATAAGCTATTACCATAGTGTACAAAATATGTGCCACATTCCCACATTTAATGTTCCTTTTATGCATATCCTCACTTGTTCCCACATTAATGTTTTTGATTTCACCGCTAGCTGTATATTGTAATTATTCTGTTCATTCATCACCATCAAAAATTTTCTGTTGTTGCAGAAACCTCATCATGTTGAGCCACAGTGCAAGGTAAGAATGCTTGTAAGCACCACCACTGCCTGCTTTCTATCTACTTTTCAATGTGTTCTGTATTTATGCCTGCTGCATATATGACATTTTATGCTCTTCACTATCATGAGAATATCTAAACCAATTTGTCATAAGGAAGTTTTTGTTTGGATTTTTTAAATTTTCTTTACCTGGTATTTCAGTGCTGCTTGATGATTGTTTTGTGTAACTCAGAATCATTTCCCATCTTTACATTTATATTTAAGGTAAGTTTTTGAATGATATGATTAAAATATAGTAAATGCTTGCAAACATTAATACCAATTTAAAATTTTTTCACTACTCATGCATGCAATATCAGTTAAATATTTCAGAAATGGCTACTTTCGTAGTATCCATTCATTATACTTATCTTCTGAGTACATTAGGTACATGCAAATGTTATCAAAATATCCTGCATCATTTATAAATAAATACTTGGCAAGATTTACTGATCCAATAGTATGTAAACATGATAAAACCATCAAATAAAAATATTAGTTTACAGGACATTTCTCAAATGAGATTTTAGTTTCTCTCAAAATGTGATTTGGTGCTAATGACTTTTGCTGTTTTGTGCCCTTAAACCATCATCATTCATTATCATCAAAGTGTGGTTATCAATTACCTTCCAGATTTATTTTACAAAAAGCTACCATTCTTCAAGCATACTGGTATTATGCAGTAAAGCTTACCCATCCTTGTTTGTATTTGTGTATTTTGCAGTTTGTTTTAATGGATTCAAATTCTTTTTCATCTGCACCTGTAACATACATATTGTAACTGGCTTGACTTCAAACCAAAAAATAAATCATTATTTATTTATTTATTTATTTATTTTTTGGTAGTTAATATATGCATGTATGTTTTGCAAGCACTTCTAATTATACTAACTGAATAGTACATCATTACAACTGTGTTATTAGAATAAGCTTAAATCTTTCACTATGTGCATGCACATGCTTAATGAGTGTGACATTTAATAAACAACTAGCGCTTCAACTAAGTTGAAGAACATTGTGAATGTCTTTGGATCATTTATAGTAAATTCCACTACTGCATCTAAGGTCCATACACCCCCCCCCCCCAATAGCCAATCACTTCAAATTACATTTATTTATTCTAATAAGTTTATAAATGAAAATAGAAATAGAAAAACATACATAATTCTAAGACATGAATAGCTCTTCCCAAAAGTTTTTTTAGAAAGTGAGATTCAAGATTAAGTTTAAGATGAACAATGATTTACATTCCATAGGATTCTTGTACAATATATGTACTGCAGCATAATAATCAATAGCAGCTTTTAACTGTAGAAAATTTTCACTAAAAGCAGTTAGGGTAACAGCAATATCTGTGATCAAAATAACAAGAGAGGCCAGTGCTATTGTAAGTGTAATCCAGCTAATTTTTTTTTTCCATAAAATATATAGCTTTTGATGGTTATAATAACACTGTGTTAACTATTGAAACCATGAGAAATTTAAATTTGTGTCAAATCTTATGCCATTAACTTTGTTAAAAAGATTTACTAACTAGGGAAGAAGAGAGGATATAGCACGGACATTGCTCTCACATTCACTTAATTACCGAAGCAAACAAGTCATTTTTCCCCATGAATATATTTTAAACTGTTATGAGCATGTGACATTTCATACAAAAAATATTGGTAACTTAATGGCAGTTAATTATTGATAACAGAAATATAATTTATTATAGATATGTTGCTGGAATTCTGCAACAATTGACTTTGAATATTAATAATGAAAGCCGTAACTGTTTTACTTGTAAACCACAATTTAGATATTTATTCCACCAGTTAGTAGTGTGACTACAGTATATTGTTTGGTTGCTTGATGCTAAGTGGCATTTGAAAAATTGATACAAGATGGGTCAGTTAGATCCTTTGTTGAGGAATACTGTTCAGAAGCTCCAAGTTTGAGGAAACTGGTTTGTATATTGATAGAATAAATCATTGTTAATGTAGTTAATATTTTAATCATAAAATAATATGTGATATCCAAATCTTTGTTTGTATTTATTCAGGAGAAATTAAAAAAATTCAAAATGTTCATAAGGTGCAGGAATGTTGCAAGCCACATCTGCCATACCAGATAAATAATTGAAATATTCTTAATTAGCTAGTGAGTTGATTTAATAGACTTATGCTCCACTTACATTGAATTATACTGCACATGTTTCAAAGGCTTTTGCCTGCATCATCAGCTGTGAGTCGACTGCCAGATTCGTTGTTGGTTGGATGTACTTGGTTTAGCTCTTGTGGACATTTTATGAACTTTTGGATTAATTTGCCTTCTAATGGGGATCTCGAAGTTCATAACCTTATCTTCATGTTTTCTATAACAATTTTTTCCCATATACCCAGTTCCAAAAATCTCTTTACAAATTTCAATAATATGACTTCCATTTCTATATCATGTTTAGCTCTCCAAAAGTGCAAAAGTTCAGAATGCAACAAATATATATTGGTCAAGCAAAAAGAAGCATTGGAATTAGGCTAAAGGGATACTGGAGAAACATCAGGTACAATCAGATAGATAAATCAGCGGTTGCACATCACTTTTGGAAAGATAAACATGACATAGAAATGGAAGTCAAATTATTGAAATTTGTAGATAGACTCTTCGAGATGGGAATATGGGAAAAAAAAGTTTATAAAAAATATGAAGATAAGGATATGAACTTGAGATCCCAACAGAAGACAAATTAATCCAAAAGTTCATAAAATGTTCATCCAACCAACAATGAATCCAGCAGTCAATTCACAGCTGATGATGCGGGCAAAAGCCTGTGAAACATGTTGTTTGTAATTCAATGGTAAGTAGAGCATAAGAGGAATTAAATTTACTCACAAGCTAATTAAGAATTATTTGATTGCTTCACTGTATTAGTTCCATCATGAAATTAATTTTAAAATTAAATAATTGAAAACTTAAATGGAGATATTTTTTTTATTCATTAGTGATCAATATACTTGGCTGCAGTATGACAATTACTTAAATGCAGCTTACTGCCAATATGCAAAAATATTCCTCTGAAAAGATTGTAAGTACCATGTTCATGAAAGAAAAGTTTAGTTATTGGAAAAAGGCTTTTGAGAGATATAATATGCATGAGAAATTAACATCCATTGTGAAAATATCACAAGAGAATTTTTCACAGCAAAAGGAATATAATATGCAAGTTCATAAATCATGTTATCATACCATCAAGAAATGAGCAATCAAAGGTGTCTCAATATAATCACATCCACTGCCATGTGTCTTGCTGAACAAGGAGTTTCAATATATAGCAAAATTAATATTGAATTGAACTTGAACTAATTAGTACTACTTAGATGCAAAGATTCCCAGATCTGAAAAATTGGATAGCAGTCATCAGAATGGATGTTCTGCATAATAAATGAAACAAGATTTCTGAGTTGTGTTGATGACTAAAATAGGGAAAATGACTTGTGAAGTTGTTTACTGAATTATTATTGGTAGGGTAGTAGTTTTGGTATCTGAGGGGAGGAAGCAGATTTGTCTTATATGGTTCTCTCAGGGGGTGTATGGGGGTGCAGGCGTTGGATTGTTGAGTGCGGGGAGTTGATCACCTCGTAACCTCCTCCGCTGATCCCATCTTCCTCTTATCCAATCTTCACACTTCTGTTAATTACAAAGGGAAAATTCCTTTGCTGCCCTGGCCAAAATGAGAAGTCTAGTCATTTTTGAAGACTCGGGTCCTCGGGTAAAAGAATTGGAGGGACGTGTCCAAATGAAAAACACGAATTAATAATAAATCGCTAATATCTGGCTCTTTATTTAACCTCTTTAGTTTGGAGAAAAATTAGGGCAACCACTGCACCAGGCTTCTTCAAATGGTATCTCACTTAACAAAAGAACAAAGTCAATACAAAGTCGGTGAAAAACTGAGCGAAGCACGATCTGTGTAAAAATTGGCGAAGAATTGTGAACTGCCCCTAACTCCCGACGTTTCGATAATTTTAGACTTCATTCAGGCGGTCTCATGACGCCGCGAACATCTAGACTTCACTAGAGTTTAAGCGTTCTGATCGCTACTCTTCTCTTCCCATTGGTGACTTAATTTCGCGCTTTTCTCGACACTTGACACATAGCTTGAGCTCTCTGACCTAACTTGACGCATTCGATTCAATAGAAGTTGTTTACATGTCCTTGAGGAAGAAACTGGGGTCGAGCGGGACAAAGGCTAACAGTTGCGAAGAGAAGTCTGTTTTCCCCCTGCGTAGTCTTTAGAAAAATCCTCCAAAGTTTTACGATTCTGGGTTGGGTGTAAGTCATAAACCATTACGTCTGTATACAGTTTTGCACCCTCCTCGATAATTTTGTGCAAAGCAACTTTTCGCTCTATCCAATAAGGAAACTAAGAATATACAAGTGGTCGGATCAAATATACAGTCTTATGAGAATTATAAATTTGTTCGTTTATATATTTATTCTGAATTTGATAGTATCGCTCGTAATTGCTTTGTTTTAAGGGGTAGGTGAGATCCCTGTTTCATAAATTAAATTATAGAAATGTTCAGTGAAATAACCCAAGTCAATATTAGTAAAATGCTCAACGAGAAATATTTTTTTTTTAATTTTGTTGGATTTAACTGTTAACAGATTTGTTAGTGAGCAATTTTTATCTGTATAAGGATTGTTAACAGTTGCACTTATATTGTTGACGATTTTATGGGATTTTATTTAATAGAAAGGACAGATTCAAACTTTTCAAAAATGTTAAAGATATACTTATCAAATTGAACTAACTTATAGCACATTTAGGAGAGCAATGTTTCAGTGGTGCCAGCAAAGTTTCAGTGGCTCATAATGGCGTGCAACCAAAAATAAATCATATTAAACCTTGAGTGTTGTTTGTGCATTGTGAAGTGCATTCATTACATCTTGTAACACAGGATTCTATCAAAATGTAAGAAGGCATAGAGACTTTGTGCAGTTGAGAGATTTTCCATACATGAATCCAGTGGCGGCTTTGAATGAATTATACAGGTGACTCGCCCATTATCCCCATTCGCAGAACCAAATTATTATTATTATTATTATTATTATTATTATTATTATTATTATTATTATTATTGTTGTTGTTGTTGTTGTTGTTGTTGTTGTTGTTGACCATGTCGTCCATGTTGCGTGCTAACTGCGAGAGGAATTATGGCAGAATGTACGCCCTAGAAGTCCGGTAATGGCACCACTTGCCTAGCGTGAGCTCTTTCCTCGGCGAGGTGGGTCACAAGGCATGGGACGGTTTAGTCATACTGGACGAAAAGGTGTCAATGGTTTGGCCAATACCAGAAAGGCTCCGCTTGAGCAGTGTGGATACACTCCCGGGTGGCAAACATCCCAAGCGGATCTAATTTGCCTCCCTTATCATGCACTGACTACTGTCTACGTGATGGGTGGGAAGTTGGGGAAGGTGTGCCAGGTACCACCGAAGCACCCGGGAGTTAGTTGGTGACTCTACTAAGACGCCCAATTACAAGAGAGTAATCAGACAGAGGTGGGCTAGGCACTGGCCTTGGCATGTAGCCCATCAGACAGTGAGGAATTTGATGTGTTGGTATCATGCTAATTAACAATTTGGTGTATTATTTACTTACTTGTGGTCGTCTACCGGAGTGGGGGATCTTTTGGCGCTCTCGCTGTGTGTTGGGAGTTTTCTGGAAATATAAGCTACAATAGAAATTATTTATGTAATGGTGTATACATGCATATTCATAATTGTTTTGTGCACTAGCCCCTGAATGGGGCGGAGTCCTAAGTGTGTAATTGATAACTTAGTTTGTGCTTATTGTATGCTAACCCCTTACGGGGCGAAGACGCCTATGGCTATATTACATTTAGATGTACCTTAACTAATCTTAAGGATGTAACATGTGGTGTTTTTTTTTAATACAACTAGACTATCTTGTCCTAAGAATCTAGCATGCAATTTTTTTTATCTATTCCATAATCTACATGCTAGTGGATCATCATCGTTGCGGGGTCGCCCCAGGGGTGGGGGGAACAACATCCGCCCTGGGACTTTCAGGGCACTATAATTTTATGGTGAGTTCATTGGCACTAAGCTGGCAAGGCGTTTTTGTACATCTGATTGCAATGTGTCGTGTTTGCTTATTGGTATGACTATTAAAATTGAGAGGGGTCCTTTGTGCTTGTCTGCAGTCACTTCATAATGTCCCAGTGTTTTAACCAGTGGGTTATGGTGCTTATTACATCTTTTGTATTGATTGTATGCTAGTTTCTTAATGAATTCTTCTGTACTGTGCATCTTTAGTTTCCCGTGCAGTAGGTCGGTAGGGTACCCTGGGGACCCCTGTTATTATTCGTAGCGCTCTGTTTTGGATTTTCTGGAGCACCTTAATATTAGATGGCGCGCAATAGCCCCACGCGGGCGCGGCATAAGTGATTACTGGCCTAATTAGTGCTTTATATAGGGTGAAACCCATTCGGTATTTTAGAATGGGATAAAAGCAATTCAGTTGTAAATTAGCTTTTTGCTTCACCAATTTAACATGTTTTTCAAAGGTTAATCTTTTGTCTAATATGACGCCTAGGTATTTGACTTTATATGTCCATTGATTGTTTTCACGAAATAGGTGAAGCGGTGATATCTACTGTTTAGCGCGTTTGCACCGCTTGGTGAATAATAGTACTTGCAATTTTGTGGCATTTATCTTAATGCGCCATTTTTGGAGCCATAGCTCAAGGTCAGTTAACGCGTCTTGCAGTCTTGATGCAGTTGCGTTTGGGTCCAGGACTGCGCAGCTATGGCAGTGTCGTCGACATATATGGACAGCACTGTATTGGGTGTTTTTGGAATGTCATTTATGTATATTAAACAGTACGGATCCTAGGAGACTTCTTTGTGGCACTCCGGCAATCGCCTGGCGCCTAGTGGACTTCACTCCTTCTAGTGATACAGAGAAGGTCCTTCCGCTCAAGTAGTGGGCCACCTGAGTTTGACCATGGTGTCTTGAAATTTCAGTTCTTTTAGCTTATACAGGACTCCGGGGTGGTATACTGAGTCAATTGCTCGTTTTACGTCAAGAAAGAGCATCCCCGTTGGTTTATTGTGATTATATCAGTGAGTTATGTCTCCAGCATTCGCGTTAGCTGTAGGGTGGTTAATTGTTGGGCGCGAAATGCAAATTGCTCATCAATGATTAGGTTGTGTGCTTAAATGTGTGCTGCCATTCTTTTTATTTTTTTTTCAGTCACTTTGCTGACAGTATTAATAAACTAATTTATCTGTAGTTTGCGGGTTCGCAGAATCTTAATCCGACTTGAGTAACATAAGTACAGTAGCATGCTTCCATGGTGAGAAGAAATATCCGTTACATAGGCAGTAGTTGGTGATCCCGGCCAGCCGATTTGGGGCTTTCTTTGTCAAATTTTTAAGCACCAAATTTGGTATTTCATACTGGCCAGGAGTTTTGCCATTTGCCAGATGCTGAATAATGCATTTTAGCTCTGAGGAGTATGTTCTGCGCAATTTATTATGTGTGGGCTTGGTTTAAATTTTCTTTGTGTTCATAGTAAGTTGGCGTCGAAGTCTCTGTCGACTGGTTCGGAATTTGACTTGCATGCTGCTTCCATGGCATCTGCCAGTGTTTCGGCTTTGGCTGTGGGCTCTCCATGTGTTTGACTGGATTAGAGGAAATTTGTTTGATTAGTCGCTTTGTTACTGTCCATACTTTATTTGATTCGGACGTGATTCTTTCCAACACCTGGTTCCACTGTTGTTGCATCATCTCCTTAATCCGCGTTTTAATTTCATTGTTCATTGTTTCCATATTGACTCTATGGAGTATGCTACGCGTGCGCTGGCACTTTCGACGTTCATGACTTCTATTGTTCGTTAGGACTATAATATCTAGAGCATAGCACATTTTATCCTTAAGTGGGGGTCGGATCGGGACAGCAGAGTCAATGGCTGCTTGAATTGATTGCTCAAGGTGATTTGCTGCTTCATATACTTCGTCTGGGGTCTGCAGGAGGGACACTGTGGCAAGTGCATCTAATGTTGTTTGAAAAGTTTCCCAGTTGGTGTGATAATAGTTTTGTCTGGGTGTTTCTGATTTTCTTGTGAAGGGGGGTTCATTTCAAGTTATTCTGCGTAGTAGTCGGACGCAAGTGTTTCATCCCCTCCTATGTTACAGTTAAAGGGTGTGTTTTTCAGTATTGCTAGGTGAAGCGTGTTTGAGGCATGGTTTCTATCGTGTGGTATGTAAGTAGGTCCGGTGAAGGCGATGTAATTGTTTTGCATACGAGTGTACAGTGTATTTCCCGCCGTGTTGTTAGGGTGCAACCCCAGGTTTCATGTCGCGCATTAAAGACCCCTGCAGCAAATACGCTACCTCCAAGGTTTGTAGCCGTTTCTAGATCTTGAGTTTGCATCTGCCCTGGGGTAGTTGTAGATACTTACAATGGGTGTAGGAGTGTTTTGGACTACTGTTCTGATTGCAGTAGCCTTCATGTGTGTTAGTGCTGGCACATGAATTTACCAATGATGGATTTATCGGGCGACCAGAATGGCTATTCCTCCTTGGTCACGCCCATCAGAGTGATCGGTGCAGTGTACTTTGTAGCTGACTATGAAAACCTGACTTTGGGTGTGAGAAACGTTTCACTTAGTAGTACAATGTCTATATTGTTTATGGATAGATAGTGTCTGAGTTTGCCTAGGTTGATCTCGCCCCCCCCCTGCAGTTCTAGAACATTATTTTGCATTGGGGTGTCGAGTTTGTGTTAATTTGAAAGCTGTAACTCTATAGGTTTGTTGGTGATGATTAATTGTCGGATTATCTATAGTTATATCCTATTTTGTGTTTTATTTTCACATATTCGACAGCTTTGTCGTACGGAGTTTCATGAAGTGGCATCTTGTAGAAGAGAAAATCTAGCTGTAGTAACATCCTGTGAAAGCCCACCTGCATATACCCGGTGCTCACCTTGGTCAGGAATCTCTGTGTGGCGCTATCAAAACTAGCTCTTAGCTCGTCTTCCGGGGTGAAGGAGGGAGGCGTGTGATGGGGGAGAGTGGGTTGGGTGGGTGTGCGATTGGTGCGGGGATCGCTATTGCGCACACGCGTGCTCTGAAATGGATGTGGTTGCGTGTTTTGTGTTTGTGGAATTTATGTAGATGGTGCTGGTGCACTCAGTTGTGTGTGTGTTGTGTACATGTTTGTGTTTCTCTGGGTGGACGTGGTGGTGCGATAATGCGCTGTTGCTGTGATACTGCAGCGTAGGTGCCTCGAAAGCTGGACACCGCGTCCCACATTGAGGAAGGCTAGCACGAGTTCCAGGGGGAGGTGTAGGCATCATGAGCTGCTGATAAATTGGGCAGGCCCTCCATCTTGCTCCGTTGCCGGTCTAATCACAGAGTGCGCACTGACGCACTGCGACTGAGCACTTGCTCACATGATTCCCTGCACATCGGGAACATACATGCGATGCCTTATAGTTACGCGTCAGATGACGGAACCCGAGACACCTGCCGCACTGCATGGGATCCTGGTGCGAACATAGTCTTCAATCCTCACTCTGCAATGGGCGAGGTCTGTTAGGGACTTGATGGCTATGGAATAAATTTCGTTGGTCAGATGTACCATAAATATAGGCAAATATGCCCTAAGCCTTCTACAAAATGACTGCAAATTTGGCCGTGAATTCCTCCACAGTCATGTTCCCATACAGTCCCTTAATGACTACCTTAAAGATACGTTCCCCCGGGGTGGCCAGTGACGTGGAAGGGCTCTTTCGTATTTCGACAGTGTCCAATGAAATTGTTATAATCATCAAGAGTTGTGAATTTAAATCAATGGTATCCATTCCGATACTGGGACTGGAACGTCCCCCGAGGCCTGTAGGTCATATTGTCTTGGCTGGTCAAAGCGGCCACTCTGAGCACAGTAATCAGCAACATAGACTTGGGAGAGATCCTGTCTCACCCTATGCAATGGGGTTTCCCCGACAGTTACATCTATTCGTGTGCCCTCCTCACTCACGGTCCCGAAAGCTCGACCCTCAGCGGCGACACAGGTCGGAGAGCAACCAGCCGCGACCCCCGACAGGTCTTCGTCAATGACCTGGCGACTACTGTCGGTGTCACTGCTCAGACTCAGACCCAGGGGCTTGCTGGACATCGACTCCTCGCTGCCCCCTCACTTAGGCATGCAGTTAGTTTTCCTAGCTGTTGTGGATTTGGCCTGCGGCGTACTTTTCGCCGTTATGCTAACTTCCTTAGAAGTTGACGGAGTCTAGGGGAGAACATATCGCCCCGTCTTGGCCATTGTATGTGAACTTTAAGATAAGCTAGCTTATGAAACAAGAAAATATAAGACGAAATATAATAAAATGAAGCAGGTGCATTAACTTTGTGACTGATCAAACCCTTATTTTTATGCTAGCCTGCTGCAACACCTAATTAACTTAACTAATCTAACGGATCAGGAGAGGTTAAACACTAGATAGAACAGAGGAAATATATCATTAGTTAAAGAGATACTACAGATAGTGGGCGCTGAAAAGCCCGTAGAGCAGAGGGCCAACCTCGAAAGGCGCCTGGTATACCAGTAGAGGACTGTTGGCTATGATCGCCCTTCTCTACCCATGTAAACTGTGTATGCAATTGAAGTTCTCTGCAGCTGTAGTAGGTTGAAACTGAAGCTTCTCTATAGGCCGGCTCTGAAAGTGGGTTGAACTACTGCCTTTGGAGATTCGGCTGCGGCCTGCCGCTAGGAAACTTTCAGCTTGTCTCGGTGTCTCTCGGTTTCTCTCCGCTGAGTTCTTCTCTCTTCAACCGCTGGCCCTTTATACAGCTTCGTCTGGGGCCACCACGGTTGCGTGCTAACTGCGAGAGGAGTTATGCAGGATGTACGCCTTAGACGTCCGGTGATGGCACCGCTTACCCAGCTTTAGCTCTTCCTCGGCGAGGTGGCTCTCAAGGGGTAGGCTGGGCTCGTCATACTGGATGAAAAAGTGTCAATGGTTTGCACAATATTGGCAAAGCTCCGCTTTAGTAGTGTGGATAGACTGTTTAGGATGGTCAAGCCGGTATAGCCAAACCACGACGGGTAACAGGAGCGGAGGAAGCAAAGAAGGAAAGCAATCGAAGGAAAGTGACGGGAGTGTAGCCGAAAATTAGGAGCTTGTGTGGTGTTTGAATAGTCCACTCGATAGCATGAACTAATGAGGCTAACTCTTTCCACACAACCTCGGTCGGCTTTTATACCTGCGACTGCCGGGACCTGGTCATTAGTACATAGCATCTGTGGTGCTACCTAGTTAATTGATTCATAACATATTTACATACCAGTGCCGCTGTGGCGTATGTTCAACTACAAGTATCATTAAATGTATTAACATATTAGCGCCGCTGTGGCGCGCGTCTCTTCTATGTATTCTCTGTGTCGCTTGGCTGTGGCGAGTTAATCCAAGCAGTAGCGGGTTAACGCTACCTACGTCCCCTAAGATCGCCACAAGAAGATAGTGGGTGTGCGGCGTGCGTGCTTCCATCACCTCCATCTGCGTCGTTTCCTCATCGCTGTCCATACATATTGTCGCGGCTCCCTAGGCGGGAGCTCAGGCGCCATGGCACCTCAGCTAGCTTGTTCTGCTCCAGTGGCTCTACCGGCGTACCTGAATCAGCCACTGTTCATCTGGTGTCATGTTGGAATGATGCCTGCTTTTTTTTTTTTAATAAATTTAGGGTGTGCTCCTCCGTCCACCCAGGAGGCGATCAGCCGAAGCGGATATACATCGCCTCCCCTACCATGCACAAACTTCTACTCTACGGGGCTGGTTGGGAAGCGGGTGAGGTGTGTCATGTACCGCCGAAGCAACCTGAGATTAGTGAGTGCACACTAAAAGACGCTCGCTCACAAGAGAGTGAGACGGGCAGAAGTGGGCTGTGTGTTGGCCTTGGCTAGGCCCAGAGCAGAACCTAGGCGTTAGTGGTGGATTACATACTCGTGCAAGAAGGAAAGTGGTGTGAGGTATCATGCTTTAGTGCTTACTGAGGTGTAGTTGACATGCTTACTTACCTGCTTGTGGCCTCCAGCGGGCTGATCCGGTGTTTGCGGCTGCCAGTAGGAGAGGGTACTGTTCTTGGGTGGACTGTGGTGTTCTGCTGCGTGTTATCTGTGGGCTAGAAAATTGTTTTCGGCTAACTCATGGGTTGGGTGTACGTTGTACTTTGTTATGCATGGCGTGTTGGCGTGTGTACCGTGCTTAGGGCTGGGGTTAATGGTGTATGCTTAAGCTATGTGAGATTAATCATAGTATGCATATGTATTATTGGATACTAAGCGCTAATATGTACAATGTGACTTAAACTACCTAAGATCGAGACGTAATATGTATGTATATATATATATATATATATATATATATATATATTTATATTTGCAGTACTAGCTGCAGCATACTGCATTGTTTATCTACAATACAACTTATCTGCTAAATGTATGTACAAGGTATCATCCGTTGTCGTTAGCTTATTCGTCAAAAGTGGGGCTGCCCTGCACTCCGGTCCGACCCAGGTGGGGGAAAAACATCCGCCCGGGGTCTTGTGGACTTGGTGGTTCACGGTGGTTTCATGGGGACAAGAGAATTTAGGTAGACTTGTATGTTAATTTTGTTGGTTTGTTTCGCGAGTGGTATAGTACGGTCGAAGAGTGACCGAGGTCCTTTATGTTTTATTGGCACCCCTGTATACTGCCCTAGTTTCCTTATTAAGGGGTTGTGGTGTGAGTCGCAACGTCTATCCATGTTGTATGCTTAGTTTTTTGATAAATTCCTCTCGTGTGTATTTTTAGATCGTCATGTAGGACAGAGAGGGGAGCCGTGGGACTTTGGTGATTGTGCGAAGGCATTTGTTTTGCAGTGACTGTAATGACTTGATGTGAGTCTCTGCGTAGTGGCCCCATGCAGAGGAAGTCACTACTAGTCTGATTAGGGCTTTGTACAGTGTGAGCCCCATGCTGGTGCTTAGTGTTGTATTGCGGTTAAATAGCGGGTACAGTCTTCCGAGTTGGCAGTTTGCCTTCTTTTTCTCGTGCTTAATGTGTGCCGGGAAGGTTAGCTTAGAATCTGGAATTACTCGGAGGTATTTAGCTTGGTCCGTCCAGTATATCTTTTCTGCATGTAATGACAGGGGAGGGAGGGGTTTACGATGGGTTCGGCGTTTCGTGAAGATACTAGTAGCGACTTTGGTACATTTACTTTTATCCGCCATTTGCGAAGCCATGGCTGGAAGTCATCTAGTGCTTTCTGTAGTCTGGTATGGACCATTTCGGGCTTCCAAGATTGTGTTGCTATTGCCGTATATGAACAGCATTCAATTGGGTGTTTTATGTATGTCATTGATGTATAGGTTGAATAGGATCGGACCAATGAGGCTGCCATGGGGGACGCCTGCTAGTGTGTGTCTTTTTGTGGAGTAGGCATCTTCTGTGTTACAGTAAAGGTTCGATTTGTAAGATAGTGTGCGATTAGTTTAATCATGTAGTCAGGGAAGTTTAGTCCCTTCATTTTGTATAGCAAACCAGCATGGTATACTGAGTCAATGGCTCGTTGTATGTGTCTAGAAAGGTGATTCCCATTGATCGATTTTGATTAAGGCCCTGTGTTATGAACTGAACTGTTCAAGTTAGCTGCAGTGGTAGAATGCCTTGACCGAAAACCGAACTGTTCATCTATTAATATGTTGTGTTTCTTTATGTGCTCTACCATGCGCTTTAGAATTACTTGCTTTATTACTTTGCTCATCGTATTAAGGAGGCTAATTGGCCTGTAATTGTTCGGATGTGAACGGACCTTACCTGGTTTCGGGAACATTAGTACTTCCGCGTGTTTCCACTTGTTCGGGAAATATCCGTTTAGCAGCCAGAAATTTGTGATGTTCGCCAGAATTTGCAGAGCTCCATCGGGCAGATGCTTTAATGCCAAATTTGGTATCTTGTCTGGCCCCGGTGCCTTGTGGTCTACTAAGTGCTGGATTATGTACTTTAGTTCTGACGGGTGTGTTCTTCGGAGTTTGTTGTGTGTGGGCGCAGTTGTATAGTTTTCACGCTGTCTTCTACGTGTTCGGTGAAGGTTGGGTCTATTGGGTCATTATTTGGTTTGCATGCATTTTCAAGTGCGTCCGCCAATATGTTGGCCTTGTCATCCGGGGACTCTGCGTGTTGTTGTGGATGGTTGAGGTTCGGATTTTTAGTGGTTCTTTTATAAGACGCTTTGTTATTTGCCACACCTGGCTGGTCCCAGGTTCGATGTCGGACAGTGTTTGGTCCCGCTGATTTTGAAGTTGTTGTTTGACGTGGGTTTTTATTTCGCTATCGAGTGCTCCCATGTTAATTCTATGCCGGATATTTCGTTTTCTCTGCTATTTCCTTCGCTCGCGGCCGCGCTCACGTATTAAGGCTAGTACGTCAGGGGTGCAGTAGTACTCACATCTGTACGGTTGGAGTGGGATGGAGGTTGCAATAACTGCTTGTATAGTTTCTAGTGGTACAGTTTCGTCTGCTTCTTCAGGGAGCTGCAGAGGGGCTGGTTCTGGTAGTGCTGTCTTAAGGCTGTCGTGAAATTGTTCCCAATTTACTTTAAAGAAGTTTCTCCTGAGAGGGGGCGGTTTATAAGCCGTCGTGTCCTGAATCTCTTAGCAATATTGCATAATGATCGGAGGCAAGGGTATTCACTATTCTGCATGTGTACTGGAAGAGTGTATTTTTAAGAATTGCAATATCTAAGGTGTGTGGTATGTGCTTCGGGTTGGCAGGTATGTAGATTGGTTCGTTAGTGGAAGCTATGGTGTAGTTGTTTTCCATGTGTTGGTCTAACTGATTGCCTGCGGTATTGTTGATTGTACACCCCCCATGCATCATGTTAAGCGTTAAAATCGCCGGCTGCTATGACGCTGGTGCCTAGATTTAATATGGTTTCCATGTCTTGTGTGTATAGTTACCCGGGTGGGTTGTACGCGCTAGCAATGGTTAGCTGTTGGGTTGATGTGTAGGCTGTGACTGCGGTCGCTTCCATGGTAGTTAGTGTCGGCATTTTCTTTTCCTCGTGTTGTATGCTATGATGGATTAGTATGGGCTTTGCCATTAGGCTCGTCTGATCGGAAAATGCGATAGCCCGGGATGGAGATGCGAGTTTGTGGTGTAAGGAAAGTTTCATTAAGCAGTATTATGCCTATTGGGTTGTTAGTTATAAGCAGTATTATGCCTATTGGGTTGTTAGTTAGGTGAAATTTGAGCTCGTTAAGATAAGATCGTAGTCCTCAGCAGTTACACTGGAGGATTCTGTTTCTGTATCAATTTTTTTTTATTTGATGGGTAGTTGTGCACTGTTAGTCGGTGTGAAGAGTGGTGTTTATTCTAGTTGGCGTCACTTCTCAGAGTGGCTGCGAATTGAGCGAGTACTTCTATATAGCGCTCATAATGCGCTGGTTGGGTTTCTACATTAGGCGTTAAGTATAACATTGGCACATGAAATTGCGATAGTACTGTGAAGTACCCCGCTTGTCTGTTGTCATCGCCCAGGAGATGCAAGAACCTCTCAACGGTGGGGAATATATCTTATTTAGGCTACTAACATGGGCTTGGGGGTTAGCATAGTAGGGAGGTGGGGGTAGTGGGAATGAAGGTAGGGGTCTGTCAGGATGGCGTTGTTGTCTGTTGTGGTTCTGTTGTATGTTAGCGGATCGTGATACGTTTGGTGTTGGTCTGTTGGTCAGTGTGGCTTGTGGTAGTGGTTGTGTGGTGTCGGTTTCATTCTGCGAGGGTGTAGTGGGTAGCTGCTGTACCGTGTGGAGTTTTCAGTGTTGTGCTTGTATGTGTGATTGTGTTGTGCTGATGCTGCTTTCTGTTGTGGTTGGTGGTATATCGGTGGCTGTGTGGACTGTGGTGATGTGCGGCGTGTAGTAGTGTATGTTCTGGCAGCGTAGGTGCCCCGGCCTTCGGACACCTAGTCCCATGCCGAGGGCAGCCTTGTGCTTGGTGTGGAGAGGGCAGATGGATTGACGAGCCTTAAATAGACTGGGCAGCCCCTCCAAGGCGCTCCGTGGTCCGTTTGGCTACAAAGAGCACACTTGCGTTGCATGGCACAGCATTTGCTGACATGATGGTGTCCCGCCCACCGGGAGCACACCTGTGGTGCCTCACAGTTTTGGGTAAGATGCCGAAAAAGGAGACACCTGCCACAATATACGGGACCTCTGGGGGCCACGTAGTCCTCTTTTCGCACTGTGCAATGAGAAAGGTCTGTGATGCACTTAATGGCCGTGAAGCATGTCCGGTTGGTTAGTTCTACAATGAATGTGGGCAAATGTACTCTGAATTTTCTAGAGAATATTCTACTCACTTACGCTGATAACCTGAGATGTTAAAGAGCGTCCGTAAATAAATCATTCATTCATTCTACTCACTTTGATTACTTTAAACTTTAAGATTGGTAAGTTCAGCCTTGACTTCCTCCTCGGCATTGCCGCCATACAAACCCTTAATGACGGCCCTGTAGATCCGCTGCTCGGGGTGGCCAGCAATGTGAAAGGGGACCTTCATCCTACAAAATCTGAAGAAGTTATTGCAGTCTTCAACTGCGGTGAATTTAAACCCATAGTAGCGATCCCTGTAAGCGGATTCATAAGACTTAAGTCTGTACACCCTATCAAATTCTGTAGTTAGAGCCGCCAAACTATGCGGGTAGTAGTCTGGTATATATACTTTAGAGAGATCATGTCGTGCCTGTGTGAGATATGTATCATCTTGTGGGGTTCCTTCCACACTGTCTGGCACGCCGGACCGTGCCCCTCCGCAGAGGGGGGCGTGGTCCGAGACGATGGGCTAGGGACCGCAGGCTAGCCTTAATCAATGACGAGCCGACCGCAGTCGCTGTCATCGCTAAGGTCCAGATCCTGCAGTATGGCTTCCATGGCTCCTCGCACTCACCCCGCTAGGACATGCTGTTAGTTTGTGTGGTACTCCTAGTGTAGATAGTCCTAGGGTCAATAGAAGCGCGTCCTGTCTTGATCATTGTTAGTTCCTTTAAATTAACTAAATTATGCAACACTAAATCTAGAAGGGAGAAGAATGTATAGCCTAATAAACTATTTCAGAGCAGGAAATCCTTTTTGCAGTAGCGCCTAACTTACTTAATAACCTAACAGAGGATATAATTTACATTAGGATAGAAAAGAGGAAAATGGTATAGGATAAGTGAAAGAACAGTAGAGAGCGCTAAAAAGCTCGTCGTCGCCAACGGTTCTACCGTGCTTCCGCCGGGCTTGTGGCCTGTGGCCTGTCGCCTGTCGCTCGGCTCCCCTCAGAGCGCTTCGGGGTGGCTCGGGTGTGCTCGGTTCTCCGCTGGTGTTGTTCTCTTCGTAGCTGCAGCCCACCACCCCACATTATCATGTCCGCTGTCGTAGCCGACTCCAATATAGGCCTGCTCGCGTAGTTGTACCTGAGGCCGCTTGTCTGTGTGACCGGCCCCGTGCCTTCTGTAGTGTGCTGCCCGCAGCTGGGTTGGCTGTGCTGGTAGTTGCAGCACTCCGCTTTGGCGCTGCTTGGTGGCAGTTATGGTGCCGGCACATGCTCCGGGAGTATGTGAGCCGCCCTGCACCGGCCAATGGAAACTTTGCTGCTGCTCCCGTCCTCGAGGCGAATCTCCACTGTCTTCCTATGTCTTCCTATCATATCTGATTACCGAAAATGGGCCACGGTAATTTGGTGACAGCTTGTGCCTACCTATCTCCTGCCGAAGGTACACACGGGTGGCTGTCCTAAGGTCTTCCTGTAGGTTTCCCTACCTGCAGTCTCATAGCCTGACCTGAGTTTGCCGCGTCAGGGTTTCCCTTGCCATGGTAGAAGGAGCGAAGACGTTCATCTGTAGGTGAATGGGTTGTTGAAAAACCCTTTAGGCAGCGCTCTGGCTGTCGGCGTCGCTGATGGCTGTGTGCAATCCCAGTAGGATGAGGGATAAGCTGTCGACCCACGCGGTAGGGTCGGAAGCGGCCGTCGGTGTGGCTTCCAGGCAACAGTGCCAACTTTGCACTTTTCCGTTTGACTGTGGATGGTCGGCGTCGGTGCGGTATCTCTCTATCCGTAGGAGTCCCCCGTAAGAGGGGGCGCGGCTTCGGTCGTTGCTTTTCAGATGCTCCTGGTGTGGGCTCTGCGGACCCTGAGTGCCCGTGGTACTTCTGACGTTACTAGAAGCAGCTGGGCCGGACTTGAAACGAGCCCCTCCCGCAAGGGAGTTGTCCGGATTGGGTTGGACTCGGCGTGGCAGTGGTCCCGAAACTCACGGGAAATTGAGTACTCACGACGTCAGCGTGTCCCAGGGGAGTGTCGAAGGCGTGTACCCTGGAGGCAGGTTCGCCTGAATCTCTGTCGTTCGTGGGGTGGTGGTGGCTACCTTAATGCTGGGGTAACTCACCCCTTAAGTGAGTAGGTCAAGCTAGTATGACCTATCCTTCAGTGAATTAATGGCAGCTAGGTGCGCTCGGCTTGAAGCTAAGTTCACTTGGCGCGTCTGGGCGTCGCAAACGTTTTCAGCCGAACGGCGGGTCGGAATAGCTTCTAAGTGCCGTCCTAATGCAAAAACCTACGGGATGCGCAGACCTCTATGAAAAGATTGAGCACCTCAACATCCCATGGTAATGGGGAGGGATCCCCTTATAATATCCGTAGGAGTCGTGTCAGTTTGGTGAATAGTTCTTCCTCGAACTGTTGAACCTGGCTCACTTAGTGTTTGATGAAGTTGGTTGCAATCGCGGCTGCGTCTATTCGTTTGAGAGGTATGCACTCCGGCCAGCTGGTTGCACTATCCACCATGGTCAGGCAGTAGGTGTGTCCCTTAGAGGGTAGCAGGGGCCCTAGATGTACAGGTGTACGTACTCGAATTTGCAGACCGTCGTGAATGCCTGTAAAGGTGCTATTGTGTGCCGGTGGATCTGGAAATTTGGCATTGGTGACAGGCCTATGCCCATTTCTTTATGTCTGTTTGCATGAATGGCCAAAAGTACCTTGTTATAATCATTTTGCGAGTGGCGCGGGCTCCTGAGTGACTCAAGTCGTGTAGCTGTTAGAAGACAGCTCTCCTGCTTTGGCAAAGCACGAAAGGGCGGTTGCTGCCCGTGCTGTTGCCGCATCCGATGACCATATCCCTATGTTGGATAGGCACCATTCTAATGTAGTCTTGCGAGGCTGGATCTCTGTGTCCATTGCCTGTTCCTGGGCCAGGGAATCGGCGGCGGTGACGTCCAGCGTCTCTATAAGTGACAAGGCGTCTGCTACTGCATTCTTGTTCCCTTCGCAGTACAGGATATCGGTCAAGAACTGCAAGATTAACCCAGCTGTCTGATTCTCCTCGGCGTGCTGCTCCTTGAGCCCTGTGTTATGGCATGGGTAAGCGATTTGTGATCGGTTAGGATCATGAAATGTCTTCCTTCCACCTGGTCCCGGAAAAGCTTGATAGCTTCATATATGACCAGTAGTTCTCAGTCAAAGGTAGAGTAGGTGCGCTGGGCCTGACTCAGTGTCTTGGAAAAATCCTAGGGATTGTAAGCCCCCTTGGTGATTTTGCTGCAGGACGGCTCCGATGCCGACATTGCTGGCGTCCGTGGATAGTTATAACTCAGCTTATGCCGAAGGGTGCGCTAATAGAGTTGCGTTTGCTAGGCCCTTGGTGGTGGTGGTGTGGAATGCGTTCTTGAGTGCTGCTGTCCACTGTATCGGGGTCTTGTCCTTTCGCTTGCTGTTGTGGAGTAAGGCGTTCAATGGTTGAAGTTAACCATATTTTGATAGTATGAGCTAATGAGACTAACTCGTTTCCGGGTTTTTTTTAAAGGAGAGGTCCCTCCGCCGCCCCCGCAAGGTGGCAACCATTCGAAGTGGATCTACGCTTGCCCCCCTACCATGCACTAAGACTACGCTACGTTATGGGTGGGAAGCAGGTGAAGGTTAGTCAGGTACCGCCGAAGCACCCTGAGATTAATGCGTAATCTTATAAAGACGCCTGGCCACAAGGGAGTAGCCAGACAGAGGTGGGCTAGGTACAGGCCTTGGCATAAATCCCAGACCAGGACCTTAGTGTTACTGCGGGTATCATGCTCATGCAGGGAGGAATTTTGGGTGTAGGGTTTCATGCTAAGAAAACAGCTTGGTGCAGTACTTTTCTTTTGGTCGTCAACCAACGTGGACCGGAGGGGTTGATCTTCTACTCATACCTATGGAGTTGCGTTCATTTGTTGCTCTGGTGTTGTCCCTAGTGAAAAGAATATCTATAAGTAAACTATCGTCATGACTCATAATATTGTCAAGAAGGTGTGTGAATAATTTTGCCAATAACTGCTACATCTATATGTTAAGCGTTGATATATGCAATTAGCCAGTATGTATGTATGTATGTATGTATGTATGTATGTATGTATGTATGTATGTATGTATGTATGTATGTATGTATGTATGTATGTATGTTGTGCTTTTCCCCCGGAATCAATCAGGGTATGTCTTAGTGAGTATGGTTAGTGATATGGGAATGCGTTTTTTTTAAACTCTAATTTAATAGCTTGTCCGTTTGTCAACGTTTTGTGGTTGCCCTGCAATACCCCGACCGCCCTGTCAGAGGAGTATCATCCACCCAAGGGCTTTAGGGCACTGTTTACGTATTGTGATTCAAAGGTACTAAACTGGTCAGTAGTTGATGTGCATCAGTTTGGGGTTCGTCGTGTTTGTTTAACGGTATTCTACGGTTAATAGTGACAATGGCCTTTTGATGAACTACTCAATAGTATGCATTTTGAGTTCTTCATGGAGTATGTCAACTGGGGCACATTTTGGTACCTTCGTTATTATTCTGAGTACTTTGTTTTGCAGTTTTTGAAGCGTTTTTATGTGAGACGGCGCACAGTATCTCCATGCCGGTGTTGCATATGTGATTACAGGCCTGATGAGGGTTTTGTATAGGTTGAGGCCTATTTTTGTGCTTATCGGTGATTTTCGGTTTAGAATGGGGTAGATTTTACTTAGTTACATTTTCGCGTGTTGTTTAACTCTTTTGACATGATTGGTGAATGTAAGTCCTGTGTCTAGCGTGACTCCTAGGTATTTTACCTTTTTTCCCATTGGATATTCTCCAAAAAGATGTGTAGGGGTGGTAATCACTGCTTTCTGTGCATGGTTCGCTTTGTGAAAAGGATTAGTTCGTATTTTGCAGCACTAATTTTTATTCGCCACTTGCGTAACCATGGTTCTAGATTGCTGAAGGTGTCTTGCAGTCTTTTTGCAACCAAGGTTGGTTTCCAAGACTGTGCAGCGATGGCTGTATCATCTGCGTATATTGATAACATGGTATTACGTATCGTTGGATTGTCATTAATATAGATGTTAATTAATATGGGGCCCAGCAGAGTTCCCTGTGGGACTCCAGCAGAAATTTCGCGTGGTGTGGAGCAGATTTGGTTTAAGGAAATGGAGAAGGTCCAGCCACTTAGGTAGTGGGCTACCAGCTTTATCATGGTGTCCTGGTATTTGGATTCCTTAAGTTTGTGGAGAAGGCGAGCATGGTGGATAGTCAAAGACGCGTTTGACGTCTAGGAAGGGTGTGCCTGTGGGCATTTTGCGGTTATAGCCTTGGGTAGCGTATTCTATAGTGCGTGTTAACTGCAGTGTAGTGGAGTGATGTGCTCAGAATCCAAATTGCTCATTAATTAGCAGGTTGTTCTTTTTTTATGTGTGCCGCTAGTCTTTTTAATATTACCTTTTCTACAACTTTGCTCATGGTGTTTAGTAGGCTAATGGACCTGTAATTTTTTGGGTTTGAAGCATCTTTCCCGGGCTTCGGGAACATCAGAGCCTTGGCATGTTTCCATTTCTTAGGGAAATATCCTTCTGAAAGGCAATAGTTAGTTATTGATGACAGCCTCGGTCGCCTTTTATATCTGCGACTGCCGGGACCTGGTCATTAGTACATAGCATCTATGCAATCCTGAGAGAATGATGAACTGTGAGCTGGAGTGAACCGGAATAGAAATACACACAAAACAGATATAGTCCACTATATCATGATAAAAAGTTTGAAAGAAAATTGCTACTGATCACTACTTCAGATACCGCCTGTGGTGCCTCAGTAGTGAAAACGGGCGTTAAACACTACTCAAAAAAAAAAAACTACTTCAGATACTTAGTGATTGAAATAAGACTCACCTTAATATTTGTATATTAAATCAATTTTTATGTTTTTAATCTCCGCGAAGGCATCTTCAGATACTTAGTGATTGAAATAACACTCACCCTAATATTTATATATGAATTCGATTTTTTTAATTTTTAATCTCTGCGAAAGCATCTATGATGTCTTCATAGAAGGGTCAAGTTTTTATCATTTCATTGAGTACGTCCTTGTGAATGGAAATAGTAGCAATGATGCCAATTTGCTATTGCCTAAGTTGTTTTGGAGATAAATTTTGATTCTCTTTAAACTCGAGAAACCTCGTTCTGCAGATCAACTAGTGCACGGAATTGTAAGAGCAAGGCTGAATAATCTGTATGCATCCGCGAATACGTCATCCATCTGATTACTTTTAAAGACTTCAATAATGCTTCGAGATTAACATCGTCGTAAGCCTTATCTTCATAGAGCAAATTAAATTCGTTTCTTAGTTGTCTTGTGTCTGAAAATTGTCTTGATTAGTAAGCTGTAAATTATTTAAAGCATCAAATGGGAATAGTTTAGAGTATTCTGCAAATTTGGAACTATCGGCAAGCTTCAAAATTTTTAAATTTTGAATACCATTAAACCGTTCATTCATTTCCGACATTATGTTATCCAATACTTCATAAAATAGGGACTTCAGGTTTTGTTTATGTTTGATGGGGCTTTTATTTCAGATGAAGTGAATTCAATAAGGCGGTTTTAAGTATCGTCGTCTCTTTCTGTTTAAAGCCTCTATTGTACTCTGAATCAGTTTGCACAGAATCCAATATCTAACGATTTCTTTTGCAATATATTGATATATAAGATATGAGTCATATCAGACAACTCTTTAAAAGCAAAAGCTACGAACGCAAATTCAAAGTTACCAAACTTATTTATGAATCCTTCAGCCTGACGAATACATGTTGAATAACCAATTTTCATATGTTCAAATATATGTATTATACCCTCCCACTCATCTACTACGTCGGTCCTGGTGGTGTGGTGGTTACCATACTTGCCTCCTAAACCCAAGATCGTGGGTTCGATCCCGGCCAGGACCGATGGATTTTTTCGGGCGTAAAAATCCCAAGTATGGCTTCCTTCGGAAGGGAAGTAAAGTCGTGGGTCCCGTGTCGTACATTTACGGCACGATAAAGAACCTCAAGTCTGAAAAAAAGAGGCATCTGAGGAAAATTTGTCGTCCGTTTCACCCCTTGAATAAAATGGGACGCTGATGACCTCAGATGTTAAAGAGCGTCCGTAAATAAACATATCATAAAAACTCGTCTACTACTAATTTAAAGCCTGTATACAGAGTACCACCTAGTGTCTGTTCCTGTGAGTATACGTCTTCCGATCTCTATATCTAGAACGATGGCTAGAATGGTGGAAGAAACCTGGTATCGCACTTACATTTGCTTAAAAAAATGCGACACTTCTAAATTCTAACACAGCTTTGTCGCAAAACTAGATTAAGTCTATGCCCAAATCAGTAAACAAAGACTGCTTGGGGTGCGACTTATTTTGAAGACCGTTTAAATGTCCGGCCATAACTGCGGCACCATCATAACACTATCGCACTAGTTTAGTTTTATAATCAAATTCTGATAATGAGTAATCACGTAGTTGAAAAAAGTACGAGTGAAGTACGGTCTTCACTAACGTACAGTGTAAGAAATCACGGAAAATAAAGTGCATAAACATAAGTGAAAAACAAAACAAAACAAAATGTTATCAATTCCTGGTGTTCAATGATAATTTGCATAATAGGACAATGAGTATGATCATTGTAAGAAACAACAAATAAATTAAAATTTTAAAGGTAACTGGGATGTATAAAGCTATAGAATTTAAGAAACAATTACAATGGGCATAGATTAAGGCATAAAAATACCCAAAATAATACCCAAGATAAAGATGAAACTTGCGTATATTTTTAGAATAAGATTATGTATAATGATAATTTTAAGTTTCGATGGGACCAACATCTTAATCATTCTTATCCTCGGACTGAGAAAATTAAAGACCTTTTAATAGATTCATCTCCCCCACTAAATTATAAGTATTATTATAATCAAATGTGTGTATTTCATATTTAATCATGTTTACATTACTTTACCTATTTCATGTATATTTGAAAACTTGTTGCCAGGACCATATTACTTTCTAGCAAGAGTGAAATAAACAACATTTGTTATATTTGGCTTAACAAAAGAACCATGAGAGCCTACATTTCTTTGTCAGGAATGTGTATAGAAAGCATTCAGCTAGTTGGGTCACAGTTCCGCTATCTTTTAAGAATCGTTAAGAAGGGACGAAGTCGGAGATTTCGTTTTGTGTGCGGACAAGAAGCTATAGCTTTTGTTATGTTAGGTAAAGAACCGTAGCATAAAAGTTTTTTATGCAACTAAAGCGTGGGTGAACATAGGCGAATAACCTACATAGAGGACAGAGTAACGGCATAGGCAAAAAAAAAAAAAAAAAACAAACAAACAAACAAAAAACGAACAGACAAAAGACTAAGAGGATATCCAATCAAGAAATAAAAAGGAATGTATGTAGGTGTAACGGCCAACACCCGTAAAGAAGGGAGGAAGTTCTAGATTATTACCAGGTCACACTTTGAAACGTTACATATAGCGTCCTGAATGGCCGACGGTAACGTGTACATAAGATGGTAATTTTGAAGCCCCGAGCTAGTTAATAGTTCAGTTCCAAGTTAGTTAGTTTACAGCTTATAGTTAAGTTTATAGTTAGTTCAGAATCGACAGTTTATAATCTGCAGCCTTAGTTCAAAATAAGTCAGCGTATACTCTTAGTTCGGACAAGAATTCGATGTGTGGGCAGTTTAGCTACAGTGACTGTCAGCTGAATGCGCTTGTGTTAACAGCAGGAAAGTGAATAATTTATGGTGAGCGGACATAGAGCGTAGACAAAGAAATCTTATTGTGAATAATTCAGTTTAAACCGCGCTAAAGTAGCTTAAGGGACACTTTATATTCTCCAGACTTAACGGCGACCCATAGCTGTGAAGAAGATATGAACATTAATAAATCGTGTTTCAGTAAAGTTCACGAATCGTGTTAATCTCCTGTTAACTTTTCGATTCCTTTCTCTTCTGGTTGAAAATCAAATTCCAGCGCTCTACCAAGTTAGTCCGAGGCAAACAGCGATACTTCGAGGATCATCAGTGGGAGAAGAAGAGAACATAATTTCTACTACAATTACGGCACTCTGTTAACCAATCAACCACTGTAATTAATAAAAATCTCTCCAAATTATCAATCCCCGGCCATCATTTTGTTTAAACTATCGCAAATAATGCACTTCTTTTAATGCATCCCTCTATATGATAAAGGCGGCCAAGGACCTGCGGATCATGTATCCCAAATTGGTTCATCTAACTTGCATAGCACACGGATTCCATAGGGTGGCGGAAGTAATTCGTTCCTCTTACAGGTGACGTCATTAGCTTGATAATAAAATATTTCTGAAATCTCCTTCCCGAATATAAAAATTCAAGGAATAACTTCCGGGGTCCCCTTCTATAAAATTTGATACTAAAAGATGGAGTACTTGGCTGGAGGCTGTTTTCTATTATGCCACATATTATGAGAAAATTGTGAAAATGATCATTGGTTTAGATTTCACAAAGGCACATGTATGAGAGAGAGAAAAAGTTTTCCAGTTATGTGTGGTGTGTGAGACATGTTACTGCAACAAGAAACAGAGTCCTCCAGATCAAAAATTGTTATAAATGTATCAGACAGTGGTACGAGGTATAATTCGTATGCACCTATTACGTCTTGCGATATCGAAAAGATTCTCACGATTTTAAGTGAGAGAAGCAGAAAGTTCACTTCGACAATTTCCGCATGTACACTATTAATCAATGCAATGCACAGACTACTAGTATTCACTTTACACCTAAGTACAATAGTACATTGCTAGCAACTCGTTTATACGCATTCTTTTTTTCTCGTACAACTGTACGGACAATGCAGACACGCGCCCGTTTTTACTTCTGCGGTACTTTCTCTGCTTCAATCTAAACATACTATGTATGTTGAAGGCCCAGTAAACGTCAAAGATACAGTCACTCTGATCCGCCCTCTACTTATAAGAAAGCAAAAGGGAAAGTTGTGTTTAGAACAGAACATTTCTCAAATAATTTCATGAAAGCATTTGAAATGTGGTTGTGAAAAAGAAACGCCCTTTTTTTCTCTCTCTTGCCTTCTCCTTGTTAATTGTCATGGAATAGAACGAAGTTGATTCAGACCACCTAAACAAATTCATTAAAAAACACTCACACTTAAATGTAACATAAAACACATAAAGAGATAATTATGCATTTAAATAATTGTAGAAAATACGAAAATGCCACTGATCTTGCTATTGTGCATAGCATTTTAATTGACACTATCGGCAGTGTAAATGTGGTAACATGGTTAAGCCGTGCATATTTTAATGAAATTGAAAGAAAATGAACAATTTGAAGGGGATTAAACCTGTCCGAAGCTATAACGCAGTGGATATACACATATAAGACCAGGGATAAGTATAGCTCAAAAATAAAGTATTATTATTTTATTATTTGTAGATGATCCCAATTGTTAAGAATACTATAAAAGATCACTGCATACAATGGTTAATATAATAAGCAGTTATTACATAACAACCTTGGAAAAGCACGTTTTTTAAGGGTAAGAAGCCCATAATATTTACAAATTTCAAATAAGAAATATATTGAATAAGTCCATTCATTTGCTAACTTAGGCTGTAAATTGTTATATCGTGCAGAGGAAGATATCGACTGGAATATTGTTCGTTATATACCTGTGGAATAATAAATGAAAGCTTTGAAACTGGCTAAATAAATATGGGAACATATATGGACATGAAAAGGCCATGAATCAAAAAAAAAAAAAAAAAAAAAAAAAACACGCACGCACGCACACGTACCAGTATTTACAAAGAACGGAAAATAGAAGAATTCTTAAAAAAAAAAAAAAAAAAAAAAAAATGAGGCATAAACCATGAGGCATAGGAATAATGAGAAAAACATGAAAATGTTGACCTGATCAACTATAACGAGCGAAAACCAAACATCTAAGTTTCAACTCCTAATATTAATGATAATTGTTAGGGATGTACTTTCTAAAATTATCGATTTTATCAAGTTTTGCAATGTGTTTTTGAGTATGATTTGATGTCACAACGACACCGGCAATTTTGAAAATCCTTCTGTCTTCTTAGGACTGGTAGATTACTTAACGAATACAGGTAATAATGTATGGAAATACGTGGATTAGAACTAAATGTTTAAGGATCTATGTCTTAAGTTTGTCGTGAAACAATGAGGCGTGTGATCGAAGCGAACTTCAGTGGAATAATGTCAAATTAAAACTGATGTCACTGATCTACCACAGCGTTTTATTTATTTATTTATTTACCAGAATAGTTGTGCGTCATTAAAAAGATAGATATTCTTTATAACCAGAGAACACATTTTTGAATGTTTCTAAGTTTAGTAAATAGCCTGTTTGAAGAGATTCCTCACTAAATAATAACATGATCTTTTGATTGAGCCGCCATGATGAGTGGTACAATAGCAGGAGGTGGAGGCTCAGAGGTAAATGAAAGCTTAATAGGTATCCCAAAGCACACTTAATATACTATGTTCATCAATGAAATGTAATAATGGAACAAAAGAATTCGTCGATAGTTTTAGTGTTTACTGCAGTTGAAGAAAACGTCACGTGACACAGTTTGTCACGAGGCTGTTGGTTTGCGGCGTTGGGTGTTGTTTGGAGGGCAAAAAGCTTTACTGGTGATTGATTTGAACTAAATCTTTCCGCATAGATATAGTTTAAATGCAGCTATATGTTTCAGTGATTCCACTACGTGTAACATAAAAGTCATCATCCACTGCTTACACTGCTGATCAATAGATATTCTTGGTGGACTATTAACAAAACATTAACACCCAGAAAGTCTAATGTCAAACAATTCAAACTTGTGCGCATCTTCAGATGTATTGCAGTTAAAGTGACAAGATTACTTAAATAGCTAAATATAAAAGCACGTTATATCGGGTCATCAAGAAGTCACTCCGAATCTCTTTTGTGTGTGTGGGTGGGGGGGTCCTGATGGTGTAGTGATAACCATACTTGCCTACTAAACCCAAGATCACGGGTTCTATCCCGGCCAGGACCGATGTATTTTTTTTCAGGCGTAAAAATCCTAATATGACTTCCTTCGGAAGGGAAGTAAAGCCGCGGGTCCCGTACCGTACATTTTGAATGGGACGCTGATAACCTGAGATGTTAAAAAGCGTCCGTAAATTAACATAATCAAAAAAAAAATCTTGAGTAGCCGAGGTTCCACTAAAGAAGCGAATTAGGGTGGTAGCATTGACTGCCAAACATTTAGCTATTCTAATAAAATGGTGTTTCCGGGCTTATTGTGTTCATACCCGTTCGCCTGTTGTGTTACATGTAAGTGTTGTATTTCCTGTTCCAGATTGGCCGGTTCACAGATACGTTGTGCACGTTCTAACACGGTTGGTTGTGAAAATTAGTTATTCCATAACTTCTCCTTCTGTGAACAAGACAGAAGAAATAAACAGTGGATTAACAGTTTCTGCAACAAACCACCGGCAAAAGTACTCCCATGGTGGGTAATCGGCAGGCGAAAGACCTTGCACATGTTGAAGTACATACGAATACATGAGCTGGTCGTGAAGTACCCTCCATGCAGTAGCAGGAGATGCAGAACATACTCGGGCCACTTGTTATGTCTTGATACCAGGATCTTCTGCAACAACCTTTAATATACACTCTTCCTGGTTAGGCGTACGAGCGACTCTTGAACTTCCTCGATCCATA
Source organism: Metallyticus violacea (assembly GCA_030762175.1). Lineage (NCBI taxonomy): Eukaryota > Metazoa > Arthropoda > Insecta > Mantodea > Metallyticidae > Metallyticus > Metallyticus violacea. Next base: position 178,713 of record CM060846.1, on the reverse strand, counting down.
GTTTGCGATGCTATGGGATCCTGACTCATTAACACAATTTACCTCAGCAAATGTTGGATGATTCGGCCGTTTTCGGTCTCAAAACGCTATATCATACAGCCGTGCAGCCTCGCGTATGTTACAATTCGCGCGACCCTACATGAGGAACAGATTAACCACAAATGTACCAAAATGTAAACAAGTCTACTTGGCAACACAAAAACTAAGCATTTCCGGACATCTACTTTTTTATTTTGTTTTGGTATGAGGAACCCACTATTAAACGTTGTAAAAGTATTTCTGAAACACCCTATATAAATTAGAAAAGGCTTAGAACCTAGAATTGATTCTTGAGCGTTCCATGTTTAATTATTCCCAACTCTGGCACATTATTTGCATTTTAAAGGGAAAATTAGTGTTTGTTTCCTATATACACAGTGTTTAACGCCCGTTTTAACTACTGGGGTATAACAGGCGGTGACACTGATGATACGTGAAATGAAATGATAAGTTGAGAAAGGAATTCCTCTGAGTGTATGTACATTCCTCGAACAGCACTTCGTTGTGCGATTTTTGCGGGCGAAATGTATGGAATCAATTAATATTCATAAAGAAAAGCTTTCCATCTAGGTCAAAAGTTTTTGTCACGTCAAGCTGTTTACAATTGGGTGCAGAAGTTCCCTGAATGGCAGACACGTATCGAGGACAAACACCGCTTTGGTCAACTTGTCACAAAGGCAAATTTGCAACGAGTTGAACACTTAATCCTAGCAGACAGAATTGTAGACACTATAGCCGCTGCTATTGGTTATTCACACTTCATGACCTACCTCATAATGCATGAACAGGTTAGATTTGTTCAAAATCTGTGCACCATGGGTGCCGCGCATTCTAATCCTACAACACAAAATACAAAGAATGAGTTTGCATTACAGCATGTTAATCGCTACCACGATGAAAGAATATGCTAGCCTGAGTCGTCACAGGTGATGTCTTGAGTTCACCATTGCCACAAGATAAAGCGTGTGCCAATGCATTGGAGACATCCTGCTGCATCACCTGCCAAAAAAAAAAAAAAAAAAAAGAGTTTAAAGCGACACCATCCACTAGAAAAGTAATCTTTAGTCTTCTGAGATCGTGGAAGCATACCGCTCACCGTATTTCAGCCTTAAGGGTACACTGTAAATGCCAACTCCTACTGTAACATGGAACGGGTATTGTTGGTGGTTCCACTGTTGTTCGATGATTTGCAGCCTTTAGTTAATATAGTTGTTCCAATGTAGGGGGGATTGATGGGTTCTCAGGGTAAATTTGGACTGTTTTTAACGACTTGAAGGTCGTTAGGGGGGGAAGGAGATTGTTCACTGTATTAACAAGTCCGGCACTGTTTGAACATTTGATTTATTTAACAACTTGGCAGGTTACTTCCTGACGGCTCGTAGCTGACCTCACTACACACTTAGACTGACTTTAGAAAATGATTTACACTGCCCTCAACTGAACTTTAGAAATGATCTAGACTGATTACTTTCGGATGACTCAGACTGCCTGATTCCGTATATTTCTTTCGCGTCTCTCGTATGATGTCCCTGCTTCTCTTGAATGTCTGAATCTCAATTTGCGAATGTCTGAATGTGCGAGAGAATGTCTGAATGTGTCTCTCTGACTTCTGTACTCTAGTTTTTCTACTACATCGCCACGCCTTTCGCTAAATTAAATTCCCTCGTATTTTATCTATTTCTGTGTTACATGTTCGTCATTGGCTATCCTAAAATTATTTATTTGTATCTAAGTTCTCCTGATTCGTTAACTTTTATCCGAAGACCATTGGCTAGAATTATTCTTTCCCCCTTGATCTAATGTCTTCCCACGAACTTGAATTTTCCCAGAACAACCTGTCATAAATTTCGGCACTTTCCTTACATTCTGATTTCTATTGATAATCTTTTGCCTTCCTTAGTTTGTAGATTTCTAAATGTTCTCGGAGATAACGCACGTGTTGATGGCTGTTTTCGGCTTTCCTGTAATAAAACATTTTCGTCTCCGTTCTGACATTTTCATTTTCTCTTAAATTATAGCTACGTCTGACTTTGTTAAATACTGTCCCGTTACGGCCACGTGTTTCTCTTATTGTGAACACCTAAGTATTCCTTGGGCAGAAGGTTCGTGACCTAACAAAAGATAGTTTACCCTTTCCTCAGCCTTGTCTAAGGAGCGGTCCGCGGACGAGTCGTCAGGTATATATCTGTCTCTTTCTCACATATTTTACACAAAATGTATACAAAACCCTTTTGTAAGTTACAAATTACAAATTATTTCTATTTCTGTTATACCTATCTCTAAATGATTTTCTTATACCTATACATAACAATTACCCTCATCAAATCTAATGCCCTTATAAATATAACTCTGTAGCCTTTAGTTATTAAATTAATAAAGGCAGCATTATTTCCTGCTTCAAACATCATCAGGAAGCTTCGTAAGGCCATTGAACCGAAGCGACCAGGACTCCTCACTAAAGGGGTGTTACTCTTGCATCACTACGAGGGTCCTCATACTACCAACAAGACTAATGAAACGCTGAGAAATTTCAAATGGGAACTGTTCGATCCTCCTCCTTATAGCCCCCATCTTGCTCCAAGCGACTTCTATTTGTTCGGCCTTCTTAACGCCAAATGAAGATTTTTCCAACGATAAAGCTGTATAAAGGGAAGTCACGCCTGGTGCGAGAGCGACCCAAAGAATTTTATGCTGCTAGATTTCAGGAGCTTGTGAAACGATGGGATAAGTGCCTCAATGTACAGAGAGATTATGTTGAGAAATAAATGTATGTTTTCCAAATCAGTACTCCTATATGTTTAAGTTCTGCATCCTTTTGTAGCTTATTTAATGACATATCCTCTTATATTTTCATTTTTTATTCCATAAAAGTATATTTTTTCTATGACAATTTCATTAGTGACACAGTCAAAAGCTTTCACTGAGTCACAAATATTAGCATGTACTTTTTCATTGCAGGCAGTTAATATCTTACTAATGAGTTTAAAATTTGCAGTTTCTGTTGAAATTCCTTTCATAAAGCCGGATAGATATTTAACAAGATTATTGTAACCTATAACACTGTACTTTCTCAAACACCTTTGATAATGTTGCTAAGATGGGCATGGGTGTGTAATTGTAAGCATTTTGCTTTTCTCCCTTTTTGAATAGATGTTTCACTACCGAGTACTATAGCCTATCGAGGAAGCAGCTGCTTTCAAAAATTCATTACACAAACGACTAAGTAGAATACTAAGTTCCTCATTACAGTACTTTATAATTTGGCTGTTAATCTCGGCATAATCCAAAGTTATTTATTATTATTTTTTTTTTAAGTCTGCTGATAATACTCTGAATTTTATGCTTGGTTTGAATTCAGTGTAATGATTGGGAACTGATGATTGCGACATTCTTAAGTGCATCTTTTTGATCACCAGTATATAAGTTTAGGTGGTTTGTTATGAAAAAGTAATTACTAAATATATTTGCCACATCTGAAGGAGTTTCTGTTTCTCGGTTGTTAAAGTTCAGACTTATTGTATTTTCTCATTGCAAATTTATACGTGTTTATTTTATCTCAAACAGTGGGTTTTTGTATATGATGTAATAATGGAGGTCTTTCGCCGCTTTAATGACTTTCCTAAGTACTTTAATTCCTTGAGTTAACCACTTCCTGATCATATTATCATGTTTGCTTTTTCTGTTTTTATGGTGAATAGCATGTATTAAAATGTAATTTAGAGGTATATAGAAAATGGTTGAACTTACTGTTTACATCAATCGCACTGTAACAACTACTCCATGATTCTAGTTGAATTATTTCCGCCATTTTATTTGTTTTTTTTTTCTTCTTCTCTCCCCCCCCCCTCCAATTAACTCTGACCGCTTAGTCTCCGTCCCTGACATTTCGTGAGGATAAAGAGAGGGAAGGTGTCAGCACTGCCAACCTAAGGTTGAATAGCATATTTAATTTCTAGAGTAAATGAAGCTATTTTGATACGTTTTAACCAATAAATACTCTAAAACCAGCACTCTGGTTGAATATCTTGAAATGTTTTAATAAAGATACTTTCTCCTACAAGATTTGACCTCAACTACATGCTAAAGAATTAATTCACGGTTGGTATTACTGGGGATGACTCGCGCATAGTGGTGAAAGTAGTCTGCTAGCACCAATCATCGTTCCTCTCGTGCTACATTCTGCACTATGTTGCCAACTCTATTTTAAATAGAAGCACATGCGTCCAGTTGTTTGTTGTGTTGGTTCAAGTAAAGCTGGTTTCTTTTGTGCGTGAGCGATTTACGGTGTTATTATTCTTGTTGTAGTTCTTATATTGTTACAACATGGCTTATGGTTCGTCAAAATCAAGGCAGAAAAAAATCGGGTCTTATAAGAGCGATACAGACTGACAATACAGCTTCTGTCGGTCATGGGAAAAGTCAGAGCCGGAGACTGGGCGGCCAGAGTATAAAATCTCTAAATTTTATGTAACTTTCATATATTGAGTTTTATTTTAAAGTCAATCTCTTTGCATCATGGCCGCAGAGACGATTGATTAACGAGGGCACACTAATATGTGCCGTTGGTTTAGTTACTGTTTTTTCACATGCAATTGTCACCAACAGATTTTTTAATCGGTTCGGAAATTATATAGGGAAATTAGCAGGAAAGTAGTGGAGGGTAGTGATCAAGGCAAAATATATGGTAATAAGGTAACAATAATGGAAGACGATAACCTTTAGGGAAATATTAGTAAAGTTTTCTAGATAATATGTGGAGTTAGAGCGATGTAGGATCCATATACACAATAACCAGGGTGTTAGTTTTATATGATCTTGAATTAACAAGCACTTAAGGAGCAAGAAAATGTTGTTAAACTGCAACTGTAATATGTAATGTGTAGAAAATAATAAATATTCATTCATTCATTCATTCATTCATTCATTCATACATACAAGTAGGGCTCATTAACTGTTCCCCATTGCCACCACATTGTTATCGTATTCATATATTTCTAACCTCATATTCGCAATCAACCGTACATCGCATTTTCTCTGTTGCGTTTTGGTACACGCAATGATTATATAAAATGTGCACTCTTTATAATGAGCTACATGTGTATAGATGGAGGGGTTTGTATTTTGTACGTGCTTTTATATATTTCTGTTTATGTCTATAAGACATATATATTCTTCATTATACTGACCAGCATTCAGGTGTTAATTAATGGCACATTATTTACTCGTATAATAATTATCCATATTCATAAATGTATCACAGTTTATTATACAGACAGGAAAATGTACTTTTTATATTGATATTGAACAACGCCAGGAATCTATCTTACGGCTAAATAATATTGTATATTGTACAAATGGGCATGCATGTTGTTATTTGTCGATTTGTTTATCATCACTGATATGACTGTAATGCTACTACTAACGGTCCTGGTGGTGTAGCGGTAACCATACTTGACTACTAATCCTAAGATTGCGGGTCCATCGATCCCGGCCAGGGTCGATGAATTTTTCCGGCTTAAAAATCCTATGTATAGCTTTTTTTCAGAAAGGAAGTAATACCGTGTGTCCCATATCGTAGATTTACGGCATGTAAAATAACCTCGAGTCTGAAAGAAGAGGTCTCTGAGCAAAATTTATCGGCCATTTCATGTTCTGCACCTCCTGCTGTTTCAAAAGATTTTGACCGAAAAAGAAAATGTTAATATTAAATTGTTATTCTAGCTCACAAAAGTTTCATTTTGAAGCTCTTCAGTACTGTACAATACAATAAGCTCATTTTTCAGCCGACTGCTGTCAATGAATTTTTCCATAGTTTCAAGAAGCATATTTACTTGATAGTAAGTACAAAAATTACATCATAGAATATATTGAAAGCAAGAATGCAAATAGCTTTTATTGTTATAACATGCATCACAATCTGTACATTTACTCTTGAAATTTCTCCTCTTTGAAGGTTCCCTATATGAGATACTTTTTCTTGATAAACATCTGCACTATCATTTGAAAATGTGGTTGGTATGCAGCATATTTCTGGAATTTTATTTTGGAAGTACGAAGATCACTTGCTTGGTCCTTAAGAGTGTTATGTAACAAATCAGTAAAAGAAAATGTTTTTCTGAATATATTTTAAAGGAAAACAAACATGAAATCATTATTATGCGTAGGTTTTCACGGCCGGTGTCACATATAGAAATACGATCTTCCGGGCTGTTTGTCCGTGGTCGAATGGAGCTGATTGTTCTGGACTTTTCGCCGGTAAATGCGTCCGGTATCTTCAGTGGAGCTGATGATTTCCACAAAGTACTCTCTTCTTGATCTCACCGCCCCTGTGATCCTCATGCAGGCAGACTGGCGTCGTTGGCCGGATTTTTGGCAGTGCCTCCACACTGTGGCTTTATCTGCCCTTCATTGTATTGGGTTCTTCTTCTTGGCGTATACCGGGAAGTATGTACTTTTTTTTCCCAGTCTTTGTTAATTTTCAGGTGTGAGGACAAAAGGCGGAGCCACGAGACATGTTCTGACAGGGTCGCTTTGTCACAGCATTGTGTTAGTGCGGAAATTGGCATCAATCCCGCCGGCGCGAGGATTCTATGTGTTCATTGGGTCTAGGTTTTATCCAGTATCTCCTGTGGCAAAGGATAAGCCAAATGTTTGCGCCCTCGTCGGTGGTCATAATTACCAAGGGATGGATGAGATAGGCCTTTGTGGCCTGTTTCCAAAGAGTGACCATGATATTTTATTTCGTTCGTAGCTCTTGTGCGTGAGGCCCAAACGTAAGTCCTTAGTCCACAGCCACTCCAAGTTACGCGGCTCACTCTCCCAGGGGATTCGCTGACCAAACAATTTTAGAGACCGCGAACTATCAGTCTATGTCTCTTGGTGATGAGAATTTTTTGCTTTTCTCAGTACCAATTGGCATGTGCCATCTTTGACTCTATTTCCCAACCTGCGTGATGGGTCAAAGCTTGTCCAGTTTCTACTTTGTACATTATCATCACATCTTCTGCGCACAGATAAGTTTTTGTACGGGCACGCTGTGGAAAATCTGATAAGCGTAAGAAAACAAGGTAGGAGATATTACACTTTCCTTTGGTCCCTCAGTAGTAAAAACGGGCATTAACCACTATTCAACAGCTCCGGGAGGTCCGTCCATTGGCCAGCCACTTGATAAACAATCTTCCACTTTAACAGTAAATTGTTTGCTTCTTAGAAAGCTGTTCATGATTTCTATCATGAGCTATAGCAGCCCTGCTGTTATCAGTTTGTAGAGTAATCCTTCATGCCAGGTATAGGGAAAAGCCTTCCCTATGTCGAGCAGCACAGCCACCGAAAACATACGTTGCCGGAAGTCGAAGGCAGCTTTTCACTCGCAGCAATTGTTGTATGGTAGAATGTCCAAATTTAAAGACAAATTGCTCTTTCGGGATCAGATCTCATTTTAAAGGCTCAAACCGGCACAAAAGTAATATTTGGAGAACCTTTGAGACTGTTGGGAGCATGCTGATTGACCGCTCGCTGGGAGAACAGGGTTCTTCCCTTTTTTGAAAATGCATATGTCTTCTTGTTTCCATGTACTTGGAAAATCGCGGAAATTAACGCATGATTTAAAATTATTTGTCAGGTGTAGTATAGATTTCATAGGCAAATGGCGAAGCATGTTTTGTGTGGCCCTCTCGTGCTCCGAGGCCTTGTGATTTCAATCGTGCGTGCTCATCTACCACTTCCCGCGGCGGAATGACCCGGAGACTTGGTGCTGACTTTGGGGGCACGTCTTCTGCCCTTAGATAATTTCGTACAGTAGATATACGGGAATCTGGATAGTTACGAATATCATTTGTGGTTTCGTATTGAGTTTTCAGAGAGCGAGCCAGTGCAGTAGCGGCTTGATCATATGCAAAACGTTTATTGTTGTTATTGTTGAATTGTGTTTAACGACTGTTTTTACTGCCCATCACAGGCGGGAGGTGAAATAATAAATTAGGAAAGGATTTTTTATGGAAGGAAACGTACCAGGCCTAATTTTAGTACCTTCCCGGCATTTGCCATTTATAAGGACTGAAGAAAACCTGAAAAACTTAGTCAGGGAGAACGGTCCTGGCGAGAATCGAACCCCAGACCTCCCGCTGACGAGTCCCTTCCTTAACGACCCCGGCCACTCATAGCAGTCTCCACGGCGTGAGAGTACATCTCACATATGACCAAGTCGATAAAGCCACTGCACTGACTCACTCTCTGCAAAGTGAATATGAAACCGGAGATAACATTCGTAATGAGGTTTTTCTATGTGTTATGTACGATTATCGTTACTCCTCCGCCCACCCGACCAACTCGATCTTCACGATGTGTGTTAAAATGATTTAGGTAGAATCTTCGCCAAGGGCGGTGGATCTCGCACAACAGCATTACATCGGCTTGGAAATGACTACTGTATTCCGCGGGTGCTGCACCAAGAATTCCTGAAGGCCTTCTGTTTGAGACAGTATTCCGTTTGCATTGAAGTATTCTAAACGAAAGGGATTAGGATGCTGTGAATGAATGAATGAATGAATAGTGTTTAACGCCTGTTTTTGCTACAGAAGTACCACGGGCGATGGTCACTGATGATACATGATATGAAATGATATATTCGCGAAAGGATTTATTTTTAAGGAAGGAATCGTTCCAGGCCTAAGTTTTAGGGTATCCACCCTGCATTTGCCATTTATGAGGACTGAGGAAAACCTGGAAAAAACCTCAGTCAGGGAGGACGGTCCTGGCGATATTCGAACCCAGACTTCCCGCTCACGAGTCCGCGCCTTAACGACTTCGGCCACCCGTGGCGGTATGATGCTGTGAGATAGCCAACAGTTTAAAATGGAAAGGGGAATCAGAGAGTTTATCACATTGGTGAAACATTTGAAACTCTTCAGGCACTACCGTGGCATGCCTGAGTCTCCACACATAGGTCTACGGAAGTCCCCCAGAACACAACTACATGAGCCAGTCCCTGAGCTGCAGGTAATGCTGAACCATCCCTTTTAAACAGTAAAAAGTTTCCCAAAGGAGAGCACTGTGTTGCCGAACTTGTTATGGGGGCTATGGGGCCAGCAATGTAGACTAGTCAGCAGAGTCACTCCGATTAATACTGGTGATCAATGTGTCGCCAATGTCGCCGGGGAGGTCATCTCTCATGTTTCACTGAAGGGGGTGAGTGTGGTGAGAGTGAGACAAACTCCTTTCTCCGCTCTGGCGATGCCGGTCACGGGCTTTGGCTGATTTCATATGCGGATCCATGGGACGCCTCACAACCCGGTGTTTGTTTTATTTAGGGCACTTGCTGTTGGTGCAGGGTCTGCAAATTCAGACAAGGGAGGGATCACCATACATTTGAACAGATTGTCGCAGGTTCTCTTGATCCGCAGCAATCCTGGGTTATTTTCTAGGAGTGATCACTATATATTTGAACAGATTGTCGGAGGTTCTCTTGAGCCGCAGCAATCCTGGGTTATTTTCTGGGAGTGATACTACTTCTGGCCCTTATTTGACCTCTTCGTAGTCATGGAACAGCCTCAACCTCTCAGGGCATTTCTTATTTGTGGCTACATGCTCTTGGCCACAATTAACATAGCGGAATATGTTGTAGCTCACGTTGTAGTCTGTTGCTTTGTGGCTACCTCCACATCTAATACAGTGAAGTGGCCTAATGCGATTTTGCTTGTGTAGCTTACTTTCAGGCATTAGTAATATTGCGTGGGTTCAACTCTGCTGTGTATTAGCTCCGCGTGTTTTCTGATCTTTCACCAGGTAGAAAGTTAATGGGATACGCTTCTTGGCCTGTCCTTTTCCAGTGGGGTATAGCTTGGTCATCTGCGGGCGCACTTTGATCGTACTCCAGCTTCGCAACTTCGTCTTTTGTAAGTTCGGCCGAGAGTCCCCGCAGAACTATTGGAGTGACCACAAATATACTCTGCATGCCGGATCATGCATGGTCCATTTGCTCATTGCTTCCGAATTCGTTCCTATCCAGCACATATATCGGCCGACCTTCGTTTTGACGGTTGGATAGTAGGGATCATATAACCATTCTATTTCCCTTTTTCCTAGTCTGCTGACGTCAGTAAATGCTGTAGGGTTGATGGGATGCTTCAGCTGCGGGCTCTGCGGATCCTGAGTGCCCGTGGTACCTCTGACGATACTAGAGGGAACCGGGCCGGACTTGATTCGAGCCCCTCCCGAAAGGGAGTTGTCCGAATTGGGTTGGACTTGGCTTGGCAGTGGACCCGTTACTCACGGGGAATTGAGGACCTACAATGGCGGAGTGTCCCAGGGGAGTGCCTATGGCGTGTACCCTGGGGGCCGGTGCGCCGGAATCGCCGTTGTTTGTAGGGTGGGTGGTGGCTACCTTAATGCTGGGATGACTCACCTCTTAAATACGAGTAGGTCTAAGCTAGTATGACCTAACCACCAGCGAGAATCTGGAAGCTAAGGGAACTTAGCGCGCCTGGGCGACGCAATCGTCTGCAGCCGAAAGGTGGGTCGGTTTAGGAAACAAGGTACCGTCCTAATGCAAAAAACACTGGGTAGCACAGACCTCTGTGTTATACCCCTGGACCCAGGGCTTAGTAGTACCCGAATCAACCTGTAGGGTTGATGGGTATGGAAATGGGATGTATATGTTACCCTAAGCACTTACGACTTGTGCCAACACATCCGGTGTTTCTTACATATTGATCACAGGGCATCTGTCCTCCATCCAAGTTTCGAACACGCCCAATACAGTTTAACTTGATCTGCGGTTCCGGGGTAATCTCAGGAGTTCGTCAGCTGATTGGCGGGACGTCGGCAGGAATAATGTTCACGGAATGAAGGGACGAAAACTTAGTACCAAGCCCGCAGTGGTGGTGGTGGTTTTTCTTGCCCGCTGTTATCTTGGACTAAGCATCTTCCAGTACAGGGGATGAACCTTGTGCTTACGGCTGCACTTCGTCGTACTGCCCAAGGGCGCTTATGAGCCGTTTAGAATGGTTTGCACATTGTGCGTAGTTTTTGATTTGGTTTATTTACGGACGCTCTTTAACATCCCAGGTCATCAGCATTCCATTCAATTCATGGCGTAAAACAGCCAATAAATTTTGCTCCTTGAATTTTTTTTACCTGCCGCAAATCTACAGGGGACCCACGGTTTTACCCATTACTTAGGATTTTTAACCTCGAAAAAATCAATCGATCCTTCCCGGAATGGAACCCGTGATCTTGAATTAAGAAGGCAAATATAGTTACCATTACACTACCAGTACCGACTTTTGTGTTTAGGCTTTGAGTGCCACTCTTCTGATAACGATGTGATCTAGGCCGGAGACATCGTGGAGTTTACAAAAAGGGGGGAACCTAACATCCATGCCAAATATGCTGGTAGATGTATCATTTTGTGCTGTTTGTAAGTATGCGATGTATGTCGCAGCTGTGTAGCCTCCGATCTCACTCGCGTATAACATGATGACTGGCATAAATGCTCTACAAATTCTAACTTTAGTGTGAATGAGTACGAAGTTCCCTTCGAAAATGTGGGACAATTACGTAAGGCTTTAATAACCACAAAATTAAAGATAAAAATAAAGAAACAGTGGGAAAAAATTAACTAAGGAGTGTTTTAATTACTTTATCCTCTAATTCATTAAAACGAATGGCCACTAGAACCTTTGCACCTTGCATGCCCATGTGAGGCTGAAACGTCATCCGCTGTTCAAGAGTTAGCCCAAAGTATTTGATATGAATTCTCCAAGGGATTGCCCGACCTTGTAGACGTTAAGCCTCCTTGGTGGCTGGTCTGCGGCGCTAGATGAGAATGACTTCGCTCTTCTCACCACTAACGTGCATGTGCCATTCCTCGCTACACTATGCAACGTATGTAATGTGAAACCGGAGCTGCACGAAGGTGGTATCTAGGCTCCTGCTTCATTCCAGGATTAAAACATCATCTGTATATCGAAAGGTATCGGTTTTCTCCCTACAGGGGAAGAGAAGAGGAGAAGAAAAATGGAATAACACGCTTCCTTCTGGTAAATCAACAGAAATGGGTCGTATGTAGGATGCTCGTTCTTCCACTTTCAATACGAATGTGCGGTTACGAACGAAATTATATAAACTCAATAACTGTACAAGGCAGCCTTGCACGTATGTTTGTACATTTACCCAGCATGCCAGGTGCTCGAGAACGCTTTCATAATATCAAACAGCACGGCGGCGGAGTATATTTTCTGTCCAAATCCTACTACGGCCTTTGCATACCTGGCAATAACTGCTGAGTCGCCAAATGATTTACTTTCAATTCAAATAGGTATTCCAGTATTACCGATCTAAGCAACGACTCCAAGAGGCTGAAAAGTGCTCTTTCAAACATCTTAGACACGGCGGGGAGCAAACTGATCCTTCGATAGCTCGATGGGAACACATGGTACTTCCCTTTTTACAGAATGGCATATTATTTCCGCCTTTTTCCACACCCTTGGAAAACACGGAAGATTAATGCAACAGCTACATATTTTAATAGATAGAGAAATGGCCGCTGAGGGAAACGGCTGAACATAGTGGGGATCAACAGCTCATGCCCCGGGCTTTGTAGGGAATAAATATCGAAGCTCCTCTTTCCGGCTCCTCGTTTTCTTGTGGGTCTGCGCCCAAGTAGCTCCGGACCAACCTGATGATCCTACGCGCCTTTCGGTTATCCCAGAGGTCAACTACAGGATTATATTGCCTTTCAAGTTCATCTGCCAGCCCAGTGGCTTTCTCTTCTGCCTGCTAATATACATACTTGCCTCTAAAGCCATAGATGAGATGTGGGTGGGTATCGTGCACTTATTTTTCTAAAGATGCTCTAGGGCATTTTATCATTGAGATCAAAGTTGGTGACCGCTCTCTCCCATGTGTCGGCGCGGTGCTGCCTAATAAGGCCTCGTATCCTAGACTGGATGTAACGGTATAATCTGTGAAATACGGGATAGTTCTGATGACGCTAAACCATCTATCGCAGCCTATTGGCGCGTTTGTGCAAATTGTGAATGTGCTGCGGCAGCGTATAAGAAGTTGAATCGATCGCCGAAAATGTGTATGTATGCTACTTAATTATCGTAGGGACAGTATCAGAGAATCTTGCTGCCTTAAATCCTGTAGAAATTGTAATGCTAGGATTGGGCTGAAAGACAGCATTCAGTGCCGTTATAGCAGCAATTCAATCAATTTCGTACACTCAGTCTTTGCTGCAATAACCAGCGGGATATATCGGCAACTCACCAACAATCGGGCCATAATCAGAATGTAAGTCACTTATGGTAAGTAAAGTAAAGTAAGTAGAAAGGGATGTTTCTCGTGATAACAATAGCAATTATACTGGGTCTGCCGGGTCTGGATCTATTTATAGGGGCACGTGATCCCTACACTCAGGAGTTGCGTTCGCATTAATGAACACGGCTAGCTTTTGACCCCGGCGGTTTGCTGCCACATTTCCGTTGCTTATGATTGGCATTAAAATCACTTGCGAAGAGCGCTTTTGGAAAAGCGTGGAGCACGCTCTAATGGTTGGATGGCACACGTTTCGTCTGCAGGGGATTGTATCCAGCAATCAGAGAAGTCTTCCGACCGCCTATGAGGATAAGAACAGCATATCGGTAGGCCAACTCGGTTTGTCCAACGAGTGGCGAACTCAGGAAGCTGAAATTGTAACCATGGACGGAAGTGGGTTTCGCATAAAAGCCAGCATCTAGTTGGTGCCACGCCACGAACTCTGGCAAGTCCTCCTTTTGAGCATTAACTAAGTCCGCATTTAAATGCGCGAAGCAAAAAGGTCTGGAGGAATCGTTTGCCATTACTGACGGACAAACCTAAGAACGGTACTGATGTAATCAAAGAGCATATCAAACTTTACAGTTGGATCACAATTGCTTTCCATTGTTTGTCTCATATTCCGAAGTTTCGGGAGGGAAACTCAAACAAGACGCACCAACCACCTCATGAGTGAGGCATATTCATTCAGCGCGTCTAGGGACATGAAGCCCGTCACTTGCCTCTTAGACACCGTAGGTGCCGTCCGGGTCTCCACCGCCTTCTAAGTAGCCCGGCTGCCCACGACTTACGAGGATCTTTCCTCGCTGCACGATCACACTGATAGGTACGCTCTTCGCTGGGAGTAGACGGGCTGGAGTAGGGAGGGAGTCTCTAGATAGAATTTGCTTCTGCCAGCGCTCTCTGGCTGATGTAGATTTGATTCGTGGGTTCAGTGGATGGGTCTTGGCATATGCTGTCTTGAGATATGTAGCTTCATATCGAAGTGTTTGGCGAGCCTCGATGACAGCTTGTGCCTCAATCGTTACATTGTAGTAATGGTGCCACTGTTGGGGCTCGGATAGTGGCAATCTGGCACAAGCGCTCCAGGCATTATGAAATGTGGTCACGTGGTATTGTTTACAGTGTAGACGCACTGGTAGCCCCTCCGGTTTGTCACAGTGGCAGTAATATGTCTGCTGGCGCATCTTGGACATTTTATGACCCGGGTGCAGTTAGTGCCCATGTGACCATTTCGTAAGACACTTCCAGCACTGCACCGGACCAGATCTACTGTGGAGCTTTTTTCACCTAACGCTGGTCCATAAGATGGTGCAAACGTTATCCAGCTTACAAGGCTGGCCTGGAGTGGCACCTTCGACCACCTGTAAATATTCACTCCACGGAAGGACAGATTTCAACATCTTATGCATCTGCTTTACATGTATGCCCCTTTCTTTCAGAGCCATGGCAACTCCCTCGATAGTCGTGTCGGGTCCTAGACTGCGCATGACTCCCTGTGCGCCTTGGTATTATAAATGTTATACGTGTGGTACGCAATGGTCTTCCCCTGTAAGAAAGTCGTCACAGTATGCTCGTGTTCTGCAGAATAAGTCTGCAGCCTTACTTTGGCGCGGACTCTCGCCACTTCAACGCTGTTCTGCGTCTGTGAGGCAATCTGCCGCATGACTACCATGTATTCCGGGAAGTTGTTCGCGAAGATATGCGGCACTTTAAACTTACTGTGAGTGCCCACCCGTTGCTGTTCTAGAGAAGGGGTAGGAGCTGGGGCAGGAGTAAGTTCGGGGCGGGGTGTCAGGTGTCACGCTTTCGTCTCCAATGAGACACAACAGTGAGACCGTCGTTGTTGTCTTTGCTTTGGGGCTCCCGGCTGGAAATGGCGTGGATTGACACCGAACAGCTGCTCGATTTGCCGGGTATGTTGGTAGTTTTTTGTGCAGGGGAGCTCGGTTGTCTGATAGCGCAAGGGATATAGCAGTATCGGAGGAACCTAACTTGATGGCCGGTCTAAACCAGACCAGACTTAAGGGCAGGTTATTGACCATATTGTTTGTGGGTTGTGGATTTATAGGAGGAATGCTAATAACTTCTCCGTATGATGCCGGAGAATCAAACATCCTTGAGTGTAACCTTAGTATGAACACGCTGCTAGCTTAATGTTATTAGCAGCGTGGCCATACCACTAGCTGATTTGTTTTATGTTTGAATTATGTATTAGGAAATTAATTCCTTTAGCTGGATTTGACCCTGTGTTATCCAAGGTGTGCGCAAGTCAGGCGCGGCACCTTGAGTTTTAGCTTTGGTCTATTGTGACTGGTGTAGTTGCCAAGTGAATGGACAAGAACACGCTCGTGGTATGGCAAATGGGCGTAGAATTTTGTGGTCTGGTGTCATTTTTTTTCCACGAAATATGGGAGGGAGGTTTCACGCAGAAGTCTAGCAGGAAAGCAGCGATAAACAGAATATATGGTCCTAAGACCTTTATTCTGTACCCTTTAGAAGTGCCAGCCAACTGTCTGCCGCCATGCCCCAAATTTCGCAGTCATACAGCATGACCGGGATCATCAAAGCTTTAAAAAGTTGTAAGTGGACAGGCATCGCCTCGGAACTAAATGCAGGAAACAGTTCAGCTATTGCTCTCTGCGCCCTGTGAGCAGTATTGATGATATGCCCCCTGAAAGCTAAGTTTTATTCAAGTTGCGCTCCCAAATATGTTGTGGAAATTTCTTATTGTATCCTTTGGTATCTGTATATGAATGTGAGGGAGTTTGCGGGTACTGGCGTTTTGTAAATATTATGACATTGCTTTTTGCCGGGTTTATTGACATTCGCCAACGCTTGCACTACCTTTCGATTAGGCGTAGCAATCTTTGTATGGGATTTATGGCCCGTTTAGATATCTGTTTTTATGACAGGACGTCATCTGCGTGCTGTGCTATGTTGACGTCTGTAGTCTGTGGGAAGTCTGACATGGAGATGGTCAATAGGATAGGGAAAGATCACAGCCTTCGGGAACTCCGCCACATATAGGTCTTAGTGTTGAATTGTTTCCCGCCACTGTGACTTAAAAGTGCGGTGTTTTAAGAAAGAGTGTATCAACTGTATGTATATTTGCTGAAATTTAGGGGATGTGAGTTTTGTATGAATCTGACATGCCAGGTCATTGAGAAGGCCTTTTCTATATCCAACGACACTGCTGGCATGAATACTTTGTCCTGGAATCCCAAGGCTGCAGTATCCACCACCCGCAGCAGTTGCTGAACAGTGGAATGCCCAGGACGGAAAGCAAATTAATGGGGAGAGATGACTTGGGTATTTCTTAGCAAGGGAAGTAAACGGGCAAGTAGCAGTCTCTCGAAAATTTTTGAGAGTGTCAAAAGGAGACTGATGGATCGGTAGCTGGAAGGGTGAACTGGGTTTTTGTCCTGCTTCAGTATGCATATCACCCCTGCCTCGCTCCACTAGCGTGGAAAGTGGCCCAGGCTGATGGACATATTGAAAATCTTTGTGACAAAGAGCACAGCTTTGAATGGAAGGTTGCGGAGCGGGTTATTCCGACAAGTCCGGCAGCCTTTCTGGGGTAGAGACGTAGCAGTGCGCCCTGGACTTCTTGAGGGTGGAAGATTGGGATCTTATAGTCATCTTCGTCCGCCGGCTGTCGAAGAAATCGACGAACGTCATGACGAATATGACTAGAGAAGGCTTCGTCCTGGGGGTAGTCTCTAGGCCCAAATAAACTTTGCAAGTATTCAGCGAGAGCATTGACTTTGATACGAGTATTATAAACCAAGCCTCTGGTACATGGATGAGGTGGAAAGCTTTGTCTCGTTGACACGAAGGCTCTTGGTGATCCTCCACACGTCACCATCAACCAGATTCTGTCTAGTCAATGTGTCTTCCCACGCGACCTTTCTGTGCTTGCGAAGTCGGGCACTGACTTCTCGACGT
Organism: Metallyticus violacea; assembly: GCA_030762175.1. Taxonomy (NCBI): domain Eukaryota; kingdom Metazoa; phylum Arthropoda; class Insecta; order Mantodea; family Metallyticidae; genus Metallyticus; species Metallyticus violacea. The sequence continues at coordinate 161,409 of CM060846.1, read as the reverse complement.
AAGGTCCAGTCTCCAATGATGTGGCGTGCGGTGTCGCTGGTAGAGTCTGCGGGCTGCCCAGGAACGTCGGAAAAGTTGTTCAATATCTAAAGGGATTACATCTGGATAGAGGGGGAGAAGTATGGATTGTAAGACTATGTGTTACTCTGGTGACTGTGAGGGAGAAGGGTGAGACTGCAGTCTCTAGGAATTGGATGTCAGCGATCTGGGATTTGGAGGGATGATAGTGTTGAGGCAATCCTTAACGTTTTGCTGTCGATCTCGTGGCTATGAATTCTTGTGTTGATTTCTGCCAAACGGGGTTGTGGTCGGAAGTAGTGCATTGATTGATGTCAGGGATAGATGATGTGGGAAATGCTTGATAATCGCAAAGTCGATGATAGATGGTTGTACTCTACTAAGCTGATGGTGAGTGGGTTGCCAAGGACTCTGTATTATGAGCTGAGGATCCTGATCAATTAAACAAATGATTGCTTTGCCTCTGGTATCTGCACGGCGAGCGCAATGCCAACGTGAGTGTTTGGCATTAAAATCTCCTGCTAGAATAACACCAGGATGTATGGCAAGAATGGATTAGTAATCAACCATCACAAAAGCTCTGGATGAGGTGTGGTATGCAGAGACTTATCAGAACCTCCATGTCTCCGAGCTTAACGAAAGCGGCCATGGCCTCTAGGGTGTGAAGTTGCGGGATCTGGATTGGCCGTGGATACATTTCTTCGGATAAAGATCGCTGCCCCACCATCTGTGCCAATACGATCAGTTCGAAGACAATTGTAGCCAGGAAGACGGAAGTGGTGTTATTATGGAAATGCGTTTCGCTGACTGGAATGGCATCTATGGCAAACCGGGCAGTGATGGCTGGTCTTTAATTGTGCCAGTCTTTACCAATAGGAGCGAATCAGGAAGCAATAAGCAAGCGGACCAATCAGAATCGGGCAAGTAGAGTATAAATGTGGTCATCTGCTATAAGGGTAACAGGTGAGGAGAAGATCAAGAATTGTTTTTGCGGAAATCATCAGCGGCACTGAAGATTCCGGACGCAGTTACCGGCGAAACGCCTAGAACAACGAGCTCCATTCAACCACGGCCAAACGGCCCGGAAGATCGCATCTCTACAAACATGTAGTCTTCCAAAAGTAACAAAAATCTATCAATGTATGGTAAAATATCTTAAATAATTTCATCAGGGTTCTAACATTGCACAGTAAATGTCCCAAGTTACTTCTGTTCTGACACGTGGTGTTCACTCCTTACTGTCATTGTTGAGAAGTCCATCATATTGGAAATATTAATTTAAGCAGAATGTTGTGAAAATTCATCCCAAACTTTAGCATATATTGAGGATCTTAGGAAAAAAATGCTGCAAAATCTTAAGCTCTTATTTCGTTCACCATCTCATGCATTTCATCCATGTGTAATCCACGTGCTTTCATTATTGATTTCTTTCACATTTTGTCAGTTCATGACACATATGAATATATTTCTAACAGTCAGTTGCCAATCCATCTTTTGCTCATGTGTTTGGGGCCTCTTCAGTGAATAATGCATTGAATTATATTGTATTTATTTTATTCATTAGGATCTGTGTAAGCAAAAATTGGATGTGTCACTAACATTGTGTTGTAACATCTACATTTAAATATGACAAAATGAGATATGAAAAATAGAATGCCTTAATTTTAAACCAGTAAACAATTACAGATTCTGGCAAATTTAAGAAAAAAATACTATAATCAAAACAGTTACTAAAACAAGCTATTACGGATTTAATGTAAATAATGAAATTCCTATGATATTTCATTTAAAACTCTATATATTTATTTATTTATTTATATTAAGGTCAGTATGATGGCCCTTCCCACGATTGTAAGCATTCTAATTTCTTCTACACTTTTTTTATCTCTTGAGGAACTTATATTATAGTACTTCTCTTCGTAGCACCATTTTTATAATTTCTACAATTTGTCGAACATCAAGGGTGAAGAGTGATCATCTATTCACATGTCCAAGGCTGGAACATCTGCCCAGTGATATTACCCTGCTCTACTGGGAGGCTCGGCATCAAATGGCTGAACAGCCACAGACATACACTGGCTAAATAAATAAATAGACAAATATCATTCAGTACCTATTTTTGAAGATCCTTGTCTTCAGCTAAACTTTACACTTTTTGATTTATTATAAGAAGAAAGTGGTCTTCAGCTAAACTTTACACTTTTTGATTTATTATGAGAAGAAAGTGATACAATACTTGCATAATTTTAATAAACTTTAACTAGATGCACATATGTTTGCTTTTAAATTACCATCTATTAATGAGACATATATTGTATGCAATCGTTTGTTAGTTCATGCTTATTTCTCATAAAAATTCACATTAATGTGCTAAAAACATTAATTTAGAATTTAAGTGTTCAGTTAAGTATGTATTACTTGCATATCATATATACTTGTGCACTTCTGTATATTAAAAATGTAATGTTCTTTTGAGTTTTCCTTAAAATTTTCCAAGTTTAATAGGGTGGTTTTTTCAAGCCTAAGAACATTCCCACTTCCTGAAAAAACTTAGATTATTTTCATATTTGGATATTTAAGATTCTCACACTTAATAATTAATATTTATCGCCCTTTTTCATGAACTAACATAACTAGAGTTTCTGTTTCTAGTATTTTACCTTTCTCTGCATGGAGATTTACAATTTTTGGGTCTTTGGGCTAATAATATTGCATTGACCCATCATTATCATCAGTACCATCATCATTACACTGCCTTTGATCCCTGAATAGAGAAAACATTACACACTATATACATTTTACAGTATTGAAAAAATTATCAACATGATTATTGATAATGTATTTAAATTCCCATACAGATCATAAAACATTACTTAGCTGAAATGAATCAGCTCTATGGTTGCTACCTACAAATGTTTTCATTAAGTTTTCTGGCAGCAAATGGATGGGAGAGAGGTTTCACAGTACTTTTCTGCAAAATGTTGGCATTCATTATATATCTGGATTCATTGTATAAATTTGAAGTGTGCTATCTTATGCTGCATTTCTGAAGACAATTACATTTGCCCTCTACTAAAATTGAGTAACAGAGTAATAATCAGTACATCAAGATTGAGAAAACAACATTGAAATATTTCCCACAAGTATTTTTCGAACAATAAATAGTGCTTTTGATATTATATCTAAGATGAAGCAATTTTGACTAAAATTATTAATGATTTTGTTTCCCAGATGGAGCCGCCGGCACCGACATGGTACTCAAGGGAGTCAACGCCGTGATATTGTGGATTATAGAACAGGTTATATCCGTTCCCATCTTCGATCTCCTTCTGGAAGAGTGAGGTGACCCAATTCAGCACATAGCACCTAAATGACCATCTCTGAAATAAATTTTATTGCACTAATAAATGTGCTAAAAATATAATAAGGAATATTTAGATTCATTTTTAAACTTGTTCCTAGCATATTGTGAAGAAGTAGAGTATGTAGATCATGTGTGTTTCAATATAAACCTCAATAAATAAGAAGTTCAGAAAAATTATTCCATTTTCCAAATTTCTTTATCCATCTAAGAATTATACTAATTTATTGCTATTTTGAAACATTCTTTTCATATATTGTTAAATCATTTAACCAAACATAATGAGTTAGAATGAAATATGTGAGCAAGGCTCCAGATATATATTTTACTTTGTAGTAAACTAGATTAATGACAGAATACAGTACAAGTTTTGTTTTATGGGATATTACACCCTTGTTTCCACATTTTTCATAATAAAAAATCAATGAGTGCACACCATAAAAAATTAGAACAATTATAATGGAATTACAACAAAAATTAAAATAAAACTTCCATATGGGCAGATCTATAAGACACTCTCTTGTATTACTCTGATAAATGTATTCTTTACAAGAATATGTTTAGTATCTGTTGTGTGACATTTATTGTTTCCATACATGTGATTTCAAGTGCAGTTACTTTCTCTTAGTACAGATAAACTAATTTGGTTACACCATTCAGAACTATTATGTACAATTCTGTAGGCATTATACTTTTATGAAACTAATATAAACACTAAGTTCAAATAACTATACCATTAACAAAATTTAGTTGTTTATAAAGTAACACCAAGGTAGAAAGTGAATAATTTTATTTTCATAACAACCTTTGTGAATTAGATATTTTAAATGGCACATTTCTGTTATAGTTTTACAGAGAAGTGTAATTTTATTAATAGAATAAGCTTACTTTGCAGCCTGTAATGAAGATAAATGTTTTATTATTACAAAATAATCTAAAATTCCTTCATATTTACTCCCATGCATGTCCCTTTCCAATCAAAATACACATGTATATAAATAGTGTTAATTAAATGTGTTGCCCTCTATTTTTGTAAGTCATATGGATAAGGAGCTTGCAAGTTTTTCCAGGACCATTACTGTTAATTTACTCAATTTGAACATTTTTGCCTTTTGAATATTTTATCCCCTTGTGTATAGCACATTGTTTCCATCATCAATTTAAAACTATTGAGTAATGTTGTAATTAATATACAAATATGTAAATGCAAAGAAGAAAAAAAGTAATTTGTATTTTATCTATATTCTCAAATACAATATATAGAATCTATTCATGCACTAGTATATACTAAACTTAAAATTTAATATTGTATAATAAAATCTGTTTAAGGAAGTACCCAATAAATCCCCCCCCCCCTACTTCTGGCAGATTTTCTTATGACCAGTTACTATTCTAAAATGGCTAATTTTCAAAATATCATATGTCATTGGACTAACTATACTGAAGCTCTATTATGTTGATTTATAAAACCTAACTTATAGTAATAAAAATGTGAGATTTGTGTTTTAAACACATAAGTGAAGCATAATAGTGTTACTATTATGGACTGCTAATCTCATTAATTAATGATGTGAGATCTTTTTGCTAAACAATATAGAATCTTTACCATAGATTACAAAGCAGTCCATTAACTTAATAGTAATAATAATAATGATTTGAGTACTGATAGAATTTTATTGTTGCTACCCTGTACAAAATCATGTTTCAAACTGACATGCAGAAGTAAATTTTTCTTACCCTAGAATACCGTTTGTATTATTTTTCCAATGCCATTACCAATCATAAAGCCTTAATGTTGTATATGTATACCATTGGTACAGATTGATTATTTAGAACCATCAGGAGTTAGCACAAGAATAGTTTGTTATGATACAAAAGTAAGTGGAAAAGTTTGAAACTGCCTAGTGAAAGACAAAGAATAATGGAAAATGCAGCATTCGTATTTGTAGAAATGGCCATGAGCAGCCAGTGTGAAGGAAGAATTAACTGTCATTGCATTATTTCAGTTCTTTTTATGTTTAATTTCTTTCATTTGAATTACATGTTGGGACAAGCATAGTTAACTTGGATCAGTGAGATAATAAACATGGTAAGTAAGTTAAGTAAAAATTGTACTTATGAAGCTGTAGACAATGTAGTATATGGTAAGTAAGGTTGCAGCTGACTGTCTGTGAATGCTGTCACAGTCCTCCACTTGGAATTTTTCTGACACTCGAATAGGCATCTTCTCTAGTGTGTATTGTGCAGATGAGCATTGTTGTTAGACTACTATAAAAGAATCCCTGTACCTTACCAAAAATTTCTCTTTGCAACCAAAAATCACTATCACTCAGAATTTCAATTTCAGTTAATAAAAGCATGTAATATTTGTAAAACTATAAGCAAAATATACACTAATAAGTAAAAAGAATACAAGTTAATATCATCACATATCATTTGGCCTAATGTGAACACAAAAACAAATTTTAAAAAATTGTGTACTGTTACTTAAGAGTCAGCAAATATTTCAGTATTCAGCCTGTTACTCTTTAGAGAAAAAAATCCTTTGCACACAAACACTGAAATATAGCAGTTATAGACGAATAGATACTATGTATATAATCAACTACTTGTCGTCTAAACACTCATATGCTTCACACTATTTTTGAAAACGACGGGACCGGTTTCGGAGCGACATCCACTCCATTCTCGACCAACTCGACGACTGATTGGAGAAAAATCAACAGTTATGAAGAACTGCGGCTCCGCCCTGGTGGTACTTCTATGAACTGGAAATTTGTATTGCATTCTCCCGTCAAGTCGAAATTCAACAGATGATCCCTATGTTTATAAATAAAAATCTTCTCCCATGTATCCAATTCTATGTATCCTTGTGCTTCTTAGTCATTTTCAAAAATAGTGTGAAGCATAAGAGTGTTTAGACGACAAGTAGTTGATTATGTACATTTCAAAAGCTTCACTGTGTTTAGTTCCAATTAGAATTGTCGAATTCGTGTAATTTCGATAGTTCTTAAAATTTGAATAGATGCTAGTTTTTTAGCATTTGGAAAGATAAATTAACAATTAAAATTTTTCAATTCATTGGCCAAGTTTCAACAAATTTTTCTGTTAAGTTTCTGAAAGATCTGCTGGGATATGAGTGTACTCATCTATCTCATTTTAAGCATTTATTTTATCGAAAAAGGTATAAAATATGTTGCAATGGCATTTCGCTTCTTTCTTCTGAAACTCATAGAACAACAGTGGTATGTAGGAAGAAAAATGCATTTGAGACTTATAAGTGAATAACAGACAGTCGCAAAACTAGATTTTAGATAATTTAAAAAACTGATAAAACACTTAATTAAACAAGTCTAGAGAAGCAGGAAGAATTATATGTATTATATCATGTAGATATTTTTATTGTAACTAAAATATTTCAAGTACAAAAAATGCAAAAGCCAAAAATATAGTGCAATTTATATTGAGTGGTATTACTATATTAAAAAGTCAATGCAAGTGCCTCAGTATTGCTTTAGCTTACTTCACAAAGTCTAAATGGACTTAATTTCCTTTCTCAAATATGGGATAATTTTAGCTAAGTTCTGTCTCTTTTCTTCATACAGACTTGTTGCACCCCAAAGTGGTTCAATTGTGCCTATTGAAGCTGAGAAGGAATCCCTTTCTTTTTCTTAAATATGTAAATGTCCTTGAACTCTTTTATTTTATCTAGCATTAATGGAATTTGAAGAATCCCTAGTTGTTTCAGTAGTAGTTAATTTAAGCCAATATTTTCATGCTAGTTGTATTAAGGCACTTATTAGTAGCTGGTTTGAAGTAAAAAAAATCTAAATCTACATAAGAGTTGCTATAAATATATTGTGTGCATGGTTTAAATAACTAAATCTGTTTTGATTTTATAACTTTGTCTATTCCATTTTTCAATCTGAACAAAATCACAATCATTTGATATGTAACAATGTCCATTCACCAAGAACGTATGTTCCATATATGTGGAGCTTTCTATAAGTAAAACTGAAGAATAAATGTCATCTTATTTTTATTTTGCCCATAACAGTTAAAACCCACATTATGAGCTTCTTTTTGCCAATAAGCTTTTATGTGCAGTTATGCACACAAAAAGCAATTTCATTCTCACTCCTAGAATATAAATACAAAAAAATGTAATAGTGTATTGCACCATGCCTAAGTGATGGAGGAGATATTTTTTGTAAATCCATTGTAGCTGAACAGACATACAATTTTGATTGTTGTGACTTGATTGTACCAATTTTCATGGAATTAATGCCTTTCTTAGCTTTTTGATAGTGTATTACTAGTTAGACCTGGTTTTTTATTATTATTATTATTATTATTATTATTATTATTATTATTATTATTATTATTATTATTATTATTATTATTATTATTATTATTATTATTAATATCACTACTTGGTTTTGTTTTAAGCAGATCATATAATCACCCCATTCATCGTTTACCCAACCAATTTACTTTAAGTAAACAACGATAGTGTGTAATTATTAACCGCATTTTTCTCATAGTCTTTGATAATATATGATAGAGATCCTCTGTCCGACTGCACCAATAATATTTTAGTCTCAGACAAAAGCAATCTGGGATATAACGGTAGACAAACTCCACATAGAATAAAGTTGAATGCAGCCTATAATCGCCACGTATTCCTCGGAGCTTTTGAGATCAACTTTATAGTGATAGAGATTCTGTTTTTATCGCACCAATAATATGAGGGGAAAATGTTTTTTATGCATGGAATATACTAGGCTGGTCGAGATTGGTGTGGTATTTTTCAAAGTATTCTCCGTTGAGTTGAATGGACTTTACCGTGCCAGTCCTGGAACACGTGCCGGAAGCCATCTTTTGACTCCCTTAAAACAGCCTCAGCCTTTTTCACGACGGCCTCGGAAATACCAAAGCGCTCCCCGCTAGCTCCTTTTTCAAACAGGGAAAGAGATAAGTCCCGGGGGGTTAGTCTGGGAAGTATGGAGGATAGGAGACATATTGGAAGTTCCCTACACTCTTCCACTCTTCCACCATCTTCTGTTCAGCAGGCATTAATCTTGGGACCCACCTCGCACAAACGCGTCTCATGTTCAAGTGATCATGCAGAATTTAAAATGTACTGCCATGGGAAATGGTAACATGTCTGCAAGTCTGTCAATTGTTATTCGCCCATCTTCACGAACAGTGACACCAGTTGTGTCAATCATGAGTTCGTTTACTGCTGTTGCTGGAGCACCTAGACCGCCTTGCTTTGTTGTTGAAACACGGCCCTCCTTAAATTCCTTGAACCGTCGAAATGCTGTGGATTGTGGCGGAACATCATCACTTTATGCCTGCTGAAACTATCCGTAAGCTTCCATGCCGGATTTCTGCAAACGAAAGCAAAACTTCAACGCAGAATATTGCTATTCACGAATCAACTCCATTTTATAAGTAGGCGACTGGTGAACTGACGTAGTTTGCTCGTCGTCTGTTTACAGACGCATGCGCGAGCGAACTTCTGTTTTCGTCAACCAATCAGGGCTGATCCGTTTTCTTCATACAACATTGTTTCAACAACGTTTCTTTGCTGTGCACGATAAAAAAAAATGTATTGTCGGTCTTTTGTGACTAGTCCTCATATTTTAACTTCAGCCAGTAGTGGTCTGGGATTTAACAGCAAACTCCACGTGGAGTGGTTCAGCCAATAGCAATCTAGGATTAACAGCAGACAAACGTACAACTACGAGATAGTTTGTCAGTGTTATTGTTGAGATATCGCGTAAAGGTCATACATTTAAAGTTTTCCGCCTCTTTTGGAATACCGGCTGGGTATACGATGAGCGTAGCATTAACATGTTAAGCATATATTACTCCTTAAATGATGAAATGTGTGGGGAATTTGTTTTTGAAAACTTGAGAATATGAGCAATATGGTATTTTAGAAATTATATGTAGTTTCTGAACCTTAATCAAATGATGGACACTCGTATCTTCACTCAAGTATTTGTTTGTCAATTGATTTTTGTCCTGAGTAGTGGCTTAAATACCTGGATATGGTATTAATATGATCAATGACCAACTTTTCACTTTCTTCTGTATAGTTCTTGTGTTTCTTTTTAATTTCGTCGCCATTGTTTTTAATTAAATGGAGTACTGTTTCTGAACTCGTTAATGTCAAAATTCTTTTTTAAGCTTAGCAGGCTCATCATTATCCTTATAATATTATCCCAAATTTACGCTCCCGTCGTTTATAACATTTTTTGTTGGTTTCCTCAGATTTCCTATATTCACAATATGTTAAAATACTCAAGCTTGCGTTTATAAATTTTATGCTTCCCGCCATTTACACCACGCCAGGCAGTTCGAGTGGAAAAAAATCGAAACGATAAATCAGAAGCAATTCGAGTAACCAAGGCGTGATGAACAAATCAAACAACCATGATCTGACTTTCAACACGGACCTTCCGCTTTCCCTCGCGGCCAGGCATGTGATGGCGCATTCACACGTTTGTTAGTGTAAAGTGAAGCTATAAGTGATTCTGCGCTCGTCTTGCCAAGTTTTTTGTTTCGTAGTTACTGTTTTTAGGCTTGTTTTTGTTTTCATTTGTTAAATTTATTGTTGGTGAATCGTTACTATTACAATTATTTTATTTGTTATACCTATTTTATCTGGGTTTTTTGTTCTTGTATCCTAGTTGAACAGTCAAAATACTTTCCATGATCTGTTTGTTGCTTGGTTCATTCATTTGTTAATCTTTCTTTGTTATTGTTTTATTGCTGGTGTTTACTTTTCTGATTAGCAATTGAAAAGAACAAGGAAAGAAAAACTTTCACAAATGAAGAGAGGGTTCAAATTTGGAAAAAGTTTATTTAATCTACAGAACAGATATTGCACTTGCATGCAAGTTGCAGATTTCTGGGTCCACATTGAATTGAATGGTCAAAAACAGAGCAACCATTACATGCTGTGCTTCAGAATGCAGGCCAAACTTCAAGAAACAAAAATAGACAACATAATAAAAAACTAGGATTTGGGAGAAATAATAAAAATTGGTTTGAAACTTTGAGGTCAACAAGCATTCCAGTTGATGGTGTTCTCTCACAAAAAAAAAAAAAAAAAAAAAAAAAAAAAAAAAAAAAAAGCACTTAAGGTGATCAAAATTCTTGGGATTGAAAATTTTAGCGCATCCAATGGCTGGATCGACCAATTCAGGAAAAGAAAACACTGTTTATGGAGAATCAAGTGCTGTTAGCAACGAAACTGTGGGAGAATGAATCAGTGGAAGAATACAGGACCTGACTAGGAAATATGAACCCAGGGACAACTTGGTTGAAACTGAACTATTTTTAGTGTGTTACCCAGAAGAACTTTGGCATTCAAAGGTTATAAATGCCATGGTGAAAAACACAGCAAAAGAGGCTGACAATAATGTTAGGAGTCAATGCGGATGACTCTGAGAAGCCTTGTTGTTTCAAAAATTTGCAGTCATTGACAACCAAAAAGCTTTGGTCACCTTGGATTTTTCGGACAGATTTAGCTGCTCTTGATGTAACAATGGCAGCACAAAATAGGAATATCCTTCTTTTTGTCTACTTGTCCTGCACATCTTACTGCTGTATACTGAAGGAACATGCAGTTAGAATTTCTTACAGGCAACTGCAAAAATAAGCTGTAGCTATGTATACAGTGGTTATATAATCCTTTAAGTTGCTTTATGGGAAAAGCCTGGTTCAGCAAATTTTGTGCTTAATAGATGCTGCAAAGTATCCTGCATCTTTTAAAATCTCAATCCTGGGTGCACTGTACTTCATGGAAAATCCTGGAAGGATGTCAAGCAGACTACAAGCTCTAATTGCTTCTTGGAAGCAGGATTCTTCAAGAATTGTACTCGCTCTCAGCTGCCAGCAGAGGAAAAACAAGAAGGTCTGCTTCCTGAAGCACAGGAAACATTGCAGCCACACTGCCCTTTTGAAGACTTTCTTCAGGGGCAAGTGCAGCAGTGGAAGTATTACACATGTATTTGTCTCTGTAGAAGGGATGAAAATAATTTTGATACTCTTTATAAAGTTGAAAGACAAATAGAGGATATAAGGAATAAGAGAAGCAAACAGAAAAAGAAGTAATATTAAAAGAATGAAAGACTTTAATTTGGGTAGGAGTAAGGTCTTAGAAATACGGTAGAATCTAAATAATATAACTAATATGCCAAATAGTTCCTTTAAAATCAATATTTATAGTATCCTATATAAAGTTAATTTATACTTACAAAAAGGAAGCAACTGGATCTTCCAGTTTCTAGGATTCACCCAATGTTAGGTTAGGCTAGTGTGTGTTTCTGGTGCAATTTCATTTTTTCTGCCTGTTAAATTTGTTTGAAAGGAGGCCATCAGGCCGTAGCAAGCTGCATCAAACCAGAACTGTTGTATTTATTTGGTTTGTGCTTACTAAAAGGAGGCAAGACCATAGTTGGATGCAGTACACCACTGGGTTTTAGGATTTACTCAAGGTAAGGTCTTGATTAGTGTTTATGTGTAGGACTTGGTTAGGAATACCATTTTTGCTAATGATGGGAGGGAGCAGACTGCACATGGAGGTTACCAGCTTGTGGTTTTAATTCCAAGAAATAATGGTTTAGCAACATATTTAAGTATGAAGTATTCCTGGTTTTTGCTTTCTGACTGTTATATGTTGGACTTTTTATAAAATGACATTTCTTAGATGCCTTTTGATCTCTTTTACTACTATTTTTGTTGTTTATTTATTGCACTTAATGCTTTTTCAGTTTTTTGAAGATGTTTTTAATAATGAGTATTTACTCTACTTAGGTGTATGCTTAAGTTTGGTTTAAGAAATTAGAAGTGATGCACTCTATGGGACTGGGTTGTGTTCTGCAATATGTTTATTCTTAGAAAAATAAAGGACATTTAAAACCAACTTTGTGCTGCAACTAATACACTGAAGTAATTTATATATCCTTAATTATTTGGTTAGTCAATTTAACACATTTATGCTCTAATTACCATTAAATTATTCAGAACATGTTTCACAGACCATTGCCCACATCATCAGCTGTGAATTGACTACCAGATTCATTTATAGTTGGATGGACTTGGTATAGCTCTCTTGGACATTTTAAAAATTTTTGGATTAATTTATCTTCTGCTGGAATCTTGCAGTTCATAACTTTAAACTTATATTTTCTTGTAAAGTTTTTATATAAATTAATGACTGACTGGAGACCATCATGCAAGAGATGAGTAAGAATGTAAATAATTTTGAAATACTATGTTATGTTAAACCACACTCAAAGTTCCGTGGAACAATCGCAATGTGGAGTGATTGTAAAGTGAAGTTAAATCATTGTTGCAGGATCAAATTATGTATATTGTAATGAAACTGAACATGCTGTGGTTAATATTCCACATAGATTTGCATGATATGATTCATGTGTGAATGTAGAGATTGGGAAGGCAAATAAAGTGAAGCTTTTGTGCATGCATTGTACTGATATACCTTTAATTGATATCAATAAAATCCTTCAGTTGTATTCCACTTACTGCAATAGGCAGTGCTACTGTTAATACAGAATGACTAGCTGCTAGTTAGACACAAATTAAAAGTAGAGCTGCATGTAGAACTAGGAAAATAGTTATAGCTGTGTACTAGAGTCCCCCAAAAATATCAAACAAACTGGAAATTCAACTATTGAAAACAAGAAGCAAAGGCACATAACATGATATGCCATCCACAGTTTCCATAATAGAATATGCATGTAGCAGTCATTTCTAAAATAAGTGAAGCAAGATATACAGTTAATTAACTGTCCAGTTTGGCAACTTTAATTTAATTAGTAATTCACTATATGGCTTTAAGCAAAATCTATCCACTGTTAAAGCAGTTAAAAAGTAATGTATACAGTAAGTGAGGTTTTGAAAGTAAAATGTAAACTTATTTATTTAACCAATATTATACTATAGATCAATAACACTTTAAAAAGGAAGCTGTAATTTTGTGGAATAAGACACTCTGAATTATTCTTATTACATCAGCAGACATCAAAGAGTCATTATGGATAACAAAGTTCTAAAGCATTAAAGGTTACACAAATGAGAACCACAGGGTTTTGTTTTTCAGCCTTTTCCTTCGTTAGTATTACATAAATGACATACATATGCTGATAATACTGCAGCAGAAAAAATGGACTCAGTAGAACTGCTTAATAAATGGGTATGGGAAAAGTCTACTTTATGGTTTTAAAAAAAATGTAAGACTTCTTGGAATATAACAAAATAAGAAACAGGTAATAATTTGCAACAAGCTGATGCAATAATCTTAAGAATTATAAAATCCTGCAGGTGTAGCAAATGTATTTAATGATTACTTAATGTAACAAAAATTTTAAATTTATACTTTGGCAATGAAAGAGATGCATTAATGAATTTACAGTCATTTCCCAGTTAAAATAATGAATGCAAACCAAATACCACTACTCCACTAGAAATTAGTAATATCAATAGAAAACTAAAATAAAAAAATCTCTTCTGACTTTGATGAAATTAACAGCAAAGTCATAAAGGCCTGCACATAGGAAATAGTACCCCTTTAGTTATTTAGGTAATGAGTCTCTTTAACATTGGGTATATTATACAATTAAATCAGTATTAGGTGACACTGCACTTCACTTCAATTTTTATTCTTAAAAACATGTTTCAAGAGCATTCACTCTCATCCTCAGCTGGGGACCAACTAACAATGGCAGGTGAAGGTGTGGCCTCAGGAGGTTCCAAGAAGTATTGGAACAGGAAGTCCATTGGAGGGATATCAAAGCTCATAACCCAGTGCTTATTTTTTAAAATGTAAATCCTCTCCCTATTGCAAACTCCTTGGGATTACTCTTAGCTTTCTTTTGCAATGTCATGGTCGTAAGTCCAAAAATATTCTGGAACTGCTGATTTATCCACCTGTTTATATCTTATATTTCTGAGGTGTTCTTTGGTCCTTGTCTCCGAATTTCTAATTGTTTTTCTTATATAAATCTGATCACATTGTAAACATTCCATCTGATACACTCCTGCCTTTTTGTTGGGTGGAACAACAGCTTTTATGGTACTGTTCAGAAGAAGTTTTCCGAAGCTAAGTTTATTTTGTGTTGCCAACACAATATCACATTTTTTAAAAATCTTCATGAAAGCGTTGTTTGCCCAAGGATGATATGTGCATTTTTTAAAAACTAAGTTCTTCTTTATTGTGGAGAGTGTGGTTGTGTTTTTAATATCTTTCTCTTGAAATGTCTGATCTTATCAATTAATGAACTGTTGAATCCATTATTGATGGCCGTCTGGATGATGTAACAGTATTTTGCTGTATATTCTTCCTTGTTGAGTGGAATATTTACCAACCTATGAGCAAGGCTGTTTATAATGGCATGGTGCGGTTTAGGGTTGAAACTGTTATTCTTTATGTGATTATCTGTATAGTAGGATTCCTATAAATGCCAAATGAAATTATGTTGTTTCTCTTGTATATTTTTAGGTCAAGGAAGGGCAAACAACCTTCCTGCTCCAATTCCATAGTGAACTTAATACTTTGGTCCTGTAGATTTAGTAATTTCAGGGCATCATCTGTTTGTTTTTTTGGTACTATTGCAAGTACATTGTCCACATAGCGAAATCATGATTTAAAGATAAGTAGAAATGCTATGGTAATGTGTGTTTCTACTGCACTCATGAATAAATTTGCCAGTGCAGGTTTAATACAATATGAATATGGATGGGCTTAGGAATGGTATAGCTGTTTGAAATTTGTAACAAGATATTAGAGGAAAGGGTGATGTGAGTACATGTATTATGGTAATTTGGAAATGGGTCAAGTGGAATGTCCAGAGGGGTATTGGATAAGTGAGTTATGTGAATGCAGGAAGGGTAAGAAAAAGGGAAATAAGTGCAAATTTTAAGGTACACCTGTAAATTTGTATAACAGTGATAATAATAGTATGAGGGTTGAAATGATAGATTGTAGTATGATGGATGCAATGGAGTTGCCAGAGGGGTTAGAATTATATTAGAAAATGACACCAGAGGAAAGCGAACTAGTTGTGATGTATCGTGTAATAAAGGAAGTTAACATTTATTTTTCATATAATTTTCTGTACATAGTTGGGGAATGTGGAAACGGAGAATGGAATTTGGAAGTTTAGGGTAGAAAGGGGACAGAAAGGGTGAAACGTGGATCAGATGGAGCGCAGAGGGTAATTTAAGGGTGAGTTTGAAATGTAACGGTGAAGAATGGAAGGGGTAATGGGGAAGGATACTGGTAAACAGCATAAGGAGAGGCGTAAGAAGAGTATGATGAAGCAGAAGATGAGAAAGATTTGTGAGGGGAATTTGAGTAGAGAGTTAAATGTGGAAATGAAGGATAAGGAAGCTATGGAGGAGAGAATTTTTTAAATAGTGTTTAACGCCCGTTTTTATTACTGAGGCACCACAGGCGGTGAGGGGGAGAATGAGGGAATGGAGTATATCATGGAAAGAATGAAAAAGAATTCAGATGAAAGAAAGAAAATGTGAATAGACAAAATGAACCTGTTGAAAGAATTAAAGTTGACGTAGAGAAGATTCATGAGAAATTTCATGGGTTGAGAGGGTTAGTTGCAAAATTAAATTAAGTCTGCATAGGTGACGACGAAATAGAATTTGAAAATTACACAAATTCATACGATAAGATAGAGGAAGCACAAATTGAATAATTCCCAAAATATGGTTAGCACACAGTAGGTAATATAATTATAGAAAGTAAGAGTGAAAAAATAAGTACAAAAAGAGTAAAATACGGCGCAAATAAATGTATAAAGTAGAGTACAATAACATTTAATGAAAAGGTGATAACATGGTTGAAACGTGAAAATAATTGCGAAAAATTTGAACGTAATATTAATAAGGCAAAAAAGCATTAAGCTTCAAAACAAATAAGTAAGAGTGAAGTATATTACGGTGTTAAAAAAAAAAAAAAAGTGAAATACCCTACTAAGTAATTATTACTACGTTAAATATGTGCAACAAAGGTTACAATCAAATTAGTTTAAGATGATATTTAAAAGAAAATAAACCGGAAATAGCATTATAAATAATTACCGAAACTGATTAGTAACATTAAGAATGCAATAGCGTAAAAGAATTAATAAGTTTAAAAATTAAAAAATGTGAAATGCGTCACAAAATAATTGTGAAAAGAAGTAAGAGTAAACGAAGAAGGTAAAACATAATTCCATTGTTTCGACATTAATTGTAATATTAAAAATGATATAGTACAAAAATAATAAACTTAAGAGTATAACAATTTTAATTTTTAAAATTTTGTTGTTAAATCGTTAATAGGAAAATATAAGTTTTAAAGTGAAAAGCAATAATGTAGACAAATTAAAAGAAATTAGATACTGTAAATAAATGTTGAAAAAATACTACTACATTGCATGAGTTATACATAATTAAAAGTACTCACTTATCTTATGGAGCGCAATAGATGTTCAAACGCATAATTTCGTCAGCACCTTACCAACAGGATGTAGCGGTTTTGTTGCGTCACCTTCCTAAGTATATTACCTCCCTACCAATCATCCTCTCCGTCACTAGTTCCTTGGACGTCAAAGTGCAAAAAGGCTGTATTGCAGGAGCCTAGGACAAATACTCACTTCAATCGGACGGAGTGCGAAAGCTTACTTGCAAAGCGCCCTACATCGTCGTCTCACCTAGATAGCTCAATGCTCAGTAAGATAACAAGACCGTACTCAGAATTGAGATGGACGAGAAGTATTTCTCCAAACTAAGTATGACAACCTGTCCGAAGAAACTTTTCAATACAAAACGAGGTACATCATCTACCACGTTACGCAGTTACTACCATACTGTTTCTCCAAGCACATAATCAACTTTGAAGATATCCCTAAATGAACACCAATTACTTCAAAGTGGGTAAGCACATTTTTAATCTCTTTACAAGTAATAATATTACAGTATCCTTTCAAATCAACGTCCAAGGCGCATCCATTGACTTCGTTCTAATCACCGGTGACATCAGAACCCTCTGCATCCGCATATCAGCTTCCGACAACGTCCGCGTAAGCTTCAAATTATCAAAAATATCCGCTTCTGGAAACGATGCATTTGTACGTTACGAGAACTTGGTCTTCTCGTCTACTAATCTTACACTGTATGCGAAACAAACAATATAAAATCGAAACACACGTATGCCACCATCTTTGATTTTGTTTCAACATTCACTAAGTGAACTGTGTATTAGGAAATCTATGCATCCGTTTTAATAATTTTGGCGGACACCTTTTGCTGCCTATGAACTAATCATTTAATATCAAATCTATGTATTCATTTTGATATTTTCATAATTATGTATCTAATATCAATTCCATGTATTCATTATTTTCGCAATTAAAATCACATCTATGTATCTAATGTATTCATTATTTTTCATATATGTAATCATTACACATGTATCTATTTTATGATCGCGGGTTCGAACCCGGCCAGGACCGATGGATTTTTTCGGGGCGTAAAAATCCTAAGTATGGCTTCCTTCGGAAGGGACGTAAAGCTGTGGGTCCCGTGTGGTACATTTACGGCACGAAAAAGAACCTCAAGCCTGAAAGAGAGGCCTCTGAGCAACATTTGTCGGCCGTTTCACGCTCTGAGTTGAATGGGACGCTGATGACCTAAGCTGTTAAAGAGCGTCCATAAATAAATCATTAAAAAAATATATATTATTTTTTATCCATAAATAAAACAGATCCTCCGGTGTGCTATATGAATTTATAGCAAGCCGCCATCTTGTGTTCAAAATGGCCTACGCTGCATTTCGTTCAGTTCTCAAAATGGCTGCGACATGCCAGCCACAAAAATTGGCGTAACTTCAATTGCGCGCCGCGGGATCTATGTTACTAGCACGTAGCTTTCTCGTTCAAATTATAACTGTAGTAACCACAAACTTTCGTCGTGGAATATGTTGGAAATGATTTCCATATGCCACACATTTCTCACACCTTTTAAGAAAAATTTCAAACTGCAGTTAACTTGCAGGGTTTTAATTTTAAAAGTTAAGTGGTATTTCATTTGGTCTAGTATGCTGACTGCTGGCTGGAAGGCCCGGGTTCGATTTCCGGTACTTGCTTAGGAATTTTTCTAAGTTAGGGAGGTCTGGAACGGGGTTCACCCAACCTAGTGAGGACAATTGAGAAGCTGCCTGATAGAGAGGTGGCATTCTTCGATCACGAAAGTCGCGTGTTAGGCGACCTGCGGGGTCCACCCAGCCTCGTAAGGACAATTGGGAAGCTGCTTGATGGAAAGGTGGCGTTCTTCGATCTCGAAAGCCGCGTGATAGGCGATATGCGGCGTGCCGGTATGCTGACCACATACCCACGTTATTACAACGTAATAATGAAATATTTCATTTTAATGCACGTTTATCTTTTAAAAATAATCTACTTAAACTTAGCTTGCAGCTGACATTCTACCGAAAAGTAAACATCTAGCCCAATACTCCCAACTGGAACAAACAACGAAGTATAAATGTTAACCTTTTTTTTTTTCTTTCTTGGCAAGAAATAAAAAACGTGACTTTGACTGATTCGTGGGTGCTAACTTCCAATGAACCTATCTCCTATAATTTTCTTTGGCTTTGTTATTGAAAAAAATTTAATAAATTATTGTGATCTGTAATTTTATTTAACATGACATTCAATATACTTAATTTTAATTGAAAAGGCAATGCGGAAAACAATCGCATTGTTTCTAGATTTGCAACTTGCTGCTGTCACATTTATTAAATTTACGCAATTGGACTTACAGCAGGGGGCATTGGAGTGAAATTACAATATTTACAACTTTCAATCATAGGAGCCGACTTGGGGGGGGGGGCAACTTCCTCTATGAGATTTGCGAATATCCAGGGAAGCGACATGAACAAAAACACGAAGTTTGTAAATGTTCGCTCCGATGCAACTAAAAGTTAAATCCATATTAATTAATGCATCGTTAAGCAGACAAGTTAATGATATGAAGTAAACGGAAACAATATATAATTATTTCTTCAATAACTCTTCATTAGATTTGGTATTTAAAAAATCTATAAACTAAAACGTCAAAATCAAAAACATTTTAAGAAATAAAACCTCAAAAATTGCGTATTTTAACTCATCTGTCCCCCAAGTGCTTTCTTCCATTGAAGTCCATTCTTCCATTCTGTTATACTATCTAGATTCAAAGGTTATGTTTCGGTGACAGTATAAAATGGGTATGCATTTAGAGCTTCAGACTTTTGTTCAAGTTGAAACCCGAATAGGCAAGTCGTACAAATTTCGTTAACTCCGGAACAATTTCGAGCGCACAGCTATTACTTTTCACAAACTGCACAGCTGAGGAAAAGTTATTTAGGGAATTCTCCTTCACCTTTGATTCCAAAAGGTCTATCGTGTTGTGATGCAATCTCAGCTTGTCAGAATCAATATCGTCTTAAAGAGGGAAAGAGAGATCATAATCACTTCCACTTTTGGTGAATTGCTCAATTTTAACCAACAAATATGAAGTAACACTTACAATTCTACAAAGAGAACATTGAACTGAAACATGAATGAATTAAAATATCATAGGAAAGCACTTATCTTTAAGAGTTGAAAAAATATATCCAAATCTTTTATATATATATATATATATATATAGTACAACTTTGCGTGCTAACTATAATACTCATACAAGAAAACTTGAGCTGCTTGGTATGCCATTTGAGCACATAAAACTGTGAGATGAAAGGCTGTTGGCAGTATTATTCAATGTCGCTGTTGGCGTTTTTTCTTTCAAGATTTTAATTATGACTTGCCCAAATTAAAATGTAAATATATATTAATAGTAACAGCACCCAATGCAAAAACGTTGGGAAAGAGGTAAGGGGGAGGAGCAGAATACTCTGACTCCTAGGAGTCCGCGCCTATGGTTACAGCAAATGTTTTCGTATCTCATCGTCATTGACTCATCCTTCCCTTGCAGGAGTTCGCGTGACGGTTTTATTGCGGCATTTGCCGCGTCAGCATTCCCGTGGACTGCTAGAGAACGATGTCTGTCGACACTGCAGAAAACCGTAGGAATAAGGTAATGAAGTTATGAACCAAAGAGAACGTCAGAGAAAAGTAAATTGTGAAACTGTCATTTTCTTTATAAAGCATCTCCTTAAAGATTTTCCGCTACAAAATGTAACTCACATATGACGAGTTAAGTGCAAAAAGAGCGCATAGTGGGTATTTCTTAGCTTTCAGCAAATGAACTTTAATTTTATGTATCTTAAAAGTTAAAATACTTATATATTTCTACACAACGAAACACATGCCGAATCACATGTTACTAAATGAAACACTTGCAAAGCATTTTATTGATATGGCTATCGAAACTCGTTTCTGGAAAAGTCAACCGCGCCTCACCCTCATAATACCCACAACTACCGGTCGTAGGTTCATATCCATGTAATTGCCTAAAATAAAAAATCGTGTACAAATTAACTAACTCTTTCCATAGTCTCAATTTAACAGAGAATTCAAGATCACTGCGTTTTCAAGAATGTTGTCTTTTTTTATTGTTATATGTTTTATGTCAGATTACTTGGGGCATTCGCAAGTTACGTTAGTGCTTTACTTAAATCCAAGTCATGAATTGTGTTGAATAGCTCCAAGTCATGGGTTGTGTTGAATAGCTACTTCACTATCCATCTCGCCACATACATTGCAGGCATTTATGTAAAACATTTCGTTACTGCGACTGAGGTATTGTAAGCACAGGTGAATTAATTACTTGGGTAAGGTCCTAAACTCATTTTCAAGTTTTTCCAGCGATAACAGAAAAACTATCGTATGTCGTATGGTGCAAGATCAGGGCTGTAAGGTGGATGATCCAGCACTGGCTTTTCCTAGCCTCGCAAGTTTTCTCAACCCCAGTGTCCTGTATTGTCCTTCTAAAATAGCAGCCTTGAAGTCGGTTCCTTCAAAAAACAACCAAGCTCACATGTGCCATAAAAAGGCACCGACTTCTATAAAATATTGGTAGAGGGGAACCCAATATTCATCTCAGATATGGAAAAGTAAGAACCAGTGTCACTCAAAAGTTGGAGCACGGATACAAAGAAAACATTTTGGAATGCAATAACTGAAATATAATTAAATCGTTCGTCAAAACAATTACAATAGTTAACATGGTGCTAATTCAGAGTATTATCTCTAAATGAAAATTATTTTACTATTTACCCCCAAAATGCTCTATCTCAGAATAGAGTAAAATTTAACAAAGCATATATATTGCATATTTCTTTTTATGTAGAATGTTTCTTCAAATACGGTTTAATTTAAATATATGGCAATAATAATGTTCTCAGTGTTGCGCATCTATTGACCGTTCTAATTATTTCGTTTCTCACATGGTGAAATGAAAATGTACATGGTTACAAAATGCAAGAAGCTATTTATAAGGAATGAAAGTGTAAATCCACATAATATATTGAAATAATTTATCGTTAAAAATCTGGGATAGATGGAACACTTAGCTGTTTTTTGTATTTTGGATAAAATTAGACAAAAATGTGACCTAGCCGATGTTAAATATAATGTTTCACGCGTTGCTTTCCAGTATGTTAGTTAACACGACGCGAAGTTCTGGCGAATGCTGTGCAAGCAGGTTCAATTGCAGGCCTAGAGATGGTGCTGAAAATCAAATGTGCCATGCTGATGCCCATGCGTATCGTCAACTTTCAGATTTCAGAATTCAAGCGGGCTGGGGAGTTCAGTCCTTAGTCAGTTGTGAGTGTGTTTCCAGTCAGCAGGGCAAGTGTTCATTGTTTAGATTGAGAGAGCGATGCAACACTGACGTTGATCATGCGTTTTGGGGCCAAGCCTGAGCTTGTAAGTCATCGTAGGTGCGTACACATTACTCGCATTTTGTTGTAAATAGCATAATTACTGAAAAATTACTTTTCTTTCAGCCCATTTATTTCGGAAGTAATTTCTATTTGTTATTTTTATGTAATATGAAATGTATATAAAATGGCATGTTTGTGGTAAATGATTGATGTTGAAAGCTTTCAGGAAATTGAATTTTTAAGCGGATTGGCATAGCTTTCGAACTAAATACAGGGTTTAGTTGAGTAGTTGCTCCCTGGTACCTGTGGGCAGTTCTAGTCATGTGTCCCTTAAACATCAACCCTTTGTCTAGATGAACTACTAAATAAGTAAGGGAATTTTCCCACAGAATCCTTTGCCTATAGTAGATAAATATAGGGCAGTTTCCGGGAATACAGCATTTAGTGAATGTATTATTATTATTATTATTATTATTATTATTATTATTATTATTATTATTATTATTAATAATTATTTAATTATTTGCCGAATTTATGAACATTTTCCAACGCCTGCTCCACCTTCAGATTAGGTGTAAACAATCTTTGAATGGGGTATATGACTCTGCCAATATCTTTGTTTTGTACACAAGGACGTCTCAGCATATTGCGCTATGTTGACGTCTGATGTGTGAAGGAAATCAGCCATGTAAATGTTAAAGAGGATTAGTGAAAGAACAGAGCCTTCTGTACTCCGCAGCGTATTTGTCTCAGTTTAGAATTGTTTCCCACCTTCGTAACAGTAAACGTTCGTTGTTTGAGGTATGAGTGTAGTAATTGTATATAACGATGAAAGCAAAAGTGAGATGAGTTTATACAGGAGCCCGGCGTGCCAGGTCATAGAGAAGGCTTTTTTTTATATATAGGGATACCGCGCCTGAAAGCCCAAAGCTGCAGCCTCCACCATTCCACCACCCTCAGCTGCTGTTAGGTAGTTGAGTGTCCAGGACGGAAACCAAATTGATGAAGTATGGTCCCAAAAGGGGTAACAAACTGATCAATATAAGTATCAAACTTTAGACAATGTCGAAGGAGGCTAATGGAGCGGTAACTGAAAGGATGAACTGGGTCTTTGCCCGGCTACAGTACGCATATCACGCGGGGCTCTTTCCATTCTCGTGGAAAGTGACTCAAACTAACACACATATTGACCTTGGTAACAAAGAGGACAGTTTGAATGGAAGGTTGCGGAGCATGGGGGGGGGGGGTTGTTCGGCATCCTTTTTGGGATGGAGACATAGCAGTGCGCCCTGGACCTGTTTGGGGTGAAAGATGGGGATGCAACAGTCTTCGTCGTCCGGCGGTCGTACGAGTTGCTGAGAACTTTGCGAACGGGACGAAAGTTTTCGTCCTGGGGTTCTCTCTAGGCCTAAAAAGCCGTTCCAAGAAGTCAATAAGAGCATATTCTTTGGCTTGTGGTTTATACACGAGGCATCTAATGAACATTCTTATTTCCTTGTCCACTGAGGTTTCTGGCGATCCTCCACTCGTTACGATGACCAAGATTCTTTTTAGCTATAGTGTCCTCCAAGTGAACGATTCTAACAGTGCATGGGTTTCTTTTTGTTATTGTTGGTTAATCATCTCGCAAGTCGCTTATTTGTATTTAGTGTACGTTGTATGTGTTCAGGGACAAACTATGGATGGATTACTGATATTGATTACAATCGCGGAAAAGGCCACCGCAATAATGGTGTTTTACATGTTGCATCTCCTGGTATCCTTATGCTTTCTAATGGAATCCCAATTCAGCTGACATACAGAGATGAAATTTGCTTTCATTATGTTCTGTTCTCGGCCATCTGGTAACAGACAGTGTATGGACACGCCTACTTCTGCTGTATAGACTTGCACCTTCAGTGCCGCTTTAGTATGTTACTGAAGCATGTATGTTCTTTTTATTGGTTGGTAATTTGTAAAGTTCAATCTTTCAGTTAATATGTGTTGCCATACTCTACACTTAATAACCCTATACCATTAATTTATATCGTAACTTGTACTGTTCATTTTAAAATGCTCGATCGTATTGTAGTTTTATAGATTAGCATTTTTTTTATCATTTTCTTCCCCCTTCTTTCTTTGTCTTCCTGTCCCCTCGTCTTCCCACTCGCCTGCTGCTTCCCTCTGTTTCTTTGTTTTCTTTCCTTCCGTATAACTTTTTATTTATGCTGCACTTTTCTCCTTATACGTACGTAAGGCTAGTCACCGGTCATCGATGAGCTACTTGCGATACATATATTATAGCTGCATTGGATACCGCTATGTACATTGGGCCTTGGTGAACCGGTTCCCGAGCCCATAACATTGCATAGCTTACCTCACAATTGCATTCAATATTACTGGATTGATTGTTACTGCGACTCTGGTCAGTCTACATGGTACTGGCTGTATGTCACTTTAGAAGCTATTGTTAACAAAAATGGCATAAGTTATTTCCGTATTAATTTTAACCTCTTTTGCCCTTTTAAAACTTGATTTGTATATCTTTGGGAACAGACAAGGATCTGCGTTCGTTGTAAATAATTATGCTAAAGAAAGAAATGAACGAAATACAAAGCTTTAAGGCAGCAGTCTATATTAAGGCAATAGCTTCATCGATAAAAGGGTATAGAACACTGCTCGGTAACATATAAACGATTTCAGTATAAAACAAACTTTTGTAAATTCACTAATTAACATACTGTCGTGATAATACTGCCAATGTAAGTTGTACTACCAAAGTAAATTCAAGTGGCACGAAATAAATAGAATAATGGGAATTCAGCTGAACATAAAAGGATAATAATGTTTCCTTTTCATTTTTACCGATATTTCTTGTGGTAGAAATATAAAATATACCATATTTTTATCTTGAAATGAGCACCAGTGAATCGTCTCTGCCCCATATAATATATACTAGCAGTTCTCCAGTGATTCAGACAGATAATGGGCAGTGAGAGTTTTTGTTCTTTTTCAAAGTCTTGGATGTCGTTTGTTGACAGAAACGTGGCTGAAGATTAGTGGCATTAACACAATCTTATAGCTTTAGTAAAGGGCATGAAACAAGAGGAAGAAAGGATGATGGCCAGGGGGAGTATCGCTTTCTTTCCACTCTGAGATGGAAAATAAATCTAAATTTGGAAGGGGAATTGAAATTCATTTGCCTTGGGGGGAGGGGTGTAAACTTAATAATTATCATCCAGCGGTAGATACGCAAACCATAACTTCTATAGTGATATAACAGAAAACTTGGTATAAATCAGCACAGGAATTCAGGAGCGCATCTTGTGATAATGCGGGACTACAACGCCAGGATAGGGGAAGAGAATATCACACGGCAGGGATCGGAAGGGGAAGGAAGAACAGCGGGGCGCGTAACGCAAAAGCAGAGATGTAATATTGAATACGGAAAGCAGGGAATTTCTGGCGTTTTGTGACGCTGTCTCCTTGGAGATTTTGAATAGGAAATGCTGCGATTCGGAAGATGAACTTAACGTTAATAAATGCTAA
Source organism: Metallyticus violacea (assembly GCA_030762175.1). Taxonomy (NCBI): domain Eukaryota; kingdom Metazoa; phylum Arthropoda; class Insecta; order Mantodea; family Metallyticidae; genus Metallyticus; species Metallyticus violacea. The sequence continues at coordinate 135,595 of CM060846.1, read as the reverse complement.
TGGTGGTAGTGTAATTGGTATTATGCTGGTCAGCCGAAATATAATAGGAAAAATTAGAAACTTCTGGGTTGTGGACCGCATTAAATCACATCACTGCCCGGTCATGCTGGAACTACCACTGGGAGTTGGATGCAACAAAATTGCTTGGAGCCGTAAGGAAGGGGGTAGAGATAAATAATACACACGTATAGATGAAAACTAAAGCAAGCGGACGTTTTTCTGGCTCATATACGGGGGGAAGGGGTTGGAGGCAATGAAATTGAGACAGCTGAGCAATTGACAAAATCAAGTGAATCAGCAGTGACAATGAAATATAGAAATTGAAGAGGTAAAAATCAGCAGGATGATATAACCAGGAATGCAGAAATGTCTAGAAATAACCGGAGAGTGCACTAAGAGCATTTCGAAAGGTAGGAGTGATGAAGAGCGCAGCGTTTTTATTCAGAAGTGAAAAGAATATAAAATAATTTTGCAGAGTTCTGACAGGTGATGAAACAATTTCGAGGAAAGAGCTCATCGGCAGAGGTCTGGAGGGAACATTTCAGAGTAATGTTCGAAGGAGATTTCTGGGGGGGGGGGTAATGGCATCAGGGAGATAACTCGGGGAGCAGGAGGGCTAGAAATACTAATGCTGGACACTGCGATTTCTATAGGGGACGCAACAAAGGCAAGATGCCTAAAGCAGGGAAAGCTCCGGGGCGAGATGGGATACGGCCGGAGTTGTTTAAAGTGGCCCCGTGTATGTTGAGAGGTTTGATTTGGTGTTGCTCCGAATTTTTAATATATTTAATCTTGGGGAATGCCCCGCCTATTGGGTTACTGGAATTATTCACCCGATATAAGGGAAAGGATTCAAGTGGAGTTCTGAGCTATAGGGGATCACGCTGCTTCCGGTTATGGGGAAAACTTTTAAAGTAAATTTTTGCATGAAAGAATAAAAATATGGGAGGCAAATTTTCAGTTAAGATCCAGCGAGGGATATAGTACTGTTGACAATGCATTTATTCTGGACATATTAAAGTTTAAAAAACATGGAAAATACCTTGTGTTATTTCGATATCAAAATAAAAGAATTACAAAATCTGTTCATTGCGAAGCGCTATGGCATAAATTGCGAATAAATTGGATGTCAACAAAATGGATTTGAGATCTTCAGGGGATATACAGAAACGTGAACTTCTGCGTAATGTACGACTGTAATGAGTATTGTTGAGTTACTCTACTCGGAGAGGTGTAAGGTAGGGTTGCGTTCCTTCACCGCTACTTTTTAATTTTTATTGACGATATAGTCGAGGCATTGCAACAATAAAATACGGCGCCATTACCTACGGTGGGAGATATACATGTACTAACATTATTATAAGCCAGCGATTCCATTTCGCGGCACCTTTGGGAATGAGATTAAAATTTCCGGTCATCCCTGTTAATTTTTTTTAAAATTATTTTAAAATGTTATCAATAATGTGTTAAATTATGTTCAAATAAACACTCCATAACAAACATAAGAATACAGTTCCTTTTATAATAATAACAATTTGTGTCCTACCATTGGACAAAGTATACTCCATAAATGATTAATATACACTGACTATGAATTACTAAATTAAACAAATACCATTTCAGAAGTAGAAGACTACAATGTAATTGTGAACTATTAAAACAAAATTTGTGTTATTAATGGGAGATATGTGATTGATGCTGAGAATACAAATGCTTGATATAAGGCATAGCAGTTGACAATGCATATCGTCCTCAAGGCTAAGCAGTCTTGCTTTGGACTTGATTTTCTTTGTTGTCATTTCGCGCCGTATTAGTGATTTCATTGTTATCAGTGTTTTCAAGCTATATAATCTTAGTTATTCTTTGTATTACTGTACAATATAGTTTTAAATAAGATCAATGTCCCAGTGTGTTCTGTTTTTGGATGTTCTAATAACTCTGGTCTTGATCATCGTGTAGTATATTACTATGCTCCGAACAAGAAAAATTTCCCGATACTACATAAAATAAATCTTTAATTTATGAGGCCGTCTCTTATTAATTCAAGAACTGGGCACCTGAGATGAAACTTAATCATATTAATGACTCGTCTTCATCTTCATTACCACCAAATACCAGTAATTGATATACTAATTTAATATGTGTTGTAAGAGTTCCTACCATAATTTTGTTTATTCCCAAAATATCTCTCGGCACTCCTGGCTGATCTCGGTTGGGAATCCCTATTGTATGCGGACTGACCATTGTTTCTACTACGATTGACGGCCTACAGCTTGGATTAAACAGGCTATAGACGTATTGGGATACTTGCTCACTAACGGTGGGTACAAGTACAACGAATATTATGGCCTTTAAGAACTGAGCTATGTATAGCAAAGTGGAGACATGGACAAATGCAGTAAGACACTAGATAACCTTAAGAATTTTGTGTACCATGTACTAACTTTCTCAATGAATGGAAGATGGTTTAAACACATTGGTGGGACTAGCCTTAAACCGAATATGAAAGCCGCAGAAACACTCCATTTACGAATCAAAATTCTAAATGTGCCGGAAGGGCTGTTAGATACAATATGTGGGGCAGTAGTACGATCTACAGTGACTTACGAGGCCGAATTTTGGGGTTGAGAACGAACAGAGAAATTGGGTTGGGTGAGGACCGGTTTTCTGTAAGATATTTCACGGGTTCACCAAATTATAGAATCCTTATGGAATTTCGTGTCTATAGTGAGATTATAAAATGTAGGATCCGAGCAGTGAAGTACTTGCTACAAATTGTTCACCGAGATCAGAAACTAATTAGTGCGGTCTGCCACTAGGAGGAGCTGAGAAATAGGGGAAATAAAATCTAGGTTTCAAAATTCAGAAGCGTTAAAGTATAGTAATGGACAACATTTGGATCGCAGAGAGGGGAAACAGGAGGGTGGGTATGGAGGAAATTTAAGAAAAGCTTGAGGGACATTATAAGACGGCTGTCCCTTTCGGAGTGTGCAGAAAAAGTTTCGCTGGAGATATTGTCACACCCCGGGATGTTAGGAGATGACATCTAAGCTACAAAAAGATGGCAGAGCTAAAGTTAGTTCCTTTTATTATAATCATCCCTAACAATACCAATTACAATAATGAGTATAATCCTTTAAGTCAATGTTACATATATATCAAGACAGCGTTCTGTTACCCAGCCTGCTGCTTGAGCCCCCAGTCAGGGCTTGCCTTGGAAGATGTGTCTTGGCGTGCTACAACTTCTCGGTCGGTCTAGTCGGTCCTCAGCCTAGCCTCTAGGCTCTCTCTTTCTCCCTCTCTCTGCCCTGCAGGAACCTGCAGGCGCTTAAATAGAATCCCATACCCCAGGGAGGGGGCCAGAGGCATTAGCAAATATGGTGTGCCACCGCCCTAGGTTTGAATTAAAGCAGCCAATCACAGAGCAACACATGAAAGCTCTCAAACATCCTGATTGACACATGACATCCTGAGGCCTACGTGACTTTAGCAGATTCCTCAAAGGAAACTGATGTCATGGTGAAAACCCTTGGGTTTGTCACAGGAAGTGACAAACCAAACTTTTCCTGCTGTACAATAATTTACCCAAGTATCTCATGCTAATACAAAATGGTAAAAATATGGATGAAACAAAAACTATGTCTTTTCCGAGACGTTTCAATTTCAAACTACATGACATCAATTTACCAATATTTACCGCCCGAAAATAGCGTCCGTGACACATCCTCGATGACACACACAACCCAACGGGGTAAAAGACCATACAGAAATATTAAATCTAAGCGAAGACATATATGTCAAATCAGCAGATAAATACACATATAGGTTCGGCTATGTCTTTGTAGTCCCTAAATAAAATAAAAACGTAGCACCAACATACTAAAAAGGAAAGAAAGGGAAGAAAAGGAAAGGGGAGGGGAGGGAAAAAACTGTAACGGCTCTCCCGTGGCCCAACTCATTTAGTTATACCATAAGTCCATGGTATGCGCAACACACATAGGTTCAAACGCCCACAAACACAGTATACACTGACACTCGGAGAACATCCTGTATCCCGCAAGTATTCACATGCTGAACGCAGCCCACCAGTAAAGTCTTTGGTACGCAGCCAATGTGAAGTTGCAGGAAGCAGCACGACGAATGAAGTCCGAGCCGGAAATCCGGCGGAAAGCATAACTAGGGCACTAGCATGATTCACCAGGCCAGAGCAGAATGACAAGCTGAGCATATGTAGAAATTATGTAAACAAACTATTCGTGTCAGCTCACAATGTCTCCAGGGAACAGAAGTGGGCTCCGGTGTATCGCCGTTCTTAGGGCTAGTGTCGCGAGCGGCATATAGGCGGGTCCGCAAGCCATGCATTACACCAGACAAAAAAACAAACATGAATTAAAAAGGAGGTACTAAATTGAAGGGGGGGAAGGAAAAGAGGTGACAAAAACTGCACCTAAAGGAGGGGAATCCATGAAATACAAGGGAAATCAACAGAGCAGGGGGAAAGACAAGGAACTCAGAGGGCAGGTGGAAGTGGGAGACGGGAAACCGGGGAAAGGTATCAACCAAGAAAATAGGTGCTACAAGTACTAATCAAAAAAAAAAAAAGAAAAAAGAAAAGAAAAGAAAAGAAAGGAAAGAAAGAAAGAAAAAAAGAAGAAAAAGAATAAAGAATAAACAGTAACACACTAAAACGCAATACATATATCATACAAACTCTCCATCACCCTCAAAATGCAAGATATGAGTGTTATATCGACTATGACGAGTGACAAACAAAGAGAAATTCTCTGAGTTTATTATTGTAAATTTGGTTATAATATAAGTAAGAATAAAAATAAACAGATCAGGCTAAATATAGAAAATTGCCAACCCCGAATAGCACCAAAAGTGGGCCATGTCCATTGCACTTATATAGCGCCGAACGATGAGCACTCATGTCGCATTAAAACAAAATAATCAATAACATGGTAGTATAAACAGCCTGGATGCATCTCTCGGATTATACAAATACAAATATATATATATATATATATATATATATATATATATATAATGTCCGGAATATTACGCAAATATAAATGCTCATTCAAAAAGAGTACCAAAATAATGAACATAGTATTAGAGGCATGCCGCAGTGGCGTGAGCAAAAGGCGTACCAACTGGACAGGGTACAACATATGTTTGATCTGGAACTCTGGGAAGCATGGTACAGACTCTCCCATAGGGAGGTCGTGGGCGAAGGTAAGGACGGCAGTGGAACATCGGTAAGAGGTAGAACAATAGTACACTCAGGTGTAGTAGAGGGCACCTGAGAAGAGGGTTGATCGGAGCAGGAAAGAGTGGCGGACCAGGGGGTAGTATCACGCCAGCAAACGGGGTACAATCCATTGGAATGGGCCGACCAAATTAATTAACAAGTAATCATAATAAAAGACCAAACAAAATACCAATGAAAATAAAAGGAAGCACAGATGAGTAATCCGCAGGATGCCAGTCACTATTAACGCATAGTCATGGCATCCTGAAGATTAAACATCTTATCACAAAAGGACGTGTTTAACATAGTAACAAACTGATTAAATTGCGTACTTTCTGAAGGATACTGCGCATAGTTACATCAGAAATAAACATATTTTCAATATGCTGTTTATCAGCTAACAAAAATTGAGAACCAAATATGGATCCATCCCTTCTTAGGGGATCCTTGTTGGATTGAAACAGTATAGGATGACTACCTTGGACAGTGCTAAATTTAGATAACCAATTACAAAAGGTCTTATTACTAGTATTAAATGTACAATACTGAGCAACAGGTGGATGTATTCCACATTGTTCTGTTAAAAATAATACAGGAACCGAATTCTCATAATACGTCAAATTAGGCAAGACATAGAAGTCTCCACCTGCTGTCACCTCAATTGGAACCGCCTCATAGGGTCCCTTTTTCACCTGAGGGAATGCCAGGTTCAACAGAGAAGGTAGTAATAACAAAAGTGCGGTGGCCATTTCCGCAATCATCTACACAATAAGCAGCTCAATAAAATGACGACAATCCCCCCAGAACACGTATATGTTTCTTATAGACACCACAAAAACACTATATCAACCACAGATATTAAAGGAAGCGACCAGCGCGTCCCTTCACGCATTACCATATATTTATATCCATGAAACAAAACCTCGTGCACGAATAATTCAACAAAATCTCTGTAGGCGTCTCTTTTAGGTGTTTCTTGGGGCCTTACGGCTTACCCATGAAACAAAACTTAATGGGGTCTCATGGCATACCCATTAAAGATTAAACAGTACCAATAACGCACCTTAACACCAAGGGGCCTCACGGCTCACCCATGGAATAAGGTGGCTGCGCTAACGGTTATTAGGTTGCTATCAATAATGTAAACCTGATATGCCCTAAGTAATACCCTAATATAATATGCCTTACATGTAACAATGTTAATTATATTTATTTAGCTGTTCGAAACACCAGGGCACAAATGTCGCCCTGCTGTAATACTAATCTAAAGCTGGTGACGAGCAGTGGAAAAATAACAGGAGTAGTATAAGTACCACTTGATCCCATCTCCTATTTATGTGTTTTGAAAAAAATTACCCAAAACTACCCCCAAAAATAAAAAATACCCCTGAAACTACCCCTAAAATAAAAACTACCCCTATTTCAAGGCCAAGCGGGAGGTTCTAAAACCCTATGACAACCCTAGTCTCCACCCCCACCCACCCCCAGCTTTTTTTTTTGCAAAATAATATCATTTATGAATATTGTATAAGGTTTGGAAAGGCTAGCTTAATAATTTAAGTTTATTACTGATGAAGCCTGTTTATTTCTATGAATATTGCATTGTTATATAAGGATATGGACTGAGGTTTTAATAATTGTAATTTGATTAATATATATCATCTTTTGTGAGTATTGTATGAGGATCGACCCCTGGATATAACATATCACGTATCGCCTATGGTGCCTAACTGGCGTTCATTGTTTATTTCTGGATAAATTTTGATTATACATGAGATGGTAAGCTTTTCTCTTAATATTAGATTGGTAAGCGTTCCTCTTAAAACGGTTATCAGGCATGAGGACAAGTTCCGAGAACTTGTTTTCAAGGAATTTCCTGCAAAGCTACCAGATGTATTACAATGCCATATAACTTGTCTTTCTGGCATAGATGTTAGCCTTGGCAAAGCCAATTCAAGGTATTTCCTGAAAATGTAGATTTATAAAAAGATTGTGAAATTATACATTTTATCAGAATGCAAGTGGAGAAGGTTTCAGTAGGTGAGTACAGGGTAAATAACAAAACAGGTTTACAAATAATATTTTATTCATCTTTATAATACACAAGCGTCCAGTTTAACTCGTCACAAATAACATCATAAAGTACAAAACATGAAGTATTTTCTTTAGGAATTACAAAAGTGCTGCTGTCAGAAGCGCTATTAATGTAATCTTTCACATCAGATGTAGCAAATATATATTTTGCCATTTGGTGTTGCAATATATTAGCATTGCACAATAGATAATTTATTTCGTCTAAATTTAAAACAACGTGTTTTTGTTCACATTGTATTCTGGCACGCTGTCCTTTAATGGAACGTAGGCGAAACGTTTCTTCGATGCTTTTGTAAGATTGGTCCTTGCTGAGAGGTTCCGCCAATTTTGGTAGATGATTTATTAAAGTTGTGAAATAATGATGGGGAAGCACAACTCTCCCTTGTTTCACTCCGCCAATTTCCACGTGTGGCTCGTAGTTTCTTCTTTTGTAGAAACCCAAGCTGATGTATCTAGTGTGGTAATTGTTGAGAAAGTAGACACGGCGGTGTAGTACGGGCTCTTGACTTGGAAATGGACGCTGGACGTCGACGAAACATCCTGATCTGCTTGCCTCTAGACTTCATGGCGTAGACTGGTGTCTAGAGGGTACGATTCCTGTTTTTATAGACCTGAAACAAAAAATGCATCATGTCTATTAGAGCTTTCGGAAGGACATCTAATGTTAAGCTTTTTAAGTTTATGATGCTCTAGCCACTTGAACATGGCGTAAGCGTGTTTGCATGCACAATGAGTGTTAGAAAATTTGTGAAAAGGAAAACCACAGTGCATTTCATGGTATAGATTTTCAGGATTTGGACAACTAAATTCTTTTTCTAGATTAATAAAAGTTCTGTCTGTTAGTGCCGAATAGTGCACATTTATCTTTGTTGCAGGCGAATAGCGAGATTTGTCCCGCTACCACCTCCTCTAGGATTGTTTTAAGCATGCTGTAAGAAATCATCCATCATTAAAATGAATTCCATTTTGACTTTATTTGTTGTATCCTTCAAATTTATGATTCCAAGGATATGGACTTGCAAAATGAAAAGTTTGAACAAAATTTTTGCCAGCAATGAACAATTCCTTTATTATTATTTCCTTGCCGTTGCCCTTGAGGGCCTCAAAGTCCACCACTAGACTTCCTTCCATTGCAGGCATGCATAGAAAACTGACGATGAAAAAATAACGGTACTTACTTTTATACCTGGCAGGCATCCTTGTCCACCGCTGCATTGCCTCGGGGGTGTAAACTCCCTGCGAAACATCTTTCTAGACTGGTCGTCTGGATTGGTGGAGTTGAACATTGCAACAAACTCGTTCATGGTGTATCCTTTGTTACAGATGTATAGCGTATAGAGGCACACGTACTGTCCGCAGATGTCCGAGTAGAGGTTTTGAAGCTGAAGGCGATTAAAGGACAAATGATGGGGAAGGAAGCCTTTCAAGGGTTTTACAAAAGGAGGGCGACCATTGGAGTCGAAATACCATGCAAAGGAATTTAAATTTTGAGTAACAGCTATCCAATGGGAACCAGGCATGTTGTGGGGATCTAAATTTATTACAAATGTGAATGGTTTACTAAATTCTTTAGGCAACATATCTGATGCAAAAACACCTGCAAAATTTGGAATACCCTGTAAGGTTTGTTCTATCTGTAATGTATTCATGTTTAAAAATCAGTATGTACTTTCATATCTTTATCTATTTGAATTGAATTTTCGTACTCGCAGTACATGAGGCAAGTGATTGCTTGTGTAAGCTTATCCCTAAATCTTAGCTGTATTCTTATATTCCCGTTATTTAACAAGGAAGTATGACCTTCTGAAGCCGCACTGTCTGGCGTTAAGTCATAGAGCAGCAAAAAATACCCAGATATATACATGTCGTGAGTGATTTGAATGCCGTTGTTGGTGTGATGAATGCCAGAACCGGAAAATAAGAGTATGATATGCTAGCGTTGAACCTTTTTCGTGCGATGTATTGATCGAGAGGCCTTCGGCCGGAATTTGTTGACCATTTACATGCAGTGCGAAATATTCCAAATTGAAATGTCTGAAATCAAATGGATTTGTATTAGGAGTTCCCGAAAAATTTGTATTTTCTGTTATGCCAATAAGTATTCTTTTTGGAAGTGGGCCTAATACAGCATTATCTATAGATATGGTACTTTGCCCAGCTCCAAAGGTGAAGGATCTCACGTCAACACGTGTAATGTCATAACGAGCATTTACTTTTCTAAAGCCTTCATATGAGCCATTAAAATACTTGGAGACGGTTTAACTTTTTTCACATACAGAGTGGCATCAAGAAATTGAAACCTTGCTTTTGAATCTGCAGATTCGCTTAATATGTAAAAAGATTCCTTTGCCTTGGTTAACTTTATTTGAAGATTGAGTCCTGGTAGCAACAGAGTAGGTATGTTAAAAATATCTCCATGTAATTTGCCAGTCATATCTATTTCCTTTGATGTTTTACTTTTTTCAAACCGTTCTTTCCACCCTAGATTAGAATCACCAGCCCCCAAAGTTCCATTTTTCGCGGCATCTGCATCTTTCAGACCTTTGAGAGGCGTGTCCATATACCAAAAAGCGGTAGTTAAATGACTTTTGGCTGCATCGTGACCGTAAGTGAGTAGAGTTTCAAAATAGCTACGATAATGATAGAGATCTTCGGAAGGAGTGATGGATGTTCCGTTTATGGAAACGCTCAATTGACTAAACAGGGAATGTAGTAAGTTATTAACTCCAGTCGTTTTAACTGTAGCTGCCAAGTCTGTGCCATCTGATTTTACAAATTTTCCTTTTACTTTTAAAAATACATTTAAATCAACGTAATGTTCCTTATCTCCAGGAATAACAAATTCCAATACAGATTGCTCTACGGGGGCGATTGGTTTGATTAGCGTAGTGTAATTTCCTAAAACTGCCGCTTGGATGGGTTTTTTTTTAGCAAATATATCAAATTCGGATTTTATACAGGCGATCATGGTGCTCTCCTACTCCCACCCAGACCATATGTGTCGGTTTACGAAAAGGGCAGGCGGTATTTATGCAAATATATCTCTAGTTTTTTTCTTGTTAGTTTTGAATTTTGAAGTGGTTTTCTTTCTCTTTTTACCTTTACCTTGCTGCAACTTAGATGCCAATTTTTGTGTACCTTCGGTGACTCGAGATGCCACAATGTCCTTAACTTTGTGCCTGCCTGTTTTGCTGCAATATCGTACATGATGTTTGCGCCAGTGGTGAGAGCTTCCCTTCCCAATGATTTTGCTCCTGATAGAAGAACAGGTTTAACAATTCTAAATAAACTACCCAAAAAGCTGCCTAAACCTCTACCATGCTGAACGTAAGGGCTACCAGCATTCAGTGGGCCTATGTATTGGCCGAGACGCCCTTCACTCTGGTTCACATAGTACGCTGTTAGTGAATCCATTGTTAACTGACAAAAAGAATTTTGTGCATTGCAATATATATATGATTATTTAACTTTCCTAAAATGTAACACAGCAATGGTAGGTGTAATACTACTACTTAGACGAGCCAAATCGCCAAACTTAGTCACTAACTCAGTTGCAACAGTTAGAAAATAATTAAGTTCTACGGGAATGTAAAATATGTTTTCAAATGTGTGATGAATGCTGTAGGAGGGAAACTGAATTATTTTTAAGCAGCGAACGTAAGAACTACCAATCAGTTGTGGTTTTATTAGATTGCAGTAAACAAAGACAGGCTCGGATTTATAAATCAATTCAAAGCTGGTCTTTCTGTGTGATCTAAGGAAAAGGCTTTTTATATCATGACTTACCTCTAAAAGCAAATTTTTGTTAGCGTTTTTATGGCATTCAAAATTTGGTAGAGAATTCTTTATGGTATCTACAAGATCACCAATGCCATAATAAGCCCTGGTGGGAAAGAAGATTTTTCCGTCAAAGATTGTTTCCAGTTTATTGTCTTTTTTTCTAGCTATTACCATGTGAATACTATTAGCCTTTGCAGTGTGTTCGTCTAAAACGGAAAATGAAGGAACCCATTCCCTCTTCGTTTTCTCAATTTCCTTAATCCCTTTCTGATGAGCAACAAGGTAGCCCTGTAACTCTGTTAAAAGCATCTCCTGTAAATCATCTTTTACCTGATTCTTTATGGTGGTGTACAATTCTTTAAAGTCTTTAAAATCCTTCTTTTCAAAAACTATTCTACCTGCTCTAGTTATGATTACATTTTTATTCAGTTCCCCTGCCTCGTCAAGTATATCCTCTTCTATGGACTCGTAACCGTAAGAGTAGGAGAGCTCCGCCAAACCTACCACCCATTTTTCTCTTTGAAGATTGATAGGCTGCGCTAATTCATTACGAAATCTAGCTAGTGAATTTTCAGGATACACATCCTTGCTAGAGTCACTCAATACAGTTACATAGAATTCATCCATGATGCATCTATCCACGAATCGAACTGTGGACTATATCCTTTCCATCGAACGAGATGTTGAGTTCTGCCCTGCCGCACCCTATTTTTCAGTATTTTATCCATTTTATAGAGAGTGAATTTATTAATTTTTACGGGAGTAAGCTCGTAACTATAAAATTGTCCCTCTATAGGCGTTTTGTTCAAATCCTGTAGTTCGTAAAGGAGTTGTGGAGAATGTTTTATAACTTTTACAATTTTAAAAATTTCTGTCGAGAAATTTTGCTCGTAACCTTTGGCAAATTTTATTTTTTCTTTACTTATTCTCACAGTCTGTCCTACTTTGAATTTGACGGGTCGAGGCCTTATTTTAGTTCGTTTTGACTCTAATGTTTTCCATGTTTGTAAAATGTTTTTGGCATTCACTTTGCTTGGAGGCATTTCAATCGCCGAATGAATGGTATTGTTATACGCTAGAACAAATTTATCAAGATCATCTACATAGCGGTAAGAATTTTTGTACGTAATGTACTTGAAGATCTTGGATTTTAAAGAACGATTAAGACGTTCAATTAAACTACGTTTTACGTCAGGATTTCTGCAAATTTGATGCTCTATACTCTTGTCTTTTAATAGTTTTTGAAATGCAATACCCAAAAATTCTTTACCTCTATCGGATCTTACGGTAAGAGGAACAGTACTATCTAGCATGGATTTAAAGGCATTGGCAGTTTCCGTACTATTTTTAGACTTTATGGGTTTTACGCGTGAAAATCTGGAAAAACAATCAATGCACATTAGCAAATACTGAACTCCATGATTATATTTTTTAATGTTTTTCAAATTGGCCAAATCAATTTCCCACAAATCGTTAATGTTGTTTACAGTGTAGAAATTTCTTTGAAATTTTCTCCGTGCAGTTTATGCAAAGTATATGCATCTTGTTTAAGAAGCCAATTCGCTGCTTTTCTCTTATTTCCTACCACGGAAGCAAGTTTTTCTACAGTAGAAAAGGAGGAAGGTTTTTCGGGATCATAATAGTACTTTTTGTACATTGTTAGTATTCTTCCCACGAAACCTTTGACGGAAATAGTTCGGTAATTATTTCTTTATATTTCTGACCTTTGTCTGACTTTATCTGATTGAAGGGTTCGTTATTTTGTAAATGTCCGTTGGTTAAAAGAAGAATTTGCCGATATTTACTCTTATCCGATGATGTCACTTTTGAGAGATCTACCTTTTTTCTTGTCAGTAATTCCCACACACCACGAGTTCCCTTGAAATATCTATTCTTTACATGCAAATCGTTATCCTCTATTCTAATTACTGAATCGCCAATCTTAAAACTTCCGTCCTTATCCCTATAGATGCCAAAGACGGTGTCTGTTGCTCTAGGGGTGTGTAAATAGGGTGCCATGTAAGGTCCGGCTAGATATCCAAAGTTCTGATTAGTAAATTCTTCAATTTCCTTTTTCTCGTCTGGTGGTAATGGTAAAGCCCTGGTCTCCTCTTCGTCCATTTCTACATCATCTACTTTCTGTTCTTCTTATCGTCTGGAGAGAGAAAGACGAGCCGTTTTTTAACCTAGCGCTTTGGCGAAGGCTGCAGTTCCTGCTGCTGCTGTTGTGGTAATAAGGGAAGTGGAGGACGACTGACTTTAAATTTAAGTAACTCTTTGTGGGGATCCCTTACCGTTATTTATATTTTCTTTTTTCTCTTTATGGAACAGTGGGTATCTAAGAATTGCTGAGAGACTAAAAGTGATTTATGCAACATTTAATGTTTTATTAGAGCTGTTAGTCCTGTCAATACTGCAGACAGCAAAGGTACCAAAAACCCTCCCTTTTGAATTATAATATTTCTCTTGCCGTTAACCTTTTGAGATTTATCCACCACTTGTCTGAGGTCGTTTTTATATTTTCTTAGATTGTGTAGGGTACATTTGCTTACCTTACAGTTACCATTCAAAACATTAGAGCGCATTCGGCAATAGCCAATATGAGCTCTTTGTCTGCCTTCTCCAAAATGGCTGTCCTCAGTTTCGGTTTGGCTCTTTTAAGCACGTGAAGCATGTGGTAGTTCGATCTTATCCGCTTGCTCATGCTGGTAAACAACAGTGGGAAGCTCCGAGGGGAAAATGTTGGTTCTAAATCTTAATCTATTATCGGTCTCTTGACACAAATCAAATAACATATACCCGTGAGGTTTTTTCGTAGCATCTAAATAGGCCTGAGAAAGAGAGTTCCAATTTTCTGGGTATATTTGTATGGCTAGATGGGCTATTTGATTCTTATCCCTAACGTTTTTAAAGACTACAATGTATTTAGCATTTAATGATATATCTCTACAGTATTTACCCTGATGAAAAAGATTTTGAGTGATTAAAATGACACTTATATTTCTATGATGCCTACCCTTTGTAAACAAATCGCATACCTCTCTCGAATAAACAGAATTTAACAAATCGTCTAATATCACCAGCTTTGGCTCTCTTTTCCGGTTCTCAAATTTTGGAACACCAACGTGAAATTTTACATGTTTTAACTTGGGCACCGCCGACTCTTCGCTATAACACCACAATGTTTCTTTAAACTGACTAACAGTGCACAATTGCTTCAAGTTTTTAATCAGTTTTAAACAAAATACCGTTTTTCCCGAACCTGAACTGCCACTAATTATCAGAGTGAAGGGGTGCTGAAATTTTACGACAGGCAGTGCACTCTGCTTGTCCATGCGTGCAACGCCGAAATTTTTCCAATTTTTGCCTCAAATCGTCTGTTAGCCTATACAATACATAATCTACATCGTATGGTGGATATTGCTCAAACACTTTCAAAGGAATAAGCCATAGCTCTTCATTGGTACAATATTTTAGCCCCTTTCGCTTCTCCAAATACTTTGACACAGCTGCCTTCACCTCCAAATCCATAATGAGGGGAAATGAGTCGGTCAGCATGGCTTTATATACCCGAATGGAACCGAATCATAATTTGATATTCGTCTCCTCTTGTGAAAACAAATCCTATAGATTTTATCTTCAGGTTCGGAAACGACATGAACTCCATCAGATCTTTTGCGTTTAATTTTCTTTTCCGTTCTAACCACAATGTTTTGCTCCTCATTTTCATTCAAAATTAAATTTTTAATGGCATCAAAATTTACTAGCTGGAAAGAAACATAATTTAAAATTATTCCCCTCACTTTGCATATAGTTTTGAAATTTCCATTTGGCAATTTAATTTTGTAAGCGTAATTTTTTGGTCCTCCAGATACAAATTCTGAAATGTAAGCTTCGGGCCCATAGTCTACAAGTTCATCGGTCATATCTCCCAAGTTATCTCCACATTTAACCTTACACTCTTCTCCTTTTCTAACCTCAAAAATGATAGAATCGGTATCTGTGTACAAAATGTCTTCGTTAAGGGCCTCCAAATAGGTATATAACTTAAGTCTTGCACCAGCAGTGACATATGCCCCGAGTATTTCGTTGGTATGTGCCAGGGAAGGGGCGTCAGCCTGGTCGTCATATTTCCACGAGAGCCAAACGACCTGGTCGCTTGCAAACATTAAATTTTGCACCTCTATCCCGGGGGTGATCAAAAAAGTGAATAATTCTCGAGGTTCCCTAATCATTTTTGCTCGCGATCTATTGCCCTGTTCAGTGAGTTTTCCCCAAAAACTATTTAGACACAATTTTGCCAAAGACCTTGCAACGGGATTCTTTTTGATTGCCGTTTTGTCCAAAAGTATTCATTCACTCTGAAAAAAGCTCCTTACATAGGATTCCTTGTCTTCTTTGCTCTTAACTCAGGAAGGATAGCCACAGGCTTCTGCCTTTAATTTTGAAAAATATTTATGTATTCTACAAACAAAGCCCCCTTGTTTTCACGTTTATCATACTGTTCCACCCTGTATTCGTAAAATTCATAAATATCTCTAACTTCATAGCCCATCTCAACGGCTCTTCTTACCTCATCCACGATCCAAGTACCAATCAATTCTCTTTCATTTTCGTTGTGGTTGCAATTTGTTTCTTCGTTTCCCTGTTCCATACAACTGGTGCAAAGACCAAACAACAGCTTTTGACGGCATCTATAGGGTAGTACGGGATGATAAAGCTCCCGATTTTTCGCCAAAACTCTACACTTTATTACCCCCATCTTTTTTAAGCATTGCGGGAATATTAGAGCAATCAATGTGAATTGTATGATGCCCAATAGGAAATTTAAAGTATTTGCAAATATATGGATACAATGACATAATATCAAAGTATTTAATTTCAGTTTTGGGATAAGTTTTCAGCGCCTCCGTTCTACCACCATAAAGGGAGTCTCTGAGAACAAGAGGAACATTTTTCACAACGGGATCATTACTAAGCGCTGGATGTTGCCTTAAAATGTCCTCAAATTCACACTCCCACATAACATGACAAATATACCCTGCAGACACAATTTTTTCTAGCCTTTTCAAAGTATGTTCATACCTGCAAGCGTTTCTGATTTACTGTCTATGACTGGAACATCTCTATTATTTAAGCATGTGTGACCTTGCCACAAACATCCCATGAATTCAAAAACTTTTCTCGTCTCCTCGCAAAACCCATCCACTTTGAGGTTGGGCAACTCTGGCAATCTGACCTCTCTACCATTACCTGCATGTTGAATGCGAACGTCTCGTTTAATTTCCTCGTATCTAAGCCACATGAGAACCTTCCTGGACTGCTTATCTGCCTTTCTATAGCCTCCACAAGGTATGAGCCCTATAGTCTTTGACTGCAAGTACTTTTCCTAAATACCTTGTTGCATGCTGAGGCTATTGTAATTGATTCTTGAAATACATCAATATTTCCTATGCTTAAGAAGGTATTCCTAAATATGGAACACGCTTCTTTCAGCACGGTAACATCTGCCCGACAGTAAGTCTCTAACTCTTCTTTAAAATTAAAAACTCCATCTTTTACAGTGTCATACCAGTTGAAAAATTCTTTTTGTTCATCTGGCATCATCTGGTCGACACCGTAATAAGAAGGATCAGGATAAGCCCCCACATAACTCATGTTTTCCAAGGTGTTAAAAAATGGGGAAAGTATCCCTTTGTTAGAGACTGTGTGCCAAAGGCTTTGGGCAAACTTCGCAATTTCATAGGGAAAAAATTTAAACTGTCCAAAAAGGTTATATGTTCCATTTTCATGCACAAAATTTTAGCACCATTCATGATTAAATCGGGTACCCAACTCTGTTTTATGGCATAATCCAAAATAAACATAAGATCATAAGCCCGGGCGTTATGGGCTCTGGCTATAATTTTTTCACAAAATGGTCTATCCTTTCTTAAATATTCTACAAATTGTTGAATGCAGTTATCTCCCCAAAAGGAGTTCTTGCGCCTTCCGCACTGACTGCATTCCAAGTCTTTCCTATTTTCACACAAAAAGCAAAATTGTTCTAGGCAAAGCAAATTTGCGACATGTAAAAATGTAGAAGAATCCCCAATGCGAGTATTTTGTGTGCATTCAATATCGTAAAATATAAACAAAACCTTTTCGGAAGAGGGAATTTTAGGGCTCATGTATTCATAAAGCACATGTGTCCAGGCATCTCGTCACTTTTACAATTTTTACAATATACCCTGTAACACACATGGTTAGGTTTTAGCTGCTGACTGCACGTTGGACAATGCCACTTCCATTCACAAATAGTTTTATTTCCAATTCTATTTTGCATATGATTATTCATGCAATTTTGGTTTCTAAAATATCTATTACAAATAGAACAAACCAAATAATTTCCGTCAAATTTACAGGGGGGAACTGAAAAACATTCCGAGCATTTGTATTGACAGTTGTGGGTTTTGACTCCATTGTAACCCTCCAACCCCTTATTGCACCCTTCACATACATATCGTTTAGCCATAGCGCCTGTAAGATTTAACAATGACATTGTAGTGTTTTTCTTTAGCATCACATAAGAGGTTAAGTCGTTTGGATGAATTTAAAATTCCGTCAAATATAATATTTTCACAATACAGTCCGTCATAAACTGCAATTCTGTATTCTGAAAAATAATTTTGAAATTGTTGTAATTCTAAAATTCCTCCCCCCTTACTGAGATCAATATTTGTAGCTTTTAAAAGAGCATCAACTTTAGAATGGAGTTTTCTGCCCTGTATGAAAGCTTTATAGTCTTGGTCTTTATTAAAATGAGCCATTGCTATTACTAACGCGTGGGTTAAACAATTTATATGTGATTTAACCGTCACAATGCTTCTTTTCAAATGTGCTAAAGCAGATACGTTGCGGCCCTTTGTCTTTATTCTACCATTGCCTAAAGGCATCTCAACATGATCTACTTTAATGGATAAGGTATCCGTAGCATAAAAATTGGCGTTAGATTGGCATACCTTTTCCATTAAAGCCATTATAACATTTAAATGAACTTGATCCCTTCGACGAATACTAAGCCCTATAGGTTTATCTTGTAAATTTATAGAGTTGGTAATTGATAAACCAACCTTATAATGTGGTTCAATATTTTGTAATGCAGTATTTAAAATAGTTTGCATGGTATTTTTGAAGTAGAGTATGGGATTTTCAATGTTAGGAGATGGTTTAATTTGAATAACAAAATGCCTCCCATGAGCATTAAACCTCTTATACTCTCTGCGTGCCTCGCTTACAACTGTAATGTTTTCCATGCTGAAAAAACATAAAATATTGTATAAAATTTTTAGTTTACCCAAATTATTACGAATGTAAAAAATAATGCCAATACTTACATTGGTGAACACTTTGTGATGTGTCTGCTGCACTAATAAAAGGTCAACTGTGGAGGAAGGTGGTGCAGTATTCTTTATATAGAGGCAAAAATTGCAGTTCCGCTTAATGGGCGTTAGCTCGAAAGTGTAACCCTCTTATGACGTATTTTGGGCGTTGGCTGAAAATCAACGTATAAAAGCTGGTAGGATAGGTTCCATTACCTCACTGCCACAAGGTGCAACAACATTGCTACAAGCAAGGTGAGTATTCTACTTTTTTCCCTATTTTATCGTTTTTTCTTAAAACGATCCTTATACAAGATTATCTTCTTTGCAGAATGGATTTTGTCAGTAGATTTAATCAATTTCAAACCACAAAAACAATGCAGATTCGAGATTTATTCAAAAATACTCCATACAACGTAGTTGCTGCATCAAGAGTGGGGACACAGTATGGACCCTCAATATCCATTAAACTTCAAAAATATGATGAAGATCCCATTAGCGTGTTTGTTCCAAGAAAATACACGGATGTTTTTAAAGAAAGCGATATTGAAGATATTAATAAACAAAGACTATGCCTAACGTTCCAGTTTCTAGGATTTAACACTCCTAACAATGCCTACAATATAACGTTTCGAAAGAAATAACTAATGTTTTTTTTCTTTTCAGATGACTTTGCGAATTAAGCTAATTAATAATGTTACATTACCTATTAGATGCACTGAAGAATCAGCAGGTTTAGATATATTTTCACACAAAACGTACGAGTTTCAACCTCAACAAACCATAGTTATCCCAACAGGACTATCAATAAGACCTCCCAAGCATACTTATCTACGAATAGCAGAAAAATCTAGTTTAGCACTATTAGGATTTACTATAAGAGTAGGATGTATAGATAGAGATTACAACGGTGAAATATGTGTAACAACTCGGATAGAAGACAAAGCATTTCAAAAAATAAAAAATTTTCACAATTAATTTGTGAAAAAATATGCACGCCGAAAGTTAAATATGTTAATAAATTAAAATGTACTAAAAGAGGAAACAAAGGTTTTGGTAGCACAGGACAGTATTAGTAATATTTCATTTTTGTACTTCTATAGGCCATGGACGATTTCATCTCTCGAAACACAAACCTATTAACTAGAAGATATGGTATGTTGGGAAAAAAACTGGTTTTAATGATCTGTTTGAAGAATATACACCAGTTCATTTTCCTGAATACTGGTCAACCCTACGTTATTGTACTGGTTATGTAATGAAAACATTTGGTGTATGCTAGGGAATGCATTTCCATGTTATGTAGCAAAAGTACTCGATGATAAACCCAATCATGTTACCATATATGTTGCTATCAAAAAGGCAACACGAGAAGAAAGAATGTTAAAACTTTTTGTTTTCTCAAAATAACTATGTACATGTTAGTGAAATGAATCATTTAATGGATTTTACATTTAGCCATGCGCAACAGAGTAGTTTACCTTTAATCAATATACCAACACTTTCCTACTTTTGGAAAGCAGAGTGTAAAGAATGTGAGTTTAACATTAAGTTAAAAAAAAACACACACATATATATATATATATACTATTAATAGAGTAATAAAAACTTCTAAAAAGCATAAAAACTCATAAAAAACACTCAGAGTGCAATATAAAAAGGTTCACATAAAATTTCACACTAAAAACCGTAAAATTGAACACTAAAATCACACTATATTTCGAGCTTGGCTCTTGGTCACGTGATGAAAATGAGTTCATTTTCATCACGTGACCAAGAGCCAAGCTCGAAATATAGTGTGATTTTAGTGTTCAATTTTACGGTTTTTAGTGTGAAATTTTATGTGAACCTTTTTATATTGCACTCTGAGTGCTTTTTATGAGTTTATATATATATATATATGTTCATAAACATGTGACTTTGCAGGACAGTTGGGTGGACTTTATGTATTTTCTCTTTAGAAACTTTGGAATTACATTCCATAATCGCCTAATAGTGGGATTATTTCACAACAAGGTATTTTCTTTTAAATACCTTTGTGATCCTGTATTAAAATTAAATTTGAACTTTTTAAAAACCAAAACTTTATTTAACTGTTCCAATTCAAATGAATGTAAATGCACAATATGCATTAAAGTTCACCATCATTAAAAGGTATAGCATCCAATGTTTTGTTTGAAAACACAACTTTAAACATTTTACATAAGGACACAAATTATTATAATTATATGTATGTGGTTGTAAACTTATTTGAGTTTGACTTTTCAATAGAACAAGTAATTCCATTTGACTTTTCCTGTAAAGCTCACCGCCATGTATTATCCTGTTTATACTAACAAAAAAGTCATTTTTTTATGTTACAAAGAAAATCATTATAAACCTTTTATGCATATGAAAAAATTTCATTTTGAAGATTCATTTATTACTGAAATGTTAAAAGAAAATGATAAATGGTGGTGTTTTATATGTTCTAAGCCAAAGTTTGTGTTAAAATCATCTGAATTGTCAATAAATATAATTTCTAAATCAATGTAATCAATTTTTCTTTATTAAAACCTCTGTCCATATTCTTATATATTTCTCATCAACTTACTATTATTAATACCTCAGTCCATATCATGGGATGATTGGTAGCAATCGTAATTATTTGTTATATTGTAAGGCAAGCAAGCGAGGCTGAAACTGCATTCTTGCATTGCTTGACTAAAACGGGTTTTTTAATGTATCAAGAAATGTAAGAGGAACGCTTACCAATCTAATATTAAGAGGAATGCTTACCATCTGATGTAAAATCAAAAATTTAGCAAGAAATAAATAATAAACGCCCGTTAGGCACCATAGGCGATACGTGATATATTATATCCAGGGGTGGATCCTCATACAATACTAACAAAAGATAATATATATTAATCAACTTACAATTATTAAAACCTCAGTCCATATCCTTATATAACAATGCAATATTCATAAAAATAAACAGGCTTCATCAGTAATAAACTGAATTTACATTATTAAGCTAGTTTTTCCAAACCTTATACAATATTCATAAATAATATTATTTTCCAAAAAAAAGCTGGGGGTGAGTGGGGGTGGAGACTAGGTTTGGCAAAGGGTTTTAGTACCTCCCGCTTGACCTTGAAATAGGGGTAGTTTCAGGGATATTTTTTATTTTTGGGGGTAGTTTTGGGTAATTTTTTTTTCAAAACACATAAATAGGGGATGTGATCAAGTGGTACTTATACTACTAACAGGCAAAGGGAAACCATTCGGTTCCTGTAAGATTGCTCAAGGCCTTGGTTGTTATTGTTAGAAAACACGCACTGCCATATTACCATGAATTACAAGTTTCTGCAAACTGAAGTGGTCTCCCGTATGGATTCCGGCGGTGCAGCTGGCCTATGCCGTGGGGCTACAGGTGATGTCGTTAGTAGAAGGACCCCATTCGTGGCTCATCCATTAAAAGGACCAGGGTTTGGCCGCGCAGTTGCACGGTGTAGGCGGTATACCTGCCAACACTACTTAAAAGAGCGATAAGCAACAGCACACATAAAATTTGACACCCGTTGGATATATGACGAGTATGGCGATACTAAGTTATATTTACTATGCGAATGAATAGCAAGTAAAATCTATACCTCAACCGTCAAACAACATATAGATGTGATGAATTTCTTATTATGTTGTCTCGGCAACTTTTAACTTAAGCAATGTAAGTTGTTCATGTCCACCTGCAAGCTGCTGCATTTAAAAAAAGAATATAATTTATTGTATTCGGTTCAAACTGATTACAAATTTTCCCCATTATGCCGACCACAATACGCCACTCCCCAATCTTAACTTTAAGGCTATGCCACTGGGCATAATAGTATGAAGTAACAAAAAAAAAATCCTACAGCTAATTTATGTTGTACTTAACGTATTATGCATAAAATATTAACAGTTTATTGCTGAAAAGTTTAATCGAAATATTACAGCAGTTCATGACAACATACAAATATGTTACAGAATTAACAATAAATAATGTTTGAGCTTAAATCTTTATATAAGTCTATACAGGTATAAACGCTCTTTTACTACTACTTTAGCAGTTTCCATTTTATTAGTGGATGCATCTGAAACGTGTAATAATCATGTTGCGTACCAAAACGATGACCTACCTAGCAACTCGGAGCACCCTCCAAACAGCAAAATGAAGGACATAATGTAACGAAACAAATAACACAAGGCTTTACAACAAATCAACATATTTTATAACATACTATATAACTACATTTAGACCAACAAGAGCAAACTTAGCTTCTTCTACAAAATGAATAATAGGGATATAATCCAGATATATGTAAAATTAACTCTTTTGGTTTGGAGCCCCCATGTTGTTTAATGCGATAGTTCACTGGAGACGTTCGTTCCATTATCACATAGGGACCATAAAACCGATGCAACAACTTAGTCGTCTTTCCCCTTTTTCGAACGGGTGTAAATAATTTAACTGTCCAGGGCTAAAGTAAAGTGCTCGCCTCTTCCTGTAGAAAATACGCTTATGTCTATCCTGTTGTCGCCGAATATTATCTCTGGCCACTTTGCGCGCCTCTTGAATACGCTCTAGTCTCTCCTTCACAAAGAGATTATCAGTGGTATGATATTACCTACTCTACACAAATACAGTTTGAACTGGATGGTGTTACTTTTGTGACAGATGTCCTGGTGGCTCGTGAATTTGGGCATGATTTGTTGTTAGGGGTTGATTTTTTACAACGGTACAAGGCCAAAATTAATTTTGGTTTTTCTACTGTAACGCTAAAATTGCCTGATGGGCGTCATTTAGTTCTTAATAGTGGCGGAAAAATGAACTGCCCGTTAGCACAAATTTCCATAGAGCCGGATGAGGAGGAGGAGCGGTGTAAAGCCCGTTGCACGGAGGATGTGAGAGTCCCTCCGTTTACATCTCAAAGAGTTAGGGTGCACCTGACCCCAAATGTAATGGTCGCATAATGCTGGAAACTAATACAGTGATAATTCAGAAAAAACATAGATATAACACCGGTGTTTTTGCGATGCGACAAATGAATGTGAAGTTTTAGTACACAATAATACGGCGGAACCTAAAGTGATTTTCGCAGGTACTACTCTCGCAAATGTGCACGAAGTTGCCTTAGTGCAATCCGCTAATTGGTCTACTTCTCAATCTTACCCTGTGGAGATTAGTGGAGAGAAATTTAATTTAAACTCGGAGCTCACAGCAATAATGCGGACAGAGTTGCAGATATTGTTGAAACGATTTAGGAACGCTTTTGCTACAAAGTTGCAGGACTTAGGCCGTACTGATATTGGGGAATTCAAGATTGAAGTTACTGATAGTAGGCCAATAAAACAAAGACCGTACAGAGTGTCTCAATCTCAACGAGAGGTGATACAAGGACAAGTAGAAGACATGTTGAAAGCTGGAATCATCCGTAATTCCCACAGTCCTTGGTCTTCCCCAGTCGTGTTAGTGAGGAAAAAGGATGGTCACTTCCTGTTCTGCGTCGATTTTCTAAAATTGAATGCGATTACAGTTACGTCATCATATCCCCTACCACTGATTGACGACTTTTTGAGTTATTTAGGCAACGCTAGATGGTTCAGTACGCTCGATTTGATGAGCGCTTATTTTCAGTGTCCGGTAGCGGAAGAGAGTAAGAAGTACACATCGTTCGTAACTTCCTTTGGACAATGGAAGTTTGAACGCTTGGCCTTTGGTCTGGTAAATGCCCCAAGACATTTTTCAGCTGTGGCAGATCAACTGCTTTGTGAATTAAAATACAAGAAAGCATTGGTCTATCTCGACGATATAGTGATTTTTGCGGCCACATTCCCGGAATTGCTTAGTAATCTCGAGGAAGTTCTTGGGCGGCTAAGGGAGCATAACTTTAAGTTAAAACCTGATAAATGTTTTTTGGAATGTCCCGCATCAAACTCTTGGGCTTCACGGTGTCCGCCAAGGGTATTGAACCCGATGCTGACAAGATTAAAGCTATTACCGAACTCCCGGTCCCTAAAACAGTACGGGATGTTCGCAGAGTGCTGGGGTTGTTTAGTTTTTATAGACGCTTCGTGGCTAATTTTGCCTCTATTGCTGAACCCTTACATGAGTTAACGCGAAAAAAATCGAGATTTTGAATGAATGCAACAGCATCAGGATTCATTCGATATGCTGAAACGGTTAAAGACTACAAACCCTGTGTTAGGCCATTATCGGCCAGGGGATTACACGGAATTGCACACAGAGGCTAGTAGCATCGGAATTGGAGGCGCGCTGCTACAACGAATAAATGGTGAGTTACATCCAATAGCGTTCGCCTCTCGATCACTGAACAAGCACGAGAAGAATTATAGCATCTCAGAGCTAGAACTCCTCACGATAGTACATGGCTTGACTCATTTTAGACCTTGTATCTATGGATACCCGGTAAATATTGTGAGTGAACATCACGCGTTGTGCTATCTGAGAAACTTGAAGGATGTCACAGGTAGATTGGCCAGGTGGGCATTAAAGCTGCTGAAATATGACTATACTGTTGTATACAAATCGGGGGCGAAGAATTTAGATGCAGATGCTCTCTCTCGTTTCCCGGTTGATGAACCTGGGCAACAAATAGTTGAGCAGACGAACAACCTTGTGACGTGCTTATTATCACCGGTAGAAGTGGCGAAGGAGCAGCGCAAGGACCCTCAGCTAATGCCTATAATTCAGGCAGTAGTACAACCGGATGCGGGATCTCCTCGACTCCAGCGTCAGGCTAAATCTTATCTGCTAAAAACAGACGTTCTTTACAGGAAAAATGCTGGTGCTTCGGGACCACTGCATTTGCGTGTGATTCCGGAATCTTTGAAGCATGAAATTATGTACTCCTGTCATGACGATCCGTTATCGGGACACCTGGGATTCGCAAAAACATTTTCTAAGATTAGTCCCAGGTATTATTGGGTAGGCATGCGGCAGGAAATTGAAAGGTATGTGAAGGTTTGTCCCAGCTGTGAGTCTCGGAAGGGGCCCCGAAATTTACGGCCTCATGGATTTTTGCAACCTATTCCGGTTAATTATGTTGGTGAAAGATAGGAGATAGACCAGGTAGGTCCAATTCATAGATCTAAGAAAGGGAACGCGATGTTAATTGTGGCGATAGAGTACGCCACTCGGTGGGTAGAAGGAAAGGCGGTACCAAAAGGGTCTATTGAACATGTGGCCGAATTTGTATTGGAAAGCATCTTTTGTCGGGATGGCGCTCCCGCCATGTTTCTATCGGACCGAGGCGCAATGTTCCTAAGTGAGGTTACGCAGCACCTCTTTGCGTCGATGGGGGTGAAGTCAACGTTCACCACTAGTTATCATCCTGCCACCAACGGGCTAACAGAAAGATGTAATGCATCAATAATAAACATGCTGTCACATTATACCTCCACTAATCAGCGTGATTGGGACACAAGTTTACCCCATGTGCTCTTTGCGTACAACACAAGCAGACAGGAATCGACGGAGACGTCACCTTTCTTTCTAATGTACGGACGACATCCAACCCCTCCTGGAGAGGTTCAGGAGTTGAAACTGCGAGTGTACCGCAGGGCTCGGTACTTAGTTGTACACTGTTTGCCATTGTCATCAATTCCATACCTGAGTGTTTACCACCGGGAATCCAATCGTCGTTATTCGTAGACGATTTTGCGATTTATCTTTCCTCCAGGAGAACCTGTCTTTTGGAACGCCGCCTCCAATGCTGTCTGGACCGCCTTTACCTTTGGAGTGTACGTAATGGGTTCCGTTTCTCCGCAGAGAAGACTGTCTGCATGAACTTCTGGCGTCATAAGGTGTATCCTTCACCATCTCTCCACCTTGGCCCAGAAGCTCTTGTTTTCGCGGACGAAGTTAGATTCCTGGGCTTAATCTTTGACGGAACATTAAGCTGGTCTTCGCATGTAGCACAGCTCAGAGGCCGGTGTGAACGTTCTCTGTGTATTTTACGGGTTTTAAGTGGCACATCCTGGGGAGCCGACCAGACTGTTCTTTTACGTTTTTATCTATCTCTAATCCGGTCCAAACTGGATTATGGCTGTATAGTATATGACTCAGCGCGACCTTTCGTTCTTCGTCGTCTTAACCCCATTCACCACCGGGGTATCCGTGTCGCTGTTGGTGCATACCCCACCAGTCCTGTGTCGAGTTTATGTGTGGAGGCTAGGGAACCTCCGTTGTTTTATCGTAGGGATCTTACTTTCTACGTATGGTTGACGACTGGCTACGCAACCTCATCATCCTGCGAATGAACCGTTTTTTAATGTGTCTCTCGCCCCATTTTACGCTGCTCGGTCTTTTACTCCTAAGCCCGCTGGCTTTCGTTTCCGGGAGCTGTTAAGGACGATGGACCTGGACTTACCTGCTTTTTTCTTGGCCGGGGAAACCTCCTCCCCCCCCCCTTGGCTCTTAGCAACGGCCCCCGTCCATCTTGGGCTTACGGCCTGTCCTAAGTCCTCGACCGCAGCACCATTCATTCTTAGTCATTTTAACGATATTGTCTCTTACTTTGCTGGATGTAATTTTATATATACCGACGGTTCTAAATCCGACACAGGTGTAGGATGTGCCTTTGTTTTTAATGGAGCTAGTTTTACATATGGTCTTAACGTTGCGACATCTATTTTTATGGCGGAGCTTTATGCTATATATCGGGCTATTTTATTTATTTCTGACCACGGGCTGGGGAACAGTGTCATTTGTTCCGATTCTCTGAGTGCCCTTTTATCTCTTAAACGCCTGTACACCTACACCTACCACCCTCTTGTGCAGAAAGTTCAGGATGCAGTGTCTTCGCTTCTGGCCGCTGGTGTCAGAGTGACTCTGCTGTGGGTACCTGGACACGTGGGACTCCCGGGTAATGAGGCCGCGGATGTCGCAGCGAAATCCGCCATTTTAGACCCTGCAGAGTACGAGCAACGCTTTTATATAGGGGATTTTAAACATTCTATACGTCGAGGAATTCTCTCGCGCTGGCGCGATTAGTGGGATATCATTCCCCACAATAAGCTTCGAGAAATTAAATCCACCCCTTTTCATTGGTCGACTTCTTCTCGCGCAGTCCGTCGCGAAGAAGTAATTTTAGCTCGTCTTAGAATAGGGCACTGCCGATTTAGTCACCGTCACCTTTTTAATGGTCAACCAGCTCCAGATTCCCCACGATGTGACCACCCCTTTACAGTGCGTCACATTTTACTCGAATGCCCTCATCTGGCAACTTTTAGACTTTCCATGGGTTTGCCCTCCTCTATTGAGGAGCTACTTGCCGATGTGGTTGCTGTGGAACGAGTGCTCCGCTTTATCCGTGTTTGGGACTTTTGGAGCAAGGTGTAAATTTTAATGGTTTTACCCATGACGGCAATTTTCGAATATTTTAAGACTTTTGTCTTTTTGTAGATAATTTTATCCTTGTTGTTTGTTTTAAGGGGTTTCATTGTTATATTTTTAGGCCATTATAACACTTAATATCTGAGCTCTTGCAGCTGCGTTTTGATCTGGTATGTTGCTGAGAATTTAACCCCAGTTATTAATAGCGGGTTTTATATTATTGCACAAAGTGCTACTGTTGGGCAGATTTCGGTGTGTCTGGGCGCTAATGACCTGGTAGTTTTGCGCCCTTTAAGCAATAATCAATCAATCCTTGTGTGACATGGGTGATGTGAGTGATTTAGAATTTATTATACTCTCTCTAGTGCAGGCTCTTGCAACTGGATTGATGACCTTGGAACCTCATGTGAATGCCGGAAATTCTGGCGATACATAAAAAATTGGTTGCTGTGCTCGCAGCCCCAATGCCAATAGATGTGTCTCAATTACAAGAGTGCTAAAGCTGCTAAATTAAACAGCGTTTGAACCTATTTTGCCTTACACAGGCCCCCTCAGGGGCCCAATTTTTTGTGTACGGGGCGTAGCGTCCTCGAGGCACCCGAGCTGCTCCCTCAGGTCCGCGCTCAGCGCGTTTGACTCCTTTTTATTTCGCCTCTTTTATTGTTTTATTAGTTCTACTTCCCTGTTCTTTGTCTGATGGGTGCCACCGTGTTTGTCGCGGTAAAATGTGACTGGGTAACGGCGTAACTCCCAGCACAGGGTTATCATGTAGGACGGTAGCGTATCCCCTGGTAAAGGCCAGGCTCGGGGAAGGGCCATTGCATGAGCTGTTTAACTTCCTGCAGGCGATTGGGTCCTTTTTTCAAACAACAGGAAGGTGTGACCCTGAGGTTACTTTGTTCAGGCCAGGGCCAGTAACCTAAGCCGGGGTGACGCCCAAGAAGCAGCCTGCCATCGGAGACAGTTGCAATGGTGGAGGATTAAATCGCTATGGTACTGGAAAACAATCCTATACATTTTAAACGTAAAAGAGTTGACGTAAAAGAAGTATGCGAGAAGTCTTTCCCTCGATACTTGGTTATTAGTCGTACTGAAGAGAGTCAGTCGTTTACGACCGTAAATCCATTTAAAATTCAAAGGATATTGTGCCATAACTGGACCCGTTAAGTCCTGTACCCGTCTACGCAACGGATCACTTTTGGTGGAGACACTTGGCCTGTCTCAAAGCAACTCGTTGCTCAAGGCGACGCTACTCCACGGTTATCCCGTCCGTGTTGAGAAACATGACACAATGAATTCGTCGCGAGGAATTGTTACCACCAATGTTCTAGACGGAATGTCCGACCCGGAAGTCCAGAGTTGTGTGGAAGATCAAGGGGTCACCTCTATTTATCGTGTACAGGCAAGGAAAGAGGGGGAATTACAGCCGACCCGATATATTTTCCTCATCTTTGACAGGGTCGAATTGCCGCAGAGGATAAAGGCGGGCTAGGAGTTGATAGAAGTGCGCCCATATATCCCGAGCCCGTTGCGATGTTTTCAGTGTCAACGTTTTGGACCCACTCGCATATCCTGTAAAAGTGCCGTTGCCATCTGTGCAACCTGCGGTCAAGCAAGTCACGAGGGAGCATTTCCATCCGCTCCTGTCTGCGTCAACAGCCGCGGGAATCATCCAGCCTCGTCCCGCGATTGCCCTCGTTTCAGAGAGGAGCGCTGTATCCTGGAGATCCGGGTGAAGGAAAAACTCTCCTTTACTGAGGCCCGGAAGCGATTCCAATCTCGCCAACCTGTCGTGCCTAAGACCGGCACCTACAGCGCAGCAACTTCTTTTGCGCCCAAGAAGTGCGATAGCAGTACGCAGACTTGCGACCTTGTCTTTACGCGGGTCCCAACTACGCCTAGTTCTCCAAAGCGCTCTACCGTAGGGCCCAAAGCGATAGTTTTTAATGCCCCTGAAATTAAGTTCAGGACGAGTTTTACGCAAACAGATTTTTTTAAGTCGTCAACTCAGGTAGAGGAGAAAAAGAGCCCTTCTCCTCCTCGGAAGTCACGCTCCCATGATGGGAGCAAACCCGCTAGGCGGTCGCCGTCGCCGCCTATACCCACATCCAACCGATTCCAGGCGTTGGAATCGGCGGATGCTTCTCAGCGGGAGAGCCCTCCCTCTGAGGATGTCATGGAGCAGGATGTGCCTCCTTCAGAAATACCACCGAGCCCCACGCGAATGAAAAAAGGACGTTTGATTCGCCCTGGCCCGTCCAAAAAGTAAGGTGGTAAATTTTTAGCTTATTTTATCTAATTTTAACTATGGCTATCCTTTCGTGGAATGTGCGTGGTCTCCGTAGTCGAAGACCTGACCTCGAATTAATTTTACGCTCTATTGACTGTCCGCTAGCGTGTCTCCAATAGACCAAACTTCGCCCACAGGATACTTTTAATTTACGCGGTTACTCTTCGGTGAGATTTGATTTCCCTCCCGAAGATGGCACTCCCGATCACGGCGGAGTTTTAATTTTAATTCGCCATGACATGTACAGTACTTCACTATAGCTCCAGATTCCTTTGCAGGCTTCTGCAGCTACAGTTCCCTTACCTGACCTCAGTTTTTCCATCTGCAGTGTTTACTTGCCTCCGTCTGGTACAGTCACCATGGTTGATCTGGACAATCTTCTGTCTCAGCTACCACCCCCTGTCCTACTTTTGGGGGATTTCAATGCACACCATCCCCTATGGGGTTCCACCACGGAGTGTGCAAGGGGTAGCCTTTTAGCCGACTCTTTGTTTCTACACAAACTTATACCGCTCAATACTGGTCAACCTACTTTTCTTTCTGACAGCACTCACTGCTTTTCACACTTGGACTTATCCATTTGTTCTGCCTCACTTGCTGTACATTTCACCTGGAACGTCATCTCCGATTTATATTCCAGTGACACTTTCCGTGTCAGATCCATGTACTCTCTACAAACGCACATTCACAGCGCGCGCAAAAATGGCTCATTGAAAAGGCGAACTGGCCTCTCTTTCGATCTATGGCCGAATTTTCAGGGTGTGAATTTCCATCTATCGACGTCGTGATCGAGCACCTCCGTACGGTCATTATAAAAGTCGCAGATCAGGCTATTCCCCGGTCGTCTTGTCATCCCAGACGCTTACCGGTTCCCTGGTGGACCGATGAATGCCGGGATGCGTTGCGTGCACACCGGGGTGCTCTCCGAGCTTTTCGTCGCCACCCTACTTCAGCTAATATGATTCGCTATAAACAACTGCGCGCCAAATGCCGTCGCGTCATTAACGATAGCAAAAAGGTTTCTTGGATTGCTTTTACCTCGTCTTTTAACCGCACAACGCCTTCATCCGTAGTTTGGGAACGACTACGCCGCGTTGCGGGCAAACCTAGGTTTACGCACATACCCGGTCGTAGGATTTTAAATCGGGTGTCCACTACACCGATTCATGTCGCAAATATTTTAGGACGTACTTTCGCTGATGTTTCAAGCTCGGCCAACTATCCTGCTGCTTTTCGCACAATTAAAGAGCGGGTGGAGTCGAAGGGCTTCTGTTTTGCCTCGGACCAACAGGAGTGCTGCAATGTCCCTTTTACCTCCATGGAATTGGAGCATGCCCTTACGAACTCTCGACACTGTGCACCAGGGCCAGATGGTATTCATGTTGCTATGTTGCAGCATTTGTCAGCGGAAGGCTAGGCTTTTTATGACATACTTTTAATTTTATTTGGTGTAATGGCACATTTCCTAGCGCTTGGCGAGCGGCCACCGTCATTCCTGTACCTAAGCCTGGAAAGGACCCACATCTTCCTTCCAGTTACCGTCCGATTTCCCTCACCAGCTGCGTCTGCAAGGTGTTGGAACGCATGATTAACGGGCGGCTTATGTGGTGGTTAGAGTCGAGGCATCTATTAACGAACGCTCAGTGTGGTTTCCGGCGTCATCGTTCCTCAGTCGACCATCTTGTGTCTCTAACCACCCATATAATGGACGGTTTTGTATGCAAGTGCTAAACGATCGCCGTATTTTTCGATGTGGAGAAAGCGTATGATACTTGCTGGAGAGGCGGTATCCTCCGAACGCTTAACGATTGGGACATACGTGGTCGGATGACTGTTTTTATTCGAGAGTTGATGAAAGACCGGGTTTTTAATGTTCGCGTGGGATCAGTTTTATCATCTGTTTTTACTCAAGAGAACGGTGTACCTCAGGGCTCGGTACTTAGTTGCACCCTGTTTGCCATTGCTATCAATTCCATCACCGAGTGCTTACCTCCAGGAATATAATCCTCGTTGTTCGTTGACGATTTTGTCATCTATCTGTCCTCTCGGAGAACTCGTCTTTTGGAACGCCGCCTCCAATGCAGTCTCGACCGCCTATACGCTTGGAGTGTGAATCACGGGTCCCGTTTCTCCGCAGAGAAGACCGTCTGCATGAACTTCTGGCGTCACAAGGAGTATCCTCCACCTTCGCTCCATCTCGGCCCAGACGCTCTTGCTTTCGCAGACGATGTTAGATTCCTTGGCTTAATCTTTGATAGAAAACTATGCTGGTCGTCGCATGTAGCACAACTCAGAGGCAAGTGTGAACGTTCTCTTTGTATTTTACGTGTTTGAAGTGGCCCATCTTGGGGAGCTGACCGGACGGTTCTATTACGTTTTTATCGATCTCTAATCCGTTCAAAACTGGATTATGGCTGTGTAGTCTACGGCTCAGCGCGACCTTCCGATCTTCATCGCCTTAACCCGATTCATCACAGGGGTGTTCATGTTGGCATTGGAGCTTTCCCAACCAGCCCTGTGTTAAGTTTATGCGCGCAGTCTGGAGAACCTCTGTTATTTTATCGTAGGGATGTTTTACTTTCTGCTTACGGTTGTCGCCTAGCTGCGCAACCTCGTCATCCCACAAATGGGCCGTTTCTCAATTTGTCTTAAGATGGTTTTTACGCTGCTCGGTCTTTTACTCCTAAGCTGGCTGGCTTTCGTTTTCGAGAGATTTTACGGACTTTGAATTACGTGCTTTCTTCCTAGCCGGGGAAAATTCTTCTCCCCCTTGGCTTTTAGCAGAGGCCCCCGTTCATCTTGGGCTTACGTCCTGTCCAAAATCTTCGACCGCAGCACCCCATTATTCATAGAGCTTTTAGCGAGATTGTCTCTTCTTAATGGCTGGAATTTTATCTATACCGACTCTTTTAAACTGTTGGTATTTCAGCTTTTGCTGTATCGTTTTAGTACCAGTCTTTAATTGCGTTGTGGTATATTGCCCTTGTTATATTTTTTTGGGTTTTATTGTTACTATTTTAGATTTTTATAATACGGGTTTGTTTTCAGCTTTTGCTGATGAGTTTTAATACCAGTTTTTATTTGTTGAAATGTTGTTAGTTTTCCGGTTTTATTGACCCATTTTTAGACCGTTGTAGTTGTTTTTTCACTCTTGCGGCTGTTTTAATACCAGTCCTTTGTTTGTCGACCGTTACACCCACTAGTTATTAGTTATGGGTTTTTATGTTGCACAACGTGCTACTATTATTTAACCTATGCACTGATTTGTGTTAACTATCTATTTTTTAGTTTTGGCTCAGTTTTCAGTGCGTTTGGGCGCTAATTACCTTAGATGTTGTGCGCCCTTTAAACAATAATCATCATCATCTTACACAGGCATACTTTCATTAATCTGTGCATTAGAGTTGGCAAATAGAAGGAAACAGAATAATTTTCTGCAGAACATCTTTGAAAGTGGTTATTTATATTTTCTAAATGAAGAAGAAATGTGCATTGTTTTGTCATGTTTTGATATTGCAGTGATTGTTGAGAAATGCATGTTTAAATGTACCATTGTGTATTAAAATATAAGTACGACATAATGGGGAACAATATCTAGGTCCACAGTAAGGAATTAAAACTGTTTCAGTCCCAAAAAATGCTGAACATAAGGAAAATTTCAGCATGTTTATGGCTATTTGTACTTGATTCTTGAAGATACAAATGCACATTGCATTGAAAGAACTGTATCAACCCAAGTAATGTGTATTTAAAATGATATGTTTAAATGCCCTGTGCATTTGTGTCTTGTAGAAAAGGTGTTAAATGAGTAATAAGATTTTTTTCACAGGATTTTAACAAAATATATCGCAAATTCATAAGTTTATAACTGGATAGCATTTTTCTTCCAATTCTCCTTCCTTCTCAAAAAAAAAAAAAAATAATCATAGGATCAGTGAACAAAATGGGGTATAAAGTAAAATGTACTTTCTTAATTCATTTATATAGAAATATCAATACAGTGACATTATTTAAAGTTTTGAGTATTATCAAAAGTGATGAGAGCATAATTACTGGAGTGCTATTTAGAGTAGAATTTAGATTAGATGTTTTAAAACTGTTTTATTGAAGTATTTATATTTTACATGTTAGGGGATTTGAAAAAAAAAAAGGATGTTATTTTACTGTTGTGCTATAAGTGCTCCAAGCATTTTATAACTCATATTTAATTTCAGATATAAATAAGCTTTGGGCCAATTTGTTGGGAAACACACAAGTACAGGGCAGAAAAACTGCTTACATGTGTGCTTGCCATTTTGACAAAAAGCAACAGTGTAGGGATAACAGATAAATGATTGGTAGGTTCACACCCTATTAGCAAATAGAAGTCAGCATCCTTAATTTATAATTTCATATTAATTGAAAAATTGAAATGAATGCAAATAAGCAATTAATTAATGAGGACAAAGTGCACTTAATTAACTCTAATAAATTTTTTAAAAGTTATATCTGTAGCCCCTTATATTATGAAATAGGGCTAAATTTTATATTTTGCAAGTAATTTAGCATATACTTTATTGGAAACCATTTCTGTTCTAACAGATAAATAAATACTAAAGTTTGGAACGTTTTACATACCTTAAAATAAAACAATAACACTGAGATACTCAGAATCTGCAAAACTATTGCATTTGGAGGAGAGGGTTGACTTAACTAACTTGATAATTAAAATACAGGCTTTTGTTCATTATTAGTGATTTTTATTTCTAACCAATATTTATTAATGTTAAATTACTGTACTGTAATGTCACTATAGAACAATTCATTTATGGCAGAATGATGGAAATTCTTGCCGAATATAGTTTCTTGAATTCTTGCAAGTAATGAAAATGAAATGTTTTTGTGCAATAAGAGATGATGGAACTTGCTCACAGAAATTGGCCTGTTGGCCAAGAGGGTCTCCCAAAGAACATCACTCCACTATGTTATGTATGTGCCATCTGAATCACAAATACTGTACATCCTTAATCCTTTACGGAAGTCCATACACATAGTTCCTAAATATACAGAATAATATATATCATTGTATCTTTAATTAACCTAGGATGTTGTAGCTCTGGTTCACACTACAGCAGAAATCTGATACAATCTATGCCCCTAAAATTGACGGTAGTTATGCATGCTGAGGGTTCATCAGCTGCAGTAGCTCATGAAATGCATTCTGAGCAGTGTTCTATAGTGCGTGGAATATAATAGTATCAAAATGGACTCACTATCCTAATCTGGAATATATAATAGCTGCATTTTAGAGGTTTTGATATGTTGGTTTTTAAATTTAATTAAATTTTGGTTAATACATTTAGATGAGGCACAAAGTAGCACAAAGCACTAACCTTACATTAATTTTTAAGTGCATTTTGAGGTTTGAAAGTCCTTGATAATTTAAAATTCTGAAAAAAACTTCATCTCTGAATATGTAGCACATGAGATTAATGTAGAAATGAAATCTGCAATCTGCCTATATCATTTTACACAATGACAAATATTTCAAAAACAAAGCTTTTTCTAATGTGAAGACAATTGTAAATGGACATTATCAATTTTGAATGTGCAAAACATAACAAAGAAGGTGACAATTAAATTTATCTAAGGTGTTCTCAAAAATTGAGAATAGACGTCCAAGATCAGAATGACCTCAAGATTATGCTGCTCCTCGGTTCAGTAAATTAATAATTTCATTATACCTGCAGTCTCAACTTGGTATCATGCAATTTCTTCCAGTAATGAAATGTGAAGATTTTCCGACATAGACACTGATTTTCCAACTCAGAAGAAGATGTTGGTGCCGATGAAGAAAGGATAAATGCCAAAGAACAAGTGGCATATTACTTACAGAGGCAGAGGTGCTGTTATATAGTAGGTGTGGTGTGGTGTAGTGTAGTGTAGTATAGTGTGTATGGAAATTCACTAGTATGGCAACTTCTTATTGTTCAATGTAGCTTGTCTCAAAATTTTGTAGTGACTCCCTTACATATTAAGATTTATTCACTTCAGTAATATTTAATAATGCATTTGTTGTTCCAACTTCCACAGTTTGTCAGAATTTCAACAGTAATTATTATGTATGTTGCACTTTAACATAAGGTACATAATGAATGAACAATACCTCTCAAAGGAGCTCACAAGAGTAGCTGTAAGCATTATATATATGTATATATATTTTTTTTTTTTTGAGATAATATTCCAAGGTACAAAATATATTTCAACATCCTAGAGATAATATTTAACTTAGCATACAGATGCAAAATTTCATTTTAATATGTACATTTGCATGATTTTACTTGTTGTAATGTGCAATGCTTTGCATTATTTAAGAGCCCAGTGTTTAACATTAACTGAGCTTCATTTTGATTTTTTTCTTAGTAATAACATAAATCAAGGGATTTGTCAGATTTTTTGCAATAATGTCTCATTGTACAGCTTATAGCAGTGTGTGCAATGTGGGTGACCATAAATGGTTTTATATGTATGAAAATAAAAAAATAATATGCCTGTCTGTCTGTCTAGATACCCACTTACCTTTGGTAAAAATTTAACATTCATTGCCAATTGCTATAATGTAATGTATTGAATTGAATGTAATGAATGGTTTTTTTTTTTTTGATTGCTTTATTTATGGACGCTCTTTAACATCTCAGGCCATCAGCTTCCCATTCAACTCAGGGCGAGAAACGGCCGACAAATTTTGCTCAGAGGCCTCTCTTTCAGGCTTGAGGTTCTTTTTTCGTGCCGTAAATGTACAACACGGGACCCACGGCTTTACTTCCCTTCCGAAGGAAACCATACTTACGATTTTTACGCCCGAAAAAATCCATCGGTCCTGGCCGGGTTCGAACCCGCGTTCTTGGGTGTAGGAGGCAAGTATGGTAACCACTACACCACCAGGACCGACTTAATGAATGGTGCAATTGAGGTCATTAAGCTAATTGCCATTTGACTTTTACACAAAGTGGCCAAGGCAAGAAATAATAAGCTGCTGGCCCTGCTCAATTTTGCACAAGGAATACAACCTCCCAGCTGTGCCATGTCCTTTGTGGCAAAGTTATTTATTGCGTTAGACCATGGCCAATTGAATCAGGAAAGTGAAGAAATGTGATTTTGCTTAGCTGCTGAAGATTTATCCTTATCTTTAGAAACTTCCATGTAAATTAGGTAGATTTGTGCTTCTGTTTGCCATCCTGGTACAGCTTAAGAAATATTTTGCAATAATTACCATTCAGCAGTATGAACATCTAATTTACCTTAAACTTTATTTGATATATAAAATAGAAGTATGGTGTTATTAGTCTAGTGAGAAAACACTCTTAGCTTTCAACATGTAGGGGTTGAGATGCCATGTAACATGTAATTTTCAAGTGTTTAATCATGTGAATAAGCTTAAAGATTAAATCCTATTAAACAGCGGAGTTATTAACAGATACTTAATTAAGGCTTACATTTGATATACTAATGAGAATCTCACATATGATTTACATAATTTAATGTTTAGTTAAGTTTTAATACCAAAATTTATGTTAATTGTTGTTACAGAGCATTTTTATAATTTGCTTTAAATATTTCCCTTTGCTTATATGTAATGTACAACATTCTGAATCTATATGAAGTAGAACTTTATATTTACTGCATTTATCCCATGCCAAGTACTAACTATATAGTGAAGATGGTGAATAGAATCATTTAAAGTAATGTAAGCTTATCATAACTTTCATGTAACTTGACCAGGCAGAATTCAATTCTGCGACATTACTCTTGCAGCTCATTAGGATCAATGCCCTAACCATAGAGTATCATGGTTGTGGTCTTTGGTTGGTAAAAAAATTATATCTTGTATACACAATAATAAATCACTGAGTAAATCTTAAAAAATAAAAGAATGTTTCAAAAAGTGCCCTGATAATAGAAACATACATATGCTGTAGTTTAATAAATCTTACAAATAGACCCAGTACTTTTAGCAGTACAGCAACAGTGTTCAGATAAGTTAAGAACCTAATTCCTCTCATCCATATCAAAGTATTACAGTGCATTTGTATGTGTCAAGTGTGAAATAGTTCATAGATCCTGAATTAGTATGTGAGCATTAGATCTAATTTATTATATAGCTGCCTTTAAAGTGCATCTCTTTTAAAACTATTGACAACTTAGGTCTTTACAATGTTAATGTTATCTGGAGGATTGGATGTTATTTTTGTACAGTATAATCATCGCTATAATACTTTATACTGGTATCTCTGTGTGCTTTAAATAAAATGACATGTATTGTTATTTGTTGTACATAATACATTTTCATTGAGAGGTTTATTTACTTACATTTTTACACTCTTCATTACCTACAAAGACTGTTTACATTTTTGGGTTGTGTATAGGCTGTATACAAAAAATAGCATTACATTTTACTTCATATATACTTCCTAAATCTGCTTAGAGTTGCATTAAGAAGATGATTTACTGTCAGAGGTTAAAAATGAACTTTCTGGTTCAACCTCATATGGTGGATGAGTAGCATAAGAAATCATGTCTATGGGTATGTGACAGGATTATCTCACTATTTATATAACTTGTTTTACTTGTAGTTTCTAACAGTATATTGTAAACAAGCAACCTTGCCCCAAAAGTAACTGAGTAGAAAGCATGTTCTTAGTTCATCACACAAAAGGAAATGAGGAACTGTTAAGTAGCAATGTAACACATTAAGGAAAAGGTAATTTAATGGGAAAAAGATGTGCTTTTGATAGTATAAGTTTTGCATGCATTCCCAATTGCATAAGCATGATATTTCTTACAGGTGGGGCTAGTGTCCATTGTATCAGGTTTTGCTAGCAAAGAAAGTGCAATCTTATTGGCATCCATTGTATCGCAAGGGGAGTGTGATGAGATGCCTCTTTTTGCTTTCTATTTTTCTTCTTCTTTTTTGCAGAGCCTTTTCTGTGTAAAAAGTTTCCCTTTTGGTACATTTCTTTAGTTCTGAGCATGAATAATTGTTAATTTTGGTTGCGAACAATAGCTAATATTGTCTTTAAGGATCCCATGTATTTCTTCACAACTTCAAATTCTGTTGTTTTGGGAATTAGCTTAAAAGCACCCAAAGACTCGCAAGCAATTTTATTTTTTGGTTCAGATATGGGAACAGAACAGTTGCAACTTTCTTGTTTGTTCATTTGGGCTGGTATTGCCTCCTTTTCATTGGGTTTAAAAGTGCTAGTAATCTTAATTGTTTAATAAGCACTAGCAGGTTGAACAGTTAATAAAGAATAAACTCCCTCTGTTATAAAAAATGATCTGATCTATAAATTATATTAAAAGTTTCCAAGGTTACTTTAAAATGCACGCATATTATTGTGAAATATATATTATTCAAAGATATTTTCATATAAATTAGAGAATATTGAAGTTTTCTTTAGTAAAAACCCATCAATGTCATATCTGTTTATTTCTGCTCTGCACATAATTTGATAATGGATGAAATAATGTGCTGAAATCTTTTAAGATGTTCTTCACAAAGATTGTATGTTTATTTAATCTCATGTCAGACGTTTTAATTAATATATATGAATCAAATTAAACTTCTCATTCATTGTACAGATCAAGTAGATTTGAAAAAACTGACATTATAAATTTGCTCTTAATTAATAATTGGTAACACATTTTCGTATTCCCAAACTCAAATATATGATCTTCTGAACACTGCACATTTATTACGATAAATTACAGGTGAGCAATGAAAACAGCTGTTTCGCCAACGTCAGATTAAGTTAACTAATAATTTTATTTTTTTTTTTTTACCATATTCGTATTTATTTGTCAAAAGAAAGCTCCAGGTTAACTGTCTCGTTCGATTGAGGAGTTCGGGTCTCTCCGCTGTCGCTCGGGACTGACCAGCCCCTCGAGCAGCAAGAGATTCCTCCAGCAGCTCATTCCAATGCTGCCAGAGATTGCAGCAGTAGCAGTAGATTCAACTTGTAACGCCAAGTGAGAAAATAAGCCTGGTTCCATGGCAACCATGAATTTGGAGGTGGATGTGGATGCGAGGGAACCTTTCCGTTTTAGGCAGTGTTCCCAACACAGTGCAGGAATTTGTTCACATTTGTTTGGTCTATTTCAGTAGAAATAATGTGATAAAGTAGTAGTGCTTGGCGCTTAATGTGAGTTATAACGTTGTTTATAGCGGTCTATATTGTGTAATTTTTCTTAAGTGATTAGTGATTACTATTTGTGCAACGTGAAGTTTATTTTTGATGGTTATTATTATTTAACAGATTAGTAATGAGTCCAACAAACGACTTGGTGCGGTTCCATACTCCAGGCACCCTTTTCTTTGTGGAAAAATGATGATATACGTGACTGTTAAATGTTGGTAAACCAACATCAGGGTTGTGTTTAGAAAAACTTTGTAGTGGGGAAAGTTGCAAAACTTAGACCAGGAAATTTAAATCTCGTTGGTATGAAGAATATAAAAGGGTGTGTGGTAGGTAATTCATTTTACCAAAAATTAGACTATTGGCCGTGTTTATAGAGGTTGTAAAGGCCTTTGGAACCACGTGGCGCACAACATTACTCGGGCATTCCGAAAACATAAAGCTTCTCTAGAACGTTTAAGTAATTGTTTCGGATTAAAAGAGCTAGGGGGAAAAAAATTAGCAAAATTGCAAACGCACTTGGAGAAAGTTTACGACTACATACTGCAAAATGCAATGAGAATAATAGGCTTAATAGACATTTCATGCAATATCCGATTAGGGTTGCATTGCATTTAAGCAAACAAGAGATTACTTTTCTAGGTCATAATGAAAGCAAGAACTCCTTAAATAATGGGAGTAATTGTGTCGGATTAAAAGAGCTAGGGGAAAAAAATTAACAAAATTGCAGACGCACTTGGGGAAAGTTTACGACTACATACTGCAAAATACAATGAGAATATCAGGCTTAATAGACCTTTCATGCAATGTCCAATTAGGGTTGCATTGTATTTAAGCAAACAAGAGATTGCTTTTCGCGGTCATAATGAAAGCAAGAACTCCTTAAATAATGGGAATATTAAGGAACTTTTATATTCATATATCGAAGGAAGTCCCATAGAATTTCAAAATCGCTATTCAAACATAAATCCTGTTTTTGCAGGGCATTGAAAAAAATGCCAAATGAAATTATTGAGTGTAACTTTATTAGGGCTCTGCTAATGATGAAATTAAGGACGCATAATTTTTCTCTTGGGAATTCTTGTGGAAATGTAGTTGAAAGAATTTTGGGCTTCCGTGACGTTAGTGAAGATCGTACTTCACCCGTACTTTTTCAATTACTTGATGACTCATCAGAATTTGATTACAAAACTAAACTTGTGGAATTAAGTTATATTGGTGCCCCAGTTATGATTGGGCACTTGAACGGTCTGTAAAAAAAGGTGAAAGATGTTGCACCCCAAGCAATCTTTGATCACTCTTTTGCGCATATACTTCATAATCTAGTTTTGCTACAAAGTTGTGATAGAAATCAGAAGTGCCCCTACCCTCGTTTTTTTTTTTTTTTTTTTTTTTAAATGTAAATGGGAAACCAGGTTTCTTCCACCATTCTAGTCTTCCGTTCTTGATACAGAGGTCGGAAGGCGCATATTCACAGGAACAGACACTAGGTGGTCCTCTGTTTCGCAGACTTAAAGGTAGTAGTAAATAAGTGGGACGGAATGATAAATATATATGGACATATTTTGAAAATTGGTGATTCAACATTATTCGTCAGGCTGAGGGATTCATAAATAAGTTTGGGAACTTTGAATTTACGTTCCTGGCCTTTGCTTTTAAAGAAATATTTTATAAGACTCATATCTTACACAATGTATTGCAAAAGAAATCATTAGATATTGGATTCTGTGCAAAAACGATTCACAGTATACAATAGATGCTTATTAAATCCACTTTTTATAAAGTAAAAGCCTCTTTTAAAATACGGAATATGTCTTTTGAACAGAATAAATAAAAGCTGAAGTCCTTATTTTATGAAAAATTAGATAATATAATGTCGGAAATGAATGAACGGTTTAATGATATTCAAAACTTAAAAATTTTAATCTTGCCGATAGTTCCAATTTTGAAGAACGCTTCAAACAATTCGCATTTGAAGCTTTAAATATTTCACAGTTGTGCTATCCAAAACAAATTCCAGATTCAAAACGCTTAAGAAACGAATTTACATTGCTCTGTCAAGATAAGGATTAAGAGGGTGTTAAACTCAAAGTATAATTGAAGTGTTTAAAAGATAATTAATGACGTCTTCACTGATGCATGCAAATCGTCCATTAGTTCTGTAGAACGAAGTTTCTCATGTTTAAAGAGAATCAAAACTTATTTCCGAAACAGCTTAGGCAATACCAGATTGTCATCATTGGCTATTTCAATTCACAAGGATGTACGCGATCAACTGAAGAAAACTCGACCCTTCTACGAAGACATCATAGATTGAAAACATAAAAATGGACTTAATAACATTAAGGTTTGTCTTATTTAATTACTAAGTATCAGAAATAATGAACAGTAGCGATTTCCCTTTCCAATTTTTTATCGTGATATAGTGATTGCTATCCCTATTGTATTTCTCGTCCGGCTCCCTCCCGTTCACAGTGTAACCTTCATTTAACATCGCTCTCACGGTTTGTATAGTTGCCATTCTGTACTTAAAAAGCTATCAGTGGCTGCCTACGAATAATAATAATAATAATAATAATAATAATAATAATAATAATAATTACACTCCTAAATAAAAAAATGGAGGGACGTGATAAAATCATTAGTAGCTTGTACACATTGTAGGAAACCATGATGTAATTCTCCCTATTAATACATGCAGTATACAGAAACACAAACAATATTTGTACATAATAAGCGAAATAACTATCTTCCAGAAAAAAAAAATGAATATAATACAGCAAAAGATAACACTTGTATGCATAACCAAACAATGTTTCTTGAGAAAATAAAATAGGTACACAAAGGTTAGGATATTTCCTTCCTGGAACATAACCACTTACGTGCAACCAGTAGGCACTAAACTCACTAAATAAACGATTCACAAAATACGCGCCTAACGCCAGAAATGTATAACAACCTCCAAGCGATAATATCGTTATAGTGAGATGATGAGAGTTATAAGTAACATTGATAAACATCAGTAAGATCATAGTAACTAAAGATTATCAACAGGCTTAGCACTGCTAATATCAATATTAACTATACGAAAGAGAAAATATATGACTGAAATATAGGTACTTATAATTGCTTCTACACATTGAGTTAGCAATGCGAAATTGAAAGTATTTAATAATTAGAAATTTAATGATGATTATATCTCACATTTTAAAATATAACGATGTATACACATAAATTCTTATATGAGCATGTAGTGGTGATGGGGTTTATGAGCAATAAAATAGTCCAATGACACGCCCTCGCGAGTTTTTTTTTTTTTATAAATATATAAATTCTCCCATTAAGTAATTTCATATGTCAGTGATCCAAAGAGTATAATTATCAGCATTAATAAAAAATTAGCGTGAAATTAGGTAATTATTAATACCACTATTAATCGCATCCTTACAGTGGAATTTCATTACATGTAATATTGTCTCTGTATGTTTGGTCTTCATTGTGTTATTTTGTTTTATTGTATGGATTTGGTTGTTGTTATTATTATTATTATTAATATTATTATTATTATTATTATTATTATTATTATTATTATTATTATCATCATCATCATCATCATTTTTAATGAACCTGTATCGCATATAGAAGGTAGACGTCAAAGTAAGGAAAGACCGCAATTTATTGGTTCTCTAACTGAATCACGTATATTGTGTTCTATTATACTCATTCAAGCGCAATCAATTGCTGTTAATACGTTGTAAACAGCTACAAAAATTACCTAAAATTTACCGGTTCTTTTAAAAATAGAAAAAACAATTAAGAAGGTATATGTTTCCAAGAAAAAAAAATAACAGAAAAAATGGTAATTAAATTATGTTACACACAAACAGGTATGCACATCACGCAAACAGTTATTACTACATATGATGTTATGTACCACAATCAGTGTCGCATATATGGTTGATAGCATGGATATAATCTAGACACATGAAGTATTTGTTCTTTAAGCTTAGGACGTATATGTTGTCTAACACGGTAGTTCACCGGCGAAGTTTGTTGAACCATCAGGTAAGGGCCAAAGAAGTGATGTAGGAGTTTGAAGTTTTCCCTATTTTACATACCGGAATGAACATTTTAACTAAATGTCCGGGTCGAAATGTAAGAACACGTCGCTTCCGATCAAAATGTTTCTTATGTTTGGCCTGTTTACATGCAATGTTATCTCGTGCAATTTCA
This sequence comes from Metallyticus violacea, assembly GCA_030762175.1. NCBI lineage: Eukaryota > Metazoa > Arthropoda > Insecta > Mantodea > Metallyticidae > Metallyticus > Metallyticus violacea. Next base: position 91,032 of record CM060846.1, on the reverse strand, counting down.
CGAGCTCGCTGAATGTTTTGTTTGGGCTTCTTGAGCGAATAAATTGTCCGTTGTAGCCTTCAATTGAACTTCCTGACACAAGGTGGAATGGCGGCCATAAATGAAGAAAAATGATGTCGTTCCCGTAGATTCTTGTCGAGTAGAATTATAAGCAAATATCACATGATGAAGGGCGTTATCCCAATAGTTCTGCTTAGTAGACGTATAACATGACAGCATGTTAATCACTGTTTGGTTTGCCCTTTCAGTAAGGCCATTGGTGGCAGAATGGTAACTAGTGGTGAAAGTGGGTTTCACGCCCATCGCTTCAACAGATGTTGAGTAACTTCACTTAAAAATACCGAGCCCCTGTCGGACAGTAACAGGGCTGGGGCCCCATGACGACAAATTATATGCTCCAAGATAAATTGAGCAACATGCTCAATTGAACCCTTTGGTATAGCTTTTGCTTCTACCCAGCGGGTTGCATACTCTGTCGCTACTACTAACATCGCTTTTCCTGATCTAGATTTATGAATGGGGCCTACCAGGTCTATGCCCCATCTTTCGCCAATTTGGTTAACAGAAATAGGGTTTAGTAGTCCAGCTGGCTTAGCATTCGTAGGACCTTTCTGAGATTTGTTTTTTTGTTTTTGTTTTGATTGATTTATTTATGGACGTTCTTCAACATCTCAGGTCATCAGCGTCCCATTCAACTCAGGGCGTGAAACGGCCGACTAATTTTGCTCAGAGGCCTCCCTTTCAGGCTTGAGGTTCTTTATCGTGCCGTAAATGTACGACACGGGACCCACGGCTTCCAAAGGAAGCCATGCTTAGGATTTTTACGCCCCGAAAAAATCCATCGGTCCTGGCCGGGTTCGAACCCGCGATCTTGGGTTTAGGAGGCAAGTATGGTAACCACTACACCACCAGGACCGACTTTCTGAGATTGACAACTAGGACATCCTCTAACATACTTCTTAATTTCTTTTCTAATTCCCACCCAATAATAACGAGCATGAATCTTGAGAAAAGTTCTCGTGAAACCCAGATGTCTCGATCATGGGTCATCATGGCAGGAAAATAATATTTCATGTTTCAAAGATTCAGGGATTACCAGCAGATGTAATGGACCGGTCGCACCCGCGTTTTTACGATGTAATACTCACGATTTCAAGACGTAACAGGTGGCCTGCCGTTGTAATTTGGGGGTTCCATATGTTGGATCTTTTAAGGCTCGAATTATTTTTTTCAATTGGGTGTCTTTCTGCTGCTTCTCGCGATCTCAACAGGTGTTAGTAAACAAGTAATGAGGACATCAATGTCCTCTGCTTCCTGTGTTGTAGCATCATTCACCGGATAACGGGAAGGCGCATCAGCATCCGTGTGTTTGATTCCCGGTTTGTAGATGATAGTGTAATCATACTCTTGCAGTTTAAGTGTCCACCGCGCTAGTCTACCCGTAACATCTTTCAGATTTTTGAGGTAGCATAGTGCATGGTGATCACTAACTATGTTAACTGGATATCCGTATATATAAGGGCGAAAATGCGTTAGACCATATACAATTGCTAGCAATTTTAATTCCGAGACACTGTAGTTTTTCTCGTGCTTATTAAGTGTCCTCGAGCAACAGCAAACCGGATGAAGTTCATTGTTGACACATTGAAATAGGGCTGTCCCTATACCTATGCCACTTGCATCGCAATGGAGCTCAGTATAAGTTCCAGGTGTATAGTATGCTAAAACTGGTGCGGTGGTCAACAAGTGCTTGAGTTTATCAAACGATTACTGGTGGTTAGTAGTCCACTCAAAATTTTGGTCCTTACGTGTAAGTAAGTGTAAAGGTTGTGCTATAGACGCAAAATTATGAATAAAACGTCTATAGAAACTAAATAAACCCAACACTCTGCGTACGTCTCTCACAGATTTTAGGACAGGTAACTGAATGATGACTTTAAGCTTATCTTTGTCAGGCTCAATGCCTCTTTCAGAGACTTCGAAGCCCAACAACTTAATATGCGACATAGCAAAGAAGCATTTATCAGGCTTAACTTTGAAATTGTATTCTTCCAGCCTAGAAAAAACAGCTTCTAAGTTAATAAGCAATTCCTCAAAAGAAGCTGCGAATACAACTATGTCGTCCAAATAAACTAAAGCTTTCTTAAATTTCAGATTTCCCAATAGTTTATTAGCTATCCAGGAAAAAGATCTCGGGGCGTTAGCTAAGCCGAAACTTAGACGTTCGAATTGATAATGTCCATCCGGGGTCACGAATGCTTTGTATTTCTTACTGTCCTCCGCTATGAGAACTTGAAAATAAGCGCTTAACAGATCCAACGTACAGTACCACTTGGAATTACCCAGATAACCTAATAGATCATCAATTAGAGGTAAAGGGTACGATGAAGTCTCAGTTATAGCGTTCAATTCACGATAGTAAACACAAAAACGGAAATCACCACTTTTCTTTTTCACAAAAACTACCGGAGAGGCCCAGGGGCTCTCAGATTCCGTAATGATACCTGTCGCTTAACATTTCGTTCATCTGAGAATTAATCACCTCCTGTTGTTTTTGGGACACCCTGTATGGGCGTTACTTTATAGGAATGGGGTCAGTAACATGAATTTTGAATCCGCCAATATTTGTCGTACCTAGCTCGTAACTTCGTGGCAAATATGTGTCTGCACCGTTTTAAGAACAGCTGCAGGTCATGACGCTGCGCTAATGACAATTTAGAATTCAAATGGAAACCTGCGTCCTGAAACTTAAAATCCTTAACGTCTTGCATTTGCCAATTAATGGGCTGTATCAGTACAACTTCATGCATATGAGCTAACGTGGTCCCACTAAAAATAATCTTGGGCTTTGCTGTGCAGCTAGACACAGATATGCGATGATCCCCATTGGCATCACACATAATAGGGATCATATCTATGCTCTTTTTGTGCTTAATGGTATCAAAAGGTTCAAGCATGACTAGCTGTGTTTGCTTGGAAGAAAATGTAACGCTCACCTCTGAAGTGAAGAAAGAGGGTAGGCGAATGTCTTGTGCACAACGTGCTTTACATAATGGTTCGTCCTCCTGGGGTTCTACTAAAATTTGGGCCAAGAGGCAATCCCCTTTCTCACTACAATTAACCATAAGTTGTAATCCATTCGGCATATTCAAGTCGGTCCTGGTGGTGTAGTGTTTACCATACTTGCATCCTAAACCCAAGATCGCGGGTTCGACTCCAGCCTGGACCGATGGATTTTTTTCGGGCATAAAAATCCTAAGTATGGCTTCCTTCGGGAGGGAAGTAAAGCCGTGGGACCCGTGTCGTACATTTACGGCACGATAAAGAACCTCAAGTCTGAAAGAGAGGCCTCTGAGCAAAATTTGTCGGCCGTTCACGCCCTGAGATGTTAAAGAGCGTTCATAAATAAACCAATCAAAAAAAAAATCGGCATATTCAATGAGATAGTAAGGGACGCCATATTAATCACGGCTTCGTAGCGCTTCAAAAAATCCATTCCCAACATGAAATCGTGATTAAAATCTTTAACTACCAAAACTTCTTCCACAAAGGGAACCCCATTTAATTCAAAATGTAGTTGAGTAGAAAAAGAAATGTCGATCAGCTTATTAGTGACCGTACGTAACATTAATGATTGTGGCACAGGACGTATGTGTGAATTGACATAACTCTCATGTATGATACTAACTGAACTCCCTGTATCAAATAACACACCCAGCGACTTATCATTAACAGTACAAGTGGTTGTTAATACATTAGCTGGATTTATTGTCCCTACCTGCTCATCCGGAGAAGAATATGCAGCAGTCACGGGTTTTAATTCCGTAGCTGACTCTGCCCGTTTTGGTGTACAGAACTTTGACAATTTAAGGATACATGGCCCGGTTTACCACATGTAAAACAAATAGGCCTTCCATCCGTGGACCTATCGGCAAAGAATTGGCCCCGTCCGCGTCCTCTGGTACCGCGGGCCCTACTAAAAAAACCTCTTCGACCACCCCCTGTACCATAACTATTGGTATAAGTGGTTCCTCGGGGTGGGTTAGGCTTCTAAGAGGTGCGTTGGAAGAAATTTGTAATTTTTGCATTTGTTTTCTCAGAGTCTTTATTTCCTGAGCCAAGGAATCAAGAGTCTCTAACCTGGGCACTGTATGAACTAAAGATACTGGCCTTGGGTTGGCCAGTGTTGCTAGGTCAACCCGTTGGCCGGCCAAATATCTCGATGACTCTATAAGGCGCACATACCTTATGAGGTCTTCTGCCGTTTTTGGGTCAGCCGGTAGGACTTGCTCCAACAATGCAGGATTTAGTCCTCGCAAGATATGACGGACGCGTTCAGGTTCTGTCATATCAGGGTTTACCTGATCACATAATGCCAGTACGTCATAGATGTAATGTTCTGTTGGCTGAGAGATATCCTACACCCTCTGGCGAAGGCAGAGTTCCAATACATCCTCCTGTGCCAACTGGGAAAATGCCTGCTCCAGGCCCTGCCGTAGTAGATCCCAAATGTAGTGGGAGTGGCGCGGTACAAAAGTCTTGTACCAATTAGCTGCAGCACACCGCAAATAACAAGGTAGGAATTTCTGTTTCTGTTCGGCATTCCAGCCGTTGACTGTAGCATTTGTTTCGAAATTGTAAATGTAGGCTCGTACATCCTGGCTGGGCTTTCCCTCAAACATGCCAGGATCAATGTAAGGGCGAGCAAATGGTGCTGCGGATGCCAACGCAGGTTTAACATTAGTCTGATGTACCTCGATTACAAGTGGTAATGTTGAATGAGAGGACGTAGCCATTTCTAGGTCGTTAACTGAATATATTCTGACAGGAACTGGGGAAGGAGATCGGGAAAGTCTCTCTTCAGGAACTCCCGACGCTAAATCTCCGACACTAAGGCTGCGCTGCCTAACTGGAAAATAAACTGGAGGTGACTGGCCCTTTAATCGACGACTACTCCTCGTACGAATTTTAGACATAGATTGATAAACATCGGACAATTTAACAAAATGACCCTCACGTCATGCAAGACTGTGCTATAGATATCATGTTTCTCGTCTAAAGTTTGCAAATATGCCTTATAAATTTCTCTCATCTCGGTACTAGTGGGGCTTTCGCTGTCAAACAGTTGCTGGAAATCCATATGATTTAAGCAGAACCAACATTCGTACATGTACACCAACCAGGAACTACAATTAAACCTGTTACTCTCAAAACAAAATAAAGAACACAACGAAAGTGGCATGCAACAAAGAAATAGTAACCCTATTGTAACTGCATCACATCTCATGACGAAGCCAGAACATTTAATCTACACTGCAAAGAAAACATGAAGAATTAAACCTAAAAATGAAAACATAACACAGAGGGTCGGGATCGAACCACACCCATGTAAAAAGTACCACAAAGATTGGCGCCTCCACCAATATTGTCACGACCAGTTTCGTGACGTGGCGGTGATTAGTGTGAGAGGTCTGATGGAAAATACTTTACTCGCTTGGCAGATCCATTTATTAATTATTTGACTTTATGATTACATGCTACACCCGTGGGGGTTGTGTTGGAGTACTACAGGTTATGTAGTGTTGATACAGGTCCCTACATGACGGAGTTCTTACCTTAGGGGATGTGTCGGCCATTGTAGCAGGAACAGTGGAATCACGTCACCGTCAGCGGCGTCGGGCCGATGGAGCTGGTGGGGGCGGGCTGTTAACGGCGAGCCCAGCGGGCGAGAGCGTAGTAAATGAGTCTGAGAGGGCGTGCGACATAAGTGAGCTCTACTGCTCCTTATATAAAGCTCCTTATATCTTGCCTAGGGGGACTCTACATTGTCATGTCGGCATTACCAATCATGGTGTGCCACCGCCATAGATTTAAGATGTATCAACCAATAAAAGAACACTGAGTAGGTGTTCTGCATACTTCCTAGTGACGCATGACAGGCTCCGGGTGCAGTATAACTTTGCATGGTGCTAGGTGGCCGCTGATGTCATGGTAAAGTCCCTTAGGGAGTGCAATAGGAAGCGGTTAACCAATTGTTTCTTGCAACATCTTTGTGCTCTCTGAACCAGCAACGTTAACTTAAGTTAAAAATATTTATCCAACTAAATAAGAAACGTCCCAAAAGTATATTAATTTAGTAATTTGTGATGCTCCTCAACGGTGTATGTGGCAGTATATGCACCCTTAATGGAGAAATCTTGGATTCATAGTCGGAGATTGTTAATTTTCAATATGTCATCACTGTTTTGCTAATGATTTGCTTCATTGTACATATTTGGCGTAATATGTACGCCAATGATAATACAGAAAAGTATTTGTGACTATGCAAGTTAATCATACGGAAACTCCTTGTTGTCTGTTTAGCCTAATTGGCAAAGTGTTAGACCCCAAAGTAGATAATATGTGTTTAGAGCCCCAGTACCTTACTTGTAGTTTTGTATTCTAATTTTCTCACATTTCCCGTAATTCCATCATTGTTTTTTTGCCTACTGAGAACACACTTAGTGTTAACTGCTTTTCACATTAGATACAATAGTTTGTGACAAAGAAATGCGTTTATATTAAATAATACTACTATTTAATGTTCTATCTATTTTTCACTTCCAAAATACGAAAATCGACAAAGAAACAAAATAGTCATCCAATCAGAAATTGCTGAATAGTAATTCATTGCATCTGCCCGGATAGCCAAAGTAACCACTATAAATTTTAACACTATGCAAATAAAAGTGTAAAAAGTATGGTAGTGATGCTCACCAAGGTAGAGGGAAGTGAGGTTTTGCGAACGCTAACTAGTTTTCCATTTCGCTACTTCGTACGTTTGCCTGTTGCCCACCCCATACATTTTCGATAGCGAGTCGTTTACAAGTTCTACTCGCAGTAAAACATAACGATTATTCATTTTCAGAGCTTGTGACATGCCTTTAATGTATGGAAAGCTAGAGGACATGCAACCTTAGCTGCGCAGCTGTACCGAGAAATATATCCAAAAAGACGACATCCACGTCGTATCACCTTTCAGTCGATCTATCGCCCTCTACGAGAACTGGATCCCTGTCGGTTCATAGACCGAATGCTGGTGCAAATCGAAACCTACGCACTGGGGCTTCGAACAAGACGTTCTCGACAGACTGCAGGCTCATCCTTCATTAATTACCCATGCAATGGATACAAACAGTAGTAGTATTTGGGAATTCTAGCAGGAAGAACGGCCCACTAATTTCACGTTCTGAAGAAACTGACCTTCGGACAAGCGAACCGGTTGTCAGTTTTGCAACTGGGCGTTAGATCATAGTGAAAATCCACCTTGTTTTTCTCAGTGTTGTTCACCGACGAGGCACTTTCACCAGAAATGAGCCGGAACAGTCCGCCACCCATGGGATTACGAAAATCCACATGACCTTGTCGAAACACGTAGTCAGCACAGGTTCAGTGAGCTGGCACAGTGTGTGGCGCACCTTCTTCCTTTGCGGCTAAATGGGCAGGTAATACAGGTAGTAGAAAAGCGTCCCTATAGAAATACATAAAATGTTCCAGCATGTGGGGACTGCCCCCCATTTTGATAGGAACGTTCGACAACATCTGGATTTTTTCCCTGACCATGTGTCTCTCATTTTTGCTCCGATACAGGGATGTTGGCGATCGCCATTTTCAACAATTCCTATAATTGTTTTCTAAATGGAGCTCAAACTTTGAAAACAAGATAAAAGTTGTCGCTGAATTATCGTTGTTCTGGAACACAAATTTTCTTTACTATATTTAGTTTTTCACATTTTAAGAAGTGTAAAATTCGAAGTGCGTTTCTATGATTACTTATTCATATTTTAAAATCTTGCTCAACCTAAAAGCAAAACTTGTCTTATTGTATCTATCATCATGCCTAGTATTTCTATTTTTAACCTTTCAGAACAGAGTAAATTGTTCTAATTAATTGTAATTTTTCATTTCAAATTCAATCAAATTAAAAAAAAATACTATTACATGGGGCCATATTTCATAAAATTATTAAATTGAAGCTGTAGAAGTAACCATAACCTACAATAACCAATAACAGACTAATGGAAGCTGAGTTGTTTATTTGGATCAAGTTATCGTAAGCTAAACGATTCGCTGTTGTTTCATTTAGGTAGGCGCCTCACCACTCTTGCCAACTTAGCCATGCATTTTACAGAAGCATTTAGCCATACAAAATTGCAAAATGCTTATAGCCAAAACATTTGGCTTATTTAACAAGCTAAATCTAACCAAAATCTAGCTTTTGCTACTTTTGTCATAATTTTAATTGTTATAACATCCAGCAGGCTTAATGCCCTTATCTGTTTTGGTATGTAAGAACAAGTACACCTGGATCCCCGCATGCTGTGTAGTTATATTGCATCCCAATCTTGAATCATGCCATTTTATGAAAATGTACGTGAGTATCATAAATAGCCACGTAACATTAACTTGTTATGATGCTATCAGCAATATTTTTGTTTGCTCTACGTAATCGTAGATGTGTATACTAGACCGGAAGCTGACGATAAGAAAGGAATAAACAACTGTTTCAACATTCACCCGAGAGGTCCCTCAAACCTACTTTTTTCTGAGTAGCTCTGGTATGTACACTGCTGGCATTCTAGATAATTTAAGTAGGTTGAATGTTATTTTTCAACAGTGTTTATAATTACTCCTCCTTCAGTCAGTAGCACAATAGACTTATTACAGTATATGTATTTTACATAAACATGAACCAGATAAGGTCAAGCTCAGGCTCTCCTCAATTCCTCATTCTCTTTGTTTCAGCAACAAAAAAAAAAAAAAAAAAAAAAAAAATCTTAAACAAGACAGAAAATGTTTTGTATTGTAGTATGTGTTAAGTTTAACTCTAGTACGGGATTTTCTGTTTCGGAAACAAATAGAAATTAATAATGAATTATTATTATTATTATTATTATTATTATTATTATTATTATTATTATTATTATTATTATTATTATTATTATTATTGCGCTGCAGTACCAACAGCGGTTTCGAAAACAGTACTATTGGACAATGAATTCTAAGAATGGATTTTGGAAGTGCCCTCGGTTCCTGCATAAGCGCGATGTAGGTTTTAGAATGTGTGACATTAAGGCTAAGAAATATGGCTTAACTCGGCATGGCGTTAGTAAGAAAAACATCAGTGCTGTAAAGTCGTTCACACCATCTTGCTCACTAGATTCTTTCGTGGTGATGGTTACATATAAGGCGGCTAGTGAGGGAACACTTATTTCAATAGTGTCCATTGATCATTTATCTGAATTGTGCATAAATAATTTTGCCGAAAGTAGTGCAGCAGTTAACATGAGACTGCTTAGGACAAAGTGCGCAAATATATTCAAAGTTAGCCCCACATTTTGAAAATAATTTATTGGCAGATCTTAATGATGGTTGTTACAGTCTCTTAATTGGCGAATGTACAGATGTTGGTGTAAGAAAAGTTTGGGAATGGGTATAAATTACTTTAGCGAACACCGCAGAGAAAAACTATTTAATTCACAACAGTGCAGTTAATAGCTTTTAATGACTTTAGTGAACACCGCGGGGAAAAACTCTTTACTTAATTCACAACATGGAGCTTTTAATGCCGATGGAATTGTTTCTGCAGTTATGGACAGTGCTGCAAACAAAGGACTCGATTTAAAGAAAATTATTGGAGTAGGCACTGCTAATGCATCTGTTGTGGTTGGTGTAAATAGTAGAGTGCACAAGAAACTAAAGACATTATTCCTTCTTTGGTACTTATACCTTGTGTATGTCACATCCTGCAGGTAGCAGTTTCAGCTGCTGCTGCAGAAGTATTTCTTAGTAATTTAGAATTTCTTATTAAAGAAACATTTGCTTAGTTTAGTCACTCTTCACTTCGGCGGCAGGAATATCGATCGTCTTCTATATCAGATCATCGCTGATGGTCACGATCGTCTTAAAATTGTCAAAGCTTGTGATACTCACTGGCTATCAACTGAAACGACTGTATGCAGAATCATGGATCAATGTTTAGAGTTGAAAACTTTCTTTGAAATGACTCGTTACAAGAAAAAATGTTACACTGCAGAGCTACTGTAAAACATGTATGTCGGTGAAACCCTCCATGCTTATTTGCTATTTTTGAAACCAGTTCTTTGTAAAGTTCAGGCCGTAAACAAATAATTTGAATCGAATACAGCAGACCCCACCAAACTGTTAAACGATTTAACTAATCTTACTCATTCAATTGCTAGGAAACTGGTTTTACCAACCGCAACCTGTTACTTAAGACAACGTTGATGGCTGCTGAATACGCCTATCTCGGATTTGAATTAGAAACCAAGCTAAAAATGCTGAAATTGTCTTCAGAGCAGCATCAACAGCTCCGAGATCGTTGTTTGAGGTTTCTTGTGAAATTATTAAAAGAGCTGCAACAGAACGTCGAAACTATCAAAATGGTTGCGTTTATATCAGTAGAAAATGCTTAAAGAGCGATAAAGGATCCCTTGATTGCACTTGAAGTTTTTATTGCCAGCAAATGAAATTTCAAAAATTAAAATACAATACGCGAACTTGACAGGTAATAAATGGTCGGAAACCAATAACACAGTCTCATTTTGGATGAAGTAGTAAAATATAATAAAGATGCTACTGGTCTAAACCCTTTCACTGAATTATCAAAATTTGCTATTGTGCTTCTTTCACTTCCTTGGTCCAATGCTGAAGTTGAGCGATTATTTAGCCACATTTTCAACATAGTGAAAACAAAGCAAAGAAAAAAAAAAATGAACCTAAAAATACTTTATTCAATCCTAACAACTCGTGCGGGTCTACGAAGGAACAAACAATGTTGTAAGGACTGCGAACTTCCAAAAAAGGAGCTACAGAAAATCTGTACAAAGGCAGCTTACGCTACTGATGCGGAATCCATCTTTGAACGATCTACTTCTACTGCTAGAGTAGGCTGCGAAATTGACTTGCTGAAGTAGAGCTCGAACTATATTATTTTTGACACAGGGACTTGGTGAGTTTTTAAATATTTTACCTAATGAATTTTAGCATATTTCATATTAAACATCACATATTTTTATGCAGTGTTCATGTATTACACAAATATACATTCTTATGCTCTTTGGTAGATCTTTAGTTTAAATAAGCATATAAATGTTATTTTACATATTTAAATATTACGGAACGATTATCATATGATAATTGAATCTCTTGGTGAACCTAAACTTTTACAAATAAAAAATAAGTGATTTGTGACTCGTTGTATATCTAGTCTTTTTTTGTTATATAATGCCATTTTTAAGATCCCATCTAGTATTATTTGTGAGGAGGTGTTGGCAGCACTGTGCTACACTACTCGGTACTCCGCTGACTGCCTATCGTTCGTGTCTTTCGACCTGTATGTATGTATGTGTGTGCGTCAAGCTTACCCCGTTTCTCTCTCACTGAAGTCAGAAGGAAGTTACGTTGTATGCATAAGTGGTTGAATTGCGCAGAAGGAAAGAGTTTGTCCGTTAATGGTACGTGTTGCAATGGATAATGTAAAAGTAGTTAGTATTAATTTATTTTAACTCGCATTATATTCGTACTAATGTGTAAATAAGAAGTATACTTTAAATTTTAATAAACATTTTATTTTTCTAAAGTTGAAATTATACATTGCAATATAAATAGCGATTTCTGTAATTTTAATTCATCGTGCCTACGCTTTCTCTCGACTAACTTACTGGTGGCCGTTAAATTTTTAAATTATATATCCATAAAAAATGTTGCTCTTTATTCTAGCAAAATTTATTTGATGCTTTCATATTCTTTGAAAGAATATAAATTTATCTTCCATATTTGTCATACTTAGGTTGATTTCTAGGCTTGAAACAGAGATAAATAAATTTTACTAGAAATTCAATTTTTCTGTACTTTAAAAATAATTCTAATAAAAGTCGAGTTGTGGACTCCACTGGGTTTTATACTTGAAATGAATTTCCGTTTTTCTCCATTTTACTGGAAATTAGGTCCTTTTTATGAATAGACATATGCATGGTTATGTTCAGTAGATTATCTTACTTCTCTTAGCGGCCAACTGCTACTGATTATATACTAACACTAACAAAGTAGATGTTCACAAACAGTAGCCTGCTAACAATTTTAGAATCTTTTATAAAATATTTATTCAATAGCTTTCAGTGACATTGACCATGCATTTGCCAATGCATTTAATTCGCATTACTTAACTGTAGCTGAGGATGGGGCAGTTAGATCGATGTTGAATGTAGCAATAATTTACATAATGGAGGAATCATATCCATAAATGTAATGTAAATTTAAAATATACCTATCACCATCACTTGAAATTGCCCTTTTAGGGCAAAAGCTCTCATAAATGGGTTAAGTTAAGCACAAAACTGTTGGAATTATGTAAGTTCCTTAGCAACATTTGCAATCATCCACTCTTAATTAACGAAAATATTTCCAGAAGGAAAGAGGCTAGCTGTAATTAAGCCTTTATTTAAAAAAGTTATAAATGTGGACCCTCCAAATACAGAACTATTTCACTCTAAACTGTACTATCAAAGGTTAATGTAAAATGTATAATCGCATTGCGAATTACTGTCGCTCAATACCCTATCAATATCCCAGTTTGACTTCAGGAAGGGGGTGTCAACTAGCAATGTTAATTTTAAGTTCACTACTGAACTTTTATCAGTCCTAAATAGAGGAATTTCCTCTGGGAATATTTTGGACATATGATAGCATAAAAAATAAATTGGTGTTACAGATGTTAAATTTGTATGGTGTTGACAAGCAAGCTTTAAATTGACTTAATCCATGTTTAACCAATAACCCCCCCCCACAAAAAAAAGTATCGTCAATAAATGTGAGTAGTTAGTGGTATTGTAAAACTTGCAGTACCGTATAGCTGAATACCGGACCATGACTTTTTTTTTACTTTTTATCAAATACTTAACCTTGCAGCGTAAGTAAAGAATCTAAGGCGGTGTTTTTTGTGGATGATAGAATCTGTTTGTTTCTGGCTATTCATATGCTCAACTTAACAATTCAGTAGCAAAGTAATATGAAGAGCTAAATAATTGATTTGAAGCTAATAACTTTTACTAAATTTTGAGAATTCAATTTAAAATTAAAAATATACTAATATCAGAACTGAACTATGACTTGATTGTTTATTTGATTTATTTACGTACGAACATCTCAGGTCATCAGCGTCCCATTCTATTCAGGGCATGAAACGGCCGACAAATTTAGCTCAGAGGCCTCTTCTTCCAGGCTTGAGTTGTTTTTTTTTTCGTGCCATAAATCTGCGACCCAAAACACCATGGCTTTACTTCCCTTCCGAAGTCAGCCACACTTAGGATTTTTAAGCCCGAAAAAATCCATGGATCCTGGCCTGGTTTGAACCTGCAATCTTGGGTTTAGAAGGACCCCAGGACCGACAAAACTTTTTATGAGTAACTTTAATTAATATTTTAGGAATGTTCCTCGTAACAAATTCATGGGGATAGAAATAGAAGTTAAATTAGATAAACTTATAGAAACCACAGTTTCAAAGCTCAGCTTTATGTGCTTTCTTTGAGAAGCTTGGTTAATCTTATAAACCAAAATAAATTAAGCTTAATGTATAATGTGAATTTTCATTCCATTATGAGATATGAAATGGTTTTCGGGGGTAATCTGTTCTCATAGTAAGAGCTTTGTCATGCAAACAAAACATTAAGGATTCTCTTTGGTGTTAGTATTCAGCAAACATGCAAACAATTATTTAAAGAAGCTGAATATTCTTACTGTAAGGGGAGAACACATCTCTCATGAGCTTTGTGGCTTACAACTGGTATAACTTGATTGAACTGATAAGTACATATCACTAGACGTTCTGTTGACTTGAATAGAGCAATAAATTCATTAATACTTTTCCAGAAGGGCAGCTATTCGCAAGTATGTAATGATTTTGCAGTTTAATTGAAATTATTTAAATATAATTCACAGAAGCATAAACTTTACTAAAAGAAATTGAATAAAAATTTATCCATTTATGTATTCTATAATAAACACAATTATTGTAATTTTGGTATAGCTTAATTAATGAATTTATTATATTATTACATGAAATTAACATTGTTAATATGGTCGTGTGTCTTTAACAAAAATGCAAATGTTTAGAGAAAAATAATTAAAATAAAGTGTATTATTCATGCCTTAAATTATGATCTTTCAATGTACAGCAAATTTATGTATAGAATCATATCTATAGCTAGAAGGAAAACGTTGGGGATTGATGGGAAATATGCATTTTGTATCCTAAAGCATTAAATTGAAATGTTTCCATATAATGTGTAAATGTACAGATAAATAGGAAGGAAAAGAGAAAATGGGAGAATTTAGAGATAAGAGTTTAAGGAACATTTTGCACTGTAAATAAATTAAAACCTTCTGATGTATGGCAAAATAGCATATAATGCACATGTATAAATACAGAGAGGCAGAAATAGATATGGTGATAAAAGAAGTAGAGAAGGGTATGAAAAAGAAATATTTTGTGATGTAAACCAATATATTAAAACATTTTGGCACCTATTGAAAAATACATATAGAGCATAAATATTATTTTGAGATAGAGAAAGAGAGAAAATAGGCAAGGAACTGAAGGATTCATTTTGTACCATAAAGCATTAAATTAAAATGTATCCATATATGTAAAAGCATATACACATTATGTACAAATGCTTGTTTGCCTTTTCCCTCAACCTTCTCTTCCTCTATTCAAATATTCTTTTATATGTAAATTTGGAATACATAACAATTACCTTATTTAATGCTGTAGAGAACAGAATGTTTCTATTTTCCTTCACTTCTCCCTCTTATTTTTTATTGATATGGTTTTAAATGTTAATTTGTGATATACTGAAAGGTTTTAATTTAATGCTTTAGGATACAACATTTTTTCACCTTTTTCCTCTGCATTCTCTCTCTAGTTACAAATGTATAATTTTATGTAATTACTCATACATGTAAAAGCTTTAAATTTTGATGCTTAAGTGTACTTAATGGGTCTCTCCCTGTTTCTCTCATCTTTTTATATTGATATGCTTTTTTATATTAATGCTCAATATATTCTAAGATTTTAATTTAATTATTTACAGGACTAAACACTTCTTTCCTTGTACCTCCCACATTTTCTTTTTGTATTTTGTGATATGCTTTCAAATGTATTTCTGGAATATAAAATGTTTTAATTTAATGCTTTAGGATATATAAAATTGATTCTTTACCTTGAATCCTGAAATTCTCCTTTCTCTGTATTGAGGAATGCTTCTTTGTGTAAATTTGCAATATGTGGAAAAGTTTAAATTAATTGCATTATTGTACAAAAAGTATCTGTATCTTTTTCCTACATCTTCTCTCTCCATTTTATATACATTCATATAGTACATAAAAAACGTGTTTATTTTCAATGCAAAATACTTCTTACATTGTCACCCCTCTCCTCTTTTTTATTTTCCTTCTCCTTCTCAATCTCTGTTAATTGTAATATAAATTTCCAATATATTGGGAAATTTTAATTTAATGCTTAAGAGTATAAACTTTTTTTCCCTTTTTCATCATGTTCTTTGTTTCTCCCTATAGTTATAAATGTAAATTCATAAATTATATGCCCTAAAGCATTAAAATACATTTTTCTATGTTATAAATAACAAATAAAAACTAGTAGAAAAGGTAAGAGAAAGTAACATTTTGTACCCTAAAGCATTAAATTAAAAATTTGGCATATTTGAAAATTGACATATAAAAACACAAGTATAAATATAGAGTGAGAGAGAAGGTGAAGAGGAAGGCCAGTAACATTTTGCATCCTAAAGAATTGAAAAAACCTTTCCATACATTTATATATGAATGCAAGTCATAAATAGAGACATAGAAGGCCTGGGAAATGGAAGATAGCTTTTTGTATATGCAGTAATTTTTCAAATGCTGCAAATTGACATTAAAGGAGTATATATCAATAAAAAGAACTAAAAAATGCATATGCATAATTATAAAAAGGGGGAATATTGGAAGAGTAAGGAAAGAAGTGTTTCGTACAGTCAAGTGTTTTTCATATTGTAAATTTCCATAAATAAGTAGATGTAGAAATATAGATGGAGAAAAAGGGGACAAGGAACAAAATCAAAAACATTTCAATAACTAAATTGAAAATTTACATTTATAAATATATCAGTATAAAGAGTGAGAGTGGGGTAAGAAATGGAAAAAGCTTTTTGTACCCTACAGCATTAATTAGAATATTTCAGTATATTTTAAATTTAAAACCATATGAATAAAAAGATTGAGAGGGATAAAGGAAGTAAATGTTTTATAATCTAAGAGCATTATTATCATCATCATCATCATCATCATCATCATCATCATCATCGTTTATATTGCATATTTTCATACAAAAAATATGTATAAAATAGAGTAAGAGAAGGTTTGGGGAGAATGGATGGAAGTATTTTGTTAACTTAATTGCTTTCTGTGTAATTGAAATTTGCATATAAAAGTATATCATTAAATACTGTCTGTAGTGCCTTGGTAGTGATGAACCGGGGGGGGGGGACTGATATAGGGAGAGAGAAAGAAAGGAAATAAATATTTTGTGTTTTCTCTTTTTTATTTTTATTTATTTATTATATTTTTTTTTTTACCTATTTCAGAATTACTTATAATTGTTCGTGGGCAAATAGAGTGGGAGAAGTTGGTGGCTGAAGGGAAAGATACATTTTCTATTCTAAAGCATTTAGACAAATTTTCCATCTATTGCAAATATGCATATGATTATCAATAAGCAGGTTGATAGAGTGAGAAGATGGAGGAAGAAGAAAGCGGTACATTTGGTAGCTAAAAATGCATTAAATATTTTTTTCACATATTGAAAGTATATCTATAAAAAATACGAGTATGGGATTTGGGGGAAAATGTAAGGAAATTTTTGATACCATTAAGTATTAAATTAAACATTTTCATGCATTCCGTATAAATGCATATCTATAAATACATGCATAAAACTAGATGTAGAATTGAAAGTATACACTTTTTATTATTAAGTATTAAATTAAAGGGTTTTCATTTTTTGTATATTTAGATGTAAATTAGAGAGAGAGAGAGAGAGAGAGAGAGAGAGAGAGAGAGAGAGAGAGAGAGAGAGAGAGGACAATGTGGAGGAAGAAAAAAAATGTGACGAGTTCAAAGCTTTTCAAATTCCTTATTCCTGATCGGCACATACAAAATAGGTGAAATAGGTCACTTTTGTTCATTTAATGAAAATTTTGACCAGTGTTATTGATCCAATAGCACCAACTATCAATCACACATCCACCCATGTAAAAAAGTTACTTAGGCAGCCATCTCACATAATAGTTTTATGTTCATGAATGAACAATGAACGACTACTTATCCTATGTATCTAGTTACATAACAATCAACTCTATCACATATCCAGAGAATTTACTAACTGATCTATGGTAATTACACATCCATTGTACCTAAAACAGACAATACCTAGCTGGCAAATCTACCCATTAATTAGACATGACATATTTAGCCATATACATATGAGATGTGACCCACCCAGCAATGTTATTTACCGAACTAGCTGCACCCAGGTCAGATATCAGACGTACAAGTAAAACATATAACCATTGTGGGGGCAAAGACACTAAAAGTGAAGCTTACGGAGAAGAAGAGTGTGACGGTAGCATAATAAATGAGCCCCCCTTTTTTTTTACCAGTAGTTTGAATAGTGTGCAAAGTAGAATGATGTCATAAGAAGAAGAGTAACATAAGTGGCAGTACAGTTTCAATATAGTTCTGGGTCAAATTATCAAAGTGGCATCAGCAGAAATCAACAGTTAATAAAAGTGTTAAAAAAGCCTACGAGTGTTAACTTAAATAGTATTAGTGTAGAAAGAATATCGTGAAATAGAAAGAAAGTATACAAAGTATACAAACATGTACCTTGCTGTGGTACCAAGCCAGCCATCTGACTTACCAATCAAATCACCCATCCAGCAGACTTGGATATCCTGCTATTTAACCTGTCAAAATTTTCATGAATAAATAGCAAAGTTAAAAAGACGGTCATGTAGCCTTCCATTTGTTTCACGAATGCAGATATGTTACATACGCAGGTGTGATACCCCATATTTAACTAACTGATATACTACTCAGTTGACACAGTTATGCAGATGCATAGTATTAACTGTAATATAGTAAAGAAAGTGTTAACAAGCTGCATAACAGCAGTTAGCATTTACACAAAATTAATTAGAGTCGGAGAGATTTAGAGGAAAGTTCAAGTGAAAAATGCAGATGTAATCTTAGAGGACATCTGAGTTACCATTAAGCATAAATTGATAACGATTGTGGGTAAATAAATAGCAGGAGTCAGGAAGGAGTTAGTACAATAGGTGAATTGGGACAGTTAGCAAGGGCGTAAGATAAGTAGAAATGCCATGGAGAGAAAAACTTAACAAGTGAAAAGGGGGAAAGTTTTAAAAAGGACTCCCTAGTATAACTGAGTTATTGGATAGCAATGCAAAGCAATGATCACGTCAAGAGTTACCATGATTACAGGCCAATATTAAGTGTATCAAGGCTGGTATCGTAGGTAACGTAATATTAGCAGTCACAAGGTGAGGCACAATTAAATAATAATCATAATGGAAGAGAATAAAAGTGTAGACATAGGACAGATAAAGATAAAATGATGTGGCTCAATTTACTAGTTATACAGCTACTCTTGTTTTCGATGGTTAATACCCGAATGCCGGTCATACATTTTGCTATACTGTGTAATTATATATTGATGATATTAACTGAAATGGCGTCACTTATTCAGTTCCTCTGCGCACATGGCTTCAATAGGAATATCACAATTATTTACAGGAATGCTCCTAAAGTTTACGTTAATTAAACATTATACTAGCCGGCAAAGGCCCGTTATAAATTTAGCCTCTGCGGTGTGTGTGTGTGCGCGCGCGCGCGCACACACACACACACACACACACACACGTGATTTTTCTAGATGGTAGTAATCACTGGCCAGTTTCTTTGCACAGATAATAATACTAGTTCTTTGGCAATATTTTACATGAATAAAATGTTCGCTATTTTACAGATGATGCACAGTTTTACATGCCACCAGGTAACAATTCGAAACCGATTACGCATATCGCTCTTTGCGTAGGAAATATAGATTAATCGCTCAATTTGGTTAAATTAACATTTACGGTTACGTTACTCTGCACAGGTGGTGATACTACTAATTTGTGAACATTTTACTTCTTTAAGACACTTATTCGTATTTTTAACTATAACGTGGCAATTCTGTCACGGGCAAATATCCCGAACGCCGGTGTTATGTTTAGCATTTTGGCGATGGAAATATTACGTGATAACCCGTTTTTATACAGAAATCGGCGTAAGTTATTTAGTTTCTCTGCACAGATGGCAATACAAGTAACTTAGCAATATTTTACACTACTAAGATTTTGCAATTGATATTGCCGATAATGCACCGTTTTACTTGTCGGTCATAAGTTAAGTTGTTTTACTATAAAATTATTAAGACATACAATTTTAACTCCAGTAGGTACTACTGTTTCGGTATCATTACACGTATGAAAAAGCTAGTGCTTTCTGAATATTTTACATTAAAAATGTTCAAGTTTGTACTAATAATACATCCATTATGCGTCCGGCTTGTAAGATCTCGAGTGCCTGTAATAAATCGAGTATTTTAGCAGTCGAATTATATTTTGATCTTTAAAATTTAACTGATTGTTTCTCTGCGCAAAGATTATTGTTAATATTTTCGATTTATTTTAGAAGAATAATATCGTAATTCTACCTATAATGAACGGTTTTACCAAATAGTTATCTGAAAATCGCAATACTGGCCGGTTTCCATGCACGGTGACATAGTAGTACTTTGACAATATTTTAATATCATAAAATCTAGTTCGTTATTTTACTGATAATGCACCGTTTCACGTGCAAGCAATTGGCAACCCAAAACCAGTCATATGTTTCGCATTTGCGGTTGAAATATAAATTGATAATCCTCTTTTTGGTGAAATAAACAAGGACGTTTGAGTTGCACTGCATAGATGGTAATACCACTTATTTGCAAACATTATAAATCAATATTTTTTCTACCGATAACAGAGAACGTTTGGCCCGGTTATCATCAGCACGAACGCCGATTAATGCATTTAGTAACTTGGCGCTGGAAATATAAGTTAATTAACCAGTTTTATACTCTAAGCGTCAGTGGTTTAGTTTCTCTACCCAGGTGACTACTAGCAAATCGTTATATTATTATATTCTTAATTTTACCAGTAAGGCATGCACCATTTTACGTGCCGACCTGTTACAGCCCGGTGACCGGTCATAAAGTTAGCCTTTTTATGTGAAATTGATTCTCCAATTTTAACTGAAATAGGCATTGCTCTTTGTTGTGTTTTTTTTATTCACATATGAAAACAGAAATGTTTTGTGACTATTTTACATAAAAATGTTCAAATTTATACTGAGGTACAGCTTATTTGTTTCCGGCAGTGAAGACTCAGAATGCAGGCCATAAATTTAGTCTTTTTGCGGTAGACCTATAAATTGATCTCCACTTTAACTGCAATGGGAAAGACTGATTCATTTGATGCAGTTCAAATTACAAGGAAAATTTCAATATTTTACAAGAATATCATATTTATACTTTTATCGACAATGAATCATTTTACTGGCCGGTAGACAACAGGGAGATGGTCGGTAATAAATCTAACCCCTTGCGGTGGAATTATCATGTAATAGCTAATTTTTACCCGGAACTCTCATCACTGGTCATTTAGAATTTTTGCCGTAAAATGTTAATTGATTACACGGTTTTGCACGGAAATTGGCATCCATGATTTAGTTTCTCTATACAGGGGACAGTAATACTAGTTTAGCAATTTTTTACACTAATCCGATTTTGTTCTTGAACGTGCCGGTAATGCACTTTTTTACTAGCCAACAGGTGACAGCCGGGTTGCAAGTAGCTGAGTAATCCTCGATCCCACTGTCCTGAAGGATTGCCAATGAATACCTTTTAGAGCTGGTTCGTGTTGGATCAGCATGATTAACCCAACACGATACACCTCCTTATATGAACTAAAACGTGATGTGACTAAAATAAATCATACAGTACCTTAAAATATAGTGTATGTCATTGTCTTTCGTCACATATAGAACCACAATATTCGCCAAAATGCTTTAATAGCAGCCATAAGATGGAAATATCTCATATGTGTATTGCCGCCTGGTTAGTTACAATATTTAAATGGTATATGATGACTTTTGTTGTGAAAAAGAAAATATTGCTGCCGCAAGAGCGATTTTTAAATTGGTTTTCAGGTAAACTCCCATTCCTAATAATCTTATTTCATTGATTTTAACAAACTATTTTTGTAATTTTTTCAACGACATATATGGAGTTTCCTTTAAAAAAAATAATAATAATCATAATAAATTGTGGCCGCTATAGCTATTTTGAAATTTTGCTTTAACCGCCCCCTACTTATGGTTTGATTGCCCTGATTTTCATAAATTATTTTTATTATTCTACCTAAATGAGATAAAATGAGTTTCACTGAGATAAAACAAAAATTGTGGCCACTGGAGCGATTTTTAATTTTTTAAATACATTTTCGCTGTAGGTTAACCCCGACCACCAATGGGTCAATTAGCTGATTAACGAACTGGGCGAATCGTTTGTTAATTTGTGGTTATAACTTATATGCTGAGTTGCGTTGAGAAGAAATAAAATTGTAACCGCTAGAGCGCTAACTATGTATTTCATTGTCATTTTCGGATCGATGGAGATTTGAAGAATCACTTTTAAAAACTAATTTATGGGTACAACTGAATTTGTTCGGAATACGCTAAAATGTACATATTGGTAAAGTTCATTACAGCAATAGTGCATTGAATGAGGATATAAACTGTATATAACTTATTTTATCGGAAATGATTTTCTTACAGTTGATACCTATTCTTATTTTTTATTTGTTATTTTTAATTTTTTGTTATACTTGCTTCAGCTATTTTATTGTTTTTGCTTTTTTGAAATAAATTTGTTATGTTATGGAACATTGATTTGTAACTTTTGACGAAATCTATTCCAACACATTATTATTATTATTGTTGTTCTTATTGTTGTTGTTATTATTGTTATTGTTGCTGCTGCCCCGAAGTACAGCTTGTTGTGAGGTATGAATGTTTGACGGCCTGGTATTTCCTGTGGGGTTCAGATTTAGAATGTTTTTCAGGTTTTGATGACCACAAAACAATGGACGTGGCGTAGTTTTCTTACTACGAAAACTACCTACAGGAAGGAAGGAGTCATTTTGAAAACCAGTACGCCTGTTCAGGTCATTTTACGGCGCCTGCTGCTTCATCATTCCTGGGAACTGACAGTTAAAAGATGTTTAGTGCACAGAGAGAGAGAGAGAGAGAGAGAGAGAATAAAGCAAGAATTATGTTTTATTTTAATGTACGTCTGGCTTTTAAAAATAATCTACTTAAACTTTAGTTTGCAGCTAACATTCTACCGAAAAGTAAATCCTAGCCCAATACTACCAACTCGAATAAACACCGAAGAATAAAATTTAATTTTTATTTTTATTAATTTTTAAGAGGGGCCATATTCCTCTTGAGAGATTTGTGAAGACCCATAACAGCGACGTCAACAAAATACAAAGTTTGTAAATGTTCACTCCGATGCAACTAAAAATGAAATTATATCAATTAATGCATTATTAAGCAGACAAGTTAATGATGTGAAGTAAACTGAAATAATATATATATTTAACTCTTCTATCAGATTTTGTATTTAAAAAAACCAATAAACTGAAAACATTCAAATCTAAATCATTTTAAGAAATAAAAAGCTCAAAATTTACGTATTTAAGTCTACAAATTTCGTTAACTACGGAACAATTTTGGGTGCACAGTTATTACTTTTCGGAAACTGTACAATTGAGGAAAATTTATCCTTGCAATTCTCGTTCACCCTCAATTCCAAAAAGGGCCGTCATATTGTGATGCAATTTCAGCCTGTCAGAATGAATTTGGTCTTAAAGAGAGACAGAGATCATAATCACTTTCATTGTGATCAATTGTTCGATTTAAACTAACAGTTGTGAAACAACATTTATGATTCTACAAGGAGAACATTGAACCGAAACATCAATTAATTAAAATATCATTGGGAGGTACTTATCTTTAAGGGTTGAAAAAAGATGTCCAAAACCTAATCTTTTTAGAGTGCAACTTTACGTGGTAGCTATAAACCCATACATGAAAACTTTGTGAGCTGCCATTTGAGCACATAAAACTATGAGATGAAAAGAATGGAATTGCTGTTGGCAATATTATTCAATATCGCTGTTGTCGTTTACTTGCCCAAATTAAAATTTAAATATATATTGATAGTAAATATGCGAAAACTTTGTGAAAGGAAGGTGAGGGCAGAATGCTCTGGCTTGGCTCCTAGAAGTCGGCGCCTATGGTTACAGCAAATGCTTTCATATATCATCGTCATTGACTCATCCTTCCCTTGCAGGAGTTGGCGTGACGATTTTGTTGCGGCATTTGCTGCGTTAGCATTATAGTAGATTGATAGAGGACTCTGTAGAAAACCGTGAAAATACGGTAATGAAATTAAGAACCAAATAGAACGTCAGAGAAAAGTGAATGTGTAATTGTCATTTCCTTTATGAAGCCTCTCCTTAAAGATTTGCTCCTACAAAATATAACTCAAATATAAGTAAGTGCAAAAAGAGGGGCATAATGGGTATTTCCTAGCTGTCAGCAAATGAACTTGAACTATGTGTATCTTAAAAGTTAAAATACTTTTATATTTCTGTACAACTGAACACATGCGGAATTACTTGTTACTAAATTAAACACTTGCAAAGTATTTTGTTGATGTGACTATCGAAACTCGTTTCTGGAAAATTCAATCGCACCTTTACCTCATAATACGCGCAACTAACGCTCATAGTTTCATATCCATATCAATGCCTAAAGTAAAAAACTATGTACAAATTAATTAACCCTTTCCATATTCTTAATTTACCAGAGAATTCAAGATCACTGCCTTTTCAAGAATGTTGTCTTTTTTTAATGTTGTTAAATGTTTAATGTCAAATTACTTGGGACAATCGCAAGTTACGTTAGTGCTTTACTTAAATCCAAGTCGTGAGTTATGTTGAATAGCTTAACTTTACTATTCATCTCGCCACATGCATTGCAGGGTTTTATCAAAGACATTTCGTTACTGCGACTCGGGTGTTGTAAGCAGAGGTGAATTAATTACTTGGGCATGGTCCTAAACTCTTTTTCAAATGTTTCCAGCATAACAGAAAAACTATCGCAAGTCGTACGGTGCAAGGTCAGGGCTGTAAGATGAATGGCCCAGCACCCGGACTTTCCTAACCTGTTAAGTTTCCTCAACTTGGCCATTGCACTGTATTGTCCTCCAAAATAGTAGCCTTGAAGTCAGTTCCTCCAAAAAGTACCAAACACACATGTGCCATAAAAAGGCACCGACCTCTCTAAAACATTGGGAGGGGGAAGATTGATTGATTTATTTATGGACGCTCTTTAACATCTCAGGTCATAAGCGTCCCATTCAACTCAGTGCGTGACACGGCCGACAAATTTTGCTCGGAGGCCATTCTTTCAGGCTTGAGGTTCTTTTTCGTGCCGTAAATGTATGACACGGGACCACGGCTTTACTTCCCTCCCGAAGGACGCCATACTTAGGATTTTTACGCCCGAAAAAATCCATCGGTCCTGGCCAGGTTCGAACCCGCGTTCTTAGGCGTAGGAGGCAAGTATGGGGGAGGGGAAAGCCCAATCTGTATCTCAGAAATGGAAAAGTAAGAATAAAGGTCACTCAAAAAGTATTTGTTTTCTTATAAGAATTCGATAATTCTTTAAGTATTGTACGACCGTCTGCTATCAAGAATTGATTATGACGTGTCTGCCTCGACTCCTCTTATCTTTAAGCAGAACATAACCCCCCCCCCCCCGGCATTACTATCTGGGCTTGCACAATCACTAGTATAGCGACAGATTATCACTTGTGTCTGTTGGCACAGAGCAGACTATTTCAACTGGATTAGTGATTTTGGAACCTCATGTGAAGGCCAGAAATCTTGAATGAAAATGGTGCTGCGCTCGCAGCTCAGTTATTTGATAACTCCAACAGATGTCTCTAATTTACGATGAGGGGCGCTACAGCTGCAAATTTAAAATGTGCCTTAGAGTTGGCAAATAGAAGGAAGACCGATTAATTTTATGCGAAATCTCTTTGAAGGTTATTTGCAGTTCAGAAACAAAGAAATGTGATATAGCGGTGTCATGTGTTGATATCGCAGTGTTTGTTGGGATGCCTGGGAATCACAGACGGATGTCTTCATGTGTGTTTCATGTTCATTACAAAGTGGCAAAATGGGCATAGGAAAACATATACCATTATACATTTAAAACAGAAGTGCGCCCTGGTGGGGTGCAAAACCAGGGGAGAGAACAAAGAATTGTTAAAAGGGCGTCACTTTTAAAACTATAGACGAGAACATTAGGTCTTTACAATGTAAACGCTATCTTTAGGACGGGATGTTATTTTTGTACACTATAACCTTCATTATAACATTTATAAGGATATAATGGTATATGTGCTTGTAATAAAATTAAATGTATTGTTATTTGTTGTACATAGTAGTACATTATCATTGAGGGTTTATTTACTTGCATTTTTAGGTTATGTGCAGGCCGTGTACAAAAAATGTTATATTTTACTTAATATATTCCTCCTAATTTCCTACCTACTTAGAATTGGATTAAGAAGATGAGTTACTGTCAGATGTTAAAAATGAAATTTCTTATGCAACTTCATATAATATATGGGCAGCATAAGAAATCATGTCTGTAGGTACTTGACAGGACTATCTAATATTAATATAATTTGTTTTACTTGTAGTTTCCTTTCTCTTTTTAAGTCATTGTTGAGCTTTCACCCAAGTTAGACAATCAGCTACAAAATCGCCGACAGCCTGAAGAGTGAAATACAAGAACGCAGAAATCCGATCTATAACAGCAGCTCAGAACATGTTAGCAAGATTTTTAGGTCTTGTGTTTGACTCTTCAGGCTGTCAGCGGTTCTGCACTGGTGTCTGAAGTTCGGTGAAAGCTTAATAATGACTTATTTTTTCCAAGAAAGAAAGAAAACTACAAATAAATTCACGCATCGCCAGACGATACGTACAAAAATTGGCGCTCATACCCTTATTCAAAATTCCTTGTTAATCATTATTTGGTACTACCAGGACCTTATCCTATGTCCTTTCCTGGGGACTTTGAAATTCTTTGAGAATATTTCAGTTGCCTCTTAATTATTCTGTATTCATCATTTTACACTTCGGTAAATAAATAAATAAATATCTTTGCTTGAAAGAACTAGACGCTGTATTTGAATACTGAAGTGACCAAGCAATCCCTGCAGCTGTCGGCTTGCCATTTCTTCGTCCTTTGCCACAGCTGGGCCTTTGTCGGCTCAAATCTGTGCAGGTATCTTCGCCGGCATTGGGGCACGACAAATTTAAACGGAATTAAGCCGCTCTCAAAACAATTACAATAATCAATAATTCAAAGTTTTATTTGCTAAACCAAAATTATATTATTATTTACCCCAACATGCTTTCATATCTATGAATAGAGTACAAGTAAACACAGTATGTATTGCATGGTTCCTTCTGATGTAGGTTTCTTCAAATATGGTTATAATTTAACATATGGCAATAATATTCTCATTGATGTGTTATCTATTGACCGTGCTAATTGTTTCGTTGCTCACATGGTGAAATGAAAATGTTCATGGTTACTAAATGTAAGAAACTATTTATAGGTGATGATAGTGTATATCCACATAATATATTGAAATTAATTATCATTAAAAAAATCTGTGCTGGGTAGATCACTTATCTGTTTTTTATATTATGGATAAAATTATGTTAAACTCTGTTTGACGCGTTACGTTCCAGCATGTTAGTTGACCTGAAGCAAAGTTCTGGTGAATGCTGTGCAAGGAATTTTGTGGTTCAATTGCAAGCCTAGAGATAATGGTGAAAATCAAAAGTCGCCATATCGATGCCCTTAAGTGTGCGTAGCTTCAGTCCTCAGTCGGATTCGTGAGCGGGAGGTCTGGGGTCGAATCCTGCCATGACCGTCCTCCTGACAGTTTTTTCCCAAGTTTTCCTCAGTCCTCATAACTGGCAAATGCCGTGGAGGTACCCTAAACTCAGGTCTGGAACGTTTCCTTCCTTAAAAAAAATCCTTTCTCAATTTATCATTTCGTTTCATGTATCACCAGTGTTCACCGCTGTGGTGCCACAGTAGTAAAAACGGGCGTTAAACACCATTTAAAAAAAGTCTTTAGTCGGGAGTCCAATCCTAAGTGAATTTTCAGTTAGCAGAGCAAATGTTAATTGTTCAGATTGAGAGAGCGGTGCAACACTGATGTTCATCCTGTGTTCTTGGGGCCAAGCCTGAGCTTGTAGGTCTTTACATGTGCGTACATGTTACTTATATTTTGTTATAAATAGCACAATTATTGGAAAGCTGCTTTCTTTCGTCCCATTAAATTTAGAAGTGATTTTTATTTTTTTATGTGACGTGTAAAAAAAAGACATGTTTATGGTGAATGATTGATGATGTAGCTCTTTCAGGAAATTGCTACCAATTCCAAATTGTGCATATCGTAATAATTATGCTTACAAACATGTGTTTGCTACTAAACTGTATCACACAAATGATCAGTGGAGACGAGATAAGGGGAAATTACCAGTGATGAACTTCAGAACCGCGATGTCCATGGAACAGACATTTTTATTAGCAAAATGCCACATTTAATATTTTACAGAACCTTACATAGTTTGACCTTTTTCCTATGAAATTGCAATAACTGTACAGAAGTACTTATCTAATGAGTTGATTACCTTTTTTTTAATAACTAATCCCGAAGGAATGCAACTATTGCGGTTGTAACTATGAAAAGATTTTTTGAACACTTTCTTCAAATTTTCATTCATGTGTGTGTTAACGCTCTAGCGGTTGAACAGAACCCGGCATATAAAAACGATTCGAGTTCATTGACCAGCAAAATAGACCATAGGGGTGGGGTCTAACCTTTTAAAATGAAAAAATCGCTCTGTTTCAATTTTTGCCTTTTCTCAACGCAATCGTGTATTTCATTAAAATAAATTTATAAAAATAGTTTCTGAAAATCAGGGCAATCGGGCCTTTAGGAGTGAGGGTACGAGAGTAGTATATCCCATTTCCGGTGATTAAATTGATATGCAAATTATATCAAAGTGGGGGATGTGGAATGTGGTGGTTAGGGGTGTGGTTGGTGGTGGGGGTTATGGTTGGTGGGGGTGGAAGTGACGAGGTACAATTTGATATCAAGCTTTTCAATTTAATTCACCGTAAAAGGGGTATTTTTTATTATACAGAAAAATGTGATACAAACGGATGGGCTTTAAATGCAATTAAAATGCAAAAAGATGGCACTAAATATGTTTATTGTTGTGTTATACAAATGTGAAAATTAACATATATTTAATGGGATGGCTACCCCTTTACAACAATGGAGGGGGCTTTATCCCTTTACAAAATGGAGGTTTTACCCTTTACAAAAATTGCGGTGCAGTTCATACATCACTGGTGGGATTTACTTCTTTATGGCATGATGACGCTGAATATTTTTACTATACAAAAGTGAAAATTAACATGGAGAGTTTTACTGCTTTACAAAAATGACGGTGCAGTTGACACATCACTGGTGGGTTTTACCCATTTATGGCGGTACACACAGGCAGGTATACAAAAATTGTGAGACTTTTACCCCTTTACTAAAATGGCGGACATTATACAAAAATGGCGGTGCAGTTCACACATCACTGGTGGGTTTTACCTTTTATGGCGGTACACACAGACGGCTTTACAAAAATTGTGTCGGCGCTGGATTTACAAAAAATATTTTAAAATAGGTAGTATATGCCTTTTTGACAAACGACACTTCACTATCTTAGTCGCTGCTGCTTTCCTCCTCGTGTTGTGTGGTGACGCAAGTGAATGACATGCGGGAAAAGTTGTCGAGGTGTTACTGGGCCGACGGGATGGCGATGGGGACGACGAAATCCTGATGGATGCTGTTGTGAAACACCCTGTCAATGTGACCTTGTACTCTAGGGCTGGTGTTTGTCGATGGTTCCGAGGTATATGGTGCAGCGTGCGTCTATGCCGTAGTGGAGTGCTTTAGACGGGAGGCACCTGACTTCCACGACGTCGAAGTTGTTTGTTGCTAATTTGACGGTGACAGTTTTGTCTTCGCCAAAGAAGGAGATTTCTGTTGAAATGAGGTTGATGTTTGCAGGATGTTGTGACGTGATTTTGGTTGTCAAAAACTAGTTTGACAAATACATTGTTGCCTACCCCCACCGGATCTGTTTGACACGCCATGTTGTTTATTTCGGTGTAAACTTCAATGCGTGTCTCCGGTAGTCGTTTCTGAGAAACTCTTCACCCTGGTACACGATGTAAAAATCGAAAGAGTTGAACTGGTTGACGAGTTCTGCAGAAAGGTTGTTAAATCTTGTAGGTAGAAACACTTCTTTCCCGTTTTCGAGGCGAACAAGCGTTCTGGGCCCGTGCTTTGTGGATATGTTTCGGAATCCCTACCACGACGTACGGTACGTTCGGCTGTAACGTAGACACTGATACATACTCCGAGTTGTTCGCTACTGTAGCCAGTTGGCGTAACACGTCGTTGATCATGTTGACTGCTCTGAAGAACTTTTGCTACTGACACATCGGGCATTGTTTGGTGAGAGGGGGAGGACCGTCAATGTGGGTTGTGGTGGTTGGGAAGTTGTAGTGCTGGTTACAGCGGCGTAAGGAGCGTAAATTACTATAGCTTTAGGTGTAAGCCCCGCCCATACAGCGCCCACATCTACTGCTGAATGATGTATAAAGATGGCGTTCCCTTCCACGGATAATAGATGACGGTCATTTGGTTCCATCATTGTGAGACGGCGACCATTTTTCAGAAACTTGATCACTGGGTCCATGGCTTGCGGGAGACTTGTAATAAGTGTGCAAGCTCACCTTGTACTTGCCTGGACTCTCACCTTGAACTTGTTTGGTCTTGTCCATGGAGTCCTGGTCCAACTCTCTGATGAATAGCGATTTTAGAACATGCTCCATCTCTAGGAACACTCTAAAGGTAGCACAATAAATGCATCTTGTGTATTCGGTGTAGTTCATTTTTTTCCCGGAAACGTGAGCGTAAAGCAAATATTTGCGATAGGCTGCAATTGATTATGTACTTCGGACTCTTCTTTCTTCTTGTGATAGATGATGTCGGTGACCATACGGTGCTGGCTTTCTAGTGTCCTCCATTCCTACATACGCAGTAATATACAGCGACCGTCCATTTTGATGATAATACTTTGTGCGCCAAATGTTTAAAAAGTATGGATAGTCGGTTGGTTAACTGCCACTCTCTAAGATGAAGAGTCAAGCTCTGTATCGTCGGTATCGCCCCTGCAAGCTTCTACCACTCTGTCGAACCCAGAACCACGCGCTGCGTCGTGCACCAACGGTCGCCACGATCTTGTGTGGGGACTTTGGCGAAAACCCGACGGCTGCAAACTTGGACTGCTTGCTGTTCAAAAAGAAAACATCCATTAGCGGTCCAGGCCTCTCCATGTCACTGTAAAACAAGAACGTCCCTTATGTAGTATACTATTTCATTCGCCAATTAACCATACATAATGAATACGAATTACCTGTTCACCTCTCTCGGAGCAACTGGTAGAGGGGATCGTGTAGTACCACATACGCCTTCTTAAAAAAAACCAGGAATTAGCAACATAAATGTAACAGTGGTATATGTATATTCATACACAATTTGTGTCGATACTAGCCCATCCGCCAAGACTGTAGGTTTTTAATGACGTCATCGTTGTGATTAAAATCACTTATGCTGAATTTTGAAACGAATGTCTCCTTGCACAGGTCTCGGCAGCGGTAAGATAGCTAAGCAACTACGTAATGGCCACAAGTGGTGCTGACATCGCCTGCAAGCTTCTAGTGTTAAGAGTTCATCTTGTACTACAACATCGATTTAAAAATTTCCCCCGAAAGAGGTTCTATACCATAACTACCGCAATATTCACCCCGGTCGTTCTTTGCAACAAAGATGCAGACCCAATGTTTCCCTGGTTTCGAGCTAGGATCAGTGTTAATTACAACCGCTATGGGAAGCTGTCTATTATGCAAATTTATCGACGACAATTGGTCGCAAGCGTACACGCCTAAAAGGTGTGGGGCACATTAGACAGAAGCCGGTGTATTTTCGACGTATTCATGATACCAAAATTGTCCTGTTAGCATCAATTTCTATAGTGGGATGTACTTCTGCCATCACCAACAGATTGATAGGTTCTGGAGTTTGATCTTTAAAACCTATACTTATAGACAGTGTCGTGCCATTGTCCTGAAATGTAAGACTCGTTAACGCTCATATCGGCTGTTAGATCAAATACCATAATGGTATATCCGTGAGAATATTGATGTCTGGAAACTGAATACCCTTCGTTCTTAAAGCGTATCCAGAAGCCATCTTGAAGAGTTTGAAATAATTGGAGAAAGCGACCGGCATCAAAATCATATTGTAGGGGTTGTGAGGGAAAAGGCTGGCCGTTCACATACAGTTGAAAAGAATTAATTTTAAAGTGCTGTAGATTGTACGGGTTTTTGTTAATGTTACAGTTATATGCCTGGTCGGCAACCATTGCCACAACCACTCTCTGGGGTATTTGCCTTATGAAAACGTCATTGAAAGTGATGTTACTAGCCCCCTTTGGAATGTCCAGAGCGTGAAATCCTACATCTTTGAGATGGTACTTTGCATTACTCTTTGCTAACACCGTCTGATGTGCAAGCCTGATGGTCGGCGACGGTATCACAGCTTTCAAAATCAGTCTAGCAGACCGAATCTCTGCGTAGGCTTTAAAGTTCTTTGTATCCGAAGAGAGATGAAAGTTGGGTGAAGAGGGGGAGAGTTTGATAGTAACGGTCACATTGTTCAAGAGCAGGTTTTCCTGATTAAAGCGTGCATTGTGAAGATTAGCCATCAACTGTATAACTTTGCTTCCTTTGGCATAGTCGTTACGCCATTTAATTCCATCATTTCCTACATACGCGTCCATCATTCCTCCCTTATCCTGTTCCAGAGCGAGAACTCTAGTCTGCTGTTCATGACATCTTCCGAATAATTGAGCAACGTTTCAATGTAAGTTCTATAGGGTAGCCTGATTGAGGCATGGAAACTGTGACATTGTTGTGTGGCACTTGCAACTGTTGAAACAAGGAATTTAGAGTATTGTTTGCAAAGGTAGCCTGCTTGTCCTCTTTCAAGTCGTTTCCACCGTCATCGACTATTCGCACGAACAGCTCAAGTACTACATGTCATGTCGAGGTAATCTTCTGCATTGCCAGAGTAATAAAATGTGATGGGGGGGTTTTCCATAAGGGTATTTTGAGGGTTTATAGAAATGTAACGGTACTCCTCCACGTTCATTTGAACGGGCAACTCTTTAAATATGTCTAGTTCTGTACTCATGTGCACCAACGATTCGTCAGCCATTATGAAAATACGTCTAGTACCTTACGTCTTCAGCGTTTAGTCTTAAGTTGATTGCATATTTCCCCTTTCGGGCGCTTAAATAGCCCAGGGCCTATCATAGAGTCTATCTTTACATTAGCTTTCCTATTCAAATTAGTTCCCGCCTCCTTCAGCCTAGTCTTTAACGACTCCTTTGGCAGAATCCCTGAACTTGCAACATCTGCAAGCACATTTGCCCCCATTTTCAAGGCCTCTTTACCGATAGCTTTCACAGCACTCTTGAAAAACGGTAGCACTGCTCTGAAAAGTTCGTTTCTAAGGTTCTATTGAAACGTTCTATAATACTGGCTTTGACATTATTTTTTGTAGTGTAATACTTTACACCATGTTTGGTTAAAAATTATTTAAAGGTTTTGTTGGTAAACTCCGTTCCTTTATCTGTTTGCGATACCTTGGGAATGCGATAAGAGAATATAGTTTTGAACGCTTCTGTAATTTTGGCCCCTACTTTTGATTTTAATTGATAGCCCAAGCATATTTCGAGAAAACGTCAATCACCGTAAAGATGTAAACGTATGGTTTATTGCGTTCTTTTACGTTGTTCATAACGTTTAGATCAGCTTCCCAAAAATCGTCCATGTTGGTCGCGTGGTAATTTCTGGTGGGTAATCGTTTTCTTATTGGCCTGTGAAATGTATAACTATCCTGTATTTGAAGAAAGTACTCGATCTTAAATTTTGGTATACCGGTGGCCTTGCAAAGTTTGTCTGCAGTGCCAAAACCAGCATAGTGTTCAGGATTGAAATAGATTTTCTTCAGTGCGGTCATAGTTGCTCCCACACTTGCCTGCGAAGGTTATAAAACTGTTTACTTGTAATCGGCTTTTATCTACTTTCGTCTTTGCCGGCTTCTCTTCCTCCTCTACTTCCATGTCATCCGATTCAAGGTATGGTTCTCTCACTTGAGACATAAGATCGAGATAGTTCCCCAACTTATATTTTATCAATCGCCATTTTTCAGGGGGTGCCAAATGCGTACGCTGCAATTTATTCATTTCTCTGATGAATTGATTAAGTGATTTATCCACGATATGAAGATTTTGGACAGCTTTTGGCTGTGAAGTTAGTATAATTTGCTTACCGTACTTCATTTAACTCAAATTTGACACGAGCGCACTACCGAGTGAAGCCAATATTGGGAGTAGGAAAGCAGGTAAAAAACCGCCTCTTTGTACAAGAATCTTTTTCTTTTCCTTTAAGGAAATTCGTTTGTTAATTAATTTTCCCCAGCTATCTGTATGCTTCTTTAAGCGCTTCAAGCAATTTATAGGTAAACTGACATGCCCTCTACACACGTTCAGTACACACTCGGAAATGACTTTTATTAGCTCTGGGTTAGCGCTATTCAACAGTTTTTGTCGCAAAATGGGGTTAGCCTTGGCTAACACTGTCAAGTTTGCGTGTTGTCTTGCAATCAGTGGGCTACTCAGTCTGGCAATGCTTATCCTGCCCGTGTCTGTGATAAAATGACTGATGTGTGATCGTTGCTCGTTTATTTAAGCTCTCGGGGGAGCATTCAAATAAAACCTTTAAAATAGTGGTCAACAATTGGATATAAAATGAGGCGTTTCTTCTGATAGGACACCGGTTAGATACCTCTATTGATTTGGCGTGTACTGAGTGCAATCCAACACTGGATAACAGTGCGGGTTTTCAGTAGCCTTTTCAAATGCCTCTATCAGAAACCCGAGTTCTTTGGCTCTATCTGTTGACATAGCCTATCAATTTGCATTTTATCTTTATTGTTTTTAAATAGGACAATGTAGTTTGCATTTACAGATATAGTTTAAAATTTCTTTCCTTGTGGAAAGGCGTTTTGTAATATGTGAATAATCGCAAAGCGCTTGTTATATAACTCTTAGTGAAAACATTTGACACATTTTCCCCGTTTGTTTCGTACATTAAATCATCTAAAATAACTAAATCTCCCTCGTTAACAGTGTCCAAATCTGGTATACCTGCATGGGTTGCAAAGAACGGGCTTGGTTTAGGAGAATATTCAGACGGATGACACTACAACACTTTTCTCATGGGTCTGTCAAACATCCGATCTGCATTGATAATTATACGCCTTCTTTTATACCCGTACGGGTAGGAATCAAAGTTTTCACTCTGTACGCGTTCATTACCACCACCCTATAGGTTTTCACTGAAGGCTCAGTTGCAACAGTTCCTAGAAATTTCCTAGAAATCAGTGTGCCTTCAAGCACTGCCGACATTGAATTATCCCTCAATACGGTGTTGCTGATAACGTTGGAGTTTACATTTTCCAAATTCCTCGAGTTGAGGGTGATGCCTTTAATTTTACAGACAAAGTGCGTCTTTTCCCCACATTTAACCTCTATGGTGTAACTTTTTGGGCCTGTAGATGCAAATCTGCAAATATATGCACCATCGCCGTACTTTTCTATTTCATCTGTCATACATCCCAAAAACGGACCCGTGGGAGACATCCATTCCCCGGTCTGTACGTGGCTATAACAGAATCTGTGGCGAACTAACACGCGCTCGCCCAATCCCCTAAGATAGGAATAGAGCTCGATTCTTGCATGAGCAGTTGTATATGCAGCTATGACTGTGTTAGTGGTGCAGTTCAATTTATGGTTCGGTTCGCCAAGTTTCCATACCATCTACATCACCTCATTTGTAGCGAGCAGGTAAGACTGTACCTCTGCACTTGGGTCGTTACGTAGGTCCAAGAACTTATAATAATCTTTCACAAGCTCACATGTGGACAAGTTATCTCGTTAGCCATATTTTCCCCAAAAGGAGCTTAACATCAGTTTAGCCAAATCGCGCCTTCCAGGATTTGTTTCAAAGGCGTCTTACGCCTTTTTTCCATAAATCGTACGATATACTCTTTTCTTATGGCAGGAGTGTCGCAGTCTTTGGACCAGCCGGAGGCTTCCGTTTTAATTTTCAGAAATTGATACACATAGTCCTGAAAAAGCCCCTTTTCTCCAGTGGAGGGGTTATAGCGTACCATGTCATACTCCCATGTTTCACACACATGAATCACCCTAAACCTTCCTCTAATACGACTTTAATCTCGTCCACTACCTAGGTGGTGTCATACATCTTTCGTCCTGTGTGTGCGTGCACTCTGTCTGGCTCTCTATCTGCACATGTGCGACTAGCGGAAACATAAGTTTAAGTTAATGCGCGATGGCAGGACGTGGTGGTAGAGTCTTTCCGGGGGAAGAATTTTACGTTTTACAACACCACCCTCAACATCTTGCAAATTTGGTAAATTATCCACATGAATCTTAGGATATCCAACGGGGTAAGCCTTGGTATTATTTACGAACGGATACAAACTACACACATCGTAGTAAAACATTTTCATATCTCCAGAGGCCTCGCAGTAGGTTTTCGTACAATTTGTATGTCCACCAAGGCATTTCGTGGGTTGAGAGGCTCCTGGTAGGGAAAACTTTTGACAAATTCTGCCAAAACTCCATCGGCCTTAATCAAGGCATTGAACTCACACTCCCACATCTCGGTCACGTGGTAGACAGCATCTCTCATCATCTTCGTGACCTTCACGGTGTCCTCATATCTGGAGCCCATGGTCTCGTCATCCGTGTTGTATAACCTAGAATTGCTAATCGGGTAACAACGTGTGCAACCGTGATAGAAGCATCCATGTAAGAAATTATACATTTCCCTTCTTCTTTGTACCCTCCTGATGGCATGAGTGTTGATGTCCGCAAGACTTTCGAGCTGTGGCATAATGAAAAGGTGTCCTCAAATTATGTCCCTGACATGAAAAAAGAAATTGTGGCTTACTGTAAAACAGACGTTTATATCTTGGGTCAGGGTTTTTCCAAATTTAGGAAGCAATGTAATGACGAGAAAGGCATTGACCCGTTTAGAGAATACGTCAGCATAGCTCAGGCATGTATGAATGTTTACAGGAAACGGTTCAAGCCAAGAAATAAAATTCCACTTATTCCTGGAGGTGGATACCGCTCAGCTGATAAGCTATCGCGGGTAGCGCGTATCTGACTGTCTTGGTTGGAACAGCAGCAATCAATCATACAGCATGCTGCCCATCATAGGACCTCAGTGTCTCGGAATTCGAACCCGCGCTGTGTGATGTGGTCAAACAATTGTTTCACAGGGTCCTTGTCAATTACCCATTCTTTAACACCACACTGCGTACAACAGGACATCTTATGAGACACGTCTACACACAGGCTGCAGGTCTTACACGCACAGATTACACATTACACATAGATTAGGAACATGTTCAAACACACCTGCGGAATAAAGAGTGTTCTGAGTACACTCGAAATCTATGAACATGAACACGAAATTCTTTCGCAAATTTGGTGAATTGTACGGCTGAATGTAGCACTTGTAGTTAGCATTCACATGGATCTTAGAAGTACTGCAATAAATTTCACCGCACTGGTGAGGAGTTTTCCTAAGCCTCAAATTCACAAGTTTGTTACACAACGGGCATACTTTTTCTACGTCACACATTGACTTGGTTTTAGGCTAACAATTTCCCTTAATCAAATGATTATTAAAACAGGTCTGCCCATTTAAATCGCGATGACACGAGTCATATTTCTCATACCCATCAAATGAAGTTGGACACCTCTGTCGACACTTGACACAGTTTAGGTAACACCGGCGAGTTTATTTTTTATTCAGTGAGGGAAACTTACAATGTTGGCAATACCACTTACACTTGAATGCCCCGTGTAGGTTTACAATTGCGTTAAAATGGCTGTAGTGGAATATTACATCCATATGTTTATCGGTGTTAATTTTTGAATTGTAGAGGACTTTTTGCAGTTATGGCCACCAAAAACAGGAATGGAATACTCCTTTAGTACCATCTCAAAAAGTTTCACGTCAAGTGTAAACGGGCCATCGACTTTACCTATTGTCTCACACAACTCTATCCTTTTGTTTTTGCAGATGGTCATAGCGCTTAATAGAATGATAATGAACATCCCCGTCAATTTTGGATTTGCACACTGCGATGGCTCTAGATAGACAAAGATTGTCTTTGTTATTAATTTATATGACTCCTCTGCTTTTACTACAGTCGTCGCAGCGTTTGTAGCATGAACCTGATATTTCATTTCTCCAAATACACGAAAATTTGGTTGCCTCTCCCAACAAAAATTCTTTCTTACTTTGCATTACTTCCTCCGTTGATTTCAATAAGGCTTCGGGATTCACCTGATCAAATCTACGGACACTCATGTTAAATGGCCTAGCAGGATTTTTGGTGTCATGAATCGTTATTCCTATGAACCCTGGCTGATTCTTAAGCAGATTGTCATTAACAAAAGATAAATAATCATGAAACACCTTAGAAACCCATTGGTTAGGATCTGTATCTTTGGACATCGAACCCACCATAATTTCAGTTTCAACATACCCAGAATAAAATTTTTAGCTGCCCTCCTGCTATGGTTTATAATTTCCAAAGTAGGTTGCAAGGTTGCACTTACCTGTGGCTCAATGCTAGCAGCAGGATCATCAGCAGTAGATGGTCCATCAGCAATAGAAGTTTCTCCACCATTTGCGGTAGAACACGCATTCCCACCGGACGAGGAGTTTCCGATAGAAGGCTGATCGCAGTTATCAGTGCTAGTAGAAGGGTGATCACAGCCATCACCATTACCGATGGAAGACTTATCACCTTTGTCGACAACCCCGACTGAAATTGATGTGAAGCCGTCAATCAGACTCCACTCACGTATACAGCGTGCTCTCTTGAGAGTAAGTTTGTCCTCGCTGCGTGCCCTTTTGACGGCGGAAGACGCACCACCAACGATACTAGACGAGAAGTTTCCGATATAAAAATGTTCACCGCCATTATTTGTAGAAGTCTCATTGTCGATAAAAGGCCGATCGCAGTCATCAGTGCTGGTAGAAGGGTGATCACAGCCATCTTAATTGCCAATAGAAGAGTTATCTCTGTAGTCTTTGTTGACGACCATGCGCGCTTTCTAGATAGTAAGCTTGTTGATGGTAGACATATATACCACGAGATATAACTACCTTTCGGCGCGACAAAGCTTTTATACATAACACTCCACTCCAGAGACCACGGCCACAATCAATGAGAACGGGTTTTCTACTGCGCATTAGTAACCCTTCAACCAATCACCGTACACGGGTTTTCTACTGCGCATGCGTAACCCTTCAACCAATCACCGTACACGGGTTTTCTACTGCGCATGCATAACCCTTCAACCAATCACCGTACAACAAGGCTTGTTGGGGGTGGAGGCATTCATTTTGCTAAGAAAGAGAGAAAATACAGGCACGGTTCTTCGCCACATTAAATGGTTTGAAAAGAAACACGAAAAAAGGAAGGGATATACAGAAAAGGCCTTTTATGTTTTTAGTGACAAAGGGAGTAGTACTACTAAGCATAGCTAAGAAAAGAAAAGGACCTGAATCTATAAGAAAGAACCCTTCTACTTTAGTGACTATACATTTAGAATGGTTCTATAAGAATGAACACCTTTCTGCTTTTAGTGACAAAGTGGTGTGGTACTATTAAGCGCAGCTAAGAAATCAGAAATACGGGTGACGGGATTTTTGCTACGTAAAAAGAAATATACACGTGGCTCTATAATAAAGAACTTTTTTCTTTGGTAACAAAATTCGCTTAGAAAAGAAAACACACACATATAACTTTTGACTACCTGGGCAAGTACAGAAAATCGCCATGAAAAGAAAATACGGTTTAAGGCAGGTGGTGTTACTCAGAATTCTTTAAAACCATACATATTTTAAGAAAGCGATGCACAGCTAGCAAATGAAAAATACAGGTGACGCATTTTCGCTACGTAAAAAGGAATATATACAGGTGTGTCTATGAGAAAGAACCTTTCTTCTTTAGTAACAATATTCATTTAGAAAGGAAAACACGCAGATGTTTCTACATAATATAGCTTTTCACTTTCTGTCCAGTACAAAATATCCTCATGAAAAGAAAAAAATACATTTTAAGGAAAGTGGTGCCACTCTGAAGTCTTTTAACACCATATATTGTTAAAGAAATCCATAGATGTTATGCAATACTACCAATGAAAGGATAGGCGAGGTCCGGAGTTTTGTTAAAAGAAATATACAAATGGATCTATAAGAAAGAACCTTTCTTCTTTAGTGACAATATTCGTTTAGAAAACAAAACATATAGGTGGTGTTCCATAATATAACTTTTGACTTTCTGGTCCAGTACAAAAAAATCGCAATTAAAAGATAAATACATTTTAAGCAAATACTTTTTTCAATACATGAAAAAGGACACGCTGGCAAATGTTTTGTTGTCAAACAATACGGGCTGGATGCGCCTAACTCTCTCTCTCTCTCTTCGCATGTCAGAAAACGGGTAGACAAAGAGCTGGCCGGGCAACACAATATCCTATTGTCAATGATGCATGTGCGTGGGGGGGTCTATGGCCAGTGGGGAACTAGAAATGCAGTGGTGGAAGGGCTAAGCTTTGTTGGAATCTGTCTTAATTAGGATATCATTTGCGTATTTTTGCGCGTGAACAC
Organism: Metallyticus violacea; assembly: GCA_030762175.1. Lineage (NCBI taxonomy): Eukaryota > Metazoa > Arthropoda > Insecta > Mantodea > Metallyticidae > Metallyticus > Metallyticus violacea. Next base: position 50,658 of record CM060846.1, on the reverse strand, counting down.
CCCCGATACATTAAATGTTTATGTAAATTTATATATAATAAACATACTCCTTTACGGGTGATTTAAATTGAATGCTTGATCGACGATTTAAATTTAGGTTTTCATATCAATTTGTACACCCCTCTCATCACTCCAACCCCCACCAGCATCATCATCGCCATCCCCACTATCACGTCCACCACAAATGACAAACCAACCCCAACCCCCTCAGAAGCCCAATTTTTTGGGTACGGGGCGTAGCGACCCCGAGGCACCTCAGCTGCTCCTGCACGTCCACGAATAGCATGTTTAACTCATTTTAATTTTAACTCCATTTTAGTTTTTATATGTTTTACTTCCCCGTTCTTCGTCTGATGGGTGACCCCGTGTTTGACACGGTAAAAAGTGACTGGGTAACAGCGTAACTTCCAGCACTGGGCTATCATGTAGGACAGGAGTAAACGCCAGGCCCGAGCAAGGGCCATTGCATGAACTGTTCACTTCCTGCAGGCGATTGTGTCCCTTTGTCAACCCACAGGAAGGTCTGACCCTGAGGTTACTTTGTTCAGGCCAGAGCAAGTAACCTAAGCCGAGGTGGCACCCAGGAAGCAGTCTGCCATCGGAGACAGTTGCAATGGTGGAGGATTAAATCGATACGGCACATGATAATCATACACAACCTAAAAGAAAAAGAGTTGACGCAAAGGAAGTATGCGAGAAGTCTTTTTCTCTTTACTTGGTTCTTAGTCGTACTGAAGACGGTCAGTCGTTTACTAAGGTTAGTAGTATAAGCAGCACTTTATCCCATCCCCTATTTATAGGGTTGGAAAAAAGTTACGCCAAAAAGCAAAAAAATAATAAAAAAAATAAAAACTACCCCTAAAATAAAAAACAACCCCTAAAATACAAAACAACCCCTATTTCAAGGCCAACTGAGAAGTCATAAAACCCTCCACCCCCCTGGGCAACCGCCAGATTAAGATTTTAATGAAAAGCTACTGCTAAATTGCCGGGGGGGGGTTACCCTAAACTTAGGCCTGGAACGATTCCTACCTTAAAAATAAATCCTTTCTTGTATTATTAGTATCCATCGCCTGCGGTGCCTAACGGGCGTTAATTGTTTATTTCTGGCTAAATTTTGATTATACATGAGATGGTAAGCATTTCTCTTAATATTAGATTGGTAAGCGTTCCTCTTAAAACAGTTACTATATCAGGCAGGAGGACAAGTCCGAGAACTGGTTTCCAAGGAATTTCCTGCAAAGCTACCAGATGTATTACAATGACACATAACTTGTCTTTCTTGCGTAGATGTTAGCCTTGGCAAAGCCAATTCAAGATATTTCCTGAAAATGTAGATTTATAAAAAGATTGTGAAATTATACATTTTATCAGAATGCAGATGTATTACAATTCCATATAAAATGTCTTTCTGGCGGAGGCAATGTTAGCCTTGGCAAAGTCAATTAAAGGTATTTTTTTCAGAATGCAAGTGGAGGTTTCAATAGGTGAGTACAGGAAAAATAACAAAACAGGTTTACAAATAATATTTTATTCATCTTTATAATACACCAGCGTCGAGTTTAACTCGTCAAAAATTAAATGCTTTTTTTGTATTATTAGCACATCGCCTTTGGTGCCTAACAGGTGTTCATTGTTTATTCCTTGCTAAATTTTGATTATACACGAGATGGTAAGCATTCCCCCTTAATAATAGTTTGGTAAGCGTTCCTCGTACCATTTCTTGATACATTAAAAACTAGTTTTAGCCAAGCAATGCAAGAATGCAGTTTCAGCCTAGCTTGCTTGCCTTACAATATAACAAATAATTACGATTGCTACCAATTGTCCCATGATATGGACTGAGGTATTAATATTTGTAAGTTGATGAGAAATGTATAAGGGATATGAACAGAGGTTTTAATAAAATAAAGAAAAAATAGATTACATTGATTTAGAAATTACATTTATTGACAATTCAGATGATTTTACACAAACATTGGCTTAGAACATATAAAACACCACCATTTATCCTTTTCTTTTAGCATTTCAGTAATAAATGAATCTTCACAATGAAATTTTTTCATATGAATAAAAGGTTTATAATGATCTTCTTTGTAACATAAAAAATGACATTTTTTGTTAGTGTCAACAGGATAATACATGGCGGTAAGCTTTACAGGAAAGTCAAATGGAATTACTTGTTCTATTGAAAAGTCAAACTCAAATAAGTTTACAACCATATACATATAATTATAATAATTTGTGTCCTTATGTAAAAAATTTAAAGTTGTGTTTTCAAACAAAACATTTGATGCTATACCTTTTAATGATGGTGCACTTTTATGACATATTGTGCATTTGCATTCATTTGAATTGGAACAGTTAAATAAAGCTCTGGTTTTTAAAAAGTTCAAATTTAATTTTGATGACGTATGCCATCCGTTTAATTTTAATACAGGATCACAAAGGTATTTAAAAGAAAATACCTTGTTATGAAATAATCCTACTATTAGGCGTTTTTGGAAAGCAATTCCAAAGTTTCTAAAAAGAAAATACATAAAGTCCACCCAACTGTCCTGCAAAGTTACATGTTTATGAACATATATATGTGTTAACTTAATGTTAAACTCATATTCTTTACACTCTACTTTCCAAAAGTAGGAAAGTATTGGTATATTGTTTAAAGGTAAACTACTCTGTTGTGCATGGCTAAATGTAAAATCCATTACATGATTATTTTCATTAACATGTACATAGTTATTTGGAGAAAACAAAAAGTTTAACATTCTTTCTTCTCGTGTACCCTTTTTGATAGCAACATATATGGTAACATGATTAGGTGTATCAGCGAGTATTCCTGCTACATAACATGGAAATGCATTCCCTAGCACACAACAAATGTTTTCATTACATAACCAGTACAATAACCACGATAGGGTTGACCAGTATTCAGGAAAATGAACTGGTGTATATTCCTCAAATAAATCATTAAAACCAATTTCTTTTGCCAGCATATCATATCTTCTAGTTAATCGGTTTGTGTTTCGAGAGATGAAATCGTCCATGGCCTATAGAAGTACAAAATGAAGTATTACTAATACTGTCCTGTGCTACCAAAGCCTTTGTTTCCTCTTTTAGTACATTTTAATTTATTAACATATTTTATTTTGGGTGTGTATATTTTTTCACATATTAATTGTGCAAATTTTTGATTTTTTGAAATACTTTGTTTTTTATCCGAGTTGTTACACATTATTACACATATTTCACCGGTGTAATCTCTATCTATACATCCTCCTCTAATAGTAAATCCTAATAGTGCTAAACTAGATTTTTCTACTATTCGTAGATAAGTATGCTTGGGAGGTCTTGCTGATAGTCCTGTTGGGATAACTATGGTTTGTTGAGGTTGAAACTCGTACGTTTTGGGTGAAAATATATCTAAGCCTGCTGATTCTTCAGTGCATCTAATAGGTAATGTAACATTATTAATTAGCTTAATTCGCAAAGTCATCTGAAAAGAAAAAAAGGCAATTTTAGTTATTTCTTTTGAAACGTTATATTGTAGGCATTGTTAGGATTATTAAATCCTAGAAATTGAAACGTTAGGCATAGTCTTTGATTATTAATATCTTCAATGTCGCTTTCTTTAAAAACATCCGTGTATTTTCTTGGAACAAACACGCTAATGGGATCTTCATCATTTTTTTGAAGTTTAATGGATATTGAGGGTCCATACTGTGTCACTACTCTTGATGCAGTAACTACGTTGTATGGAGTATTTTTTGATAAATCTCGAATCTGCATTGTTTTGGTGGTTTGAAATTGATTAAATCTACTGACAAAATCCATTCTGCAAAGAAGATAATACTTTTATATAAGGCTTGTTTTAAGAAAAAAAAACTATAAAAATAGGAAGAAAAAAAAAACTGTAGAATACTTACCTTGCTGTAGCAATGTTGCACCCGGTCGCAGTGAACTGTGGAAAAGCCTATCCTACCAGCTTTTATACGCTGCAGTTAGCAGCTAACGCCCAAACACGTCATAAGCGGAGTGCACTTGCAGACTACTCCCTAAATACGTCATAAGCGGAACTGCAATTTTCGCCGCTATATAAAGAATACTGCACCACCTTCCTCCACAGTTGACCATTTGTTGTACAACAAAACACGTCGCAAAGTCTTCACCAATGTAAGTAACAACACTATTTTTTTACATTTTGTAAAGATTTGGCTGAACTGAAAAGTTTATATAACATTTTGTGTTTTAGCATGGAAAATATTACAGTTGTAAGCGAAGCACGCAGAGAGTATAAGAGGTTTAATGCTCATGGGAGGCATTTTGTTATACAAATTAAACCATCTCCTAACAATGAAAATCCCATACTCTACTTTAAAAATACCATGCAAACTATTTTAAATACTGTATTACAAAATATTGAACCACATCATATGGTTGGTTTATCAATTACTAACTCTATAAATTTGCAAGATAAACCTATAGGGCTTAGTCTTCGTCGGAGGGATCAAGTTCATTTAAATGTTATAATGGCTTTAATGGAAAAGGTATGCCAATCTAACGCCAATTTTTATGCTACGGATACCTTATCCATAAAAGCAGATCATATTGAGATGCCTTTAGGCAATGGTAGAATAAAGACAAAGGGCCGCGACGTGTCTGCTTTGGCACATTTGAAAAAAAGCATTGTGACAGTTAAATCACATATAAATTGTTTAGCCCATGCGTTAGTTATAGCAATTGCTCATTTTAATAAAGATCCAGACTATAAAGCTTTCACTCAGGGTAGAAAACTCCTTTCTAAAGTTGATGATCTATTAAAAGATACAAATATTGATCTCAGTAAGGGGGGAGGAATTGTAGAATTACAACAATTTCAAAATTATTTTTCAGAATTTAGAATTGTAGTTTATGATGGACTGTATTGTGAAAACATTATATTTGACGGAAATTTAAATTCATCCAAACGACTTAACCTATTATATGATGCTAAAGAAAAACATTACAATGTCATTGTAAATCTTACAGGCGCTATGGCTAAACTATATGTATGTGAAGGGTGCAACAAGGGGATGGACAAAGGAATCAAAACCCACAACTGTCAATACAAATGCTCGGGATGTTTTGCAGTTCCACCATGTAAATATGACGGAAATTATTTGTTTTGTTCTATCTGTAATAGATATTTTAGAAACCAAAATTGCATGAATAATCATATGCAAAATAGAATTGGAAATAAAACTATTTGCGAATGGAAGCGCCATTGTCCAACTTGCAGTCAGCAGCTAAAACCTAACCATGTGTGTTATAGGGTATATTGTAAAAATTGTAAAAGTGACGAGATGCCTGGACACATGTGCTTTATGCCTACACTGAGCCCTAAAATTCCCTCTTCCAAAAAGGTTTTGTTTATATTTTACGATATTGAATGCACACAAAATACTCGCATTGGGGATTCTTCTACATTTTTACATGTTGCAAATTTGCTTTGCATAGAACAATGTTGTTTTCGGTGTGAAAATAGCAAAGACTTGGAATGCAGTCAGTGCGGAAGGCGCAAGAACTCCTTTTGGGGAGATAACTGCATTCAACAATTTGTAGAATATTTAAGAAAGGATAGACCATTTTGTGAAAAAATTATAGCCATAGCCCACAATGCCCGGGCTTATGATCTTATGTTTATTTTGGATTATGCCATAAAACAGAGTTGGGTACCCGATTTAATCATGAATGGTGCTAAAATTTTGTGCATGAAAATGGAACATATAACCTTTTTGGATAGTTTAAATTTTTTACCTATGAAATTGCGAAGTTTGCCCAAAGCCTTTGGCATAAAGTCTCTAACAAAGGGATACTTTCCCCATTTTTTTAACACTTTGGAACACATGAGTTATGTGGGGGCTTATCCCGATCCTTCTTATTACGGTGTCGACCAGATGATGCCAGATGAACAAAAAGATTTTTTCAACTGGTATGACACTGTAAAAGATGGAGTTTTTAATTTTAAAGAAGAGTTAGAGACTTACTGTAGGGCAGATGTTACCGTGCTGAAAGAAGCGTGTTCCATATTTAGGAATACCTTCTTAAGCATAGGAAATATTGATGTATTTCAAGAATCAATTACAATAGCCTCAGCATGCAACAAGGTATTTAGGAAAAAGTACTTGCAGTCAAAGACTATAGGGCTCATACCTTGTGGAGGCTATAGAAAGGCAGATAAGCAGTCCAGGAAGGCTCTCATGTGGCTTAGATACGAGGAAATTAAACGAAACATTCGCATTCAACATGCAGGTAATGGTAGAGAGGTCAGATTGCCAGAGTTGCCCAACCTCAAAGTGGATGGGTTTTGTGAGGAGACGAGAGAAGTTTTTGAATTCATGGGATGCTTGTGGCATGGTCACACATGCTTAAATAATAGAGATGTTCCAGTCATAGACAGTAAATCAGAAACGCTTGCAGATAGGTACGAACATACTTTGAAAAGGCTAGAAAAAATTGTGTCAGCAGGGTATATTTGTCATGTTATGTGGGAGTGTGAATTTGAGGACATTTTAAGGCAACATCCAGCGCTTAGTAATGATCCCGTTGTGAAAAATGTTCCTCTTGTTCTCCGAGACTCCCTTTATGGTGGTAGAACGGAGGCGCTGAAAACTTATCGCAAAACTGAAATTAAATACTTTGATATCATGTCATTGTATCCATATATTTGCAAATACTTTAAATTTCCTATTGGTCATCCTACAATTCATATAGATTGCTCTAATATTCCCGCAATGCTTAAAAAAGAGGGGGTAATAAAGTGTAGAGTTTTGGCGAAAAATCGGGAGCTTTATCATCCCGTACTACCCTATAGATGCCGCCAAAAGCTGTTGTTTGGTCTTTGCGCCAGTTGTATGGAACAGGGAAACGAAGAAACAAATTGCAACCACAACGAAAATGAAAGAGAATTCATTGGTACTTGGATCGTGGATGAGGTAAGAAAAGCCGTTGAGATGGGCTATGAAGTTAGGGAAATTTATGAATTTTACGAATACAGGGTGGAACAGTATGATAAATGTGAAAACAAGGGGGGTTTGTTTGTAGAATACATAAATAGTTTTTTAAAATTAAAGGCAGAAGCCAGTGGCTATCCTTCCTGGGTTAAGAGCGAAGAAGACGAGGAATCCTATGTAAGGAGCTTTTTTCAGAGCGAAGGAATACTTTTGGATAAAACGGCAATCAAAAAGAATCCCGGTGCAAGGTCTTTGGCAAAATTGTGTCTAAATAGTTTTTGGGGAAAACTCACTGAACAGGGCAATAGATCGCGAGCAAAAATGATTAGGGAACCTCGAGAATTATTCGCTTTTTTGATCACCCCCGGGATAGAGGTGCAAAATTTAATGTTTGCAAGCGACCAGGTCGTTTGGCTCTCGTGGAAATATGCCGACCAGGCTGACGCCCCTTCGCTGGCACATACCAACGAAATACTCGGGGCATATGTCACTGCTGGTGCAAGACTTAAGTTATATACCTATTTGGAGGCCCTTAACGAAGACATTTTGTACACAGATACCGATTCTATCATTTTTGAGGTTAGAAAAGGAGAAGAGTGTAAGGTTAAATGTGGAGATAACTTGGGAGATATGACCGATGAACTTGCAGACTATGGGCCCGAAGCTTACATTTCAGAATTTGTGTCTGGAGGACCAAAAAATTACGCTTACAAGATTAAATTGGCAAATGGAAATTTCAAAACTATATGCAAAGTGAGGGGAATAACTTTAAATTATGCTTCTTTGCAGCTAGTAAATTTTGATGCCATTAAAAATTTAATTTTGAATGAAAATGAGGAGCGAAACATTGTGGTTAGAACGGAAAAGAAAATTAAACGCAAAAGATCTGATGGAGTTCATGTCGTTTCCGAACCTGAAGATAAAATCTATAGGATTTGTTTTCACAAGAGGAGACGAATATCAAATTATGATTCGGTTCCATTCGGGTATATAAAGCCCAGCTGACCGAATCATTTCCTCTCATTATGGATTTGGAAGTGAAGGCAGCAGTGTCAAAGTATTTGGAGAAGCGAAAGGGGCTAAAATATTGTACCAATGAAGAGCTAAGGCTTATTCCTTTGAAAGTGTTTTAGCAATATCCACCATATGATGTAGAATATGTATTGTATAGGCTAACAGACGATTTGAGGCAAAAATTGGAAAAATTTAGGCGTTGCACGCATGGACAAAGAGAGTGCACTGCCTGTCGTAAAATTTCAGCACCCCTTCACTCTGATAATTAGTGGCAGTTCAGGTTCGGGTAAAACGGTATTTTGTGTAAAACTGATTAAAAACTTAAAGCAGTTGTGCACTGTTAGTCAGTTTAAAGAAATATTGTGGTGTTATAGCGAAGAGTCGGCGGTTCCCAAGTTAAAACATGTAAAATTTCACGTTGGTGTTCCAAAATTTGAGAACCGGAAAAGAGAGCCAAAGCTGGTGATATTAGACGATTTGTTAAATGCTGTTTATTCGAGAGAGGTGTGCGATTTGTTTACAAAGGGTAGTCATCATAGAAATATAAGTGTCATTTTAATTACTCAAAATCTTTTTCATCAGGGTAAATATTGTAGAGATATATCATTAAATGCTAAATACATCGTAGTCTTTAAAAACGTTAGGGATAAGAATCAAATAGCCCATCTAGCCAGACAAATATACCCAGAAAATTGGAAATCTCTTTTTCAGGCCTATTTAGATGCTACGAAAAAACCTCACGGGTATATGTTATTTGATTTGTGTCAGGAGACCGATAATAGATTAAGATTTAGAACCAACATTTTCCCCTCGGAGCTTCCCACTGTTGTTTACCAGCATGACCAAGCGGATAAGATCGAACTATCACATGCTTCACGTGCTTAAAAGAGCCAAACCGAAACTGAGGACAGCCATTTTGGAGAAGGCAGACAAAGAGCTCATATTGGCTATTGCCGAATGCGCTCTAAATGTTTTGAATGGTAACTGTAAGGTAAGCAAATGTACCCTACGCAATCTGAGAAAATATAAGAACGACCTCAGACAAGTGGTGGATAAATCTCAAAAGGTTAACAGCAAGAGAAATATTATAATTCAAAAGGGAGGGTTTTTGATACCTTTGCTGTCTGCAGTATTGACAGGACTAACAGCTCTAATAAAACATTAAATGTTGCATAAATCATTTTTAGTCTCTCAGCAATTCTTAGATGCCCACTGTTCCATAAAGAGAAAAAAGAAAAGAAAAATAACCGTAAGGGATCCCTACAAAGAGTTGCTTAAATTTAAAGTCAGTCGTCCTCCACTTCCCTTATTACCACAACAGCAGCAGCAGGAACTGCAGCCTTCGCCAAAGCGCGAGGTTAAAAAACGGCTCATCTTTCTCTCTCCAGACGACAAGAGAGAAGAAGAACAAGAAGAACAGAAAGTAGATTATGTAGAAGTGGACGAAGAGGAGACCAGGGCTTTACCATTACCACCAGACGAGAAAAAGGAAATTGAAGAATTTACTAATCAGAACTTTGGATATCTAGCCGGACCTTACATGGCACCCTATTTACACACCCCTAGAGCAACAGACACCGTCTTTGGCATCTATAGGGATAAGGACGGAAGTTTTAGGATTGGCGATTCAGTAATTAGAATAGAGGATAACGATTTGTATGTAAAGAATAGATATTTCAAGGGAACTCGTGGTTTGTGGGAATTATTGACAAGAAAAAAGGTAGATCTCTCAAAAGTGACATCATCGGATAAGAGTAAATATAGGCAAATTCTTCTTTTAACCAACGGACATTTGCAAAATAACGAACCCTTCAATCAGATAAAGTCAAACAAAGGTCAGAAATATAAAGAAATAATTACCGAACTATTTCCGTCAAAGGTTTCGTGGGAAGAATACTAACAATGTACAAAAAGTACTATTATGATCCCGAAAAACCTTCCTCCTTTTCTACTGTAGAAAAACTTGCTTCCGTGGTAGGAAATAAGAAAAAAACAGCGAATTGGCTTCTGAAACAAGATGCATATACTTTGCATAAACCTGCACGGAGAAAATTTCAGAGAAATTTCTACACTGTAAACAACATTAACGATGTGTGGGAAATTGATTTGGCCGATTTGAAAAACATTAAAAAATATAATGATGGAGTTCAGTATTTGCTAACGTGCATTGATTGTTTTTCCAGATTTGCACGGGTAAAACCCATAAAGTCTAAAAATAGTACGGAAACTGCCAATGCCTTTAAATCCATGCTAGATAGTGCTGTTCCTCTTACCGTAAGATCCGATAGAGGTAAAGAATTTTTGGGTACTGCATTTCAAAAACTGTTAAAAGACAAGGGTATAGAGCATCAAATTTGCAGAAATCCTGACGTAAAATGTAGTTTAATTGAACGTTTTAATCGTTCTTTTAAATCCAAAATCTTCAAGTACATTACGTACAAAAATTCTTACCGCTATGTAGATGATCTTGATAAATTTGTTCTAGCGTATAACAATACCGTTCATTCGGCAATTGAAATGCCTCCAAGCAAAGTGAATGCCAAAAACGTTTTACAAACATGGAAAACATTAGAGTCAAAACGAACTAAAATAAGGCCTCGACCCGTCAAATTCAAAGTAGGACAGACTGTGAGAATAAGTAAAGAAAAAATGAAATTTGCCAAAGGTTACGAGCAAAATTTCTCCACAGAAATTTTTAAAATTGTAAAAGTTATAAAACATTCTCCACAACCCCTTTACGAACTAGAGGATTTGAACAAAACGCCTATAGAGGGACAATTTTATAGTTACGAGCTTACTCCCGTAAAAATTAATAAATCCACTCTCTATAAAATAGATAAAATACTGAAAACTAGGGTGCGGCAGGGCAGAACTCAACATCTCGTTCGATGGAAAGGATATAGTCCACAGTTCGATTCGTGGATAGATGCATCATGGATGAATTCTATGTAACTGTATTGAGTGACTCTAGCACAGATGTGTATCCTGAAAATTCACTAGCTAGTTTTCGTAATGAATTAGCTCAGCCTATCAATCTTCAAGGAGAAAAATGGGTGGTAGGTTTGGCGGAGCTCTCCTACTCTTACGGTTACGAGTCCATAGAAGAGGATATACTTAACGAGGCAGGGGAACTGAATAAAAATGTAATCATAACTAGAGCAGGTAGAATAGTTTTTAAAAGAAGGATTTTAAAGACTTTAAAGAATTGTACACCACCATAAAGAATCAGGTAAAAGATGAGGATTTACAGGAGATGCTTTTAACAGAGTTACAGGGCTACCTTGTTGCTCATCAGAAAGAGATTAAGGAAATTGAGAAAACTAAGAGGGAATGGGTTCCTTCATTTTCCGTTTTAGACGAACACACTGCAAAGGCTAATAGTATTCACATGGTAATAGCTAGAAAAAAAGACAATAAGCTGGAAACGATCTTTGACGGAAAAATCTTCTTTCCCACCAGGGTTTATTATGGCATTGGTGATCTCGTAGATACCATAAAGAATTCTCTTCCAAATTTTGAATACTATAAAAACGCTAACAAAAATTTGCTTTTAGAGGTAAGTCATTATATGAAAAGCCTTTTCCTTAGATCACACAGAAAGACCAGCTTTGAATTTATTTATGAATCTGAGCCTGTCTTTGTTTACTGCAATCTAATAAAACCACAACTGATTGGTAGTTCTTACGTTCGTTGCTTAAAAATAATTCAGTTTCCCTCCTACAGCAGTCATCACACATTTGAAAACATATTTTACATTCCCGTAGAACTTAATTATTTTCAAACTGTTGCAATTGAGTTAGTGACTAAGTTTGGCGATTTGGCTCGCCTGAGTAGTAGTATTACACCTACCATTGCTGTGTTACATTTTAAGAAAGTTAAATAATGTTTGGTTTCAGATGTTCGCTGCTACCAACACTACTCCTGAATTTGCCGCTTCCTTTCAAGGCTTTTATAATCCTAGGGGGGAAGTTATTATTAAAGAATTTTCTTTGGCAAATATTGATACAGAAAAGGTAGTGTTTCACTACCTTTTTAGGCAACCACAGGTGCCCAGATGCGCCTGGGTAGAAAAATATAGGCGGGCCAATGAATGGCTCACTAGGGAATTCCACGGAATTCCCTGGTGTTCGGGTTATACCCAGTTTAGCCCGAATTCTATGAAATTACCTGCGGGTAAAATATATGTAAAAGTAGTCATGGGAAAGGCGCTATTAAAACCCGGCATTTACGATAAATATAGGATAATTAATATAGAACAATGTGGATGCCGGGACAAAATTGATGATCTGGTGATCCATAACGCATGCCGATGGCACTTGTATAACACGACAAAGTGTTCAAGGGCACAAGCGTTAGCAATAGCGCGATGGGTAAACGAGAATCGATGGGAATTTGAATAAATTTTCTCATCGAGGGGTAGTTTCCCCTTCTTAATTACCCTGCCGAGAGGGTTCAAACCCCGCTCACTGGTCTCGCCGAGAGGGTTCAGTCCTACTCAACAATCCCTCCAAGAGGGTTTTCGCCAAGAGAAAATTCAAATACCTCTCACTAGTCCCGCCAAGAGGGCTCATATATATTGCAATGCACAACATTTTCTTTGTCATTTCACAATGGATCCACTAACAGCGTACTATGTGAACCAGAGTGGAGGGCGTCTCGGCCAATACATAGGCCCACTGTATGCTGGTAGCCCTTACGTTCAGCATGGTAGAGGTTTAGGCAGTTTTTTGGGTAGTTTATTTAGAATTGTTAAACCTGTTCTTCTATCAGGAGCAAAATCATTGGGAAGGGAAGCTCTCACCACTGGCGCAAACATCATGTCCGATATTGCAGCAAAACAGGCGGGCACAAAAGTTAAGGACATTGTGGCATCTCGAGTCACCGAAGGTACACAAAAATTGGTATCTAAGTTGCAGCAAGGTAAAGGTAAAAAAAGAAAGAAAACAGCTTCAAAATTCAAAACTAACAAGAAAAAAACTAGAGATATATTTGCATAAATACCGCCTGCCCTTTTCATAAACCGACACATGCGGTCTGGGTGGGAGTAGGAGAGCACCATGATAGCCTGTACAAAATCCGAATTTGATATATTTGCTAAAAAACCCATTCAAGCGGCAGTTTTAGGAAATTACACTACACTAATCAAACCAATCGCTCCCGTAGAGCAATCTGTATTGGAATTTGTTATTCCTGGAGATAAGGAACATTACGTTGATTTAAATGTATTTTTAAAAGTAAAAGGAAAATTTGTAAAATCAGATGGCACAGACTTGGCAGCTACAGTCAAAACGACTGGAGTTAATAACTTACTACATTCCCTGTTTAGTCAATTGAGCGTTTCCATAAACGGAACATCCATCACTCCTTCCGAAGATCTCTATCATTATCGTAGTTATTTTGAAACTCTACTCACTTACGGTCACGATGCAGCCAAAAGTCATTTAACTACCGCTTTTTGGTATATGGACACGCCTCTCAAAGGTCTAAAAGATGCCGATGCCTCGAAAAAAGGAACTTTGGGGGCTGGTGATTCTAATCTAGGGTGGAAAGAACGGTTTGAAAAAAGTAATACATCAAAGGAAATAGATATGATTGGTAAATTACATGGAGATATTTTTAACGTACCTACTCTGTTGCTACCAGGACTCAATCTTCAAATAAAACTAACCAAGGCAAAGGAATCTTTTTACGTACTAAGCGAATCTGCAGATTCAAAAGCAAGGTTTCAATTTCTTGATGCCACTCTGTATGTGAAAAAAGTTAAACCGTCTCCAAGTATTTTAATGGCTCACATGAAGGCTTTAGAAAAGGTAAATGCTCGTTATGACATTACACGTGTTGACGTGAGATCCTTCACCTTTGGAGCTGGGCAAAGTACCATATCTATAGATAATGCTGTGTTAGGCCCACTTCCAAAAAGAATACTTATTGGCATAACAGAAAATACAAATTTTTCGGGAACTCCTAATACAAATCCATTTGATTTCAGACATTTCAATTTGGAATATTTCGCACTGTATGTAAATGGTCAACAAATTCCGGCCGAAGGCCTTTCTATCAATACATCGCACGAAAAAGGTTCAACGCTAGCATATCACACTCTATTTTCCGGTTCTGGCATTCATCACACCAACAACGGCATTCAAATCACTCACGACATGTATATATCTGGGTATTTTTTGCTGCTCTTTGACTTAACGCCAGACAGTGCGGCTTCAGAAGGTCATACTTCCTTGTTAAATAACGGGAATATAAGAATAGAGCTAAGATTTAGGGATAAGCTTACACAAGCAATCACTTGCCTCATGTACTGCGAGTACGAAAATTCAATTCAAATAGATAAAGATATGAAAGTACATACTGATTTTTAAACATGAATACATTACAGATAGAACAAACCTTACAGGGTATTCCAAATTTTGCAGGTGTTTTTGCATCAGATATGTTGCCTAAAGAATTTAGTAAACCATCCACATTTGTAATAAATTTAGATCCCCACAACATGCCTGGTTCCCATTGGATAGCTGTTACTCAAAATTTAAATTCCTTTGCATGGTATTTCGACTCCTATGGTCTCCCTCCTTTTGTAAAACCCTTGAAAGACTTCCTTCCCCATCATTTCTCCTTTAATCGCCTCCAGCTTCAAAACCTCTACTCTGACATCTGCGGACAGTACGTGTGCCTCTATACGCTATACATCTGTAACAAAGGATACACCATGAACGAGTTTGTTGCAATGTTCAACTCCACCAATCCAGACGACCAGGCTAGAAAGATGTTTCGCAGGGAGTTTACACCCCCGAAGCAATGCAGCGGTGGACAAGGATGCCTGCCTGGTATAAAAGTAAGTACCGTTATTTTTTCACCGTCAGTTTTCTATGCATGCCTGCAATGGAAGGAAGTCTAGTGGTGGACTTTGAGGCCCTCAGGGGCAACAGCAAGGAAATAATAATAAAGGAATTGTCCATTGCTGGCAAAAATTTTGTTCAAACTTTTCATTTTGCAAGTCCATATCCTTGGAATCATAAATTTGAAGGATACAACAAAGAAAGTCAAAATGGAATTCATTTCAATGATGGATACATTCCTTACAGCATGCTTAAAACAATACTAGAGGAGGTGGTAGCGGGACAAATCTCGCTATTCGCCTGCAACGAAGATAAATGTGCACTACTTTCGGCACTAACAGACAGAACTTTTATTAATCTAGAAAAAGAATTTAATTGTCCAAATCCTGAAAATCTATACCATGAAATGCACTGTGGTTTTCCTTGTCACAAATTTTCTAACTCTCATTGTGCATGCAAACACGCTCACGCCATGTTCAAGTGGCTAGAGCATCATAAACTTAAAAAACTTAACATTAGATGTCCTTCCGAAAGCTCTAATAGACATGATGCATTTTTTGTTTCAGGTCTATAAAAACAGGAATCGTACCCTCTAGACACCAGTCTACGCCATGAAGTCTAGAGGCAAGCAGATCAGGATGTTCCGTCGACGTCCAGCGTCCATTTCCAATTCAGAGCCCGTATTGCATCGCCGAACCTACTTTCTCAACAATCATCACTCCAGATACATCAGCTTGGGTTTCTACAAAAGAAGAAACTACGAGGCTCACGTGGAAATTGGCGGAGTGAAACAAGGGAGAGTTGTGCTTTCCCATCATTATTTCACAACTTTAATAAATCATCTACCAAAATTGGCGGAACATCTCAGCAAGGATCAATCTTACAAATGCATCGAAGAAACGTTTCGCCTACGTTCCATTAAAGGACAGCGTGCCAGAATACAATGTGAACAAGAACACGTTGTTTTAAATTTAGACGAAATAAATTATCTATTGTGCAATGCTAATATATTGCAACACCAAATGACAAAGTATATATTAGCTACACCTGATGTGAAAGATTACATTAATAGCGCTTCTGACAGCAGCACTTTTGTAATTCCTAAAGAAAATACTTCATGTTTTGTACTTTATGATGTTATTTGTGACGAGTTAAACTCGACGCTTGTGTATTATAAAGATGAATAAAATATTATTTGTAAACCTGTTTTGTTATTTATCCTATACTCACCTAATGAAACCTTCTCCACTTGCATTCTGATAAAATGTATAATTTCACAATCTTTTTATAAATCTACATTTTCAGGAAATATCTTGAATTGGCTTTGCCAAGGCTAACATCTACGCAAGAAAGACAAGCTATGTGTCATTGTAATACATCTGGTAGCTTTGCAGGAAATTCCTTGGAAACAAGTTCTCGGACTTGTCCTCCTGCCTGATATAGTAACTGTTTTAAGAGAAATGCGTACCATCTCATGTATAATCAGAAGGTACCCCCCCCCCCGGCAATTTAGCAGTAGCTTTTCATTAAAATCTTAATCTGGCGGTTGCCCAGGGGGGTGGAGGGTTTTATGACTTCTCAGTTGGCCTTGAAATAGGGGTTGTTTTGTATGTTTAGGGGTTGTTTTTTATTATAGGGGTAGTTTTTATTTTCTTTTTATTATTTTTTTGCTTTTTGGCGTAACTTTTTTCCAACCCTATAAATAGGGGATGGGATAAAGTGCTGCTTATACTACTAAGGTTAATCCATTTGTTATTCTGAAGGGCATAGATGCCATAGCTGAACCCGTGAAATCCTGTTCCCGTCTACGTAACTGATCACTTTTGGTGGAGACACTTGGGTTGTCTCAAACCAACTCATTGCTCAAGGCGACGCTACTCCACGGTTATCCTCCGTGTTGAACAACATAAGATATTGCATTCGTCGCGAGGAGTTGTTACCACCAATGTACTGGACGGTATGTCTGACCCGGAAATCCAGAGCTGCCTGGAAGACCAAGGGGTCACTTCTGTTTATTGCGTGCAAGCAAGGGGTGAGGGGGAATTATGGTCGACCCGGACTCTATTCCTCACGTTTAACAGGGTCGATTTGCCGCAGAAGATTAAAGCGGGCTACGAGTTGACTGAAGTGCGCCCGTATATCCCGAGCCCGTTGCGATGTTTCCAATGTCAACGTTTTGGAAACACTCGCATATCATGTAAGAGTTTCATTTCCATCCGTGCAACCTGCGGTCAAGCACGTTATGAAGGAGAATGTGCATCCGCTCCCGTAGGCATTAACTGCCGCGGCGACCATCCAGCCTCGTCCCGCGACTGCCCTCGTTTTAGAGAGGAGCAATTCATTCAGGAAACCCGGGTAAAGGAGAGCTCATCTTTACTGAGGCCCGGAAGCATTTCAATCTCGCCAACCCGTCGTGCCTAAGACCGGCACATATATCGCAGCAGCTTCTTTTACGGTCAAGAGGTGCGATTGCAGTACGCAGACTTGCGACCTTGTATTTATACGGTTTTTACACTAAACCTAGTTTTCCGAAGCGCTCTACCGAGAAGCCGAAACTGATTGCTTTTAATGCCCCTGAAGTTATGTTCAAGACCAGCTACACGAGAACTGACTTTTTAAAATCGTCAACTCCTGTAGAGAAGAAAACCATCTCTTCTCTTCCTGAGAGGTCCAGCTGCCGAATCGGTGGATACCTCTCAGCAGGGGAGCCCTCCCTCTGAGGATGTAATAGAGCAGGATGTGCCTGCTTCCGAAAAACTTCCAAGTTCCACGCGTTTGGAAAAAGGACGGCCGATTCGTCCTGGGCCGACCAAAAAGTAAAGTGGTAAAAATTTTAACTAATTTTGTTTAATTTTAACAATGGCTATCCTTTCTTGGAATGTGCGAGGGCTCCCCAGTCGAAGATCTGACCTAGAGTTACTTTTACGCTCGACTGACTCTCCGCTTGTCTCTCCAAGAGACCAAACTTCGCCCGTAAGATTTTTTGCTTTACGCGGTTACTCTTCGGTGCGGTTTGATCCTCTCCCCGAAGATGGCACTCCCGCTCAGGGCGGAGTTTTAATTAGAAATGACGTGTACAGTACTTCAATATTGCTCCAGACTCCTTTACAAGCTGCTGCAGCTACAGTTCACTTCTCTGGCCTTAGTTTTTCCATCTGCAGTATTTACTTGCCTCCGCCTGGTACAGTCACCCCCGCTGGTCTTGATTATCTTTTTTTCTCAACTACTACCCCCTGTCCTACTATTGGGGGATTTCAATGCCCACCATCCCCTATGGGGTTCCACCACGGAGTGTACCAGGGTAGCCTATTAGCCGACTTTTTGCATCGTCACAATCTTGTACTGCTCAATACTGATCAACCTAATTTTCTTTCTGATAGCACTTACAGCGTTTCACACCTGGACTTATCCATTTGTTCTAACTCACTCTCTGTACATTTTACTTGGAATGTCACCTTTTATTCCTATTCTAGTGACCACTTTCCGTTTCAGATACCCGTACTTTCACCAAACGCACATTCTCAGCGCGCGCCAAAATGGCTTATTGCAAAGGCAAATTGGCACCTCTTCCGATCTCTGGCCGTATTTTCCATCCATCGACTCCGTGATAGAGCACCTCGAAACGGTCATCCTTCATGCCGCAAATCTGGCTATTTCCCGGTCGTCTTGCCACCCCAGACGCTTACCGGTTCCCTGGTGGACCGATGAATGCCTGGATGCGTTGCGAGCACGCCGAGGTGCTCTGAGTTTTTCGTCGCCACCCTACTTCAAACATGATTCGCTATAAACAACTGCGCGCCAAATGCTGTCGAGTCATTAAGGATAGCAAAAAGACGTCTTGCATTGCTTTTACCTCTTCTTTTACCCCACAACGCCTTCATCTGTAGTTTGGGAACAGCTACGCCGCGTTGCGGGCAAGCTTAGATTTACGCCTATACCCGGACTTAGGTTATCAAATCCAGTGTTTACTGCTCCAATTGACGTTGCCAATATTTTAGGACGCACCTTCGCTGATGTTTCGAGCTGCGCCAATTACCCTGCTTCATTTTGCGCATTAAAAAAGCAGATTGAGTCGAAAGGTTTTGCCTCCGACCATCAGGAGTGCTATAACGTTCGTTTTACCGCCAGGGGATTAGAGCATGCCCTTTCTACCTCTCGGCATTGCGCACGGGGCCAGATGACATTCATGTTGCTATGTTACAGCATCTAGCAGCGGAAGGTAAGGCGTTTTTATTACAGATTTTTAATTTTATTTCGTGTAATGGCACATATCCTAGCGTTTGGCGTGTGGCCATCATTCCTATACCTAAGCGTGGAAAGGACCCACATCTTCCTTGCAGTTACCGTCCGATTTCCCTCACTAGCTGCGTCTGCAAAATGATGGAACGCATGATTAACGGGCGGCTTATGTGGCGGTTAGAGTTGAGGAATTTATTAACGAATGCTCAGTGCGGTTTTCGGCGCACTTTCCCCTCAGGGGCCCAATTTATTGGGTACGGGGCGTAGCGACCCCGAGGCACCCGAGCTGCTCCCTCAGGTCCGCGCTCAGCGCGTTTGACTCCTTTTTATTTCGCCTCTTTTATTGTTTTATTAGTCCTACTTCCCTGTTCTTTGTCTGATGGGTGCCCCCGTGTTTGACGCGGTAAAATGTGACTGGGTAACAGCGTAACTCCCAGCACAGGGTTATCATGTAGGACAGGAGCGTATCCCCTGGTAAAGGCCAGGCCCGGGGAAGGGCCATTGCACGAGCTGTAGTCTTCCTGCAGGCGATTGGGTCCCTTCGTCAGCCCACAGGAAGGTGTGACCCTGAGGTTACTTGGTTCAGGCCAGAGCCAGTAACCTAAGCCGGGGTGGCGCCCAGGAAGCAGCCCGCCATCGGAGACGGTTGCAATGGTGGAGGAATAAATCGCTATGGTACTGGAAAATAATCCTTTACATTTTAAACGTAAAAGAGTTGACGTAAAAGAAGTATGCGAGAAGTCTTTCCCTCGATACTTGGTCATTAGTCGAACTGAAGAGAGTCAGTCGTTTACGACCGTAAATCCATTTAAAATTCAGAAGGGCATTGATGCCATAGCTGGACCCGTTAAGTCCTGTACCCGTCTACGCAACGGATCACTCTTGGTGGAGACACAAGGCCTGTCTCAAAGCAACTCGTTGCTCAAGGCGACGCTACTCCACGGATATCCCGTCCGTGTCGAGAAACATAAGACCATGAATTCGTCGCGAGGAGTTGTCACCACAAATGTTCTAGACGGAATGTCCGACCCGGAAATCCAGAGCTGTCTGGAAGACCAAGGGGTCACCTCAGTTTATCGTGTGCAGGCAAGGAAAGAGGGGGAACTACAGCCGACCCGGACTCTTTTCCTCACATTCGACAGGGTCGATTTGCCGCAGAGGATCAAGGCGGGCTACGAGGTGATAGAAGTACGCCCGTATATCCCTAGCCCGTTGCGATGTTTCCAGTGTCAGCGCTTTGGACACACTCGCATATCGTGTAAAACTGCCGTATCCATCTGTGCAACCTGCGGTCAAGCAAGTCACGAGGGAGCATGTCCATCCGCTCCTGTCTGCGTCAACTGCCGCGGCGAACATCCAGCCTCGTCCCGCGATTGCCCTCGTTTTCGAGAGGAGCGCTGTATCCAGGAGATCCGGGTAAAGGAAAAACTCTCCTTTACTGAAGCCCGGAAGCGATTCCAGTCTCGCCAACCTGTCGTGCCTAAGACCGGCACCTACAGCGCAGCAGCTTCTTTTACGCCCAAGAAGTGCGATACCAGTACGCAGACCTGCGACCTTGTTTTTACACGGGTTCAAACTACTCCTAGTTCTCCAAAGCGCTCTACCGTGAAGCCCAAAGCGGTTGTTTTTAATGCCCCTGATATTAAGTTCAGGACGAGTTTTACCCGTACGGATTTTTTAAAGTCGTCAACTCAGGTAGAGCAGAAAAAGAGCCCTTCTCCTCCTCGGAGGTCACGCTCCCATGATGGGAGCAAACCCGCTAGGCGGTCGCCGTCGCCGCCTATATCTACATCCAACCGATTCCAGGCGTTGGAATCGGTGGATGCTTCTCAGCGGGAGAGCCCTCCCTCTGAGGAAGTGATGGAGCAGGATGTGCCTGCTCCTTCAAAACCACCGAGTCCCACGCGACTGAAAAAAGGACGTTTGTTTCGCCCTGCACCGTCCAAAAAGTAAGGTGGTAAATTTTTAGCTTCTTTTATCTAATTTTAACAATGGCTATCCTTTCGTGGAATGTGCGTGGTCTCCGTAGTCGAAGACCTGACCTCGAATTAATTTTACGTTCTACTGACCCTTTGCTTGTGTGTCTCCAAGAGACCAAGCTTCGCCCAAGCGATTCTTTTAATTTACGCCGTTACTCTTCGGTGAGATTTGATCTCCCTCCCGTAGGTGGCACTCCCGCTCACGGCGGAGTTTTACTTTTAATTCGAAACGACGTGTACAGCACCTCACTACAGCTCCAGACTCCTTTACAAGCTGCTGCAGCTACAGTTCACTTTTCTGGCCTTAGTTTTTCAGTCTGCAATGTTTATTTACCTCCGTCCGGCACCATCACCACAGTTGACCTGGACGATCTTTTGTCTCAGCTACCACCCCCTGTTCTTCTTTTGGGGGATTTCAATGCACACCACCCCCTATGGGGTTCCACCACGGAGTGTGCAAGGGGTAACCTCTTAGCTGACTTTTTGCTAAATCACAATCTTATAGTTCTCAACACTGGTCAACCAACTTTTCTCTCTGACAGCACTCATAGCCTTTCGCACTTGGATTTATCCATTTGTTCTGCCTCGCTTGCTGTACATTTCACCTGGAACGTCCTCTCCGACACATATTCCAGTGACCACTTTCCGTGTCAGATCCATGTACTCTCTCCGAACGCTCATTCACAGCGCACGCCAAAATGGCTCATTGATAAGGCGAATTGGACTCTCTATCGATCTTTGGCCGAATTTTCAGGGTGTGACTTTCCATCTATCGACGTCGCGATCGAGCACCTCCGTACTGTCATCATAACAGCCGCAGATAAGGCTATTCCCCGGTCGTCTTGTCACCCCAGACGCTTACCGGTTCCTTGGTGGAACGATGAATGCCGGGATGCATTGCGTGCACGCCGAGGTGCTCTCCGAGTTTTTCGTCGCCACCCTACTTCAGCAAATATGATCTGCTACAAACAACTTCGCGCCAAATGCCGCCGAGTCATTAAGGATAGCAAAAAGGCCTCTTGGATTTCTTTTACCTCTTCTTTTAACCGCACAACGCCTTCATTCGTAGTTTGGGAACGGCTACGCCGCGTTGCTGGCAAACCAAGGTTTACCCCTATGCCCGGTCTTAGGATTTTAAATCGAGTGCTCACCACTCCGATTGACGTCGCCAATGTTTTAGGGCGAACCTTCGCTGATGTTTCTAGTTCTGCCAATTACCCGGCTACATTTCGCGCATTAAGGGAGCAGGTTGAGAGGAAAGGTTTCTCGTTTGCCTCCGACCATCTGGAGAGCTACAACGTTCCTTTTACCGCCAGGGAACTGGAGCATGCCCTTTCTACCTCTCGACATTGCGCACCGGGACCTGATGACATTCATGTTGCCATGTTGCAGCATTTACCAGCAGAAGGCAAAGCATTTTTATTACGAACTTTTAATTTTATTTGGTGTAACGGCGCATTTCCTCGCGCTTGGCGATTGGCTACCGTCATTCCCATACCTAAGCCTGGAAAGGACCCACATCTTCCTTCCAGCTACCGTCCGATTTCCCTCACCAGCTGCGTTTGCAAGGTGTTGGAACGCATGATTAACGGACGGCTTATGTGGTTTTTGGAGTCGAGAAATCTGTTGACGAACGCTCAGTGCGGTTTCCGTCGTTACCGCTCCTCTGTCGACCATCTCTTATCTCTTTCGACCCACATAATGGACGGTTTTGTGCGCAAGTGCCAAACGGTTGCTGTATTTTTCGATCTGGAGAAAGCGTACGATACTTGCTGGAGAGGCGGTATCCTCCAAACGCTTCACGATTGGAACATACGTGGGCGTATGTCTGTTTTTATTGAGGAATTTATAAAAGACCGGGTTTTTAATGTTCGCGTGGGATCAGTTTTATCGTCGAATTATATTCAAGAGAACGGTGTACCTCAGGGCTCGGTACTAAGTTGCACACTTTTTGCCATTGCGATTAACTCTATCACCCAGGGTTTACCGCCAGGAATACAATCGTCGTTATTTGTGGACGATTTTGCCATATATATTTCCTCTCGGAGGACCTGTCTCCTGGAACGCCGCCTCCAATGCTGTCTCGACCGCCTTCACGCTTGGAGTGTCTCTCACGGGTTCCGTTTCTCCGCAGAGAAGACCGTCTGCATGAACTTCTGGCGCCACAAGGAGTATCTTCCACCTTCGCTCCATCTTGGCCCAGACGCACTCTCCTTCGCAGACGAAGTTCGGTTCCTTGGCTTGGTGTTTGATAGGAAATTATGCTGGTCATCGCATATAGCGCAACTCAGAGGCAAGTGTGAACGTTCTCTTTGTATTTTACGTGTTTTAAGTGGCACATCTTGGGGAGCTGACCGGACTGTTCTCTTACGTTTTTATCGCTCTCTAATCCGGTCCAAATTGGATTATGGCAGTGTCGTTTATGGCTCTGCGCGGCCTTCTGTTCTACGCCGCCTGAACCCGATTCATCACCGGGGTATCCGTGTTGCCATTGGGGCATTCCCCACCAGTCCTGTGTTGAGTTTGTGTGCGGAGTCTGGAGAACCTCCGTTGTTTTATCGTAGGGATGTTTTACTGACTGCGTACGGTTGTCGCTTAGCTGCGCAACCTCGTCATCCCACGAATGGGCCATTTTTTAACATGTCTTTTGATCGTTTTTACGCTGCTCGGTCTTTTACTCCTAAGCCCGCTGGCTTTCGTTTTAGGGAGATTTTACGGACGTTGGACATGGAGTTACCTGCTTTTTTCTTAGCCGGGGAAACTTCTTCTCCCCCCTGGATTTTAGCAGAGGCCCCCGTTCATCTCGGGCTCACGTCCTGTCCGAAATCTTCGACCGTAGCACATATTATTCGTTGTTCTTTTAGCGAGATCAAATCTGCTTTTAATGGCTGGAATTTTATCTATACCGACGGCTCAAAATCTGACACAGGTGTAGGATGTGCTTTTGTTTTTAATGGGGCTAGTTTTACGTATGGTCTTAACGTTGCAACATCTATTTTTATGGCGGAGCTTTATGCTATCTATCGGGCGGTTTTATTTATTTCTGATCACGGGCTGGGGAACAGTGTTATATGTTCCGACTCTTTGAGTGCTATTTTAAGTTTTAAACAGCTGTACAATCACCACCCTCTTGTACATATGGTCCAGAACGTGGTTTTAACCCTTTTCGACGCTGGCGTCAGGGTAAAACTAATGTGGGTGCCTGGACACGTCGGACTCCCAGGTAATGAGGCCGCAGATGTTGCAGCAAAATCCGCCCTTTTAGACCCTGCTGAGCGCGAGCTGCGTTTTTATTCCGGGGATTTTATACATTCGTTACGTAGAGCCATTTTTTCGCGCTGGCGCGAGGAGTGGGAATTACTCCCAAATAATAAGCTCCGTGAATGTAAATTCACCCCTTTTAACTGGTCGACTTCTTCTCGCGCTGTTCGTCGCGAAGAAGTAATTTTAGCTCGTCTTAGAATTGGGCATTGCCGTTTTAGCCACTCTCACCTTTTTAATGATCAACCCGCTCCAGTTTGCCCTCACTGTGACCACCCCTTTACAGTGCGTCACGTTTTATTTGATTGTCCTCATCTGACAGCTTTTAGAAATAGCTTAGGTTTGCCGTCCTCTATTGAGGACTTACTAGCAGATGATGTGGTTGCTGTTGAGCGTGTGCTCCGTTTTATCCGTGTTTGTGGTTTTTGGAGCACGGTGTGAGGTTTTAACTTTTACCATTGACGGCATTTTTAGACTCTTTTAAGACTTGTTTTTTCAGCTTTTGCTGAATTTTGTTAACTAGTCTTAAATTGATGTTTTGCACATTACCCCTGTTATTTGTTTTGGGGTTTTACTGTTACCATTGTAATCTTTTATAAGACTGGTTTATTTTCAGCTCTTGCTGATAAGTTTAGATACCGGTCTTTGTTTGTTGACCAGTGTTTGCTTTGGGATTTTATTGGTTCTTTTTTTTTTTAATCCATTACACGACTGTTGTGGTTTTCCGCTCTTGCGGCTGTGTTTTAGTAACACCTTAATGTTTGTGGCGCCTTATACCCTTGTTTTTTGTTTTTGGGTATCAGTTTTATTACACAAGTACTACTGTCCGTTCGTTATGCGCAGGATTTGCGTTCTTTGTTTATTTAGTTTTATTTCTGACATAGTACTCAATGTGTTTGGGCGCTAATGACCACAGCAGTTTTGCGCCCTTAAACAATAATCATCATCATCATCATCATCGGCGCACTTTTATACCAAAGTTTGGTGTAAAGATCCGATAAATGCATTATTTGAGCACTTTTTACCGTAAACCAGATATTCAATACCAAATTCGTCAATGTTATAAAGTTGCAGATGAGAGATTTTTACAATAAACCATTTTCCGCAGACAGAGAAAAACAATTTGCAAAAAAAAAAAAAAAAAAAAAAAACTATTATAAAATGTCAGTTATGGTTTTTTTTTATAATAAATGCTTGTTGCTTTATTTACAATAACATTCTGAGATATCAACTTTAACTATAGCTATTTATTAATTAATAGAATTGATTATGCAAAGTGGCAACCAAGATGTTGGATTAAATGTTTTAATGCTGTAGTAATGCTATTCTTAAATTACAAGGACTGTTAAATAAAAATTAGCAAATATTTATGGAAAATATACATTACTGATTTTGATGATATTTCTTAATGTTTTCCTGTTTGGATGCAATGCGCCTGTCATAGAACAAAATACATAAAATAATGTAAATTCAGCTGAACATAAAAGGATAATGATGTTTTGTTTTCATTTTTACCGATATTTCTTGCGGTAGATATATACTATATACCATATTTTTATCTTGAAATGAGCACCAGTGAATCGTTTATGCCTCATATAATGTATACTAGTAGTTCTCGAGTGATTCAGACAGAAAATGGGCAGTGAGAGGTTTTTGTTCTTTTTCAAAGACTTGGATGTCGTTTGTTGACAGAAACGTGGCTGAAGAATAGTGGCATTGACACAATGTTATAGTTTTAGCAAAGGGCATTAAACAAGAGGAAGAAAGGTTGATGGCCAGGGGGAGTATCGCTTTCTTTCCACTCTGAAATGGAAAATTAATATAAATTTGGAAGGAGTAATTGGAATTCATTTGCCTTGGGGGGGGGTGTAAACTTAATAATCATCATCCAGCGGTAGATACGCAAACCATAACTTCTACAGTGATATAACAGAAAACTTGGTACAAATCAGCACAGGAATCCAGGAGCGGATCTTGTGATCATGGGGGACTACAACGCCAGGATAGGGGAAGGAATATCACACGGCCGGGATCGGAAGGGGAAGGAAGAACAGCGGGGCGCTTAACGCAAGAGCAAAGATAAATACGGAAGGCAGGGAATTTCTGGCGTTTTGTGACGCTATCTACTGGGAGATTTTGAATGAGAAATACGGCCGCGATTCGGAAGATGAACTTAACGTTAATAAATGCTAATGGTGGTAGTGTAATTGGTATTATGCTGGTCAGCCCAAATATAATAGGAAAGATTAGAAACTTCTAGGTTGTGGACCGCATTAAATCACATCTCTGCCCGGTCATGCTGGAACTACCACTGAGAGATGGATGCAACAAAATTGCTTGGGGCGATAAGGAGAGGGGGTAGAGATAAATAATATACACGTGTAGATGAAAACTATAGCAAGCAGACGTTTTTCTGACTCATACGGGGGAGGGGGCTGGAGGCAATGAAATTGAGACATCTGAGCAGCTGACAAAATTAAGTGAATCAGCAGTGACAATGAAATATAGAAATTGAAGAGGTAAAAATCAGCAGGATAATATAACCAGGAATGCAGAAATATCAAGAAATAACCGGAGAGTGCACTAAGAGCATTTCGAAAGGTAGGAGTGATGAAGAGCGCAGCGTTTTTATTCAGAAGTGAAAAGAATATAAAATAATTTTGCAGAGTTCTGACAGGTGATGAAACAATTTCGAAGAAAGAGCTCAGCATGCGATAAAATTTCGGCAGAGGTCTGGAGGGAACATTTCTCAGGAGTGTTAGAAGGGGATCGCTGTGGGGGGGGGGGGTTCCAATGGGATCAGGGAGGTACCTCGGTGAGCCGGAGGGCTAGAAATACAAATGCTGGACGCTGCGATTTCTATAGGGGACGAAACGAAGGCAAGATGCCTAAACAGGGAAAGCTCCGGGGCGAGATGGGATACGGCCGGAGTTGTTTAAAGTGGCCTCGTGTATGTTGAGAAGTTTGATTTGGTGTTGCTCCGAATTTTGAATATATTTAATATAGGGGAATGTCCAGCCTATTGGGTTACTGGAATTATTCACCGGATATAAGGGAAAGGATAGAAGTGGAGTTCTGAACAACTATAGGGGATCACCTTTAAAGTCAATTTTTGCATGAAAGAATAAAAATATGGGAGGCAAAATTTCACTTAAGATGCAGTGAGGGATATAGTACTGTTGACAATGCATTTATTCTGGACATATTAAAGTTTAAAAAACAGGGAAAATACACTGCGTTAATCGATCTCAAAATAAAGAATTAAAAAATCTGTTCTCTGCGAAGCGCTATCGCGTAAATTGCGAATAAATTGGATGTCAACAAAATTGCTTTGAGATCTTCAGGGGATATACAGAAACGTGGAATTCTGCGTAAAGTACGACAGTAGAGTATCGTTGAGTTACTCTAGTCGGAGAGGTGTAAGGTAGGGTTGCGCTCCTTCACCGCTGCTCTTTAATATTTATTTACGATATAATGTAGGCATTACAACAATAAAATACGGCGCCATTACCTACGGTGGGAGATAATGTACTAGCATTATTATAAGCCAGCGATTCCATTTCGCGGCACCTTTGGGAATGAGATTAAAATTTCCGGTCATCCCTGTTAATGTTTTTAAAATTATTTTTAATTGTTATCAATAATGTGTTAAATTATGTTCAAATAAACACTCCATAACAAACATAAGAATACAGTTCCTTTTATAATAACAATTTGTGTCCTACCATTGGACAAAGTATACTCCATAAATGATTAATATACACTGACTATGAATTACTAAATTAAACAAATACCATTTCAGAAGTAGAAGACTACAATGTAATTGTGAACTATTAAAACAAAATTTGTGTTATTAATGGGAGATATGTGATTGATGCTGAGAATACAAATGCTTGATATAAGGCATAGCAGTTGACAATGCATATCGTCCTCAAGGCTAAGCAGTCTTGCTTTGGACTTGATTTTCTTTGTTGTCATTTCGCGCCGTATTAGTGATTTCATTGTTATCAGTGTTTTCAAGCTATATAATCTTAGTTATTCTTTGTATTACTGTACAATATAGAAGAGTTCCTATCATACTTTTGTTTATTCCCAAAATATCTCTCGGCACCCCTGGCTGGTCTCAGTTGGGAATCCCTGTCGTATGCGGACTGACAATTGTCTCTACTACGATTGACCGCCTACAGCTTGGATTAAACAGACTACAGACGCATTGGGATACTTACTTACTAACTGTGGGTACAAGTACAATGAATATTATGGCCTTTAAGAACTGAGCTATGTATAGCAAAGTGGAGACATTTCAAATGCAGTAAGACATTAGATAACCTTAAGAATTTTGTGTACCATGTACTAACTTTCTCAATGAATGGAAGATGGTTTAAACACATTGGTGGGGCGAGCCTTAAAGCTAATATGAAAGCCACAGAAACACTCCGTTTACAAATTCGTTTCCAAATGTGCCGGAAGGGCTGTTAGATACAATATATGGGGCAGTAGTACGATCTACAGTGACTTAGGGGGCCGAAATTTGGAGTTGAGATCGAACAGAGAAATTGGGTTGGGTGAGGATCGGTTTTCTGAAAGCTATTTCAAGAGTGGAGAGGGGTTCACCAAATTACAGAATCCTTAGGGAATTTCGTGTCTATAGTGAGATTATAAAATGTAGGATCCGAGCAGTGAAGTACTTGCTACGAATTGTTCACGGAGATCAGACACTAATTAGTGCGGTCTGCCACTAGGAGGAGCTGAGAAATAGGGGAAATAAAATCTAGGTTTCAAAATTGAGAAGCTTTAAAGTATAGCAATAGACAACATTTGGATCGAAGAGAGGGGAAAGAGGAGGGTGGATATTGAGGAAAATTAAGAAAAGCTCGAGGGACATTATAAGACAGCTGTCTCTTTCGGAGTGTGCAGAAAAAGATTCGCTGAATATATAATCGGAGCTGAAAATCAGATGAGGGATCAGCGTTACATTAAAACAGGGCCCAAACTTTCCAATGAGGGGCTCGCATAGTTTAGGTTAGGCGCATGGCGGATGACTAAAGTAACAAACAGAGAGGGTACGAGAATCTGCCCTATATGTTCGGAGAAAGAATCATGAGAATATGTTCTGGCGAACTAAAAATAAAATCTGAAAAGGTAAAAAAAATTCCAGTGCTCTATCGACGCTATCTGTGGCATCGTGACGCATCGAGACTGCGGCGGGAGAGAACAAGAAGTTCATTGATTCTACAAATATTATTAGTATCCCAAATAATTAATTAAAATCCATTCCCTTCCTTCTCCCCTCCATAAAAACCGTCGCAATTGTTTGTTTCTTAACAGTTATATATTGTTTTGTGCAATTTCAGGTATTTCGTAGTGTATTGGGAAAGCACATACGGTCGCAGGACCCGTGGGATATGGGAAATTATATTTGTAAAAATCTAATTCATCAATTTGTAAAAATTGACTTTTTTGTTAACTTTATCGATATACCAACGTATATGCTCTGACAGTCTGATGGCCGTTAATAAATGAAGATTTTTAATTATAAATTATCATTCAGTTTTATCTGAAATAGGTTTTAGTGTTTGTTTCTAAGCACATATGAAACAAATAGAACTATGTGAATATTAACATTAAAAATATGAGGTTAAAATTTTGAGAGATAATAAAAAGTCTTTTGTATCAGGCAGATAAGACTCCAAATGCCGGTCATGAATTTGGGCATTTTTAGGATGGATTTATAAATTGATCATCAACGTTAAGAGTAGTGTGGAGAGGTTGGCATATGGAGGCTCATGGAGGAGGAAGAGGCTGTTAACTAGAGGAGCAGCTTGGTGGATGATGATGGAGGCGGACGTAAAAATCTGTGCAAGACTGCTAACAGAGGAGGATGGAGAATTTTGAGGTTGAAAGTACGTGTAGATGGTAGTGGTATGTTATATAAGAAGCTGCGTTGCATCGTTAGCTGTTTGGTTTCCTGTGTTTGTATAATCCTATTTAATACCGTTAATATACAAAATAAAAATAAGACATCATTATTATATGAATGTGCATAATATTTTTCAGCAACATAGGTAAAACAATTTGAATTGCGGGCTGCAAATAATTCAAGTGACTAAGGGTTTATAACATTGTGAGGTTGTTAAGTCATGGAGAAAGAAGGCCCAGACCTTGCTCTTCAGACACGCTTTCACTACTTATTTAAGGGTGTAGTTAAAGGAATATTGATACAATACCTTCAGAGAAAATTGAAGATAAAAAAAATCTGCTTTGCTATTTTTTCAGATCAGTTTGCATAAATCTTAATTAACTTTTAGAGCATGAACTGGAATGAGGATAAAAATGTTACTTCATCAGTTGGAAATAATAGCAGTGAAGAACACCATTCTTTTACATTCTATTTGGATGACTCCCCAGATGACAATTCTTCAGAGGCTCTGGAAATTGTAACATGTGACAATGAGTCAAATGCCATAGAACATAAAAGGTATGAAAAATGTATGATGTCAAAAGTGTAAGTGAAAATTTATTTTAATTATAGTGCATCATTCATATAAGGATATGATTAAGATTATGGTGGCAGAGAACTGCATCGCCGAATAAGCCATCAATTAATGTCTGACTACATGACTTGGTGCGGGAGGGCAGGGCTTATCAAACTGCTGCATTGGCCTTGTGTCTCAGGGCACTCGATGAGTGTCATTTGAACAGTGAAGGAAAAACATATGTCTGCTCATTCTGTCAGGAGATTATTTTAGGAGAAATTCCCACATGTAAGTTCAGTTATGCAATGCTAATTCATTCATTATCCACTCATGTTAGATAAATTAAAGGATAAAGATAAATTTTCAAGGGATCAATTTACTTTTTAAAAGAGAACTGAGAAGGGACAATTTCATAAGAAGATGCCAGATATATGTGGAAAATGAAGATGGGCAACTCCAGCATCTCCTTGTGTGACATGGGTGATTTAAGTGATTTAGAATTTATTATACTCGCTCTAGTGCAGGCTCTTGCAACTGGATTGATGACCTTGGAACCTCATGTGAATGCCAAAAATTCTGGGGGATACATAAAAAATTGGTGCTGCACTCACAGCTCCAATGCCAATAGATGTGTCTCAATTACAAGGGTGCTAAAGCTGCTAAATTAAACAGCGTTTAAACCTATGATGCCTTATACAAGCATACTTTCATCATTAATATGTGCATTAGAGTTGGCAAATAGAAGGAAACAGAATAATTTTCTGCAGAAGCTCTTTGAAAGTGGTTATTTACATTTCCTAAATGAAGAAGAAATGTGCATTGTTTTGTCATGTTTTGATATTGCAGTGATTGTTGAGAAATGCATGTTTAAATGTACCATTGTGTATTAAAATATAAGTACGATATAATGGGGAACAATATCTAGGGAGACAGTAAGGAATTAAAACTGTTTCAGTCCCAAAAAATGCTGAACATAAGGAAAATTTCACATAATACAACAGTGTAGGAATAACAGATAAATGATTGGTAGTTCACACCCTATTAGCAAATAGAAGTCAGCATCCTTAATTTATAATTTTATATTAATTGAAAAATTGAAATAAATGCAAATAAGCAATTAATTAATGAGGCTAAAGTGCTTTTAATTAACTCTCTTTAATAAATTTTTTGAAAATTATATCTGTAACTCCTTATATTATGAAATAGCGTTAAATTATATATTTTGCAAGTATAATTTAGCATATACTTTATTGGAAACCATTGATGTTCTAACAGATAAATAAATACTAAAGTTTGGAAATAAAATAAAACAATAACATTGACGACACTGGGAATCTGCAAAACTACTGCATTTGAAGGAGAGAGGTTGACTTAACTAACTTGATAATTATAATACAGGCTTTTATTTAATATTGGTGAGTTTTATTTGTAACCAAGGTTTATTAATGTTAAATTACTGTGCTGTAATGTGTGATGTCACTATAGAACAATTCATTTATGGCAGAATGATGGAAATTCTTTTCCAATGTAAAGTTTCTTGAATTCTTGCAAGTAGTGAAAATGAAATGTTACTGTGCAATAAGAGATGATGGAACTTGCTCACAGAAATTGGCCTGTTGGCCAAGAGGGTCTCCCAAATAACATTATTCCACTATGTTACATATGTGCCATCTGAATCATAAATACTGTACATTCTTAATCCTTTACAGAAGTCCATACACATAGTTCCTAAATATACAGAATAATATATATCATTGTATCTTTAATTAACCTAGGATGTTGTAGCCTCTGGTACACACTACAGTAGAAATATGATACAATCTATGCCCCTAAAATTGACGGTAGTTATGCATGCTGAGGGTTCATCAGCTGCAGTAGCTCATGAAATGCATTCTGAGCAGTGTTCTATAGTGTGTGGAATATAATAGTACCAAAATGGACTCACTATCCTAATCTGGAATATATAATAGCTCCATTTTAGAGGTTTTGACATGTCGGTTTTTAAATTTAATTAAATTTTGGTTAATACATTTAGATGAGGTACAAAGTAGAATTCAGTAAACATGCAGAAAAGCACTAACTATACATTAATTTTTAAGTGCATTTTGAGGTTTGAAATGTCCTTGATAATTTAAAATTCTTAAAAAAACTTTATCTCTGAATATTTAGCACATGAGATTAATGTAGAAATGAAATCTGCAATCTGTCCATATCATTTTATACAATGACAAATATTTCAAAAACAAAGCTTTTTCTAATAAAGTGAAAACAGTTATAAATGGACATTATCAATTTTGGACAATTGACAATTTTGAATATGCAAAACATAACAAAGAAGGTGACAATTACATTTATCTAATGTGTTCTCAAAAATTGAAAATAGACATCCAAGAACAAAATGAACTCAAGATTATGCTGCTCCTCGTTTCAGTAAATTAATAATTTCATCATACCTGCAGTCTCAACTTGGTATCATGCAATTTCTTCCAGTAATGAAATGTGAAGATTCTCCTACACAGACACTGAATTTCCAACCCAGAAGGAGATGTTGCTGCTGATGAAGAAAAGATAATTGCCAAAGAACGAGTGGCATACTACTTACAGAGGCAGAGATGTTGATATATAGTTGGTGTGGTGTGGTGTAGTGTCGTGAAGTATAGTATGTATGAAAATCCACTAGTATGGCAATTTCTTATTGTTCAATGTAGCATGTCTTAAAAATTTTGTAGTGACTCCCTTACATATTAAGATTCATTCACTTGAGTAATATTTAATAATGCATTTGTTGTGCCAACTTCCATAGCTTGTCAGAATTTCAACAGTAATTATTATGTATGCTGTACTTTAGCATAAGGTACATAATGAATGAACAATACCTTTCAAAGGAGCTCACAAGAGTAGCTATAAGCATATATATTTTTGAGATAATATTCCATAGTGCAAATTATATTTCAACATCCTAGAGATAATATTTAACTTAGCATACAGATACAAACATGCATTTTAATATATACTTTTGCAAGATTTTACTTGTTGTAATATGCAATGCTTTGCATTATTTAAGAACCCAGTGTTTAACATTAACTGAACTTCATTTTAATTTTTTTTCTTAGTAATAACATAAATCAAGGGATTTGTCAGAATTTTTGCAATAATGTCTTGCTGTACAGCTTATAGCAGTGTGTGCAATGTGGGAGATCATAAATGGTTTTATAAGTATGAAAATATAAAAATAACACACCTCTCTGTCTGTCTGTCTGTCTGTCTGTCTGACTAGAACAGCATATATATATGCTGTTGAATGAAAATATAAAAATAACACATCTCTATGTCTGTCTAGAACAGCATATATATATATATATATATATATATATATATATATATATATATATATATGCTGTTGAAATACCCACTTACCTTTGGTAAAAATTTAAACATTCATTGCCAATTGCTACAGTGCAATATATTGAATTGAATGTAATGAATGGTGCAATTGAGGCCATTAAGCTAATTGCCATTTGACCATAGCCAATAGAATCAGTAAATTGAAGAAGTGATTTTTGCTTAGCTGCTGAAAATTTATCCTTGTCATTAGGAAATTTCCATGTAAATTAGGTAGATTTGTGCTTCTGTTTGCCATCCTGATACAGTTTAAGAAATATTTTGCAATAATTACCATTCAGCAGTATGAACATCTATTTACCTTAAACTTGTAGTTGATATATAAAATAGAAGTATGGTGTTGTATTAGTCTAGTGAGAAAACACTCTTAGCTCTCAACATGTAGGGGTGGAGGTGCCATGTAACATGTAATTTTCAAGTGTTTTATCACGTGAATAAACTTAAAGATTATATCCTATTAAACAGCAGAGTTATTAACAGATACTGAATTAATACTGTTACATATCAGTGATTTTATACTGTATATAGACAGAGCTTATCAACTATGACTAACTTAATATTATTTGTAAGTAACATATATCTCATATTAGACATCTCTTAATACATGATTATAAGTTAATAAAAAACTATAGATTTTCTGTTGCATAAATTTAAGTTTGCTAATAAAACTGCCACTTAATCATTGATTTATAGTTAAGAGAGTTTTATAAAAATAATTGATGCAAATAGCTTTGAAAATTTCAAACTCATTCAGTTAAGATCTGTAAATAGAATTTATATCCCATGTTAAATATCTGTTTATTTTAATTATAAATTAATATTATATTAAGCAACTGTAGCTCTAGGACATGTCCTATATCATATAAAATGATCAAAAGGATGAATAAAATAAAATAAATAAGGCTTACATTTGATATACAAATGAGAAT
The DNA here is from genome assembly GCA_030762175.1 of Metallyticus violacea. Classification (NCBI taxonomy): domain Eukaryota; kingdom Metazoa; phylum Arthropoda; class Insecta; order Mantodea; family Metallyticidae; genus Metallyticus; species Metallyticus violacea. The sequence goes on along the minus strand of CM060846.1, from coordinate 15,518 downwards.
CTCACATATGAGTTACATAATTTAACGTTTAGTTAAGGTTTAATGCCAAAATTGATGTTAACTGTTGTTACACAGCATTTTTACAATTTTTACAATGTACAACAATCTGAATCTATATGAAGTAGAACTTTATATTTACTGCATTTATCCCATGCCAAGTACTAACTATATGGTCAAGATGGTGAATAGAATAATTTAAAGTAATGTAAGCTCGTCATTACTTTCATGCAACTTGACCAGGCAGAATTCAATTCTGTGACATTACTCTTGCAGCTCATTAGAGCCAATGCCTGAACCATAGAGTGCCATGGTGGTGATTTTTGGTTGGTAAAAAAATTACATCTGTATACACAATAATAAATCACTGAGCAAATCTTAAAAAATAAAAGAATGTTTCAAAAAGTGCCTTGATAATAGAAACATACATATGCTGTAGTTCAGTAAATCTTACAAATAGATCCAGTACTTTTATACTCTTTATTACCTACGAAGACTGTTTACATTTTTCGGTTATGTATAGGCTGTGTAAAAAAAATAGCATTACATTTTACTTCATATATCCTTCCTAAATCTGCTTAGAATTGCATTAAGAAGATGAGTTACTGTCAGAGGTTGAAAATGAACTTTCTGGTGCAACCTCATATGATGGATGAGTAGCATAAGAAATCATGTCTATGGGTACTTGACAGGATTATCTCATTATTTTAATAATTTGTTTTACTTGTAGTTTCTAACAGTATATTGTAAACAAGCAACCTTGCCCCGAAAGTAACTGAGTAGAAAGCTTGTTCTTAGTTCATCACACAAAAGGAAATTAACTGTTAAGTAGCAATGTAACACATTAAGGAAAAGGTAATTTAATGGGAAAAGGCATATGCTTTTAATAGTATGGGTTTTGCATGCATTCCCAACTGTATAAGCAAGATATTTCGTAGAGGTGGGGCTAGTGTCCATTGTATCAGGTTTTGCTTGCAAAGGAAGTGCAATCATAGGCATCCATTGTATCGCAAGGCGAGTATGATGAGATGCCTCTTTTTTCTTTCTATTTTTCTTCTTCTTTTTTGCAAGAGCCTTTTCTGTTGAAAAAGTTTCCCCTTTTGGTTTCCGCTGAGCATGAATACTTGTTAATTTTGGTTGCGAACAATAGCTAATGTTGTCTTTAAGGATCCCATGTATTTCTTCACAACTTCAAATTCTGTTATTTTGGAAATTAGCTTAAAAGCACCCAAAGACTTGCAAGCAATTTTATCTTTTGGTTCAGATAGGGGAACAGAACAGTTGCGACTTTGTTTGTTCATTTGGGCTGGTATTGCCTCCTTTTCATTGGGTTTAAAAGTTTTAGTAATCTTAATTGTTTAGTAAGCACTAGCAGGTTGAACTGTTAATAAAGAATAAACTCCCTCTGTTATAAAAAATGATCTGATTTATAAATAATGTTAAACATTTCCAAGGTTACTTTAAAATGCATGATATTATTGTGAAATATATATTAATCAAAGGTATTTTCATCTACATTACAGAATTTGAAGTTTTCTTTAGTAAAAACCTATCAGTGTCATATCTGTTTATTTCTGCTCTGTACATAATTTCATAGAAGAAATAAATGCTGAAATCTTTTTGATGTTCTTCACAATGATTGTATGTTTATTTAATCTCATATTAAACGTTTTAATTCATATCTCATTCAAATTAAACTTCTCATGCATTGTACAGATCATGTAGATTTGAAAAAACTAAATTATAACTATTATAAATATGCACTTAATTAATAATTGGTAACACATTTTCGCATTCCCAAACTGAAATATATGTTCTTCCGAACACTGTACATTTATTACGATAAATTACAGATGAGCAATGAAAACAGTCGTTTCGTCAAAGTCAGATTAAGTTAACCAATATTTTTTTTATCATGTTCGTATTTATTTCTCAAAAGAAAGCTCCAGGTTCTCTCGTTCGGTTGTGGAGTTCGGGTCTCACTGCTGTATCTCGGAGCTGGCCAGCCCCCCGTGTAGCAAGAGATTCCTCCAGCAGCTCATTCCAATACTGCAAGAGATTGCAGTACTAGCTGTAGATTCAACTTCTAACGCCAAGTGAGAAAATATGCCTGGTTGCCATGGCAACCATGAATTTGGAGGTGAATGTGGATGCGAACGAACCTTTCCGTGTTAGGCAGTGTTCCCAACACAATGCAGGAATTTGTTCACATTTATTTGGTCTATTTTAGAATAAATAATGTTGGTAAAATAGTAGTGCTTGGCGCTTAATGTGAGTTATAAAGTTGTTTATAGCGGTTTATATTGTGTAATTTTTCTTAAGCGATTCCTATTTGTGCAACGTGAAGTTTATATTTGATGGTTATTATTATTTAACAGATTAGTAATGAATCCAACAAACGACTTGGTGCGGTTCTATGCTACAGGCACCCTTTTCTTTGTGGATAAATGATGATATACGTGACTGTTAAATGTTGGTAAACCAACACCAGTGTTGTGTTTAGAAAAACTTTGTAGTGGGGCAAGTTGAAAAACTTAGACCAGGAAATTTAAATCTCATAGATATGAAGAATATAGATGGGTGTGTGGTAGGTAATTCATTTTACCAAAAATTAGACTGTTGGCCGTGTTAGCTTATAGGCGTTGTAAAGGGCGCTTGGAACAACGTGGCGGATAACATTACATTAGGTTAAATAAATCCAATTAGGGTTGCATTGCATTTAAGCAAACAAGAGATTGCTTTTCGAGGTCATAATGAAAGCAAGAACTCCTTAAATAATGGGAATATTAAGGAACTTTTAGATTCATATATCAAAGGAAGTCCCATAGAATTTCAAAATCACTATTTAAACATAAAATCTGTTTTTGCAGGGCATTGAAAAAACCCCCAAATGAATTATTGAGTGTATGTTTATTAGGGCTCTGCTAATGACGAAATTAAGGACGCACAATTTTTCTCTGTGCAAGTAGACGACACTATTGATATTTCAAACACATACACACACACACACACAAAACCAATGCTCTTGTGAATTCTTTGGAAATGTAATTGAAAGATTTTGGGGCTTCCATGACGTTAGTGAAGACCGTACTTTTTCAATTACTTGATGACTCATCAGAATTTGCTTATAAAACTAAATTTGTGGAATTAAGTTATAATGGTGCCGCAGTTATGATCGGTCATTTAAACGGTCTGTAAAAAAAGGAGAAAGTGTTGCACCCCAAGCAATCCTTTGATCACTGTTTTGCGCATATACTTTTTAATCTAGTTTTGCGACAAAGTTATGATAGAAATCAGAAGTCCCCCTCCCCCGTTTTTTTTTTAATGTAAATGGGAAACCAGGTTTCTTCCACCATTCTAGTCAACGGTCTTCCGTTCTTGATACAGATGTCGGAAGACGTATATTCACAGGAACAAACGCTAGGTGGTCCTCTGTTTCGCAGACTTAAAGGTAGTAGTAAATAAATGGGACGGAATGATAAATATATTTGAACATATTTTGAAAATTGGTGATTCAACATTATTCGTCAGGCTGAGGGATTCATAAATAAGTTTGGGAACTTTGAATTTACGTTCCTGGCCTTTGCTTTTAAAGAAATATTTTATATGACTCATATCTTAAACAATGTATTGCAAAAGAAATCGTTAGATATTGGATTCTGTGCAAACATGATTCACAGTATACAATAGATGCTTATTAAATCCACTTTATACAAAGTAAATGTGGAATATGTCTTTTGAACAGAATAAATAAAAGCTGAAGTCCTTATTTTATGAAAAATTGGATAATGTAATGTCAGAAATGAATGAACGGTTTAATGATATTCAAAACTTAAAAATTTTAATCTTGCCGGTAGTTCCAATTTTGAAGAACGCTACAAACAATTCGCATTTGAAGCTTTAAATATTTCACAGTTGTGCTATCCAAAACAAATTCCAGAAACAGAACGCTTAAGAAACGAACTTACATTGCTCTGTCAAGATAAGGATTAAGAGGGTGTTAAACTCAAAGTATAATTGAAGTGTTTAAAAGATAATTAATGACGTCTTCACTGATGCATGCAAATCGTCCATTAGTTGTTCTGTAGAACGAAGTTTCTCATGTTTAAAGAGAATAAAAACTTATTTCCGAAACGGCTTAGGCAATACCAGATTGACGTCATTGGCTATTTCCATTCACAAGGAAGTACTCGATGAACTGAAGAAAACTCGACCCTTCTATGTAGACATCATAGATTAAAAACAGAAAAATGGACTTAATAACATTAAGGTTTGTCTTATTTAATTACTAAGTATCAGAAGTAATGAACAGTAGCGATTTCCCTTTCAATTTTTTTTATCGTGATATAGTGAATGATATCTATATTGTATTTCTCGTCCGGTTCCCTTCCGTTCACAGTTTAGCCTTCACTTTTAACATCGCTCTCACGGCTTGTATAGTTGCCATTCTGCACTTATACGCTATTAGAGGCTGCCTACGATTATTATTATTATTATTATTATTATTATTATTATTATTATTATTATTATTATTATTATTATTATTATTATTATTATTATTATTATTATTATTATTATTATTTCTACGAATGAGGATATTTGGCGTTTAATTTACTCAAAGCCGTCGCTACATAAAGCAATAAAATAGTTTCAAATGCTGCAAATTTAAATTAAAAGAATATGTATTAATAATCAGAACTAGAAAATTTATAAGTATAAAACGGGAGAATGTTGGAAGAGTAAGAAGTATTTTGTACCATAAAGTGCTTTTAAAATATTGTAAATTCCAAAAAAATAAGCACTTGCCCTAATATATACACAGAAAAAGAAGGGGGCAAGGGACAAAAGCAAAATCAGCATTTAAAACATTTGCACATAAAAATATATCAGTGTAAAGAGTGAGAAAGTGAAAGCAGAGAAAGAAATGGAAAGAAGCTTTTGGTACCCTACAGCATTCAATTGGAAACTTCCATTATATTTTAAATTTTAAACCATGCTCGAGAGAACAAAATAATTATTATTTATTTATTTATTTATTTATTTATTTATTGTATATTGCTATTTTCATACAAAATATGTATAACATTGAGTGAGAGAATGTTTGGGGAGACTGAATAGAAACAATTTATATCATGAAGTATTAAATTGCTTTCTGTGTAATTCAAATTTACACATAAAAGCATTTCAATAAATAAAAAAATAAATAAATATTTTGTAACCGAAATTATTAAATTAATTTTTGTTACACATTTCAAAATGACATATAATTGTTTGTGGGTAAATAGAGAGAGTGAGAGAAGTTGGAGGGTGAAGGGAAAGATAAGTTTTCTATTCGAAAGCATTAATACAAATTTTCCAAATATTTCAAATATGCATATGATTATAAATAAGAAGGGTGAAAGAGTGAGAAAATGGAAGAAGAATAGAGGTACATTTTGTACTTAACCTTTAGCGCCGCATATGATATTAGCTATTTGCTCTCCCTATGTTTGATAAAGTTTAGTTAACTATCATTAAACTGGCGAAATGAAATTGCCGTGTTTTGAATAATATTTGTATTGCATTTCAGCAGATTACAACTTAGACTGTCATTCCCTTTAGAGGAATGTAAATTGATATGTGCGCACCTTATGAAACAAATATTTTCCAATTTCACACAATTAAAACAAGACTGTGGTCACTTTAAGGTATTAAAACTAAGTTTAAAAAATATGTTCTACATAGCTGAAATAATTTAAATAATTGCATTAAAATGCCTTTGTGCTCACCCCTATAAAGTTTACAGTCCGGCCGTTGTAATAGTGAAGACTGATGCTAGTCACAAAATCTTATATACATATTCAAATGCGCAATATAACCATGTACATACACTTAGGTTTATTAATGCTTTCCTATAGACACTGAACTTAGTTTGGAATGTGCACCCTTTTGTCCTGGTGGTAACTAAGGAAGCATTCAATTCTACACAATGCAATGTCACACTGTTTGCATTTGTATTGCGACTGTAGGCCACGACCTAATTGTTTTTTATTTTTTTAAACCTACACTAAACACATGTTTTCACATGACCTTATATTTCACGGAGGTGTGAAAAGAGCACTTGGTGTAGGGGTAGGAGAAGGTAGGATACGCTGAAATCCCGTGGGCTTACGTGACATAAAGCCTGCGATCAGCTGTTGCACTAAATTCTGCATGTAGTTCAGAAGCCTATTGCCATGATTGTTGAAGCAGGTTTGTTTCAAATGCTATGCATTATAAAACTAATTACAATAGCTACAATGAAACAAGTATTTGCACTTTATTTTATTTTATTTTATTTTTTTTTTTTTTTGAGGGCCGGCCGACACCATAGAATGCCCTCCGCCATGTCAACTCTTGTCGTATTACTGGTGTAGTGTATTATTATTTTTCTTTTACCCTGCCACTGTTCCTTTCTGCCTCCCCATAAGTACACGTGATTCCACAACCCCGTATATTTGTTCATATAAATGTAGAATCACTTGTTTTCCAATAGAAGATCGCTGTTTCACGCCTCTTTCTTCCCCAGGTAGATTTCACAGTCTAATAAATATCCATTGTTACTATCTGCAATACCCCATGCCTTTATACCCCATTTGTTGGTTTAGCAGGCGCACATTGTTTTAGAAAGAAACGACCTTTGAAGCCTATCATCCCTTCATCAACAGAAAATTCGCGATCAGGTTTTTAGATATCGACAAACTTCCTGATTATGTGTAATGTTCCTGTAATGTGTAAGAATCTTCCCCTAATTCTGGCTTTGCAGATTCGTCGTTCAGAAGAAGGTATTGTAATATCTTTTGAAAGTGAAGCAAGGTCATCCCCTGTCTTACAATTGGGCACAATCAAAAATGCCCGAAAAAGTAATCTCTGGTTTCAGGTAAATCTACCATCCCCATATATACACCAAAATAGCTAAATAGGCCTGAACTTCCCTTGAATTTGTGTCCTCCCATTTTGAAGTGTTCTTTTTAGCGTGTATTTGAGAGGCATATCCGTTGGTTTCCTACGCGATAAGACCAAAAAGATCTGAATTTATAAAAAGTTCGAAATAAGCTATATGTGGACTCCCTGAACGGTTTTCATGTTTGGCATCTGTAGGGGATGAAAATTGTTTTAATACACTGAAAGTCAAATTGGAGGTCCCTTGTACAGGAACTTGTTTGGTTTTAGTTCACCTTTGATATGTTTCTGCTCCATGCTCCATGCTCCATCTGTTCAACACATTCACCGCCAGTCACTAACTCGCTTAACCAAGTCGCATCGGAACTACTTTCGCGAAGTATTTCCTCTTGTGTTACCAATCTTTATTCACTACAGCGTTTTGCAGCCCGTGATGTACTTAGAGCGTCCTCGCATCATATTGATCCAGCTAGAAAACAGATCATGAAAATGCTTACTAAGCCCTCTGAACGCAGCTCTATCGTAATTTATGGCTTGTAATTCCACCCTGGCATGTTGGAATCACTTTTTTAGAGTAGTAGGAGTGTGTTTATATCAACACACGCTCAGAAAATTGAGGTAAGCTTAAACAGAAACTATAAGAAAGGATAAGCAAGATTACTGCGTTTTACTACCTTGTGCGCAGGAAATCATTGAGCGTTTCAATAGTATGCTAAGCATTAAATTAACTTTTTCTTTTTATTGGAAATTTATATAATAATGTATAACCAAAGAGAGAGGAGGGCAAGCGGGAAAAATTATTTTGTACCCCAAAGCATTAAATTAAAACATGTTTATATAGTATAAATTCACATATAAGCAGATTTCAATAAATAAATAGAACGAAAGAATAGGAAATGAGTGAAGCAATGTATATTCTAAAATTTTTCTTGATATTGAAATATAAAGAGGCTTAAAAGTATATAAATAAAGAGGGAAAGGGACAGACGATGGAAGAAAAGAGGATTTTTGTATGCTAGTGTATTAAATAAACATTTTTCGATATAGTGCTAAAAGTATAAAAACTTTTCTGTAAATAAAGAGGGAAAACGTTGAGAGTTAGGTAAGGGAGTATTTTATACCCTAAAGCATTAATATTAAAATTTGCAGTAATTTCAAAATTATATATAAAACCATATGTAGAGGGAGAAAGAGAGAGAGAGAGATATATAGATAGAGAGATAGAATGAAAAAACCCTTTTACTCATGAGCATTAGATTAAAATGTTTCCATGTTATGAAAATTGTATATGAAAGAATACCAATTTAATAAAAAGGAAAGGGGAGCAGTAAAAGGAGCATTTTGTACCCCTACAACATGAAATAAAGTCGTTCCCTATATTGTAATTTATATATAAAGGTGTATCTATAAATTGAGAGAGAGGGAGAGAGATATAAAATGGAATGAGATGAAAGAAAAAGTTGTACCCTATGTTATTAACATAAAACTTTTGTATACTGCATATTTACATAAAAAGATAAATCAATAGTGAGAGAGAGAGAGAGAGAGGAGGTGGAGTGAGACTTTTAAATTCAAATTTCTTTATGTATAAATGCATAATTATAGGTAGACATACAACCAAGGGGAAAGATATTTTGTACCCTATAGCATTAAATTAAAGTGTATTGTAAGTTTTACATATAAATATATAACAAACAGTGGGGTGAGAAAGAGAGGGTATGCATGCATTGGAGCAATAGAAACGAGCATTATGTATTCTAAAGCAATAAATGAAAATCTTTCACACATTGCGAATTTACATAAAAAGCGTGTGTGTAAATAAACAGGTCGGGGAGAAGGGAAGGAAAAAGAAAAATTCTACCCTACGGCATTGAATTAAAAATTTTATGAATTGCAAATTTAAATATAAACCCATATCAGTAGATAGGTAGGTAGAATTTAATGAAAAATGTAAATTTTGTGTTGTAATGCATGAAATAAATGTTTTCCATTCATTGTAAAGTTGCATACCAAAAAAAACTGGAGGAATAAGAGAAAAATTATGATCACTAAAGCAATAATTAAGAACTTTCTTTTTATTTCTAATTGACTTATAAAAGTATATCAATAAGACATGATACGCAGATTTAAACAAAAGTTTTATGGTGATTTAAGGCCAACCAGGCGAAGGCCAGACCCCCTAGGTCAATGCTAGGTGAACTAGGTCAAGGTCAGGCCCCCTAGGTGAAGGTCAGCCCCCCTATGTCAAGGTCTGCCCCCCTAGGTCAAGGTCAGGCACCCCTAGGTCAAGGTCAGATTGCCCTAGGTCAAGGTCAGGCCCCCGGTCAAGGCCAGGCCAACTAGGTCAAGGTCAAGCCCCCGGTCAAGGCCAGGCCAACTAGGTCAAGGTCAAGCCCCCGGTCAAGGCCAGGTCAACTAGGTCAAGGCAAGGCCCCCTAGGTCAAGGCCAGGCCAACTAGGCGAAGGTCAGACCCCTATGTCAAGGTCAGGCCCCCTGGTCAAGGTGAGGCCCCTAGGTCAAGGTCAGGCCCCTTAGGTCATTGTCAGGCCCCTTAGGTCAAGGCCAGGCCCACTAGGTCAAGGTCAGACTGCCCAGGTAAGGGCCAGGCCCCCTAGGTCAAGGCCAGGCCAACTAGATCTAGGCCAGGCCCCCAAGGTCAAGGCCAGCCAACTAGGGGAAGGTCAGGCCCCCTAGATCAAGGCCAGGCCAGCTAGGTAAGGTCAGGCCCCCTAGGTCAAGGCCAGGCCCCCTAGGTCAACGCCAGGTCAAATAGGTCAAGGTCAGGCCCCCAAGGTCAAGGCCAGGCCCCCTAGGTCAAGGGCAGGCCCCCTAGGTCAAGGCCAGGCCAACTAGGCGAAGGTCAGGCCCCCTATGTCAAGGCCAGGCCCCCTTTTTAAGGCTAGGCCCCCTAGGCCAAGGTCAGCCGCCTAGGTCAGGGCCAGGGCCCCTAGGTCAAGGCCAGGCCAACTAGGCGAAGGTCAAGCCCCCTATGTCAAGGCCAGGCCCCCAAGGTCAAGGCCAGGCCCCCTAGGTTAAGGCCAGGCCAACTAGGCGAAGGTCAGGCCCCTATGTCAAGGCCAGGCCCCTTAGGTCAAAGTCAGGCCTCTAGGTGAAGCCCAGGCCCCCTAGGCAAAGTCAGGCCGCCTAGGTCAAGGCCAGGCCCCCTAGGTCAAGGCAAGGCCAACTAGGTCAAGGCCAGACGCCGTAGATCAAGGCCAGGCCAACTAGGTCAAGGCCAGACTCCTAAGGTCAAGGCCAGGGCCCCTAGGTCAAGGCCAGGCCCCCAAGGTCAAGGCCAGGTCCTCTAGGCCAAGGCGAAGCCCCTTGTCAAGGCCAGGCCCCCAAGGTCAAGGCCAGGCCCCCAAGGTCAAGGCCAGGCCCCCAAGGTCAAGGCCAGGCCAACTTGGTCGAGGCCAGGCCAACTAGGTCAAGGCAAGGCCAACTAGGCGAAGGTCAGACCCCCTAGGTCAAGGTCAGGCCCCCTAGGCCAATGTCAGGCCAACTAGGTCAAGGCCAGGCCAACTAGGCGAAGGTCAGGCATCCCTAGGTCAAGGTCAGGCCCCCTAGATCAATGTCAGGTCCCCTAGGTCAAGGTCAGGCCAACTAGGCGAAGGTCAGGAACCCTAGGTGAAGGTCACGCCCCCTAGGTCAAGGTCAGCCCCCTAGGTCAATGGCAGGCCTCCTAGGTGAAGGTCAGGCTCCCTAGGTGAAGGTCAGGCCTCCTAGGTGAAGGTAAGGCCCCCTAGGTGAAGGTCAGGCATCCCAGGTCAAGGTCAGGCCTCTCAGGTCAAGGTCAGGTCCCCTAGTTCAAGGCCAGGCCCCCTAGGTCAAAGTCAGCCCCTCCTGTCAAGGTCAGGCACCACTAGGTCAAGGTCAGCCCCCCCTAGTTCAAGGCCAGGCCCCCTTAATCAAGGTCAGCCCCTCCTGTCAAGGTCAGGTCCTCTAGGTCAAGGTCAGGCCTCCTAGGTGAAGGTCAGACCCCCTAGGTGAAGGTCAGGCGCCGTAGTTCAAGGTCAGGCCCCCATAGGTGAATGTCAGGCCCCCACGGTCAAGGTCAAGCCCCTTATATCAAGGTCAGGCCCACTAGGTCAAGGTCAAGCCCCTTAGGTCAAGGTGACGCCCCCTAGGTCAAGGCCAGGCCCCTTAGGTCAAGGTCAGGCACCCCTAGGTCAAGGTCAGCCCCACTGGTCAAGGCCAGACCCACTAGGTCAAGGTCAGCCCCACTGGTCAAGGACAGGCCCCCTAGGTCAAGGCCAGGCCCCTGGTCAAGGTCAGGCACCCTGATGAAGGTCAGGCCCCTTAGGTCAAGGTCCAGCCCCGTAGGTTAAGGTCAGGCCCACTAGGTCAAGGTGCAGCCCCGTAGGTTAAGGTCAGGCCCACTAGGTCAAGGTCAGCCCCTCTGGTCAAGGACAGGCCCCCTAGGTCAATGCCAGGCCCACTAGGTCAAGGTCAGCTCCACTGGTCAAGGTCAGGCACCCTGATCAAGGTCAAGCCCCCTAGGTCAAGGTCAGGCCCACTAGGTCAAGGTCAGGCCCACTAGGTCAAGGTCAGGCCCACTAGGTCAAGGTCAGGCCCACTAGGTCAAGGTCAGGCCCACTAGGTCAAGGTCAGGCCCACTAGGTCAAGGTTAGGTTAGGTTAGGTTAGGTTAGGTTAGGTTAGGTGAGGTTAGGTTAGGTGAGGTTAGGTTAGGTGAGGTGAGGTGAGGTGAGGTGAGGTGAGGTGAGGTGAGGTGAGGTGAGGTGAGGTGAGGTGAGGTGAGGTGAGGTGAGGTGAGGTGAGGTGAGGTGAGGTGAGGTGAGGTGAGGTGAGGTGAGGTGAGGTTAGGTTAGGTTAGGTTAGGTTAGGTTAGGTTAGGTTAGGTTAGGTTAGGTTAGGTTAGGTTAGGTTAGGTTAGGTTAGGTTAGGTTAGGTTAGGTTAGGTTAGGTTAGGTTAGGTTAGGTTAGGTTAGGTTAGGTTAGGTTAGGTTAGGTTAGGTTAGGTTAGGTTAGGTTAGGTTAGGTTAGGTTAGGTTAGGTTAGGTTAGGTTAGGTTAGGTTAGGTTAGGTTAGGTTAGGTTAGGTTAGGTTAGGTTAGGTTAGGTTAGGTTAGGTTAGGTTAGGTTAGGTTAGGTTAGGTTAGGTTAGGTTAGGTTAGGTTAGGTTAGGTTAGGTTAGGTTAGGTTAGGTTAGGTTAGGTTAGGTTAGGTTAGGTTAGGTTAGGTTAGGTTAGGTTAGGTTAGGTTAGGTTAGGTTAGGTTAGGTTAGGTTAGGTTAGGTTAGGTTAGGTTAGGTTAGGTTAGGTTAGGTTAGGTTAGGTTAGGTTAGGTTAGGTTAGGTTAGGTTAGGTTAGGTTAGGTTAGGTTAGGTTAGGTTAGGTTAGGTTAGGTTAGGTTAGGTTAGGTTAGGTTAGGTTAGGTTAGGTTAGGTTAGGTTAGGTTAGGTTAGGTTAGGTTAGGTTAGGTTAGGTTAGGTTAGGTTAGGTTAGGTTAGGTTAGGTTAGGTTAGGTTAGGTTAGGTTAGGTTAGGTTAGGTTAGGTTAGGTTAGGTTAGGTTAGGTTAGGTTAGGTTAGGTTAGGTTAGGTTAGGTTAGGTTAGGTTAGGTTAGGTTAGGTTAGGTTAGGTTAGGTTAGGTTAGGTTAGGTTAGGTTAGGTTAGGTTAGGTTAGGTTAGGTTAGGTTAGGTTAGGTTAGGTTAGGTTAGGTTAGGTTAGGTTAGGTTAGGTTAGGTTAGGTTAGGTTAGGTTAGGTTAGGTTAGGTTAGGTTAGGTTAGGTTAGGTTAGGTTAGGTTAGGTTAGGTTAGGTTAGGTTAGGTTAGGTTAGGTTAGGTTAGGTTAGGTTAGGTTAGGTTAGGTTAGGTTAGGTTAGGTTAGGTTAGGTTAGGTTAGGTTAGGTTAGGTTAGGTTAGGTTAGGTTAGGTTAGGTTAGGTTAGGTTAGGTTAGGTTAGGTTAGGTTAGGTTAGGTTAGGTTAGGTTAGGTTAGGTTAGGTTAGGTTAGGTTAGGTTAGGTTAGGTTAGGTTAGGTTAGGTTAGGTTAGGTTAGGTTAGGTTAGGTTAGGTTAGGTTAGGTTAGGTTAGGTTAGGTTAGGTTAGGTTAGGTTAGGTTAGGTTAGGTTAGGTT